>CAWUFW010002609.1:1200000-1800000 GCA_963921515.1 Calotriton arnoldi
ATGGACGTTATAGTTAGTTGGACATTTCACTCGTACAAAACCAGAGAAATTCGGCCGTTATAGTTAGTTCAGCTAACAATAACTCGCGCCCCCGCAATGCACTGCTGATGACGTCACATATTACATCATTCATGACATGGTCAGTGATATCACTGATAACATCATCCACGTGATAATCTGATGCACCTCCTCATACCCTAATATAACCTTTGATACACCCACTCTAAAATACAGACTACCATTTTCGAAACCATAGACACACCAATACCAGTTAGTACATACCCACTCACTAATTCCTAGGTCTACACACACATCCACTCATTCACCCATACAGTCACTCATACATGCAGTCAACCATCAATACAGCATTATCATATGCACTCACATATCTATACAGACACTCACACACCACCACTCATCCATAGAGTTACTCACACACCTAGTCAGTCATGCAAAGAATCAATCACACTCCCATTTACTCACCTATACAGTTATACAAACACCACCTCACTTATTCAAACATATACTAACACATACTTACACTCTTATACAATAACTAATACAAGCACACACTGATCCATACAGCCACTCTCACAATCACTCACTCTCACATATAGTCATTTATACACTCCAACACTCACATATACTGCCTTTCACATATGCAGTTACTAACACATGTACCACTGAGGCATCCATTCACTCACCAACACACCCATACACACACTCACTCACCCACCCATACAGCCCTTCACAGATGCACTCTTGAACCCATACACACAGTGAATCATCCACTCACACATCTATGCACAGAGTCACACCCACCCACACAGACACTCAGGCACCCATACAGATACTCAGACAACCAATCAATAACCCATATAGATCCTCATTTAGCTACTCACCAACCCATGCAACCGCTTACACACCAACTGACAAACTAAACTGTGTGAATGTCTGTATCAGTCACTAGCCCATGCATTCAGTAAGACACATTTAATCACTCACTTACACAGTCAGTCACGCACCTACTAAATCATCCATCCAGACACTTATACACCCACTCATTCTTCAATACACCTTGGCATATATATAAAACATATCTAAACTTTACAGAAACACACAGTCACTGGATGATGTCATCAGTGATGTCATCAGTGATGTCATTTGAGATGTCATCAGTGATGTCATCAGTGATGTCACTGACCATGTCATGAATGATGTAATATGTGACGTCATCAGCAGTGCATTGCGGGCGCGAGTTATAGTTAGCTGAACTAACTATAACGGCCGAATTTCTCTGGTTTTGTACGAGTGAAATGTCCAACTAACTATAACGTCCCTGAAACCTGTGGTTTTTCAGTGAATTTCTAAGGTTTTTTAAATGCTAATTTCTAACTATAACGTCCCTGAAACCTATGGTTTTTTCAGTGAATATATATATATATATATATTTATTTATCTCCATATATATATTTGAAGTTTCAGTCTGAGTTCCATGGTCTATAACAGAACTCGGCCTGTGCCTCTTTAATGTCATAGAACTCCTCAGTGATTTGAACTATCTTTAAAATGTACATCATGGGTATATTATTATTATATATATATATATATATATATATATATATATATATATATATATATATATATATATATATATATATATATATATATATATATATATATATATATATATATATATATATATATATATATATATATATATATATAGTTTCCACAAGTGCTCAAAGACTGTGACACACTCGCACCAGAAATAATAATTTGCAGCGCACCAAAACCAGTGTGTCAGTTCCTTTTATTGTCCAATGCCCAACGCGTTTCAGATCTTCCATCCTTGCTCACGGGCCGGCAGCATTTGAATACAAGTTCGTATCAAGGGACTCACCCTAAATAGCCACACGTAAAGTTCATTCTCCTCAGGTGAGTAAAATAAGATGCCATGCATTGTGGGATTGGTAGTCACTTTTGCAATAGTTCTCAAATGTCGCTGATTTCCAAATACAATTTTAATAACCATGATAAGTTTGGAAAAGCACGATGTTAAGATGCGCTAAATATCGCATTCTGGTGCTCTGCCAGGCTCCACGCTTGTAGAGCCCATAACCGCCTTCCAATTGTCAGCAGTGGTGGCCTCACGGCTGGACTGCCGTGCATATACAGTTTCCACAAGTGCCCAAAGACGAGACACACTCGCACCAGAAATAATAACTTGCAGCGCACCAAAAACCAGCGTGTCAGTTCCTTTTATTGTCAATGCCCAACGCGTTTCAGATCTTCCATCATTGCTCACGGGCCGGCAGCATTTGAATACAAGTTCGTATCAAGGGACTCACCCTAAATAGCCACACGTAAAGTTCATTCTCCTCAGGTGAGTAAAATAAGATGCCATGCATTGTGGGATTGGTAGTCACTTTTGCAATAGTTCTCGTGTTTCGAAGGTTCAAACACCGTGAAACAGGAGGGCCAGGTTGAGTGATTTTTACGAACAGCTTGGCGAGATGTGCAGCTCCCGCCCGATCCACTAGGATAATATTTTTAGTTCACTTTGGGACAACACGGCACCCACTTGGAATATTAATTTTGCACAAGGGAACCACAAGTACCAGCATGCCCAGTTGGCACACGCCCACAAGGGCGGGACTTGGAACATTTATCAAAGGCTCCTTTGAACTGCCAGTTTGTTTGTCTTCACTTTGCCCGTGACCAAGAGCACAGGAGTGTTCAAACGCATAGGGCTCTGTACTTACTGGGCGTGAAACTGTCCGCTTGCCGAACTGTGTTTCCTCAATTAAAAGGTGATAACCTCCTGTTGTGTGGCGTCTCTCAATGGGCTAATCTTGTTTGGTGGATGTTATGCGGCCTGGCCTAGGTCGCGGAGACGCCCTGCCGCGAGTGGTGCGGATCTGGTGTTTCGAAGGTTCAAATACCGTGAAACAGGAGGGCCAGGTTGAGTGATTTTTAAGAACAGCTTGGCGAGATGTGCAGCTCCTAACCGATCCACTAGGATAATATTTTTAGTTCACTTTGGGACAACACGGCACCCACTTGGAATATTAATTTTGCACAAGGGAACCACAAGTACCAGCATGCCCGTTGGCATACGCCCACAAGGGCGGGACTTGGAACATTTATCAAAGGCTCCTTTGAACTGCCGGTTTGTTTGTCTTCACTTTGCCCGTGACCAAGAGCACAGGAGTGTTCGAAACGCGTAGGGCTCTGTACTTACTGGGCGTGAAACTGTCCGTTTGCCGAACTGTGTTTCCTCAATTAAAAGGTGATAACCTCCTGTTGTGTGGCGTCTCCTCAATGGGCTAATCTTGTTTGGTGGATGTTATGCGGCCTGGCCTAGGTCGCGGAGACGCCCTGCCGCGAGTGGTGCGAATCTGGTGTTTCGAAGGTTCAAACACCGTGAAACAGGAGGGCCAGGTTGAGTGATTTTTACGAACAGCTTGGCGAGATGTGCAGCTCCCGCCCGATCCACTAGGATATTATTTTTAGTTTACTTTGGGACAACACGGCACCCACTTGGAATATTAATTTTGCACAAGGGAACCACAAGTACCAGCATGCCCGTTGGCATACGCCCACAAGGGCGGGACTTGGAACATTTATCAAAGGCTCCTTTGAACTGCCGGTTTGTTTGTCTTCACTTTGCCCGTGACCAAGAGCACAGCAGTGTTCGAAACGCATAGGGCTCTTTACTTACTGGGCGTGAAACTGTCCGTTTGCCGAACTGTGTTTCCTCAATTAAAAGGTGATAACCTCCTGTTGTGTGGCGTCTCCTCAATGGGCTAATCTTGTTTGGTGGAGATATATATATATATATATAGATAGAATAATATACCCATGATGTACATTTTAAAGATATTTCAAATCACTGAGGAGTTCTATGACTGTAAAGAGGCACGAGGCCGAAGGCCGAGTTCTGTTATAGGCCATGGAACTCTGAGGAAACTTCAAATATCCTTAAAACTTACACAGGGAGTACTTTATTCCTTATAATACATTGTCATACCATCACCTTTCCTGCAAACCACTTTAATCCTTGCTGTCGTTCTCTTTCATATGAAAGATGAAGTATGGTCTAGAGATGAAGACTAAGGGTGGACTCTAATGTGAAATTAAGCACACCAAAAAGCAGTTAGTGACTTGCTGCAAAATGATTTTAGAATCAGTCTAATGTAAGTCAGATTTAAAAAGTGCTGAGGCTCGTAATGTGTAAAAATTGACAGAGATTCTATTTTTTGCTGGTATGACCTTTAGAATACAAATATAAACATGTTGCCATAAATATCTCCTTTCTGCTCTTCACTGTTTGTTTTAGAAAAACAGAACAAAAAAATGAAATGCCAGATTTGTTATTTTTGCCTTGTTTAAACTGCAGCTGCAATTAAGCTCCATGACCTGCTCCTCGGCTGCTGGCTCTGGTAGCAGGTATTATGACATCAGAACACAACTGTAATAACTTATTACCCACACGCCACACTGCCCAATAACCACCAACTGCCCCAGGACCGACAGTAATAACAAGTGTGGGAAAAGGAGATGAAAGGGAGAGCGCTCTCGCTTTCTCATCCCCTTGCCCGGCCCTGCAGGAGCTGCAGTAGGCTCCTCCGGATCCATCGCTAATTACCATCTGCTACAGTCTACATTGGAGGGAGCTCATTAATTAACAGCGCCGTGAAAAGGAGCTGAAGGCAGCCTGTCTGGTTGGTGAGGAAGAAGTTACCGTACGTGGTGCTTCATTCGGGGTCGCGACAGACCGTGGTAATGGAGATCGGTCCATCCATCTTCTCCATGGCAGGCTGCAGCATCGCATGTAATAACTCGCACTTTATTGCCCCGCTAACACACCGTTCCCCTCAGACTCTGCATTAAAATTAAAATATAGCCACTTTAGGAGTTCAAAGGAGTGCACTGTAAGTCTCTGCCGTGAGACAGCAGGGTATTTCTCATAGGCTGAGTCTTTCCAATAAGCCCTTCTTCTCCACCCTCAGGAGCTACCGTCAAGTCATCTTGGTAGGAGTGTAGGGGGGAGAGAGATCCCCTCTCCGCAGCGCTGAGTCTGAATGAGTGGTTGCCCACTGAGGGCCTGATTTAGATCTTGGCGGACGGGTTACTCCATCACAACTGACAGATATCCCGTCTGACCGAAATATGCATCGCATTACATCCTATGTGATTCATATTTCGATGGACGGGATATCCGTCACCGTTGTCACGAGTAACCCGTCCGCCAAGGTCTTATTCAGGCCCTGAGTTGAAATAGAGAGGGAAACAGCTGGATTCTGGTTCTGACAGCTGTTCGCCAGCCAAAACCCAATTACGGGGAGTGTGTGAATCATCCTGAATAAAACATAGAAGTCCATCCCCGGGTTTGCAAAGGCCTAAACTAAACTAAACCCTCAACCCTAATGTGAGATCTCAGCCCACTCCCAGTCAGTTCTGGAAACTTCTGAAAAGTGAACTATTTATTCTAGTCTCCAAGGGAACTAACCTTGGACTCAAGGGGTGCCGCTGAAAGCAATTGGAAAGAGTTTCTTCCAATTCATTCGATCAACAATCTCATTTCAGTGTTGTGTTTCTCCTGTACCATTGTCAGTGTTTTAAAGAACCTGGCTACATGTGCCCGCTATAAAACTTCTAAATCAATAAGTATGAAGAAGTAAATCTTAACTATGTCCCAGGGCACATGCAAGGGGGGCCTTGCACATTCTGCATAAGCAGAGCCGAGCATCCTGGTGCAGAAGGCTGGGGTATTGAGGCTAGCTTTCACAAGCACATAGCACCAAATGCCTCACTTTAAGGACAAACAGTAATTAATTTGCCCAAGCTGTGTCATGGCTAAGAGAAGGTATTTGGACAAAGTTGGACACAGCCTTACACTATCACCTGCACCACATTCAGTATCCCATTAAAGAGAAATTTGAGGGTCGTTGTCACTTGTGAAGCCACCGAAGGGATACGCTCAGAGAATGGTGTACCTTCTCAAGCACCAGCCACGGTACAGAGATTGCACTAATAATGACCATTTTTATAGCAGACTTCACAGCCAATTCCTTCTTCTTAAAAACTGTTTATTACTGCAATCTAAATCAGTGGCAAGTGTTTTGTTAACCGTAGAAGAAGGAAAGATTGAGGTAAAACCTGCACGAATGTAAATATCTACCTTAGGCATAACATGCCTCTCTTTGAAGTGAGCACATCACCTGCCTGAGCTATGCTATCAGGATTGGGACTTGTGCCCTACGTGTTACACAAAGATCTCTGCACAAATCACAGATATTGCTCTGCAACAGGCACACTAACCCAGCAGGCTCTGTCATGAAAATGCAGACCTCATTCCAGAAATTACATGGGATTTGTTTCATGAACATGGCAGTCTACAGAAGGCGCCTTAACTCTCCAGCCGGTCTTAAAATGCAGTCTGTTTTATCAATTAATTTGGGTGCAGATTGTTTTAAAAATAATAATCCATATGGATTTGTGACTTACTGGCTGACCTAAGGCAGACTCTCATTGACTCTGCTTTGCATGATTGATCCCCTCATGAGTCATGACTCTGCCCTTCCTGACTCCACCCCTTTTCTGCACTACATCCCTTTTTGTGGCTTCCTGGGGCCGTATTATAGAAGTGCTAGGTGGCTCAACGGGCGTTTGTGCCCGCTTTGAGCACCCCCGAGGCACTTTGCTATTACAGAAGGGACCGCAGACGCTTGTGTGTCCCCTTCTGTAATACTGAAAGCGATGGCGCACATACAGCACCAGTGCTTCCTCAAGAGGGCGTTCTCTAATTTGCATGGGGGCGTGGCCCCCATGCAAATGATGAAATCCCTTTGCCTCTGCACCGGCGCCATATAACAGACACAGGCGCAGAGGCAAAGAAGCTATCAGGAGGCGCCCACTTATAGTGCGCTACCTAAAGGGTGGCGCACTGTCAGTGCGCCTCCTGTTTGCAACCCTCTGGTTGGGGAAATGGGGGTCCAATGGACCCCCCCTACAACCCCTTGCAGGCGGGTGCAGTCACTGACTGCACTCGCCTGCATCAGGATCTCTAATCCCCTTCAAAAGTCCAGGCGGGTTGCCCCCTGCACAGTGAAACACAGAGCGGCTTTAAAGCAACCACTCCGTTTTTCAGATGAATGCGCTGCCCTGCCCTGGGGGCAGCGCATTCACCATAATGCGGCGCATTTTCCTGGATTACGCTGGGCACACCTTTTGAAAGGTGCGCCCAGCGCAATCCATGAAAATGCACCACATCCATAATATGGCAGCTGGTGTAGTTTCCATTTCCAGCACTGGTTGTACACATAATACATATAACAGACAGACAGCGAACTCTGTGAGGGACAGTAATTGGACCATTGACCAGTTTAGGCACAGGAGAAATTTCTATTACATTGGGTGTACTCACACGTGGTTTCATGTTGAGCTTATTAAGTAAAATTCCTGAAATTATGGGCTGTTCGTGGCAAAAAGTTAGAGCAAGCGCATGGGAACACGAACAACCAGAAGTCAAGCAGCTACTGTTTGTGGTGCTTGTGCTTTTTGTGCTATCTTTCTAGCATCCTTGTATCAAAAATGAATGCAATGATGCATTTCACACTAAAATATAGCGCTAATGCCAGTTTTCCGTTTCGCTTAATTACGCGTATTTTTGTGTAATTTTTCAAACATTTTACATAATGACGCAAAAGCAAATTACGTAAAT
This sequence comes from Calotriton arnoldi, assembly GCA_963921515.1. NCBI lineage: Eukaryota > Metazoa > Chordata > Amphibia > Caudata > Salamandridae > Calotriton > Calotriton arnoldi. Next base: position 1,207,730 of record CAWUFW010002609.1, read on the forward strand.
GTTGCGCACCTCTAGAATCAAACACAGTGCATGCTAGATTCTTGAAAGAGTCACATGTAGTACCAGGGTGTTTGAACCACACATTTTGTGGGTTTTTTTCTCCCTTCGCGGCCACCAGTGCACCTCCTGTGCAGCCTGCCCCCACCTGTACAGCAAGTAAAACTACACCTCATCCTTTGCAACTCTGAGTATGGAGGAGATGTGGAGGATCTACTGGGGATCGACAGCTGGCTCCCAAGCAGTGTGATCTTGGGTAAATGTCATATTTTCCGTGTGCCTCAGGTCACATATTTCCCAACAATGGGAGAACCTACAAACAGGACAACTGCTAGCATTAAGATGTATTTAAAAAAAGCTGAGCATTTGCTTTACGGCAAAGGCATGGGTGCCTATGAAGGAAATTAACCCAGCGTCACTAGTAGTCGTATTCCATTCCACACAACGTAGCTGTGGAGACGTCCCATTACCTGTCGCCACACCTCAGTGGCCCCACTCCAGCAATGAAGTCTACCCTTGATGAATCCAAGCCCGCCTGTCCTCACTGTCTACAATTTTATGATAACATATTTCCCTTGCTGATTTGCAATGTGATGTAGGACCACAGCTTGGTGTAAGGTACCATGTCATGGAAGCAGCCGTTGTGCAAACACAATGAGTGGAAAATATCCTTTACTAAAGTTTTGAGATGCTAAGGGTCCTGCTTCCAAGGACAGCTTTTCAAAATTGACCACTGTGAAATTGTCACAATAATTTATACCTAGAAAAAAATAAACACAGACACACACACATGCACGCACACACTAACACCTCCCTCCTTAACAATAATAAAAACCAACAATAGACCCAGAATCATTTGATGCTGTCTTTGAGATCTTTGACCTAAGTGGACTCAACGTCAGCAGCAAATTTCTCTTCCTCCGACGTACTTAAATACAATTCTTCCACGTTAAATCTCCCCTTCACCAACATGTTTCCTTCATCTAGAGTACCTTAAAGTGCCTTTATTTTTAATGCATTTGGATAGTCCTACATGTTAACACGTGGTATCATTAAGCTGGTTGAACACCTGTATCCTAATGTAGTCTTACCAACCCAGCCTCATTTCCACCCAGGCGCAGCAGAGAAAGAGCTTCATTCCAGATCACAGATGATGCCTTATTCATCCTGGATGACGGCAGCTATTGCCTCTGGCTGCTATGAGACCGCTCACAACGTTCAGCAGCTAGATAAGCAATCCTCAATCAATGGTGTTTCGAATAGAGTGTGACTATGTCTTCGCAGGCCTCCCACCGTCCGGCCCAGGGGTTGGGGAGCCTCTCGCCATATTTAGAGATCCCCACTAGCCTGCTGGGGATCTCTCTGCTATGAAGGGAGCATCTGCCACAGCAGCTATCTTCACAGCAGTAAAGTTTGGCCAGCAGATGCAAAGTTGAGAACACCCATTGGGTAGACTTTTTCAGTTCAGCGGAAACAAATCTCAAAAGCAGAAGTTTGTTTCTTTTGAACAAAGAGCCAATGACCCGTCGCGCAGGGAGCCCCTTCCCTGTATGTGGGGACCATCTAACATTTTCTCTGCTTCACATGGTGGGCGCCATCAGGGAAAACGAGTGATCGTAGCCTCGCCCTCAGTAGGGGGAATGATCTTCATTGTGACCAAGCGGTCCTGTGGCAGACGGACCTCTGGTCAAGGATGACCACTGTGGGGTGAATGGGTCTCCAGCTCCACCAAACACCAAGCCCTAAATAAGCTCCAAAGTCCTAAAACAGTTCAGCTCATGCCTTACATATCAACAATCCAATAGCGCCTTGATACCTTCGGGTGAATGCTGTGCTATATAAATATCAAATCAAATCAAAAATCAAATGGGCTCCTTCAGATAAACAACACTGCCAATCACCCTACCAGCTGCCCCCTTTAGCCTGTGCACAAAGACGGGTTGAGAACACTTGAGGCCAGCCACAGAACCCACAACCATCCAAAAACTGAAGGCTTTAGTGCCTCCGCAGCCAGAACCGCCATCATCATATGGCTTGATTCCAATTGATCTAGTGCATACTTGAGACTCAGCCATACCAGGAGTTCATCCTACTCAAGATCAAAACACTCAGACCATCCCAAAATCCAGATTTGTCTCTCTGCCAAGAGCCGGGGAGGGTTAACTCTACATATGAAACCCCTGCACCAAATCACTTTGCTTCCGCATCACCACCTACCTCTCTTTCGAAAATCAGATCACCGAACAAGCAACCCCAAAGAGCATGACTCTGCCTCCTTCGTGAGTCTAAACCTTCCTCCCAAAGCCAGCATCAGATCAGCCACCGAGGCACCTGGTTCTGTACTAACTGGATGGACAGGATGGCATGGTTACAGTCACCCAAACACTACCTGGCACCTACAAAAACAATTCTCCATGCCACTGCCCATCTGTCGGAGGACAATGGAAATTCCACCACACTACTGGAGCCTGATGGAACTACATTGGCTTCCTCTACAGACCTCCATTGCCTCAAAACAAAGGGCAATATCTGAGCTCAGGTGTGTTCAACCACTTTGGTGGTGTGAGATAGTGGGATATAGCGCAAGGAAGCAGCTCCTTGACAGTAATGCACGCCAGGTTCAACTGGAAGACATAGTGCAAGGAAGAGTGCAAAGAAAACAGTATGTGAGCCGTGGGAAGTTTGGATAGGTTATGCTATCTGTGCGTAAATGTTTGATCCAGTATAACATCAAGAGCTGCCACAAGAGCAAGACAGACAGCAAAGGCAGACAAGGCTGAGGGCAAGATTTACTAACATTTGGCGCAGCGCAACGCAGCAAGACAACTTGCTGCATTGCACCAAATGGAGAAGGCAGGAATGCTCCATATCTACTAAGATAAGACCCATTCCTGCTCTCTCTCTCTCTGCGCTGGCGCACTGTGTGCTGCTAAGCGCCAATGCAGCACCCTTGCACCATGGTGCAAGGGTGCCTATGCTGCAGGCAAGGTTGTTCTTGTGTAAAAGGAAAACCCTTCCTGCACAAAAACAATCCTCTGAGGCTGTTTCCGCTTTCTGCAGCACACATAGAAAGAGATAAACATGAGGAGAAATAAACGTATTTTCCTTGTTTCACCTCCTTTGGGAAGTCGTACCATTTGACGCTTTCCAGGTTCACTAGTGTTAGCAAATCTGGGAATGCACCAAAAACCATGGGTGGATATGTGGTTACACCCACGCTCAACCCATGGAACGCCTTCCCAGAGCAAAGTAACGAAAGGCAGCGACTTGTTCTGAATTGCATTACAATAGATTTACTATACCAGGCAGAGCCACGCAAGGCCCTTGCATCACCCTGCATGACACAAGGGCAATGCAAGCCCATAGCAAAGCTGAGCCTACATGTGTATGACAGACATCAATCATGTGAAAGTCATACCCATAAGTTATGAAGCACCTTTATTTAAATGTCAGTCAATTTCTTGACTTTTCTGCCTGCATCTTATCGACTGCGGACTGCGATATGCCTCAAATTAACATTTTCTGCATTATATTTGTGAGGATATGAGGATATCCATGCCCTCCATGTTTCATCAGACGATTCTTGTAGATGTCATGCACAGTAACAATCTTGTCTTCATATCCTTCATCGACCAGATGCCGGAGTCTGTTGATTCTTTCATTGTCTGATGGCATATCCACTTTTAGGTTAAATAGGTAATTAGGCAGTTCCATACCAAAGAATTCATACTCCAGGATTACTGAATTCAAGATGTTTCTGCTCATCAAATATTGTTCTGTCAAGATGAGACATGACGGTTTTGAAGATACCTGCCCCTCCTTCTTGAAAAAAGTTCTACAGTTCCACCCTGGATGAACCATCTCTCGGCAGCCAAGCTGAATCTGAGCATGCGCAGTTGCATGAAGAATTTTTCTTTTGCTCTCTGTGACTAGCCAGGAGCAGTCAATTTCTCCAATGACTCCACATTTTATGTCGGTTCCATCAACTTCACTTATTACAGCATTTGTAAGCTCTGTAGCTCTCTCCTCCTGGCTTCCCTACTGCAGTGCAGCTCTGCTTCCCGTTTCCAGAGTGAAAGGCAGTGCCTTATTTGAGCCAGTGGTTTCTGGGGCTCGGCACTGGCACTTAATTGTCAACACCTGTGCTTGTGACTGTCTGCCACAAGGTGGCGATGTATGGCTAGTTTAAAGATGACCAGAACAACAGGTAATTATTAATTCAATATACATTAAAATGACTATTATCTGCCCCCCAAGCCATTCTTATAGCTTTGGAGACCTGAAATAGTCCGAAATGTCACACTTGTAGGAGTGTGATGGTTAGTAGTTGTGTTGTTACTATCACTGGCAGCGCAGGCAGGGGCAATGTGTGGTGCACGCTGCAGTGACCTCCTGACAAGACCCTTGGCACTTATTTTTTTTTTACAAATTAAGTACTGGAGGGGATTCTTTGCCTGTGGAACCCCTAAGCTTCTGCCTGTCCAGTGGAACGACTAATTGACCCATGTCTGTTTCGGGTTCTAGTTCTAGAGAGTTCTGTGATGAAAGGCCGAAAAGCTGGAGGACGGATGTGGAAGAAGGAATAGGATAGTTCAGTTGTGAAATTATTTCAACTGGGGAGCTTTATAGGTCTGGCATTGAGGCAGCTTAAGCTGTTGTACAGTCTCATTTCATCAGAAAAAAATCATGAACAAAAATGCATACATGTATACATAAATAGAGGGGCTTTGAGTCAGCCCTCTTTATCCATTGGTCTGTTCAACTGCCGTTCACATTTTGCATCCATCCACCCTTGATTAAGGATTGTTCAGTGGTCATGCTGGAGAAGTGTTTCTGCTACTTACTGGTAATCTTCATAACACTGAGTTCTACTCTTCCCCATGCCAGTCCTCTTACCGTCCTCTCTCTATTTTCTTGTCTCCGCTTGGGCTCTCCATCACTATCTGCACCACTATGTAAGCAGATCTCTGGATCCTATCACATGGCACCTACTTCCGCACTTAGACACTGCCCGCATTCAGCTTCCTCATGCCTGCATGCATGTGTTGACTGACCAGCGGAGAACACGTTTGACCCTGACAAGTAGCACCCAACTCTTCATATGTACATGACACCACAAACACCCTTGACAACTAGAACACGCACACGGTCCCCAGATAAGGCAATAGTCACATTAGTGTCAGCCTGCACTATATAAATGGCAAGGACTATAACTTCCCCTTTGTCACCACTTAATACTCCCCACTTTACTTTCTTTCACAACATAGTTGAAGCAATCATGCTATCAAAAGCTCTAAAAGCAGTTCAGTGGCTAAAGCGAGGTCTTGAGACCTACATATTAATTACATGTTTATATTATATACGTAGCGCTTCATACTGCGTATCTGCCATTTCTAAGCAATGCAAATAACAGGTGTTACTACAACCTATTTTAATGGTACTCAATTGATCAACAAACTCGCATTTCTCATCAGCATTCGTTTAGCTCACTGAGCTATCCTCCCTTCCTACTGTCACGGGTGTAACTATCAATAATGAATTGGGTGCACAGGCACCGGTGCTGGGTCACTGGGGGCCCTCTGCACCCCAATAATAAATGTCTTTCTGTACTTAACCAGGGCATGGGGGCCCATGTTGGTTGCTTGCATAGGGCCCCTGGCATCCTTGCTATTTCACTGCCTACTATTATCCTTTCTTCAAGGTTGGGCTTGTCCCTTCCACCTGAATGAGATTCTGACCAAATAAAAATACTTTTTAAGTCCCGACTCCTGATTGGCTTCCCTGAGTCATGCGACTTCTGGAGGATGATGCATGCCACCTTCAATCAATCAATCAGTAGATTTGTAGAGCGCTTCTTGTCACTCGTAAGGGTATCCAGGCGCTGGCAGGGTCCAGTTGATTAGCCGCATAGCCAAGTCTTCAGGGACTTTAGGATCTCTGGAAGAGATGGGGAGGTCGTAGATGAAAGGCTAGCTTGTTCCATGTCTTCGCTGCTAGATAGGAGAAGGAGCGACCTTCGCATCTGCTACATCGGATGCAGGGGTGAGAGTTAGTGAAAAACCTACAGCCAATCACAGACGTATTGACTATCTAGAATTTTTTTCCCAGTTTTAACTATGCTTTGCACTGTGAGCAAGGCTGGGATGAAGCTATACTTGTAACGCTGCAGTCGAAGGATTGTACTTTTCGTCTGCTGCAAGCAGACCAAGGTCTCATTTATAAGAAGAAGCTCTGGAGGATCTGCCAAAAACAGCTGATTCTCCGTCGCACCACTGGTGGTCAAGCTGCCTTTTTTATCTACCTCCATCACCACCATTGAGGTCCCTGCGATGCAGGATAACTCAGCTGAAGAGAGCAGCATTTCCATCACCACATCCACAGTGGTAGGTCCATCTTCATGTCTGGTGGAGGTGGCCCCTTGGAGACCACCATTGAAAGTATGAAGAACATTCACAGAAATTAAACTATTGCGGCCCTGACAAGCTGGAAATACCCTCAGCATTATAGGGGAATATATATATGGGAGTACTAACAAGATACCCTATTTTGGAGGTACATTTAATTTGACCACATGTAGGTGGAAAGTCCATTCAATATGGGCACTTGTAGGGTTCTGGCAGAGTTTCCTGCAGTCTGATGTGACTCCTCTGGTGGTAGATAGAGCTACTTTGACAAAGAAACCCCGTCACCAGGGCAAAAGACTCGAAGTGTGGCCAAACGTCCACGGTAGCGTGGCAGAGGACGTATGTCGACCACACTGGAGATGAAAAGTCTGCCAGTAAAACACTAACTCAGGCCCAGAAGCATACACCAGCTTTGTCCAGTTGCCTTTGTTCCTTTGGTTGACACTTGAAGAGGGGATTGGTTCCCCATTATAATGCCAGCAGTTGGGGGCATTAACGACCAGTGGGCTTGAGAAGTAGCCCCATTGCCCCATATCCTACATTCTTGCACCACGTAGGGGCTGAGGCCCATGGGGTCCAATGCACCACATAGGGTCTGAGTCACATGGGGTACAGTGTATCACATAGGGGATGCAGCCCATGGGGTACAGTGCACCACTAGGAGCCTAGGCCCTTGGCATACAGTGCACCACATAGGGCATGTAGCCAATGGGTAACAGTGTACCACATGGGGGCTGTGGTCCATGGGGTACATGTTTACCATGTAGGTGCTGAGACCCATGGGGCACAGTGTAGGGGTGGGCGAAGAATACCGCTCCGCCGACGGAGTTCGCTGAGCTTTGCCCACTCCGCCCTCCAAGTGCAAAGTGACAAGGTTCAGAGTTTTTTCTCATGTTAAGTTGGCAAGTGAAAGAAATTGTGTGCTGGACCACCTCCCGGTGAGATTTTTGAATGCATGTGGTCGCAGCAGGTTGCTACCGCTCACCTTGAGAAAGCTGCCGCTCGAGTAGAAAATCTACTCGAGCGGCAGAAAGAAGCGGTGCCCTCTAGTGCTCCGCGTGACGCCATTCGCACTGATTTTACAGCGCGGAGAAACTCCTGGCGCTAAAAATCAGCGCGAACGTGCGGCGTAGTGGACTGGCGGAACTCCGCATAGTGAGGCGGAGTTTTTTTGTCACTTCGCAGAGTTCTGCATAGCGCGACTCCACAAACTCCACCCAGGTCTAGTACAGTGTAACACGTAGGGGCTGAGGCGCTTGTAATACAATGTACCAGGCATGGCTCGTGCAGGTAAGAGCGGTGAGGCGGCAGGGCGGGGGGGAGTCGATAGACGATGACAAGGGAAACTTAAATAAAGGAAAAAGAAAACCACTTACCTTGCACTCGCCGCACCGCCGAGTCGGCGGACGCAAGGTAAGTGGTTTTCTTTTTTTTAATTAAAGTTTCCCTCGTCGTCTGTCGACTCCCCCCGCCCAACCACCCCCATCCCACCGCTATTACATGCACGGGCCACACCTGCAATGTACCACATAGGGGCTGAGGTCTTTGGTGTACAGTGCACCACAGAGGGGATGCGGCCCATGGGGTACCGTGTACTATATAGGGGCTGACGCTTTGGCGTACAGTGCACCCCAAAGGGGCTGAAGACACATGGGGTACTGTGCACCACATAGGGGATGCAGCTCATGGGATACAGTGTACCTTGTAGGGGATGCAGCCCATGGGATACAGTGTACCTTGTAGGGGATGCAGCCCATGGGATACAGTGTACCTCGTAAGGGATGCAGCCCATGGGGTACCGTGTACCTCATAAGGGATGCGGCCCATGGGGTACCGTGTACTACATAGGGGCTTACGCCTTTGGTGTTCAGTGCACCCCAAAGGGGCTGAAGGCACATGGGGTACAGTGCACCACATAGGGGATGCAGCCCATGGGGTACAGTGCACCACATAGGGGATGCAGCCCATGGGGTACAGTGCACCACATAGGGTATGCAGCCCATGGGGTACAGTGCACCACATAGGGGATGCAGCCCATGCGGTACACTGCACCACATAGGGGCTGAGTCACAGGGGGTACAGTGCACCACGTAGGGGCTGCGATCCATGTGGTACACTGCGCCACATAGAGGCTGAGTCACAGGGGGTACAGTGCACCACGTAGGGGCTGCGATCCATGCGGTACAGTGTACCACATAGGGGCTGGAGCCCATGGGTACAGTGTACCATGGTGGGGTATAGTGTGGGTACAATGTACCTTGTAGGGGCTGAGACCCATGGGTACAGTGTACCTCGTACGGGCTGAGGCCTCTGGGGACAGTGTACCACGGTGGGGTATAGTGCAGGTACAGTGCACCACGCAGGGTCTGAGGCCCATGGGTACAGTGTACCAACGTGGAGTATAGTGCGGGTACAGTGTACCACGGTGGAGTATAGTTCGGGTACAGTGTACCATGGTGGAGTATAGTGCGGGTACAGTGTACCACGGTGGAGTACGGTGCACCACGTAGGGGCTGCGGCCCATGGGTACAGTGTACCACAGTGGGGTATAGTGTGGGTACAGTGTACCACGTAGGGGCTGAGGCCCATGGGCTACAGTGTAGCGTGCAGGAGCAGCGATGATGCACCCCCTCTTGTTCCTGGTTGCAGGTTTTCTGAGAAGCAGCATTATCCATCAGGCTGGCGCCCCCTGCAGGGAGCATCAGGGTAACCTTTTACGAAGGATATATGGACCCCGCAGACTGGGACGGATCGGTCCAGGCCACTGCAGGGCAGGCGTCGCCATGAATAAACTCCCGGCCTGCTCACCAGCAACCTTGCGGGGCTGGATTTATTTTCTAAATGGGCTCAGAGCGGGATATTTCCTGGACTCCAGCCATCGCAGGCTAATAAAAAACAACTCAGGAGCTGACACCCATGATGTCAGAGGAGCCCTCCCAGTAACCCCTGCCTCCTGTGAAACAGTGCAGTCAGACTCAATATGGAGCCTTAACAGGAAAAGGCAGATCACAAGGGTCGTGCACGTGCATGTGTGCGAGGTGACGTCAGAGCCTGTCATTGGTTGTCCTTTGTTGAACACTGTATTCTACTGTAGAATGTATATAGCGCTTCATATGCCTAATGATACCACTAGGCACTTCACTTACAACAAAGTACACACTGTATTGTACTGTATACGCCCTGTATTGTACTGTAGAATGTATATAGCGCTTCGTATGCCTAATGAGGCCACGAGGCACTTCATTTGACACCCTCAGAGTGCATGGTTGATACGGTGGTTGTTGTAGATTGATAAAAATCTATTCTAACATGAAGACAGGGGGGCACTTTGGACCCTCGCCTTCTCTAAAGTTCCCCTCTCAGCCCCCCCCAACCCTCCGCCACCCACCCAGAACTGCCATCAAGCCCATCACATTGCCACATCCCTCGACTTGGACACTGTGCGCGCAGGCAATGCAATGCCCTACTCGTTGAGAGGACCACTCATCTAATATGGTTTATCCGATGGGTGTCTTTCCCATGGACTTTATCAGCGGGTAGTCATGGATGGCATCCGCTGCCCAGGGCTTGCCTTTGGTATACCAGGCACTGCCACTAATACCCCTCGTCTTGGGCATCATGAAAAAGGCAGCCGAAATAGAACATTAACAGCGCATACTGAGTCCTGTTTACTTTCCATCTCTGCCCTTCCCCATGACCTTTAGCTGCCAACAGGACACTGTTAGAGGTGGCTAGGGATGGGGCAAGGGCAGTGCTTAATCTGAGCCGGTGGTCTCCGGTGCTCGGCACCAGAACTTAATTGTCAGCACCTGCACTTATGACAGTCTGCCACATGGCGGCACTGTCTGCCTAAATTAGAACTGAGCACAACAACAGCTGTTCATTCATTCAATATACATTAACAATGACAAATAGCTGACACACAAGCCATTCTTAGAGCTTTGAGGACCTGGAATATTATGAACTGCAACACTTGTAAGAGTGTGAGGGTTAGTAGTTGTGTTGGTACTGTCATTGGCAGCGGCAAGGGATAGTGTAAGCTGCAGTGCCCTCCTGGCGAAGGTCCTGGCATTTAGTTTTTTACAAATTAAGCACTGCAAGGGTTTAGCCCTGTGATATTATTGAGACTCAAAGTGTGCATGGTCCCACTCCTGCCCCCTGGCATGTCAGTGAATCTGCATCTATAAAGTCTACCACCAGGACCTGGAGATCACGGAATCATTCCCAGACCGCGCCACCTGATCTAGGCGCAAGTCCTGGTGACTTTAACTAAGGGTGGGTGAAGTTATCACATTTTTCACTAGCAAACTTAATTTTTGTGAATTTTACGATTCCTACCAAGAGGATGCACAGTTACCTCAATGTGGATTTTCATGTCAAAATCACGACTTTTAGGCCTTTTTTATGTTGTTGCGAGAAAAAGAAAGGTCGACGACATGCATCTAGTTTCAAGGTCATGGAGAGAATTGTTTTAAAATTAACTTGCAGAAAACTGCACATTTGTTTTCACAGAACTGCTGCACTCCTTGACATTGTCTAGGAGAAAATGTCAGGATGGGTCTAAATGTAGAAAACTGTGAGCTTGGGGTACCCCAATAATCTATATTTAAGACTTTGCTCCTATAATAAGAGCTCCTCGCACCCCTAACCTGGACACACCCAGGCAGGGGCCTTAGCGCGTGTCTTTCGCAGGGACACAGGTTACTGACAAGTCTCTGTGTGTAAGGAAGGTTCTATAGCTCTGACGCATCTGTCAGCCGCTGCAGGGACACCCAAGCCATCCCGTCGTGTAGCAAGGGCATACCTTGTCAGCTTCCATTGCATAAATTAATGATCATGGCTCCAGTTTCCTCTTTTAAAGGAGCACAACGAGGTGGCTTCGGGTTCCTGAGCCTGCACAGTGATCAAGTGCTCCCAAAAAGAGGCCTTTAGCTCCTGTGCGCTGGCCCCATCCCGGCTCGGAACTGGTCCATACAATCTGCGAAATGCACAGAGCTTTAGAGATGGAGGAGAAAGGGTCCAACGGGAGAAAGGCAGAAATGAACAGTAAAATACAGGAACACAATCACAAATGGGTCAGCACTTTCCTGGCACTTTTCCATGCAGGATGCACCCTACGCTGCTGGTGCATCTAGAGGAAACTGATGGAGTCACCCCCAACAGGGACATATTAAGGATTTTTGGGGCCCTGGGCCAAACGTATTTTGGGGGCCCCTGTTCAGAACAACTTTGAATTTATATTCCAGTCTCAGCTCTTTCCTACCCTCTGTGGCCAGGTCACTGACAGTGCACAGGCACACTCGGTCCAAATTCTAAATGTGTTTACATGTAATATTCGCGGATAGTGATGTGTGTTTCCAATATTGCAACACAGCAGCAGCTCACTATTATTACTGCAAATAATCTCTGTGACACCTACCCATTTCTCATATGTGAGGTCCTTTTCTGATCTAAAAGAACTTTTTTTATGGATGTTGCATGAATCATAAAACATTTCTCTGCAAAATGTCTGTAATAGACTTTCACACAGTACACACATTAAAATAAATTAATTAAAACGTTATTTAAAACAATATGTTTAAGAATTATTCAAAGTCATCAGGGCAAGACTCTCTGCAGAGCAGAGCTGGCTCTAGCAGGGGCCGGCTGAAAGGCCGGGGCCCTGGGCCAGAGCCCACTTTGCCTTTGCGTTAAAACGTCTCTGACCCCCAACCCTAAACTTGCCCAACATGAGTTGAAATTCTGCAACATGTGACTGGCACTCAACTCTAAGAACAACCAAAAAACTCCCCATGACTTCCACAACCTTTGCTTCTGCCTCAGTGGCTTCCCAGCCTGGACGTCAGTTTTCTGATGCTCAACCAGGTTAAAACGGATTTGTGCCTATTATCCCCAAACACGGAAAGAAACTCCACCCAGCTGTGATTACAAGCTCTAAACGGACAGCTACCCTCCTTACCGGGTCAACTCTTAGGCTCCCCCTTTGATCAAGGAATTATAAGGAAGGAGAGAACCAAATTAAGGATGGGTGGTTAACTCTGCTCCGCCAGCGAAGTTTGTGGAGTTTTTGAACACCGCACTCTGTTTGGAGAACGAAGTTTTCCAAAACTCCGCAATCGCAGCGGAACGGAGTTTACCGGTGCCGAGGACAGGAGTCTAGGACTTACCTTCCTCCTAAATGGTGTCCTGCTCCTGTGGCTGGCTGCACTCGGCTTCCGCTGCTCCGGCTCGGATAATTCAATAAACAGGAAGAACTGCATTGCGCATGGCATAATGCGTGAATGCATGCCTGACCCTATGAAATCCCATGATAGGGTCAGGCATGCCTTCACGCAATACGCCATGCGCACTGCAGTTCTTCCTGTTAATTGAATTCTCCGAGCCGGAGCAGCGGAAGCCGAGTGCAGCCAGCAGCAGGAGCAGGAAGGAAGTGGAACCAGGAAGACTGGTGGGCGGGCTGCACTGCCGTGGACAGCTGGTGCCGCCATACCCACCCACCAAGGAGGAGGCTCAGGAGTGGACAGGTAAGGTCAGGCCTTACTACGCGGGGGCGGGGGTTTAGCAGGAAGAGTGCGGGGGGTGGGAGGGAACTGACATGGTTAAGGTAACTCTGCCAGGCCACGGAACTCTGTGGAATTTCACTGAGTTTTACAGTAACTCTGTGGAATTCCGCGTCGGCAAGCTATGCCCAGGCGGCAGGATTCACTAAATTATGTGGCAACAAAAGGCAAAGTTTGCAGCTGACTGTGGCACATTTTCAACAGCTTGACTCTACTAATTTGTCATTTTCACGCTGTATTTGCAAAGGTCTCACCTAATTGATATCAACTTAACGCCTAAATGCAGCATTGAGCAGCTGAAAGTTGACTTCCCTCTGCGAAACAAAACACCTCCTACTTTGCAGCATGTGTGTGGTAGCCTTTTTGGTAACTTTTGATCCGTTTGAGCTACAAACATTATTTTTTGCAAAATCTGCAGAAGATGACCGATTTTGTGCCAGCTGCGGCAAAGTCATAATTATGCGAAAGAAGCAGTGACCGCAGAATCGCATATTTGCAGTGGCCATGACTTTGATCTGCTCTCCACAAAGATGATAGAGCAACTGCTCTCACCAGTCAAGAGAGCACAAAGTTTTATTAATTGTTAATTCCCAGAACATCCTCATGACGCATGTCCTACAACCTTTACTAACCCACCCCAAGGCTCTTTTACACTCCATTGCCAGAGTCATCTCTTTCAAAAGAAAAGTCGACAATATCTCACCAATCCTGAACAAGCTTTACCGGCTCCCAATAGAGGCCAGTATCAAATTCAGAGCCTGCTGCCGAGTGCACAAAACTACTCATCACAAGAGACCACCCTATCTGGACAGTCCACTCGCTGTTACAAGAGATCTCAAGGCTCTTAGAAGCAAAGTCTCCTTCCGCTTTGAATCAGCGAGGTTCAAAATCTTTCCCGCCCAAATCCAGCTAATTTTAGGCACAGCAACTACCAACTGAACCCTTCATCCACGCAACACCAGAATCAACCGACTTGGCTTTCAATCAGCAAGCAACTAGAACTCACCTGTTCAGCCTCTTTTTGACATAGCATTAATTTCATTGGCTGTTCACATCGAGGCTGCGTCCTACCATTGGTGTGTTCTGCTTGTTGTTAGTCACTATCCAGATTACTTTGTAGGCTAATTGTTTTTTAAGTGACTACAAAGCACTCTAATTCACTCTGGGATGCACAAGCGCTATATAAAACTATCAAATAAACAGCAACTTTGTGTAGGGAGTTATGTTATGTTAACAAGTTCTTGTATAGCGCAGGTACACCGAACTGGTATCATGGCGCTGCTCTAAGAGGTGCCGGATCCCGGAGACTTACTCGTAAGCTTGTCTAAACAGCCAGGTCTTAAGGAGCTTCCTAAAGCTCAAGAGGTCAGTGCAAGATCTAATTTCAAAGGGCAGAGAATTCCAGTAGCTGGGAGCTAATACAGCGAATCTGGCACCGCCCATACGCTTCAACTTGAAGGAGGGGATAGATAGAAGATGCTTATGAGCAGAACGCAAGTTACGTGAGGGAATGTGCCTTTGGATAAGGTTATCCACAAATTTAGGGCTCCTGCCGTTCAATGATTTGAAAATAAGGCAGCATACCTTGAAGGGAGTTGTGATTTGTGTGCTAAGAAGGGGCTCTGTATCATGCTAGGTCTCCAAGTGATGGGGCCAGGATGGGGCCTGAGAAGCCCCAGGACAATTCCAGACATGGAGGAAATGTTGATGATCCATCAGCTGCCCAGATATCTCCAAGGTGAGTGATACCGGGGCGGATGGATTCATAAAGTCCAGGGCGTCGATGGGCATGGACTGGGGAATCAGAGGGACTCGATTGGGTGGACCAAGGCTTCGGATGATAATTGGACAGGTGGAAATGATGATCAGCACCATGGATAGCACCACTGTTATCGAAAGGTAGACGATGGATATTGATTCACCAGAAGGCCAGAGGTACCCTTTACACAGGACACCACAAGAGTAACCCTTTGCCCCCCCAACAACCTCCTAGTTGCTGCTGATGCACCGGAGAAAGGTAAGGACTGCTGCTGCCATATTGACTCCCGAGACCATGTTTCACATGCGTAGATATGATGGTGAGGCACCTTTACATACTTTAGACATAGTTCTGTGTGTAAGGTGCAGCAGCTGGCTTGCTTTTTAAAAAAAAATTTAATCAAGGTAATTGCATTGTTTTTTTCGTTTTTTTAATTACAAGTCTTTTTATTGGCAATTGCAATAATGATGTGTACCAAACAAAACTGTGCACTGTTAAATTCCTTGACATCATCATCATAGTCGGGTCAAACCACTCTGTCTCCCACTACCGTGCACCCCCAACACAACCCACAGCATTGCCCAACAGAACTGTCTCAGACATCTGATCGCCAAGGATGATGGGGGCTGGGCCATCATATATGTTACCTCTAAATTCATTCCAAGGTAATTGCATTGTTGCATTAAAGTTGTTTTACATTTGATGACTTGTGCTGGTTCATTTCAAGTTGTTTTGCAATGTATATTTTGCACTGTTGTTCCTTTGAAGCTTTGCTTTAGCAGCCTTGGATCTGTGGTCCAAGAAGGTGAACATCAGTGCAGACACGTCCAGATGCCAACATCCCAACGATCCCTCACTGGATTGGGTGGAAGCACCCGCTGAAGCGGTAACAGCACTCTGCGGAGCCGCGGGCAAGTGGCCTTCCCACGCGGTGACCTACTGAGATCAGAATAGATCATGGACGCCAGTCCAAATGCCCAAACTGTGACCTACTTCAATGTGTCAAACAGGGTGTTGATGTTTTGTCATAAAGAGATTTTATTTTAGCAAGAATATGGCGACATGGGGATATGGGAATAAGGGGATATATTCCTATTAAAATGCTATTTTTCAACTCCTTAACGCAGACCCTTCTGAGCTTCCCTAATGATTTCACTATCCCTGGCTGAGAACGGATGTCTTTGCTGTGATTGATAAGTGTGTTATTTATTAATAATCATTATATTTCTAATGACATTTCTTGGACATTCCTTCATTCATCTTTGAATGCTGATTGAAGTGTCACAGTGTACTTAGTAGTGAGGTCCACCCTCCGCTTTTTCTTAACCAAGTTTGTGCAGTCTTTCTGGACAATCTATTCCAAGTTACACAGCGCCTAGAGAGGTATCGACATAAAGATCGCTATGTGAATGCATGTAATACAGTTCAGCTCAGTGGTACGGAGGTGGACCACGTTGCCAAGGTGAACACTACCACTCGAAATCATCTGGAACCTCGGCCATCCGCAGGGAGTCATCCCATAAGCCTGTCGGTCGGTCCTCCCTGAAGGACTAGACCATCTGCCCACTAACAGAAGCCGTTTCAGATCTCTTTGAGGGATCTCAGGAGGCTCCCCCAGCATAGCCGCAAGGTTGAATTCATATGTTTTCTTTCAGGAGGAGCAGGCAACTTAAGGTCACCACAGTCATCATTGGATGAGAATCATAGTCAACCTATGGTCATCCATGGAGAAACCATGGCTCCCCTTGGGATTTCAATGAACGTAAGAAGAGGACGGGTGATGCGTTGCCTCATATCGAAGCCTATGTTCTCTCTTGAAGGAGGTTGTTGTGGGTTTTTGTTGTCGCTTGAGTTCGTGTTTGCATTTATGCACCTCAGCAGTGCAGCTCTGCTGATAGGAACATTTCTGTCCTAGTTTCCAGGCCTGCATGCAATTGGTCATTCTTGTTTATGGATGCAACTCAGCCTTGGAAGCTGATCCATCAATACATTTTCTCGACATGGTGAAAGCGCTCAATTAGAGGGTGTTTACTAATATTTATTGCCCTGCAGACTTACATCTTCTCTTTATTGCGTGCATGATCCGTGATATACCTTTCTTGCCAACTCAATTTATTCAGGAGACCGCTCAAGGTCACCAGCTTCTTAGGCAGAGAGGCAGAAGAGGAAGGATGCTCAGTATCTTTTGTAACTATGGGCCCTACTTTCAGACCCTCTGCCTGCACGAGAGTTTCTGTGATGCAGATGCACACGCCATTTATATGCAGGCACTATACACGAGCCATGTCTCTTGGTGCTTTTCAATTCACCTTATGGCCTGAAAATCAATCCAAGGGTAACAAGTAGAACAAAAAAATGCTTTACAATGGTGTTCTTGTTTTTAGCTTTCTATCCCCTGTGAGAAATTGGGTTCTTGGTTGAGGGGGGTGAAACCTTACTCAAGCAACAGCCACAATCCTTGGCAGGGTGACCCACAAAAAGTCACTAAATTAACCTGTGCTTACCCCTCTGGTAGCTTGGCACAAAAGCAGTCAGGCTTAACTTGACGGCAATGTGTAAAGTATTAATGAAGCCCTTAAACAGTAATAAAATAATAACACAACACAGGAAACATCCCACACCAATTTAAAAAAATAGATTACATTTTAATAAATGATTTGACACCAAAACAACAACAATCCAATCAGTAGAACCAGATTTATGAATTCTTTAATTTTTAATGGAAAAATAGTGCCTAAAAGCTCAAAGAGCCAACCAGTCGAGTGAGACCAAGGCCAAGTCAAAAGTTATGGCCGACCACGATGGAGTACTGTTCGGATACACAAAGAGAATTGGGCCCGGTCTCCGCTTATCTTTGAACTTTGAAGAAATTTTGAAGAAAAATGTTTGAGCAGGTAAAGTTCGGCAGGGCAAGGTGGCCGGCAGTCTCCAAGAAGGGGGCGTCACCATCAGGGAGCTGCTGGAAGAGGTTGCAGTGAGAATTTCTTCTTTCAGACTTAGTCTCTTTATTGAAATTTGATGATCTCTAGCAGGACAAAGCTGCGGACTGTAGCTGATACAGGTTCCACAAGGTCGGATACCCATTCTGCAAGAGCCGCTGAATAGGATTTGTTGCTGCGGTGAGGAACACAGCAGGAGCTATTGAGAGTCAGGTCGACCAGTGATGCACCTTGGACAGATCAGCGAGCAGGTAGGTCCCGGTCGCCTCTCGCTTCTCAGAGAAATTTTTGACAAAACATTTTCTAAGTCCCAAGTTTTGGATTTTGGGTACCTTGGCACCTTTAGCACCACTTTCAAGGGTTGAGGACTGGAGAGGCACCACTTGGAGGGTCAGGACTCACTCTGTCTGGATCCGGGTGCTGGTTCAAGATGGTTGGAGCCTTTTCTGTCCAGGATGCTCTGATCAGGAGGCCCACCCAACTAGCCCTTGGAGTCACTCTGGCAGTCTTGGGTCCAAGCAGGAAAGCAGGTCTCCACAGCAGGGCAGTCCTATGAGGGCACAGGACAGGCTTCAGGCAGCAGGGCAGTCCTCATAGTGCAGCAGGGCAGTCCTCAAAAGAACACATTAAGCCACAGGCAGTAGGGCGCTCCCTTGGGAGTCATTCCGCAGGTCCAGAAGTAAACTCAAGAGTGGATCTGCGGGTTCCATTTCTATACCTGATGCCAGCTTTGAACGGGAAGAAACTTAATGAGTTTCCCCCTCCACAGAAGTGTCTGGAATTTCCTGCCTTTCTGTCCTGGTCTCAGTCTGTCTGCAGTCACAATACAATAGTGTGAAGTTCTTTGTATATGAGCAGAGGCAGTGTCTTTGTAGTGCAAGTAGGGCTGTTCACAGCTCTGCCCCCCATCCTGCCTTGGATGGCCCATCATGCCAACACCCAGTCCCTCTATTGTGTGGCTGGCTGGAAGGAATATACAAAGGCCAACTGAACCCAGTCATGTGACCCAGAAAACAGGCTGCAGGCACCAAATCAATCAATCAATCAGGGAATTGTAAGCGTGCTACTCACCCATGAGGGTCTCAAGGCGCTGGGGGGGGGGGGGAGGGTCCGCAGATCTGTTTAGCCGAAGAGCCAGGTCTTGAGGGTCTTCCTGAAGGTGTTCAGGGAGGGGGCGCGTCTGATGTCTGCCGGTAGCACGTTCCAGGTCTTGGCTGCAATGTGAGAGAAGGATCTTCCACCTGCTTTGACTCTGTGGATGCGCGGGGTTTCGGCCAGTGCGAGGTTGGAAGATCGGAGGTTTCTTTGGGTACGTGGAAGTTGATTCTGTCGTTGAGGTATTTGGGTCCGTTGTTGTGTAGGCATTTGTAGGCGTGAGTGAGGATTTTGAAAGGGACTCTTTTCTCCACGGGGAGCCAGTGGAGACTTCGTAGGTGTTGGCTGATGTGTTCGTGTCGGGGGATGCCGAGGACGAGTCTGGCGGCGGTGTTCTGTATTGTCTGGAGTTTGCGGAGTAGGGACTTGTTGATGCCGGCGTAGAGTGCATTTCCATAGTCCAGTCTGCTGGTGATGAGTGCATGGGTGACTGTCTTCCTTGACTCAGGGGGATCCACTTGAAGGTCTTGCGGAGGATGCGGAGGGTGTTGAAGCAGTTGGAGGTGACAGCGTTGACCTGTCGGTTCATGGTGAGTGATGAGTTGAGTACGATGCCGAGGTTCTTGGCGTGGTCTGAGGGGGTAGGTGAGCTTCCGAGGGCGGTCGGCTACCAGGTGCTGTCCCATGCAGGAGGGGTGGTACAGAGGATGAGGACGAGGACTTCTGTCTTCTCTGCGTTGAGCTTCAGGCAGCTGTTGGTCATCCAGACTGCGATGTCTTGCATTCCTTTCTGGAAGTTGAGTTTGGCAGTGTTTGGGTCTTTGGTGAGGGAGAGGATGAGCTGGGTGTCGTCGGCGTAGGATACGATGTTGAGGCCGTGTTGTCGGACGATGGCTGCGAGGGGGGCCATGTAGATGTTGAAGAGGGTGGGGCTCAGTGATGAACCCTGTGGGACTCCGCAGGTGATTTTCGTGGGGTCGGAGAGGAAGGGTGGGAGTCTGATCCTTTGGCTTCTTCCGGTGAGGAATGATCGGATCCAGTCCAGGGCTGTTCCTTGTATGCCTGGGTCGTGTAGTCTGGCGACTAGTGTGCGGTGGGAGACGGTGTCGAAGGCCGCTGATAGGTCGAGTAGGATGAGGGCTGCGGAGTGGCCTTGGTCCAGGAGGGTGCGGATGTTGTCTGTGGCGGCGAGTAGGGCGGTCTCTGTGCTGTGGTTGCTTCAGGATCCGTATTGGGACGGGTCGAGAACGGCGTTGTCTTCAATGAATCGTGTCAGTTTCCTGTTGACTGTTTTCTCTGCAACTTTGGCTGCGAAGGGGAGGAGCGAGATGGGCCGATAGTTCTTGAGGTCGGTGGGGTCAGCTGTGGGCTTCTTGAGCAGGGGTCTGACTTCTGCGTGCTTCCATCGCCTGGGAAGGTGCCTGTTTTGAAGGTGGTGTTGATGGTGCATTGTAGTTCGGGTACGATGGCGGCCATGGCTCTGTGGTAGATGTGAGGGGGCAGGGGTCGGTGGGGGCCCCCGAGTGGATGCTTTTCATGGTCGAGGCGGTGTCTTCGGCCGTGATCAGTGTCCAGTTGGAGATGGTGAGCTGGCTGGTGTTTCTGGGGGGCGGGGGGCCGTCTGTGGCGCCTGGTGGAAGGTCGATGAAGTTGTCGTAGAGGTTTTTGATCTTGAGGTGGAAATAGGTTCCAAGCTTGTCGCAGAGGTCTTGGGATGGGGTGATGTCTGTGGCTTCGCTGCGGTTAGGCCAAGAGAATGCCAACTTTCTATAAGTGATACCAAAGGGGATGGTATCGCTTTGTTCGCCCTAAGTTGGCAGGGTATGCCCAGACGTGGGTCCCTTGCTCACTTTGCCACTGGATTCAAGCTAGCCTGGCTGATGACGGCTGAATAGCCAGAAACCGGTCCCAGGATGCTTGTTTCCGGTCCAGGGAAGACATGGCTTGGCAGTTCGGGCTGGACTGTTCCCATGAGGCACAGGGTCAGACTGATTTGCATATGGCCATGTCTGAACTGGGGTGGTGGAGTGAGCTAAAGAATGATGATGGATTAAACCCAGATCAGTTGACTGGGGGTGAGTGTTTGATTAGCTCAAGCGCTCCGTCCATCATCCCCTTTGGTATCGCTTTGTTCGCCCTAAGTTGGCAGGGTATGCCCAGACGTGGGTCCCTTGCTCACTTTGCCACTGGATTCAAGCTAGCCTGGCTGATGACAGCTGAATAGCCAGAAACCGGTCCCAGGATGCTTGTTTCCGGTCCAGTCAAGACATGGCTTGGCAGTTCGGGCTGGACTGTTCCCATGAGGCACAGGGTCAGACTGATTTGCATATGGCCATGTCTGAACTGGGGTGGTGGAGTGAGCTAAAGAATGATGATGGATTAAACCCAGATCAGTTGACTGAGGGTGAGTGTTTGATTAGCTCAAGCGCTCCGTCCATCATCCCCTTTGGTATCGCTTTGTTCGCCCTAAGTTGGCAGGGTATGCCCAGACGTGGGTCCCTTGCTCACTTTGCCACTGGATTCAAGCTAGCCTGGCTGATGACGGCTGAATAGCCAGAAACCGGTCCCAGGATGCTTTTTTCCGGTCCAGGGAAGACATGGCTTGGCAGTTCGGGCTGGACTGTTCCCATGAGGCACAGGGTCAGACTGATTTGCATATGGCCATGTCTGAACTGGGGTGGTGGAGTGAGCTAAAGAATGATGATGGATTAAACCCAGATCAGTTGACTGGGGGTGAGTGTTTGATAACTCAAGCGCTCCGTCCATCATCCCCTTTGGTATCGCTTTGTTCGCCCTAAGTTGGAAGGGTATGCCCAGACGTGGGTCCCTTGCTCACTTTGCCACTGGATTCAAGCTAGCCTGGCTGATGACGGCTGAATAGCCAGAAACCGGTCCCAGGATGCTTGTTTCCGGTCCAGGGAAGACATGGCTTGGCAGTTCGGGCTGGACTGTTCCCATGAGGCCCAGGGTCAGACTAATTTGCATATGGCCATGTCTGAACTGGGGTGGTGGAGTGAGCTAAAAAATGATGATGGATTAAACCTAGATCAGTTGACTGGGGGTGAGTGTTTGATTAGCTCAAGCGCTCCGTCCATCATCCCCTTTGGTATCGCTTTGTTCGCCCTAAGTTGGCAGGGTATGCCCAGACGTGGGTCCCTTGCTCACTTTGCCACTGGATTCAAGCTAGCCTGGCTGATGACGGCTGAATAGCCAGAAACCGGTCCCAGGATGCTTGTTTGCGGTCCAGGGAAGACATTGCTTGGCAGTTCGGGCTGGACTGTTCCCATGAGGCACAGGGTCAGACTGATTTGCTTATGGCCATGTCTGAACTGGGGTGGTGGAGTGAGCTAAAGAATGATGATGGATTAAACCCAGATCAGTTGACTGGGGGTGAGTGTTTGATTAGCTCAAGCGCTCCGTCCATCATCCCCTTTGGTATCGCTTTGTTCGCCCTAAGTTGGCAGGGTATGCCCAGACGTGGGTCCCTTGCTCACTTTGCCACTGGATTCAAGCTAGCCTGGCTGATGACGGCTGAATAGCCAGAAACCGGTCCCAGGATGCTTGTTTCCCGGTCCAGGGAAGACATGGCTTGGCAGTTCGGGCTGGACTGTTCCCATGAGGCACAGGGTCAGACTTATTTGCATATGGCCATGTCTGAACTGGGGTGGTGGAGTGAGCTAAAGAATGATGATGGATTAAACCTAGATCAGTTGACTGGGGGTGAGTGTTTGATTAGCTCAAGCGCTCCGTCCATCATCCCCTTTGGTATCGCTTTGTTCGCCCTAAGTTGGCAGGGTATGCCCAGACGTGGGTCCCTTGCTCACTTTGCCACTGGATTCAAGCTAGCCTGGCTGATGACGGCTGAATAGCCAGAAACCGGTCCCAGGATGCTTGTTTCCGGTCCAGGGAAGACATGGCTTGGCAGTTCGGGCTGGACTGTTCCCATGAGGCACAGGGTCAGACTGATTTGCATATGGCCATGTCTGAACTGGGGTGGTGGAGTGAGCTAAAGAATGATGATGGATTAAACCCAGATCAGTTGACTGGGGGTGAGTGTTTGATTAGCTCAAGCGCTCCGTCCATCATCCCCTTTGGTACAACTTTCTAAAAGTGGCATTTTAAGATTTGTGACTTGAAATTCGACTTTATCATTAACGAGGATTTAAATTACAATTCCATAGACACCAAGCATGATAGTTCGACCTGCTCCCAAACAAAAGTTATCATATATTAAATGTAATAACCCAATGTTACCCTGTGGGAAAGATATACCTCACAGTAGGGAAAAACAAATGTGTGAGTTTTTCACTACCAGGACATGTAAAAATGAAAGGTACATGTCCAACTTTTTAAATGCAATGCACCCTGCTCTAAGGCTATTTAGGACCTACCCTACGGGTCCCTTATATGTTTTTAAAAGGGAGTTTTAGGCTTGGCAATGGGGTGTTTTTGCCTAGCCGAATTGGCAGTTTAAACTGCACTACAGGCTGCAACTGGCAGCCCTGGGGCATGTTTAAGAGGCTACTTAGATGGATGGCACAATAAGTGCTGCAGGCCCACTATTCGCATTTAATTTACCAGCCCTGGGTTAATGGTATACCACTTTATTGACGACTTATAAGTAAATTAAATATGCCAATCAGGTATAAGCCAATTTTACCATGTTTTAGGGAGTGAGCACAAGAACTTTAGCACTGGTTAGCAGTGGTAAAGTGCACAGAGGCCTAAGGCCAACAACAACAAACTGAGCAAAACAGGAGACGAGAAGGCAAAAAGTTTGAGGGAAGACCACGCTAAGGGTGACAGGTCTAACATTCCCTGATAGAGCTTTATACCTGGGCCCTAAGGTTGTAAAAACATAATTGTTCACCTCCATTTAATGGAATTCCGTTCCATTCCTGAACCTTCCTTTAAGAAATCATAGTTTTCAGGTGAATTAGTCCAGTTGGGCCAGTTGAAATTAACCAAGACTAAATTATGTTGTTAAAAGAAAGACCAGATGACAGTCATCTGGCAACCATAACATTGAAATTTGTAAGCGGTCTGCTGCCAATGCAGACAACATGCACACGCATGCTACCTGAACCACATTCTGTGGTTGTTGCCAGGTTTGAATTGTGGTGCAGGCTGGAAATGAGCTTTGTTTAGCAGGAACAGTTAAGTGGCTGAGTGTGAAAGTGATTCTTCTGCTATCAGTGGATGATGGGATATCACTGACCACGTCACCCCCTCACTCTGGGCCATTATGGACATGGTCTCCGGGACTGCAATTTTCACCTACACATTGATTTCAGTTGTGTTCATTTAACTAGTTCAATGGAAGCCAAACAAGACTACAACTCCCAGAATGCATTAGGCCATGCCACAAAACTCCAGGACTGAAAACAGCATCCATAATGATCTGGAAGGAGGTTGTCA
Source organism: Calotriton arnoldi (assembly GCA_963921515.1). Lineage (NCBI taxonomy): Eukaryota > Metazoa > Chordata > Amphibia > Caudata > Salamandridae > Calotriton > Calotriton arnoldi. The sequence goes on from CAWUFW010002609.1 coordinate 1,231,902, forward strand.
CCCAATTACCAACAGACTGCATTTCCTCTCTAGAAGTTCCCAGCAAGGGAGTGTGTCCTTTTTCCCTAAATTAAACCTTGGCTGTGGCCAGCTCCACGTCTTCAAAGTCACAGCTGTAACAGAAGTGACCCTGCACTCACTTTAGCCGCGGAGACATCTCAAGAAGGGACTTCACACACAAATTCATTCCAATGATAGACCACTGTAAACAGTCGCAGCCACCGCCTACCTAAAGTGGTAGGGCGGCCGCGGGTGGAGAGGGCAGCAGGTTGGGGAGTGGGAGAGACAAAAAAATACGAATAATAAAAAAAAAGACTTACCTGCTGTCCCGCTCCGCTCCTGCATCGCTGTTCCTCTCAGCTGCCGACGGCCGGAAGGGGATGGGCCCTTAGGGCACAGGCTCCGCACCCAATCCAGGTGCTGCTCTCACACAAGAGCAGCGCCAGGCTTGGTCTGAGCGGCCTTGTTTGCCGCTCAGACGGTGCATTGGCAGCTGTGCTGTTTCTCCAGCCTGGCTGTGTAACACAGCCAGGTTGGAGAAACATAAGTGCACAAGTGTGTTTGGTCGGCCTTGGACGGACGGCCAAACACACATGCTCAGTTATCAGTGCACTTTACTCCTCCCTTGCATGCTCGGCCCTGCCCTATAGTTTTGTATTGAGGGGCTCAGACAGCATAAATAAAATGATAACGACATTGCGTTATTATAATTTTATTTATTGTCTGCTGGCACGGGCTGTGGGGCGACGCTCCTCCGCCATTACGGAGGAGCCGCCCCTGATTTACGTTGCAGCAGTTAATACTGGAGGGTTGAAAACAGGCACCACAGGCCAACTACTGAAACAGCAGAAGCTAAAGCAGAGCTGCTTGTAAATGACCCGAATCGCAGGGGCTGCAGGGCGGTCCACAGGTGCTGCAAGAAGCAACACAGAAGGGGGCAATTGTTCATCCTAACTGAAACCCCTATCCTACCAGGATGTCAGTCCCTCAAGCCTGCCTGCTGTGGGGCTGGGGGCGGTGTAGCCGCTCGCGTGCAGCGCTGACTTTGCAGCTCTAAAAGCGTGAAAACCAGTGAAAATACTGTTTCCAAATATTATTTCCTTGCCAGGGTACACAGTAATGCCCTTTTTTTAAATATATATTACTGAAAAAAGTACCCTTTAGAATATGCATATCAAACGCTGCAAACAGAATCCCGATGCTTGTCTAACCTTAAAGTCGTAAACGTGCATGTTCTATGAAAGCAGCAAGTGCATAGCATCTATGTGGTCCTAAATGCTGAAAATGACAAAATAGATATTCGTTCATTTCGCATAACTACAACCAATTGGAATCAAACCAAGACCACAATGGGTTGCTAGGACAATACACAAAGTTAAAAATGAAAGCTCTTTGATTAATCAGGGAAACGCACTTAAGCAAGGCGTTGCAGTCTTTCTATTCTGATTTTTAAATAATTTATTGCAAACTTTGTTATTTATCATCGTAACCAGTCCCCAGTATCAACCTCAACTCCCTCTTAATGGGGCAGTCCAGTGCAGAGAAAAGAGCAATCCTCTTCAAAGCCTGCCTCGTCAGGGGTAGTAAGCGCTATACAAATGCAATTTGAATTTCAATTCAAATGCAATTTCCCCAGTCCTGCATCACTGACGTGCACCACAAGCATTGGGGAAGGTTGCTTGGTTTGATGATGTCAGCTGGGGTTTAGAGATGTATTGTGACATCATTCCCCAGATGACCTCTTTCAATTTAATCAGTGCCTCCTCGCTACTTTACTCCTGGTACCCTAGTGGATAAGTCACTACAGATCCTGGTTCTAATCCCGATGTGACCACACGGTGTGTGATTCTGGACATATCGCATTATCTTCATGTACCTCATTTCCATTACCTGAAAAAAGTGCTAGAGTTTATGAACTTGCTAAAGGCCGGTGTGCAGCGCTATCTGAAGGATATGTATAATTCGGTGTGTCTAGAAGCACCTATAAGCGATCCAGGGAGCAGCCTTAGGCCACACCCCCTCCTCCTGCTCACTGACGTCAGGGCCACGCCTCCTCCCTGCTGGTTACGGATGCTGACGGGCACAGAATGTTCTGGCACCGCGGAGTGACTCGCTTAGGAAGAACAGTTAACCTCGACAGGACGTCTGCGAAATCTAAAATTTGATTAGGAGTCTGGCGCCGCGCGCGCACTGCAGGCATCTATAATTGTTTCAAAACATCAGTAATGAAGAAGGTTATCTTAATTACCTGTTCACTTCAGTTTTAATTTCCTTCTTAATTAAAGGGAAGAAAATATAGAGCAAAAGACTAAATGCATCTGGTTCCTGGCGGAAGTCTGGTAAGGCCTCCTGGGGACTGGGTCCAGGACGCAGGCAACTAGGACGAGTGCAGAGGTATTTATGGGCAGCGCCGGAAGTCGTCCAGCTGCCATGATGCTGCCATAACGGAAGTTCAAAGGTGAACAGGAAGTGTGTCTCTTTAACCAAAATTCAACCTGCAATCTAGGTTTAAATTAGCTATGGTGTTCAAAACATATATAAGCAACCTTCAATGTGGCATAGGAAGCTAACCAGCATAAAGGAACAACATTTCCCCCCCCGAGTCACAAAATGTAGTCACGTGTCAAGCCGAGATTGTAATGCCGTAGTCTTCTAGGTGCACAAGTGGTCAACGCTAAGATATAACACGCATCCAACACCTACAGGCTGATCCACAGGTGGGATTAGTTACGCAGAGCATCAAAGTTCAAATGGTCAGGGGTCACCTGTGTGGAGTAAGTCTCAAGAGCGAGTTAAATGGAAGGATATGGATTGGGCTAGTTTACATCAGACCTTTCGTAAAGACATCATTTTTCCACAAACTCACTTATGCTTATATTTATTTATTTTTAAAGTGCAGACTGGGCCCAAAAGGGCAACAGAATATTTGCAATACAAATTGTGAGAAGGTAGTGGATCACCAGTCCTTTAGTTGTCTCTTCTGAAGGAGTTAGTGCTGAAAGAACTCCAACTTCTGATAGCTGTAGTATTCCAGGTGAAGGATGGAGCTCAGCGGCGTAACATTAGCCCCGCAGCCCCAGGGATGCGGGATGGCCCGAGCTCCAGGGGGCCCCCTCAGGCACTGTGCATGGGCAGCGGGCCCGTGGCCTGAGAGCCCCTAACTGGGTCCGAAATGTGGGGGGGCCTCCTCCATGTACGTTGCAGGGGGTCCCCCTCAAGTTTTGTTACGCTACTGAGGGAGCTATTGCAAACTGCATGGCAGTTGTGCATTTCTGGCACTCGAGTGCAATCCCGACACTTTCAGCACAGTGCACAGCTTTGGTCGGGCATAGGCAACCGGGCCTCACTATTGCAGGCAACACCGGGACTTAGCGTCAAAGCTAGAGTGATGGCGGCCAAGTCCAGTCTGTGTGGGATCTTTGCGTGCTAGTTTCTGACCGTTAGCTGCCTAATGAGAGATACTCCCTCAAACCCTCTGGTGCCCAACATCCCAGGAGCCCCAATGATACAGCTGTCTGCAGAACATACATCCCTCATCCTCGCAAACTTGCATGGGTTGGTGGAAATCCTGGGAATTTCTAAGACAATAACCCGATGTCAGAAGCTAACAGTCGGGGGCTGGGGAGGTGGGTGGAGAGGGGGTAATAGGGTAATGTAATCGAGCACAGGCTAATCCAATAAATAGCAAACAAATTAGAGTAATCCCATTCAGTCAGGCAATTTTCTTCTTCCAGGATTTAACGGTGCTAAAACATTTAAAACAATCTCATTCCATTATACAGAAAACAGTCAAGTATTTGGAATCACAATACATGACAGCAAAACAGAGTAATCACATTCTGCAATTCAGTGCCGGGTAGGTCATTAATACAATCTCCTCCGATAAATGAATATATGATAAATTGTCTCACTCAAAATGTACCTCACTGGTGAGACCCAACAAGTCCTGAAACTAGTCTGGTCAGTAAGGATATGGCCTGGCAATTTTGAATGACTGTTAAATGTTATGTTAAAAGGGTTTTATAAAGCGCTCGTACACCGATTGGTTTCATGGCGTTGATACTAGGAAGTGCCGAACCTGGAGCAGTTTATTCGTAGGCCTCGATGTACAGCCATGTTTTGAGGGATTTTCTGAATCTCAATAGATCAGGGATTGACCTGATTTCCAGGGGGATGGAATTCCACAGTCTGGGGGCCAGAGTTGCAAACCTACAACCCCCTTGGCGCTTCAGCTTGAAGGTCGGGACTGTCAAAAGTTGGAGATGAGCCGAGCGGAGGGTGCGTGAGGGGGTGTAGCGTGATATGAGGCTGTCTATGAATTTAGGGCTCCGGCCATTCAGGGATTTGAACACCAGACAACCAATTTTGAATGCGCAGCGTTGGGGAATAGAGAGCCAGTGCAGCTTCCTTAAGAGGGGGGAGGCATGTTGCCACCTGGGTTGTTTGTAAATCAATCTTGCCGCTTGGTTCTGTACCATCTGTAACCGTTTTGTAAGGCAGAGTGGTATACCAAGATAGATTGCGTTGGCGTAGTCTAGACGTGATAGGACCATGGCTATCAAGACCTGTATCAAAGCTGCTTGGGTAAGTAGCCTGCTTATCTTCCTAATTTTACGCAGCTGAAAAAAGCAGGTGGAGATCACAGAGCCAACATGAGTTTTTAGGGAAAGGTCATTGTTTATAGTGACCCTAAGGCTTTTTACTGAGGAGGAGGGAATTGGGGGGGTCCTAATTTGTTTGGCCAATAATGTGGGCCCCACAGATTGCAACCGCCACCAGTCAGGACTAGTTCGGTCTTGCCTGGATTTAGTTTTAGGTGGTTGTGGTCCATCCAGTGACGAATGAATTGCATGGTAGACTGAAAGTCAGATATTGACTGGGGAGAATTATCGATTGTGAACAATAATTGAAGGTCATCAGCATAATTGAAGGTGACCACTTTCCTTTCCTTCAGAGACCTGATTAGCGGGAGAAGGTAAAGGTTGAACAGGTGCGGGGAGAGCGAAGAGCCCTGTGGGACCCCACACGTAGTTTTTAATTTGGGGGCCGTAAACTGGCCAATATGGACTGCCTGGGAACGGTCTTTCAGGAAGGAGCTGATCCAGCTGAGGGCTGGGCCCCGGATGCCTGCCTCTCTGACACGGTCCGCCAAAATACCATGGTCGACCGCGTCGAAAGCGGCCGAAAGGTCTAACAGCACCAGGACCTGAGGAGTGCCTCTGTCAGCCTTTTCCCGTAGGGAGTCCAGTACCGCCAGTATCACCGTTTCCGTGGAGTGAGCTGGACGAAATCCAGCTTGGTGTGGGTCAAGGAAATTAGTTTGTTTCATAAAGTTGGACAGACATTTCGCCACATGGGCCTCCAGCACCTTGGCTAGGTACGGGAGCAAGGATACGGGGTGGTAGTTTGACAGCGTCTGGGGATCAGCCCCAGGTTTCTTTAAGAGGGGGACCACTATTGCCTCTTTGAGGGCTTAAGGGACACAGCCCTGGGATAAGGAGTTGTTCAGGAGGGCAAGAACAGGGTCCGGAAAGGCAGTGAAAGCAGTTTTTAGGACATGTGGGGGGCAGTGGTCCGTGGGGGATCCAGATCTGACTTTGGACAGTAGATCATGAAAGGTCTGGGTGTCAATGGGCGGAAACGATTCGAGGGAGTAGGGATTCCTGGATATAGGAGGGGAGATTTCTTGAGAGGTATGTGTGGGGATACTGGCTTTGATAGAGGCGATTTTATCAATAAAAAAGTTGTTCAGAGAGTCGCAGAGGGCCTGAGACGGTGTGGGCTTACTTAGTACTCTATCTGGGTTGGACAGTTCATCTACAATTGCAAAAATGTCCTTAGCTTGGTTGTTAGAGGTTAAGATTCTGGAGGAAAAGTGTGCTGCTTTAGCTGTAGAATGACTATGAGTAAAACATAATCTAAGTGTAATAATCTCCTGTAATCTGATGTAAAGTAATATCTTTAATCTCCCTGTACAACATGACACAGGTTAATGTTTTTGTGATTTAATGCAGAGTAATGTAATCTGTGTACTCTTGTTCTGCGATGTGACACGTCTTGTGCTTCTGCTGTCCAAGAATGTTTCCTGGCTGCCTTGAATGGCAGTAGGACGTGCTGTACCTCTTGTTTGTGTGTGACAATGTGCACTCTTGATGCAATGCAGGACCTGCCTTGTGAAAGAGAAAAGCTTGCACTGCTGCTGCTGTGCTGTACCTGTCCGGTGTGTGAGGAAAGCTTGCACTATTGGAGGCTATGCTCTCCATGTTCTATTCCGCGTGCCACAGCAACACATGTATTGCTAGCTTTGTGTTGTATACATTCTGCATGTGAGTTAAACCGGCTCTGTTGCTTGCTGTACCTGTTTTGGGAGTGAGAGAAACTTATAATGCTTTTGGTCTTGCTGTGTATGTTCTGACTGTTAGTGTAACTATTGTTATTGTGTTGTGTGCGTTGTTCACGTGAGGAAGGTTTGCTGTGCTGCTTCTCATGTCTGTGTGACTATCTTTAGTTTTTCAAACACTAGATGTACTCAACTAGTTGGAATTAAACTGGTTTGTTTTCTATAATGTGTTATTTCTTTAGAAAATAGTTCAGCTCTAGCAGAGATCTTGAGTTGTACAATGCCATAAGTGAGTATCCAGTCCTGGTTCTCCTTTGCATTCATGCATTCGTAGTCCTTTATTTAGAATGGTAAAAGTAAAACTGAAAGTACCAAAAGTCAAAGGAAACAAGCATGGGCAAATCAGCAGGCCTGCCTCTAATGTGCCAATTGTAAAAAGGCATTCATAAATGCTGTTTACAAATTTAGCATGCACAAATGTTGTTTACCACATTAAAGTCTGCCGTATTGGCTTTGCCATTGTTGGAAAAAATAGCAGAAATAGAGAAGCGCGTACCATAAGGACGCGCGCCATTCGGACTCGGGAGCCTGGCCACACCTCCGTGGCTGTCCCCGACTCATTGGCCAGCAAGGAGGGGTTTTCGGACTCCTTCCGGGGCACGGGGGTTGTTGCTTCCGCTCCCGCCAGGTGTTGGTGGGGGGAGGTTTGGGGGTCTATTTAGGGCACCCTGGCCCGGCCCCTCGTCCTCTTTGCATCCAACACCAGCGCAGGAGAGGAAGCGACGCAGAATCACCCACCCACCCATCCCATTGAGGTAGTATATCGAGAGGTGTTCAGTAGGTTGTGTTAGCGGTAAGTAGAGCACATAGATTGCTGTACAACGTCAAGGGGAGTCCTCCTGCATACTCCCTAGGGCAGCACTGAGGGGGGGAGACGGTAAGCTGACCCGAGAGAGAATGGGGACCCCGGCTGGGGGCAAGGGGATTATGCAGACTAGGGCATGGGGCTGCTGCCTCTGGTTATACCCTACGAGCCCCCGTGGGCAGCCTGGTGTTGGAGGGGTGGGCCCCTAGGGTTGTGGACAAAGAGCAGATGGCAGGGGCTCACCTCTCAAGGATGCAGGTGGATTACACCTGCATGGTTCTCCTTGAGGGCGCGGGCCGGAAGGCCCCTTACTGCTGGATGGGATAGGTAACATTCGAGAAGCTCATGGATTTGTCTGCTGTATATTTTCAAAAATGATTCTGATATTTTGCCTGTATTGTTCTTATACTGAGATGATCACGCTTGTAATTATGATTATAGAGACTCGTGTTTTTAACGTTGACTCATGATTTGAATTTTAGATTATGTTATATTTGAAAATATATTGTCATGTTTGATTGTTGATGGCTTGAATAAACATGGCCTCTTTCACCCACAAAGCTTGCTTGTAAGTCACTGATTCGTGGGGTTGTCGGGGTGGGGTCAGGAGCAACCTGGGGGATCCGGGTCCTATAGCTTCCTTACTGCGGAGAATGCATTTGGAGATAAAGAATTGAATGTGACAAGCAGTATGATGACGGACTGTACTTTTCACATATAAAACAGTTCATCATGCATTGCAACGGAAGCACTCTGGAAAGCAAGGCGGGATGATACACCAAGTAGCCATGAACTGAGAGCCAAAGCCCATTCTGTGTATATGTTTTATAGGATTGGTAACAATACATCTTACAGACAGATGTGCTGCCAAGCCACACAAAAAAAGGACTGTGTGAGTTACTCTCCAAACTAGGACATGTGACCTTTTGCATTCTGGGTCTCAAAAGTTAGTAAAATGAAGAAGCCAAGCAAGAGGGCTTTGTTTCCCACCACCCATCAGCACAGGAAGTGACATCATTGGGTCTCTCATCATCCTCCTGCAGAGGAAGTAACATCACTGAATTTCCCATCATCCATCTGGACAGAAAGTGACATTACTGTTAAATAGAATAAAGTGAATCTTGCCTTTACTTGACATTGCTGGTTTTCCCACCAAAACCGTCTTTAAAAGAAGAAGCCAAGCAAGAGGACTTCATTTCCCACCCACCATCAACACAGGAGATGACATCATTGCATCCTGGACTCCTCCCAGGACCTACTTAATGACAGATGCAACATGGACGCACAGTGGGCGCAACAAAGGCAAGCCCATCTGCTCCTGTCTGTGCCTGGACCGCACCCAGCGCCAGAAACCCTGGTGAATAAATCTACTTGAAAACCAAGTAGATGAAAATCAGACGGGTGAACTGGTAATAGACGAAAAGCGGACTCTATGTCTGATTTTGCCAAAAGGGCTCCAGGGCCCAAGCCCTTGAGCATCTCCACCGCTTGATCAAAAGAAGCATATCTCACGCTGCAAAACTCCTCATCAATTGCTTCATTCAATGAACTTCCCCTGGGTGCTGATAGGTTGTGTATGAGTCTGAATTCCCCACTTTCCTTCTTGGGGACCACGCCCAAAGGAGAGCAGACGAAATTCTCTACCGGGATAGAATTGTATGGGCCAGCTACCCTGCCCAGTCGCAGTTCTTTTTCAATTTTCATAGCTGCCACGCTAGGTTTGGCTCGCACTGAAAGTTGATTTTTGCATTCTGATGCCCCCACATAGTCAGGTGCCGGTATCCTAAAACCGCACCTGAAACCATCTAGCAGCATTTTTGCGGTGATGTGACAAGGATATTTGTTTAGCCATGGTGTCAATGCCGTTACATCAATAGGTGACCGAGCCTTTAGCTGACCATGTGCCTCATTCATGCTTCTTCCCTCCCTTGTCCTTTGGTTTCTTGAAGCACTTGGACTCGGGGTGAGACGGGTTCGCGCAGATGGAACACGCATGCTTAAACCTGCACGTGCCTTGCGGTCTAGTGCAAGTACGTCTATTGAAATCCCAGCATGTCCCTTTGCGCCCTCCCCCGGTGTTTGTATTGCTGGGGGAACCTGTGTTTGGCTGTGACCGAAAGGACTGAAAGGCCTGAAAGGACTGGTTCCTGGACCTGTCCTGGAACCAACCGCCCATTTGGTCTAACCATGCAATTGTGTCTAGACGGTCCCATGATAGGGATGTGTCGGACGCTTTAGTTCTCCTGAAGCTCTTATCATATTCCTTCCATCCTTCACCCCCGTATTTATCATGCGCAAGAACAATCCTGTTTTGGTAACATGCCATCTCAGCCTGTAAATTAGGGAAACGCTCAGCCATGACTGCCATAAAAATGGAAAAACCTCTAATCCAATTCAACAAGTTTTCTTCGACCCTGTACTTCATGAGTTCGTTTGCCCATTCCCTCGGGAGCATCCAGTCTTTGTTCTTCCTGGCCTCTTCCCTCTCTTTTTCGCAAATAAGCAAAGAGAACATGTTTATGTAAGACCCCGACCAAATCCTGTCCTTTACATCCTGTGTTACATGCCTCCCCAAATTCTCCCGCTCCGTGCGGGACTCACCCACATTCAACATTGGCAGTGTCATCAGCTTACCTCCTCCAGCGGACTCGGCTGACCCTGACGGTTTCTCCTTCGTCATGCTGCTCCCCGGTACTTCCCCGCTGTGTCCAAGTGGCTTTGCCACCCCGGCTGGAATGAGAGGGGACAACGCACCCTGACCCTCGCCTGTTTTGTCTACTGGTGTCCCATGAAACTGGGCCACTATACGCCTCGCTTCTACCAGCGGATCACCGCCCTTATCCCCCACCGTTGATGACAGGATCCCCACTTGTCCCAACCACGGAAGTATTGCCGCTAAATGTGACACTACATCCTGCGGAGTGCCTTCCCCACCTGTACCGGGCAACACTGGCAATTGTGGGCTATCCCCTGATGGTCCAGGCCCTCCACTGGGCTGGGGGACTGGGACCGGAGGAATGGGGGGCTGGGGAGCTGGCCCTGGGACAGGCGCTGGGACTGGCGCTGGGGCAACTGGCTCCGCGGGTGGTACCTCCTCTGTAGGCGAAACAGGGGCCGGTGACAATGGTAAGCTTGGTTCCCTCCGCCCCCCCTTGTTAGACCTAACCCTTTTTGGGAGGGGAGGAAAAGCCGACCTCGGGGGCACCATGCTGCGCCTGGCTCTTTCTTCTCTCTCCTCCGCCCCCCCTTGTGCGTCTACCCGTTCGGTGAGATTCGCCAGGCCCTGCCCCAACTCCTCTACCTTCTTAAGCATTGCCTCCATAAAGCTCTCCATGCGGGAGGGCTTGCCCCCCCTCTTCGCCTTCCCGGCCATATAAAAAAGTCAAGTATATGACCCCTTATCAATCCCCCTGCTCGTGCTGACCGCGGCTGGCAGTTAATGCCCGAAGCCCACTGCTGCGGTGCTGCTTACTCACAGGGCAGAATCCACAACTGTATCCGTATACCACAAAGGCCTAATGCAAACCCTCAATACTAGGCCTCCATGTTTTGAATTCTTTCCAACACTTGAGGATGTGTAATTAAAACAGCGCCTGTATTGGCAACAACCTCCTGTTACCACCCGTTTTTATATCCGGCAAGTGCAACAGACTAGCACACCAGCTGGCCCCCCCTTAAGCCTTTGCACGCGCTTACACAATCCCACAATACTGTTCAATGAGGCAGCATACGGCCCTGGGCACCTGCACGTTAAACCCAGACCCCCTACAAAACCACAGCTGCCGTTGCCTTTTTAAACATGCCCCAGTCACTGCTTTTCAAAACCGGAAGGGTGCGCGCCCTCGCTGGTCGAGCGCCACCACAACCGGGTACCTGCCGTCTTTTGTCGCTCTGTTCACCGCCGTTCCGGGCACCCGATTGGTTATCCTGCCCCAGCGCGGCGCTCGGCGCCCTCGCCCGCCTCTGTACTGCCGCTCTGCGCAGGTTAAAATTCCCAACGTCGGTCCGCAATGTATCCCGCCTCCCGCACCACCTCGCCGAGTCGATTCTCCTCGCTGAGTCGATCCTGTAGAGGGGAAAAACAAATTGAGGTTACAGCCTCCTAGCGAGGCTGGTGTGGTGGGCTGGGGAGCGGGGAGCAAAGAGACCTACTCCCGCGCTCACCAGCCTTTTAAGGTTTCTCTGCCCGGCCGGTTCCAACCGGCCTGGCGCTATCCTCGCGCGTGACCCGGAAGTGATTCTAATCACTTCCGGGGCACGCCCCCCGACATGGGACCAATCACTAGCGAGGCTCGCCCGTCGCGTCACCAGCGCGCGCGACAGGCTTGCCCCTGTGGTCTCCGGAGGGGGCCTGCACGACCGCCATACTTTTGGCGTGGCCGATGCCGGCCCCGCCGTTCTCGAAACCCTGGTTTGGTCACCGCCCAGCGATACTGTGCAGCACCCCTTAGGTCGTTAGACCGTGAACTCCATTACCCCAACTGCTGCTGCACCGCACCTCACACCATGGTAGGAGCTTTCACCAGCACCCACTGCTGGTTCTCCAGCAGCCACCCCTTCTCATCCCCCACACAAATACTAACAACTCCCACAACACCCCCTCCCAACACACACACACCACACAAGCACCAACAATGCCTACACTCCCACCCTACACCACACGCCACGCAAACCCGAATGTCAACACCTACTCACATGCATGCTTCTCAACACACAATCACCCAGCAAACACACAAATGAAATGTGGGTCCTCCTGAGCAGTGACACACCTGGCATCCTCTTCATCACAGAGACCTGGCTCAACCCCTCATCGGCTCCTGACATCTCTACGGAAATCCAAGTGGGCTACAAGATGGCTCGACAGAACCGCCTTCACAAGCCAGGACGAGGACTCGCTATCATCTACAAGGAATCCATCAAATGCACAACATCCACATAGAACATGTCAGGTTTCCCCGCGGTAATCCTCAGGATTGTGCTGATGCTCAATGGGGTCCACCTCTCAACTGCCCCAAGTCCGGACTTATAGTAACACGGACTAGTGAGATGGTTAAGTGAGGGAAGGAAAGGGTAGGAACTGCAGGGAGGGAGATCTGAGGATGACAAAAGAAGAACTTCGTAAGTAGATGGTTCCTCACTACGTAACCCCATGCAGTTTCTACAACACTATTCAGAGATGATTTCAGATTGCCTGTATCACACTACCTGTAAAGGAAAGAAGGAGCCTTATCAGGAGAGATGAGAGGGTGTTTGCAGAATTCCCAATACGAATACTGTTATGAAAAAACAACAATCAATGTAAGTTCTGTAGATATCAATTACGCATATATCAAATAATAAAAAGAGGTATGAGATACATTCACACCTACCCCATTTAAGTGTTGGAAAGCTTGATATGCAAAGGCAGTTGTCTTCCTGGACACCCCCCCCCAATACTCTCTCCTACAATCAACAAACGAAAAGAACGTGTAAAGAAAGACCATAGCGCAATCTCTTTCTTGCACTCACACCACTATAACGAGTATTTGTATAAATGATCCATGAAACAGGTGTAGTGGAGTTTCATACGAAAAGCGGAATATATAATTATATATATTGTCAAAGAATAGCCTTGTCGTAATTTGCACTCCACTTTCAATGCACGTGAAGAAAAATAATCAGCATATAGGGCAAAGTGCTTCTCAATGAGTTCTCAGAAACCTTATGAGGTTATTGTCTTTACTATCCAAGACCTTTGTGACCTCTCTCACAACAGTATCAAGTTAATTCCAAACGGCTCGGCTGGATATCAACGAAGACCAAGCCAGAAGGTCAACAAACATAAATGCGCTACCCACTCTTCCTAATTACGAGAGTGTGCGCTTACATATACCACAAAATCAAGTAGGTGGCGTGAGGTTTCCTCCCTGCATGAGACAGCGGGTAAATGCAGGTCTCTCCAACAGGGAGGGAAAGCAGGAACACAGGAAAGCCACTCTGTGCTCTTCTCCGCAAGAGATCGCCGAAAACGCAATCTCGCCAACGGAGGAGACGACAGAGAAACCGCACAAGCCACAGGAAGGAGCAACCAAAGAAATGCTCCAGGAAAAGTAACAATGGTGCATATAGCACCCTTACCGCCTCTAACAACGAAGGACCGGGACTGCTCGTAATCCAGAAGTCTCCAAAATAATCGGCAGCATCCCGCTCCTGAACATCGGCTATATCCGGGTCCTTGACGTGACGTCTTGCATACGCAGAACGTCCCCTTCCTGAAGGATGCCGGGAGCTGTAGTCCTCGCTCCACTCTCGTTCTATTCGGCAGTCAGTGGACACCGGAATGGTGCGCCCTGACAGTACATCCCCCTCCCGGAGTACACTGACAGACCCATGGTTTGTCCGGGTGCCTCTTATGGAAAGCAGCCACCAGGCGTGAGGCATGCACTGCCTCAGCAGGCTCCCAAGAGTCCTCTTCAGGACCATACCCTTTCCATGACACAAGATACCACAACTTATGTCTTGTTATCCTGGAATTCAAAATGCCCTTGACCTCGTATTCCGGATCCTGTTGTACCCATATGGGAATGGGCCGCCTTCTGATGGGGCTATGAGATGGCTTCACAAGAGACACATGGAAAACAGGGTGTATACGTAGATGTGCAGGTAAACGGAGTTTCACTGCTACAGGATTAATGTGTTTTATGACTTTGTATGACCCAATGTACTTCGGGTTAAAGATACTATGTCTTTTAAATCTAATGTTTCTTGTGGATAACCAAACTAGCTCCCCCTTCTTATAAATAGGTCTAGTTCTTCGGTGTTTGTCTGCCTGTCTCTTATACACTTCTTTAGCGCGTATGAGGTTGTTTTGAGTATCAGTTAAGGTTTTACGCATGTGGGCCATCCTCTTATGAACCTTTGGGAGTTGTGTGTTATGACTGGGTAACATAAAAGGAATAAAGCGGGGATGGAAAACATAAGTACTATAAAACGGTGTGTGGAGTTATGCTTGGCGCTATTGTAAGCAATCTCAGCTAGCCATAACCACTCCACCCAAGCCTTGGTGTTGTTGTCTACATAACATCTCAGGAACTGTTTCAGTGTCTGGTTAAGTCTTTCGGTTTGGCCATCGGTTTGGGGGTGAAAACTAGTAGATAGGGAGGATGTTATCTGTAGCTCAGAACACCACGTTTTCCAGAAGTTAGCGGTGAACTTGGTTCCCCTATCAGATACTATCACTCTTGGGAGGCCATGTAACCTAACCACATTTACTAGTAGCGTTCTTGCCAGCTGTCCTGCAGTTGGAACCTGTTTGCAGGCAATGAAATGACCCATTTTAGTTAAATAGTCGATAGCCACTACTATAGCGGTAAACCCCTGATCCTTGGGCAACCCCACTATGAAATCCACGAGATCCTCTCCCATGGTGTTTCAGGTGTAGGCAAGTGTTGTAGGAGTCCTTGAGTTTTGCTGTGATCGGTCTTCATCTGCGCACAGATGGAACAGCGTTTTATCCACATTGAGACGTCAGGTCAGACTGAAGGCCACCAAAACTGGCGTAACACCCTCTCTGTAGTTTTCTTCTCCCCAACATGACCAGCACAAGGAAGCGTATGGCACCATTGAAACACTAGTTTTCTCAGTTCCAACGTGCGGATCAGTATTTGTCTGTTTTTCATTGGAATCCCTTGGCGTATTTGCCACTCCGGATGTCTTTTGAGCCAGTCCTTCCAAGTGAAGGTATGAGTTCCTCGGCTTACTTTTCTCAGGAAATCGTCGGTTTGTATTGCACAAAGAACCTTACTTGGTTCTATTATCGATCTGTCTAGGGTTTGAGGTTGGTTCAAGAGGGTTTCTTGACGAGTTAAAGCATCTGCCTTCCTGTTATCCTTGCCAGGGCGAAAGGTGACGATGAAGTGAAATTCCGCAAAGAATAGCATCCAACGAAGTTGTCGTGGAGTTAGTTGCCGGGCTGCCTTCATGAACTGTAGGTTGCGGTGGTCTGTGTAAACAGTTACTTGGTGTTTGGCTCCTATTAGCCAATGCCTCCATTCCAAAAAAGCGTCCTTAATGGCTAAAAGCTCTTTTTCGGCAATGGTGTAGTTCTGTTCTGCTGGGTTAAGTTTTCTAGACATGAATGCAATTGGGTGAAGTTGGCCTGTCGTAAAATGCCTTTGGGACAACACGGCTCCTACTGCCACCTCCGACGCATCCGCTTCTACAACAAATGGTATTTCCGGGTTGGCATGCGCTAATATTGGTGCTGACGAGAAGGCACCTTTTAACAAGTCGAAAGCATTCTGTGCTTCTTCGGACCACTGAAAGGGTGTCTTCTTTCTCAGCAATTTCGTAATTGGAGCCACTGTGTTGGAGAACTGATTGATAAACCTCCTGTAGAAATTGGCAAAACCGAAAAAAGCACTGGATGTCTTTCACGTTTTGAGGGCGTGGCCATTCTGTTATTGCTTTGATCTTCCTCTCAGCCATGATTTGTCCAGCAGGGGTGAGCATCACCCCCAGAAATTCTACCGTGGTAACGTGGAACTCACACTTACTTAATTTGCAGAATAGGTGGTACTTCCGTAAAGTGTGGAGAACCCTACACACGTGTCGTGTGTGCTCCTCCTCCTTGGATGAAAATATAAGAATGTCATCTATATAGACTACGACGAAATGATCCAGGAAGTCTCTAAGCACATCGTTCAGGAAGAATTGAAAGGCTGCGGGGGCGTTGCAAAGCCCAAACGGCATAACGAGGTATTCAAACAACCCATACCAGGTTTTGAAAGCAGTCTTCCACTCGTCTCTGTAACGCATACGTACTAAATGGTAAGCCCCTCTGAAGTCCAGTTTGGTATAGATGACCGCTTTCTTCACTTGCTCTAAAAGAACAGGTATTAAGGCAGCGGGTACTGATTCTTCACCGTGATCGTGTTAAAGGCTCTGAAGTCGATGCATGTCCTCAAATCCCCGTTGGCTTTCGGAATGAAAAACAGTAGAGATGCAGCGGGAGATCGGGAGGGACGGATAAAACCCAAGGAGAGGTATTTGTCGAGGTATAGTTTCAGGTGCAGATTTTCTGGTTCTGTAAGGGCGTATATTCTACCACAGGGAACCACCGCTCCTGGAATAAACTCAATCCGGCAATCATATTCCCGATGTGGGGGTAGCTCCTCAGCCATGCTCTCACTGAATACATCTGCATACTCCTGATAACAGATAGGTAAAACCACTTCCTTTTCAGCCGCGGTAGCAATGTGATAGCGTAATGCTAGAGCCTTGGAAGGGATTGAAGGCAGACGTAGACAATGCTTTTGACAATACTCAGACCTCATCTGTAAGACCTTGGTGGACCATTCAGTGGTAGGATCGTGTCTTTGTAACCATGGTAGGCCTAATATCACACCATACTGAGGAGCCTGTATGATATTGAACAAAAGCTTTTCGTAATGCAGTTCCTCATAGATGAGGTCATACTCTCGAGTGATGTAACAGATGGGTCCGGATTCCAACTCCTTACCGTCCACCGCATACACCGTTTCCAGGATGTCTTTGGGTATGAGGACCACCCCGAGTCTCTGAGCTTCTGTTTCATCCATGAAGCATCCTGTTGCTCCTGAATCCACCATAGCCTTAACCTGTTTTGGATCTTGATCCACCATGATTTCCATTGAAACAAAAAAGTGTTCCGTATTCATGTGAGAGTCTTGTTTAACCGAAGAGATTACACTAATGCTTGACGGTTCCCCTTCCTTGACCCTCAAGCTTTGGAGTTTTCTGCCGACTTGTCACCTGAGACTGTAGCCACTTGCCCCACTCGGGAACGACTGTTCTTTGGCTTGATGGGACAATCTCTCAAATAATGTCCTTTTTTCCCGCAGTACAAACACAGTCCTTGTTTGCGTCTATAGTCTCTTTCGCTAAGAGTTAGGGAAGCTCGGACCGTTCCAATCTCCATAGGTTCTGGCAACATGGTTCCAGGTTCTGAAGGTTTGGGGCGGTCATATTGCGGTGGAAACCGGTATTTCCTCTTATGATCTCCTTTCCGATCTTTCAAGCGATGGTCCAGCCGCATGGCTAACTCAATGAGGGCCGTACATGTTCGAGGCTGAGGGTCTATTTGAGCGATGATATCCTTTAATTCATCCTTAAGCCCTTGATAGAAGAGAGCAGCTTGCTTGGATTCGGGCCAGTCTGTTTCTGCAACAAGTCTACGGAAAGTGTTCAAATAAACTATCAATTCTCGATTGCCCTGTTTGAGTTCTAACAATTCCCTGTCTGCTGGGAAGGTTTCGGCTCTGCGGTCAAATGTTTTCTCGAAATCTTCTCGACACCCTTCCCAGTCATAGAGCACAGGTTTGTCTCTTCTCACAATGGGTACTGCCCATTGTGCTGCCTCGCCTGCCAAATAAGATATCAGAAAAGCCACCCGGGGCTGGTTGGTGGCAAACATTTTAGGTTTACAGGTGAAATGGAGTAATACCTGGGTCATGAATACCTTCACCTTGTTAATGTCTCCGTAAAATCGCTCAGGCGGGGCTAATGGAATCTGCGAAGGCATCTCTACAACTACAGGAGTTGACACTGGGTGTGAAGGCCCCCCGATATCAAAAGGATTCCTCTGCATCTTATCAACCTTAGCCTGTAATACTGCGGTTTCGTTACGTGACGCAGTAAGCTCTGTTTGTACAAGAGCCAAGGCAGCAATAACGACTTCCAAGGTGGCCATTACGTATTCAGCACAACCAGGAGGATAGGTAATTCGTGGGCCGATTATTCTGTCAGGTTTCCCCGCGGTAATCCTCAGGATTGTGCTGATGCTCAATGGGGTCCACCTCTCAACTGCCCCAAGTCCGGACTTATAGTAACACGGACTAGTAAGATAGTTAAGTGAGGGAAGGAAAGGGTAGGAACTGCAGGGAGGGAGATCTGAGGATGACAAAAGAAGAACTTCGTAAGTAGACGGTTCCTCACTACGTAACCCCATGCAGTTTCTACAACACTATTCAGAGATGATTTCAGATTGCCTGTATCACACTACCTGTAAAGGAAAGAAGGAGCCTTATCAGGAGAGATGAGAGGGTGTTTGC
This sequence comes from Calotriton arnoldi, assembly GCA_963921515.1. Classification (NCBI taxonomy): domain Eukaryota; kingdom Metazoa; phylum Chordata; class Amphibia; order Caudata; family Salamandridae; genus Calotriton; species Calotriton arnoldi. The sequence goes on from CAWUFW010002609.1 coordinate 1,250,176, forward strand.
AGAATTCCCAACACGAATACTGTTATGAAAAAACAACAATCAATGTGAGTTCTGTAGATATCAATTACGCATATATCAAACAATAAAAAGAGGTATGAGATACATTCACACCTACCCCATCTAAGTGTTGGAAAGCTTGGTATGCAAAGGCAGTTGTCTTCCTGGACACCCCCTAATACTCTCTCCTACAATCAACAAACGAAAAGAACGTGTAAAAGAAAGACCATAGCGCAATCTCTTTCTTGCACTCACACCACTATAACGAGTATTTGTATAAATGATCCATGAAACAGGTGTAGTGGAGTTTCATACGAAAAGCGGAATATATAATTATATATATTGTCAAAGAATAGCCCTGTCGTAATTTGCACTCCACTTTCAATGCACGTGAAGAAAAATAATCAGCATATAGGGCAAAGTGCTTCTCAATGAGTTCTCAGAAACCTTATGAGGTTATTGTCTTTACTATCCAAGACCTTTGTGACCTCTCTCACAACAGTAACAAGTTAATTCCAAATGGCTCAGCTGGATATCAACGAAGACCAAGCCAGAAGGTCAACAAACATAAATGCGCTACCCACTCTTCCTAATTACGAGAGTGTGCGCTTACATATACCACAAAATCAAGTAGGTGGCATGAGGTTTCCTCCCTGCATGAGACCGCAGGTAAATGCAGGTCTCTCCAACAGGGAGGGAAAGCAGGAACACAGGGAAGCCGCTCTGTGCTCTCCTCCGCAAGAGATCGCCGAAAACGCAATGTCGCCAACGGAGGAGACGACAGAGAAACCGCACAAGCCACAGGAAGGAGCAACCAAAGAAATGCTCCAGGAAAAGTAACAATGGTGCATATAGCACCCTTACCGCCTCTAACAACGAAGGACCGGGACTGCTCGTAATCCAGAAGTCTCCAAAATAATCGGCAGCGTCCCGCTCCTGAACATCGGCTATATCTGGGTCCTGGACGTGACGTCTTGCACACGCAGAACGTCCCCTTCCTGAAGGATGCTGGGTGCTGTAGTCCTCGCTCCGCTCTCGTTCTATTCGGCAGTCAGTGGACACCGGAATGGTGCGCCCTGACAGAACGCCACCCCATTCATGGAACACCTGCACTTCAAGCTGCAAATCTCCAAAAACGTCACCCTGAACGGAACCCTCGCCTACCAACCACCCGGACCACGAGCCACCTTTACCAACCACATAACCGACTTAATTGCTCTGCTCACCAGCAACTCCAGAGCCTACATTCTCCTCGGTGACCTCAACTTTCACCTGGAAGACTGAAACAACCCCTGCTCCACAGCACTCCTTGAAAGCTTGAGCAGCATCGCACTCACCCATCTCGTCACAGAGCCAACACATACCACAGGACATGCACTGGACCCCATCTTCACCACAAACTATCAAATACAACTCCACAACACACCTCACATAGACCGGCCACTCCATCATGTACTTCCAAATCAACACACCTCAAGTCAACTCCCCTACCAGGTGCAGCACTCCGATCCACATCTGGGGAAAAATCACAGAATCAGACTGGCTAAGCGCCCTCAGCACTGATCAAACTAGCCCCACTGACAACCTTGACAAGTACGTCAACTTCAACAACTGGATCAAGAACTGCATGGACTCTCTCACACCAATCAAACTCAACAACCATAGTAGATCAAGCAAGCAGGCCAGCTGATACACAGAAGACCTCCAAGACGCCAAATGACACTGTAAACAGGTAGAAAGGAAATAGAGAGCCAGCCATGGCACCACCAACCGAACTACCTACAAGGCTGCACTCAGAAGCTATCACCAGCAAGTAAGAGACACCAAGAACAAAAAAGCACTAGTGGGCCTCATTGAAGGAGGCTCCACCAGCTGCAATGAGATCTTCTCGATCGTCAAGGATTTCACCTCACCTGTAGCCACTGTCAACAACATTGCTGCCTCTCAACAACTCTGCGACCACCTATCCAACTTCTTCCACAGCAAAATCGCAAACATCTACTGCAACTTTGCACACCAACCCAACCTCAGATAACTCCTTGCTAACCTACCCACCACCAACCAAGACGGCCACCTGACTGAATGGACAAACCTCAGCAGAAACGACACAGCGGCAATCATGTGGACCATCCGCTCAGAGGCCCCAACAGACTCATGCCCCCATCACATCTACAACCTGGGAACATTACCAATCAGCACCACCCTGACCCATTTCATCAACACCTCCATCAAGTCCGCCACTTTCCTGTATGAATCAATCAATCAATCAATCAATCATGTCACTTATAAAGCGCACTACATACCCGCGAGGGTCTCAAGGCGCTGGGGAAAAGGGGGTGGTGCTGCTACTGATCGAAGAGCCAGGTCTTGAGGAGTCTTCTGAAGGCCAGTAGGTCTTGGGTCTGTCGGAGGTTGGTGGGGAGGGTGTTCCAGGTCTTGGCGGCGAGGTGGGAGAAGGATCTGCCGCCGGCGGTCGTTTTCCGGATGCGGGGGACTGTGGCGAGGGCGAGGCTGGTCGAGCGGAGCTGGCGGGTGGGGGTGTAGAAGCTGAGTCGTCTGTTGAGGTAGGCTGGTCCGGAGTTGTGGAGTGCTTTGTGTGCGTGGGTGAGGAGCTTGAAGGTTATCCTCTTGTTGACAGGGAGCCAGTGCAGGTCTCTCAGGTGGGGTGTGATGTGGCTGCGTCGGGGGATGTCGAGGATAAGACGTGCAGAGGCGTTCTGGATGCGTTGCAGCCGTCTCAGGAGCTTAGCCGTCGTTCCTGCGTAGAGGGCGTTTCCGTAGTCCAGCCTGCTGGTGACGAGGGCCTGGGTGACTGTTTTTCTTGTTTCGGTGGGGATCCACTTGAAGATCCTGCGGAGCATTCGGAGGATGTTGAAGCAGGATGAGGAAACGGCGTTGACCTGCTTAGTCATGGAGAGGGTGGGGTCGAGGATGACCCCTAGGTTGCGTACGTGGTCGGTGGGTGGCGGGGCTGTTCCCAGTGATGTTGGCCACCAGGAGTCGTCCCAGGCTGAAGGGTTGGAACCAAGGATGAGGACCTCTGTCTTGTCCGAGTTAAGCTTCAGGCGGCTGGTCCTCATCCATTCGGCGACGGCCTTCATTCCTTCGTGGAGGTGGGCTTTGGCGGTGTGAGGGTCTTTGGTGAGGGAGAGGATCAGCTGGGTGTCGTTGGCGTAGGAGATGATGTTGAGGTTGTGCTGTCGGGCGACGTGGGCGAGGGTGCCATGTAGATGTTGAACAGCGTTGGGCTGAGGGAGGAGCCTTGGGGTACGCCGCAGATGATCTTGGTGGCCTTGGATCGGAAGGGGGCGAGGCGGACGCTTTGTGTTCTGCCGGAAAGGAAGGATGTGGTCCAGTCCAGGGCCTTCTCTTGGATCCCGGCGTCGTGAAGGCGTGTTCGTAGTGTGTGGTGGCAGACCGTGTCGAAGGCGGCTGATAGGTCCAGGAGGATGAGGGCTGCTGTTTCTCCATTGTCTAGCAGGGTCCTGATGTCATCGGTGGCGGCGATGAGGGCGGTTTCGGTGCTGTGGTTGCTGCGGAAGCCGGACTGGGAAGGGTCCAGGATGTTGTTCTCCTCGAGGTAGCGGGTCAGTTGTTTGTTGACGATTTTCTCGGTGACCTTCGCGGGGAACGGGAGCAGAGAGATGGGTCGGAAGTTCTTGAGGTCCTTGGGGTCTGCCTTGGGTTTCTTGAGTAAGGCGGTGATCTCGGCGTGCTTCCAGCTTTCCGGGAAGGTTGCTGTCTCGAAGGAGATGTTGATTATTTTCCGGAGATGGGGCGCGATGGCTGTACTGGCTTTGTTGAAGATGTGGTGAGGGCACGGGTCTAGCGGTGAACCGGAGTGGATGGTGTTCATGATCTCGCTGGTGTCCTCATCGTTGATGTTGGTCCAGGAGAGCAGGCGGTTGGTGGTTGTGGGGGCAGTGGTCTCGGTGGTTGCCGGGCGGTCGTGGTGTTGAAGCTGTCGTGGATGTCGGCGATTTTGCGGTGGAAGGAGGTGGCCAGTGAGTCGCACAGGTCTTGCGACGGCTGGATGTCGTTGGTGTTGGAGCTGGGGTTGGAGAGTTCCTTCACGATGTTGAAGAGCTCTTTGCTGTTGTGTGCGTTGTTGTCTAGGCGGTCTTTGAGTGAGGCCCTTTTGGCGGATCTGATGAGGTGATGGTGATTGCGGGTGGCGCTCTTGTGGGCGGCGTAGCTGTCGCAGTCCGTTCGTGGAGCCAGATCTTCTCCAGTTTTCGGCATGTTCGTTTGGAGGCCTGGAGGTCTTCGGTGAACCAGGTGGCTTTCTTGCTGGTGTGGCTGTTGGGCGGATTCTTGAGCGGGGCGAGGGTGTTGGCGCAGTCGTCGATCCACTGTCTGAGGTTGCGGGCGGCGGTGTCGGGGTCGGAGGGTTCGGCGGGTGGGCTCAGGGCGAGGTTGTGGTTAGCTGGTCTTCCGTGACTCTGCTCCAGCAGTGGCGAGGCATTTGTTCGGTGCGGTGGTGCGTGGTGGGCTTCCTGTAGGTGAAGTGGATGCAGTGGTGGTCAGTCCAGTGGGGTTCGGAGGTGTGGTTGAAGGAGACGTGTGGGCTTGCGGAAAAGATGGAGTCTAGCGTGTGGCCGGCGGCGTGGGTGGGTGTAGTCACGAGCTGTCTGAGTCCGAGGGTGGCGAGGTTGTCGATCAGGGTGGTGGAGTTGGTGTCCTTGTTGTTCTCGAGGTGGAAATTCAGGTCCCCGAGGAGGATGTAGTCCGTGGAGGCGATGGCGTGTGTGCTGACGAAGTCTGCGATGGAATCGCTGAACTGTGGTCGGGGTCCGGGGGTCTGTAGATGAGTGTTCCTCTGAGGGTGGTGTTGGGATCGGTGTGGATCTGGAAGTGCATGTGTTCGGCGGTGCTGAGGGTGTCGTCGGTGTTGGTTGAGACTCTGAGGGTGTTCCTGTGGACGATGGCGATGCCTCCTCCGACTCCATTGGTGCGGTCCCTGCGGGTGATCTTGTATCCGTCCGGGATGGCAATGGCGATGTCGGGGGCTGAAGCGGGATGAAGCGGGATGAATGGAAACTTGCAGAAATCAACTTCCTCCTCAAGAAGCCCACTGCTGACCCAAATCAACTGAGCAACTTCCAACCAATCTCCCTGCTCTCCTATCTAGCAAAAGTGATTGAGGGCCTTAAATAAGCAACTCACAACCCACCTTGAACTTCTCCATCTTCTAGACAACACACACTCAGGATTCAGAAAGCACCATAGCACTGAAACAGCACTCATCGCGGCCACTGATAACATTTGAATCCTTCCTGGACTGAGGAGAAACAGTAGCTGTCAGCCTTCCCGACCGTGTCCTTCGACACTGTCTCCCACAACACCCTCATCAGAAGACTCCACAAGATTGGTATACAAGGTTCTGCTCTCAAATGGATCTGTACAGGAACTACCCAAAGGACCAGGCTGCCATCCTTCACATCAGAGACCAGGAGAAAACGGATATGCGGTGTCTCAAAGGGATCATCCCTCAGCCCCACCCTTTTCAACATGTACATGACACCGCTGACTAACATCATCCAATCACAAGACATCACCGTCATTTCCTAAACTGATGACACCCAACTCATCTTCTCCCTGACGGACAAGACAAACACCACCAGAACCAACTTCACCAACTGCATGCCCATGGCAGCAGACTGGATGCGAACCAACTGCCTGAAGCTCAACTCCGACAAGATGGAAGTACTGAACATCAGCAGCAAGGCCTCCCCATGGGATTCCACCTGGTGGCCGTCAAAGCTAGGACCAACAGCCACAGACCACACAAGAAATCTAGGGATCATCCTAGATGACAAGCTCAGCACGACGGCCCAAGTCAACGCAGTGCGCACCTCCTGCTTCCACATCCTATGTAGGCTGCGAAACATCTTCAACTCGTTGCCTCAGAATATCAGACGGACCGTCACACAAGCACTCATCACCAGCAGGCTCGACTACAGCATGGGTACTCGCAAACACTTTCCGAGTGGCCAAAAAGTTTGGTCTGTGGTGTGTCTGAGGGCCGCACTGATGCCCTCAGGATGGCAGTTTGGGCAGAGTTACACAATATGAAACAAGAAAGCATGGGATCAATCCGGACTTGACCAAATTGTGTGATCCTAGGTAATTGCTTTATTTCAGTTTTCCTTCTTTTTCTTCAGTATCACATATCACCTTGAAATACGTCACTTCCGTATGTGTGCTGTACAAAACTTTCTCCTGTGTTTGATTTAATAAAGTTTAAAGTTGCTCATGTACAATAGCAACCCAGGCCACCCGAAGGGGGGCACCTAACAACTGACTTGCCTCTTAGTTCATTATTGGGGGTGGGGTAAGGATAAGTGTTTCTAAATTCATATTTGAAAACTATCACATTAAAAAAACTATACTTCTCAATACGATGTTATAATCTCATGTACTAACGTGAAACGGTTCTCCATGTTAATGAAGGACACTTTTTCAATTTTGAGAAGACTGAATCATATTTTTACAGTTTGCTGCTAGATGTCTTTAAAAATGAAGGTGTTCCTAAAGTTAAGTGGTGCAGGGCACCCTACTTACTTCTTTTCTTTAACTTCAATTAACCTTTAAATAAATGCTTTCCCATTTAAATAATATCGTTTTAATATTAGTGGAGTCGGATAAACAGCAGCTGAGTGCTGCTGTTGACCAGGTGGGACGCATGAAAAGATCAGGAGGGCCGCATGCGGCCCCCGGGCAGTACTTTGTGTTTCTCTGGACTACGGCAACACTCTCTTAGCCAGAATCTACAAACAACTCCTACACAGACTCCAGAATGCACCCGCAAACCTTACACTCGACCTCCCTCGCTGCACCCAGATCACACCGCACCTCAGGAAGCTTCACTAGCTCCCCATTCACAAGCACAGCCAATCCAAACTTCTCACGCACACATACAACACCCTACACAACACAGGACCAGAATATCTGAACAGCTGCATACACTTTCACCAACCTACCAGACACCTACGCTCTGCCTCACTCTCACTCACACCCGCATCTGCAAAAGCAAAACTGGAGGTCACTCCTTCTCCTACTCGCACCTCAACCAGGGCCGGACTGGGAACCGAAACCGGCCCTGGCAAACTGCTCGGTCGGCCCCCCTGGGGGGGGTGTAGAGGAGTGCGGCCGAGCTGTTTGCTAGGGCTGTTTTCGGCCGATTTTGTTACAGGGGGCCGATATTGCCGGCCCCGGTAACAAAAACGGCCATCAGGGGCCCAAAACCGGCCCCCACCATGGCGGCCCACCGGGGAAACGCCCGCTGCCCGCTACGGCCAGTCCGGCCCTGCCCTCAACACATCAGAGCCTCCTGCGCTCTTTTAGCAAAATAATCTGTTGCGATAAATTATATATAGGTGATTGCATTAAAGATCGTTCTCCGACAAATCACAATTCATAAATATAACTTGTTGCTGATCACCTGTGAAAGTTACGCACACCCCCTAGAAGCAAGTCCTTCCAATGCCTTCCTCGTGCCTTACCCACTTTAGGAGAGCCAGAACCCGCTAAAGCCACCAGTTTTCCAATTAATTCAGCACTCTGAAGGTGTCAGTGCATGGTGTGGGTTTAGAGGCCTTAACATTAAAATCAGTACAAGGGTGACCATAATGGGCCCCCGAGCCGGGCTTCGCTCGGGGGAGGATGACGCGCAGCTCCGCGCGCGAAGGGTTAACCCACTCCCCGGTGCATAGTTCACGTGAAGGCCACGGGGGCTCTGGTGACTTCACCCTGGCTGGGGTTCCCCTGTAATCCATTTAGCAAATTAAAGAGATTACTTTTATTTGAGCCATTATCTCCCATTCTCCCGCGGTTGAACCACTTAACCTGTGCTTAATTGAAGGAGACGGAGGGTGTACGGTAACAAATACAATCAGGAGAAAGGGGCAACGCGATCTGAGGGCCGGCGCGCGCGCGGCCCTGGGCTAACAATAGCAGATTAGAGGTGAGAGCCATTCATTAGGCGCTATTGTTGGCGTTGGGCGGCAGCCAAGCCGGCTAATGGCCGCGGCCAGCATGTCCCTGCGCTCGCGGGGCTTTAATGACCCGGGCTTAATGCGGCTGTTTCAATAATTACTTTCCAAAATAATGGCTTTGTTTTGCCGCGCAGGATGCATTGTTCTGCGGAGAGGCGCGCGCTTATTTGCATGCACGGGCGTCTGCCCCGGAAGGTGCTTGCTGCATGGGAGCAGGCTGCGGGTGTTGCTGCAGGCAGAGGAGGCGTGGCAACCATCAGCTGATGTTAGTGTTCGTTTATGTATTTATAGATATCGATATAACCAAGGATACTGAAATAAAAAAAGAGAATAGCTTTATTTCCTTATTACGGCCTCCTTTTGACGTCAGAAGGCTCCTGTAATAAGGAAAAACTTCTCAAGTCACTTATATTAACTTATAAAGCGCCAAGACACAGTGGATTCTGGAACGGCTCTCAAGTTCACAGCTCTATGAGTAACCAGCCCAGCAAGTCTAGGTTTTTTCCTTTGCATTCTGGGACTTGTAGTCCTGTTTATACTATCATAAAGTCATGGCTCTAAGTCCCAGAATGCCACTGGATTAAGTACTCATGCATTAACCGGGGACATGTGAGAGCTCTCCTTTGGTCAGCAAATTTCCCAGCTACCATGTTGGAAGATGTACAACCTCTGCCAATGTATGTATTATTTATAAAGCACAAAAGTAGTCTAAAGGCGCTACAGCGCTGTAAAGACTCTAAGGCGAAGACACAATCGACATGTGATCGGAGGCGTAGCTGGTTTCTGATAGCAGAATTGTACTTTTGCTGTGTCATGTTGTAGTGTTTTTTAAAGCTCTTTCCTAAATCGGAGCACAGTTTGGGCAGACCTGATGGATACGGGATGTGGTTCCAGCTCCTGGGTGCATAGATGGAAAACAATTGTTGCCTTGATTTTCTGCTGCTGTGGGGAACCTGCCACATTTAGAGTTGTTCTCTAGGATTCAAGTGTTTCAAAGCTCTTAAGTTTTACACACACTTAAGTCATCCAGCCCAGGGTTGTTCCTTTGCGCTCTGGCATTTGTGGTGTTGTTGAATCCTTGCAATGAAATACTCTCAACTAGATGAGCTATTCACACGTGGTCCTGGGAAATTTGGGAGCTCTGGAGGTTTCTCCCGTAAGGTATCCGCCATGGGAAGGGCGTCCTTGGTAAATCAGCATTTTGATTGAAAGTCTGCCAATGTCTTCAATGTTGAAAGAGATTTTGACAGCAGGTGTAGGCACTCTGGTTCCACCTTAGCCCAACCAAAGTGGACGTACACAGTAATTTGCATGTAGTCATTTCCTCCTGGAGGATCTCTTACTGTATGTTAGGAACAGTGTAGCCACTTTTTCCTGAATCCTTATTTCTATAGCTCTCTTTCATGGTGTTAACTCTGCCAGGCACGATGGAAAATCCTTCACACTGGACTGGTGAATGAAGCCATCTATGGGGGAGTCAACTCTGGACCCTGAGTGAACCCATGGGGAAATCAAAAGTGTTGCTGCTGATGGACTCCGAAACTGTTTTCATTTGGGCAGTTGATCTAATTTCGGGTGCATGGGTGAATGTCGAGGTAAATTGTACCCAACACCGGACTTCGTGCCAGGTTCAGGATGCACTAACATTGTGCTCGGAATCCAACAGGAACGATGCACTATTCTGTCTGTCACTGTCTCCACCACCTTCCACATACATAGGAAGAAGAGGGCCATTGGTCGAAACTGGGAAAGGAGATTGAGATAAGAGAGAGACAGAGGCACTGGACTCCACCGCTCTGACTCATCAGTTCTTCTGGCCAAGGAAGTCTGCAAGGTGTATTGGATATCTAAAGGCAAAGGAATATCCTAGAGACTATAGAGGACTTCGCCCACCTCCCAGACCAGGAAACTGGTATCCCATAAATTACTGTTAATACATCTATATATGTACTCGGGTAGGAGTCACCCTGGTCTCCTGGTTTCTATTATTGTATAAAATTGGCGACTAGACCACTTAATATTTAGGGATCATTAACCCTGAAGAATGCCCCAGACCTGCTTAGGCTAAACATTAGGGCAGAAACATGTTGGCTTAAAGAGATGGTTTGAGCCATTGTTCTCAAAATACATTCTCGCTTCTGTTTTTAGACGTACCTGAGGTCCCCATTATTAAAGGTGATACGCTGGGGAACCGCAAGGTGTTTTTAGTTTACCTAAATCCCGCCATTGTCCAGTAGATTTTATCTAAGAACTCCCTCCTTCGTCCGAGTCCATCAGGAGTTCGAGTCCGCCCGGGTGGCAGTGTCCTACCAGGGTGGGGAGAGGTTGCCGATGATGAAGTATGACACAAACACTGTGTGAGGCTTCCTCTTCCATAAGAATGGTCTTCCCACGTGTCCCAACAGTAGTTCTGTGACGTCCCTACTTGGACTTTGACTTGTACTCCTAAATAGAGAAACAGTCAATCTCTCTACTATGGGAGCTACCATACTCATTTGTGATTTAGCACCTAGAAACTTGTCACAACATTTCTATGCTTAACTATATCAGTGAATGGATACAGCTGAGCAATATCTCTGTGTAACCAACTTTCTGTACTTCGATGTAGAACTTGTCATTTCCGAATGCTAAACATACACAGAATGAGTACTTTAATGCGTCAATGCGCTGAGGCTACCGACCGGACGTGACAGTCAACGGGCTGCAGGTCAGAGGAAAAGGAGTACTTTAAATTTATTTTCACTAACACTTCTGCCTACGGCTTGAATAACTACTTTAAGCTTTGTCACCATGAACTCTCAGTGGAAGGTGAGCAGTGCGTAATTTGAGCCGGTGGGTTTTAATGCTCAGCACCAGCACTTATTTGTCAACACCGGCACTTATGACAGCTTGCCACCTGGGGGCGCTGTCTGTTAACTTTCGAGATGAACACAATATCAGTTGTTTATTAATTAAATATACATTAAAAGTGACTTATACCTGCCCCCAAGCCATTCTTCTAGATTTGGGGTCCTGGAATAGTCTGAATTGTCACACTTGTAGGAGTGTGATGGTTAGAGGTTGTGGTACTGTCATTGTTAGCGTTGGCAGGAGCAATGGGTTGTGCAAGCTGCAGTGGTCTCCTTACAAGAGCCCCGGCACTTAGTTTTTTACAAATTAGGCACTGAAGATGAGTTGTGGTTACTACTTGACTCTTGTAGCGCTTATGCTTTGACATTCATGCATACCATGGGCCATGTAGTCGAGGCTAAGAATCCTCCCTGTTCCACCACAGACTCACCTGTAGTAAAATGTAAAGATCTACAGTCTAGGTAGCGTTCATATATTGTTCCAAAATAGTTCACAGTTTGTTTTCATGAACACACCAACATTCTGAAAAACTTTTCTGTCTTCCCAATGTCCTTCAATACAACTCCACAGGAAAACAAGCGGATCTTGGCAAAGGAGCTCTGAGATCCGCTATCGGAGGTCCTGCCTGCAGCAATACTGTATCACAATTACTATCAGTGCACCACGGGGCGTTGTACCCTGATATCCAAGATGCCTGCGATCCCTCCATAGGACCCGGGGACCCCAGTCTGGACCGCACCACCTCAAACCCAAATGAATCAATGACAAGTCAACCAGACTGCTTATGGGAAATGGTCATCTTTATTACAGTGCAGGTAAAACACAACATAACACAAACATCATAAAGGGACAAGTGAAATACAAACCAAAACCACAACAAGTGATGATATCCACAGCACTAAAGTCTACAATACGACACAGTTAAGAGAATGAATCCATGAACCTTAGTACAAGGGTGAGCATAGAATTATTAATAATAGGGCCTGTGTCGACAACACTCCGACATTAAGGTCTTGCTAACCCATCATCCCACATGGATCACACAGTTGAAACCACCTGTATCTCTGGGGGCGGTCTCCTGCTCACTGTGCCCTTGCCAGTGTCCCATGGTCCCACCCCGCCAACACCAGGCTGTCACAGGAGCTACAAGAAGTGTGACCATGAACTACAGCCCCATGCCGTACACTGGTTAACCGTGACCCCAGGTCCCTAGCTGGTGTGAACGTCATTTATCCAAATCAGGATTGCTGTCCCCACCCTCGGTGCTGCTCTGAGAAGTATGAGATAGATGCCCCTCTGCTGTTGAGAAGCAATCTTGGAGTTAGATGAGGTAGATTTGCACTGTTCCCAGCGCCAAAGTGCTGCTCCTACCATTGGAAGGCCACAGAAGAAAAGGAGACTGCCAGGGCCAACCCGGCCTAAATAACCCACAAGCCATTGCAGCGGTGGGGGGTGGATGTGACGTGCAAATCGCGGTGGCCACATCTGCTTCCTGTCGCCCCTCACACAACTCGCGAGACAGGCAACAGGAAGCTCAAATATTGAAACAAAACCATCCCCTTCTGCCCACGCCAGAGAGTTGCGCGAGCACAGCCCTATTGCTGCGCCCCTTTGAGGGCTGGCGCTCTGGGCAGAGTACGCAAGAGTTCATGTGCTGCTGGGAAGTGTAGTTCATTTTCAGGATGCTGTAGTGTCGCGGGTGCAAACTGCATGTCATACACATTTATGCACCATCACTCTGGGAAAATCTTTTGGAGATCACACATACAGATTCCAGAGGGATGGGGTGGGAAGGTGAGAAGGGCAACTTGGAATTGGGTGCAATCTGCACACCCAAAAATGATCACAAAGAACAAAGCAGACATTCAACTTGCACTGGTGATAGCTCTTGAGATTTAATCAGGGCCTAAATAAGTTGGTTGCGCATTAGAGTTTAAAAAAAAAAAGTTTGTGCACCTTAGGAAATTGCCAACGTTTAGGGAAAATCGAGCAAAAACTTTGATTTCGAGGAGAAAAAAACACAAAACTTACTTAAATGGGGAATTACCTACTGGGTTAGCCGGAAAAATTTGCTGTTTTTTGTGAGAAACACAGTTCTCCAAAATCAAATGCTTGTTGTGAACATTTTACATACATGTGGTGGGAAAAACGTCTTCATAATCCATGTTGCATTGTGTGTATGTATATGGTGTTTGTATAGTTCAAACCTATCCAAAGGCAGCAGAGCGCTGTACAAGGTTGAAGTCAAACATGGAGTCACAAGTGATAGGAGAAGTAGTTGGGTTCTGGGAGTAGAAGTAAACTGTTAATGCATTGTGATATAGTATTCTTTAAAGAGATGAGTCTTCAACTCTTTCCTAAATTGGAGCAGCATTGAGGCCGACCTGAAGGATACGTAGATGTTGTTCCACATCCTGGGTGCTTTGATGGTAAAGGCATGCTGTCTTATTTTTATTTTGGACATCTTAATCTCCAGTCTGATGGTATTCTGCTGGAGGCATGCCCAGATCCACCAGAAAATCTGTAAAATAAGCGAGGATGCTTGTCGTGATGACTTTTTAAATGATGCTGCTGGTTTTAATTATGATGCGGGTCAGTACGGGGAGACAATGGAGCACCATCAGGATGGAGGTGATGTGATTATATTTCTTCAGGTCCTGGATGAGCCCTACTGCTGCATGTAAGATGCCCTTAATGAGGGGCGATGTTGTGTTTGGGAGGCCATACAGCTCAGGTGCTACAATCATCTATGTGCGATCATACGAGGCATCGAACAGCAGTTCTGTAGTCGCTTTTTGTATGAAACTGTTTTACTTTCTATAGAATAGAAAATTAGTTCCATGCTCTCTCTGTTGTTTTGCAAATGTGTTTCTTGAGGGTGAGGTTAGTATAGTAAGCCCGGGGGTAATTTTAATTCCACTAGCAGAATTGGAGGAATTTGGGTAACTCTGCATTACGTTTGTAACGGGGATTTCCTGCCAAATTCCGCCAATCGGTGCGTAGTGAAATTATTCTGCCATTCACGCTTTGTAGGAACAATATAAGGCTCGCCCCTGGTGCAATTTCCAGTCACCATGGAGCGTTCTGGCACCATTTTATAACACCACAGATGCGAGCGGTCGCGGTAAAAGAAGGCTGCCTTTCAAGGGGATTTCCTGCCGCTCAAGTAGATTTTCTACTTGAGCGGCAGCAAAATCAACTAGAATGTCCGCGTGCTCTTGCGCAACGCATGGTGCCGTTTGCACTGATTTTCCGCACTGCTTACGCTACCGGCGCTAAATTGCAGCACGAGCTGCAAATTTTCTGCCCGTTGACGGAATTCCACAGAATCTTGCTGAGTTTTTTTGTAACTCTGTGGAATTCCACAGAGTGAAACTCAGCAAGTTCTGCTCATTCTTAGAGGTTAGTCCCCAGGGTGCAATGAAAACTGTGGTTCCAAGGTGTCACGGTTCATGTCATTGAGCTAGGTTTGTACTAGCAAATATTGATGCAATTAAGTCTTGGATCAAAAGCTCTTAACCATTTTATTAAAGAACTAAATGAGGTAATAGAAGAAACTCAGTCAGAAGACAGTCTCCAGAAAGAGTGATCCTACAATCGGACCCAGTGGGTAAGAGTCTACAGAGAGGCCGAAGGGGCTACATCAGTCGGCTGTAGCGGCCTAGACCGCTAAGGGTAGTTACCCGAGTATACAGTTAAGATCGGCCCAGTGGTGGTCTAGTGTCTTCAGGGGGCTTTACAGATCACAATCCTAAGAAAGGCCTTGGGGCTGTGTCCAGGTCAGCGTCAGTCGATGTCAACTGTTGAGGGACGTTCTCTCGCACAGGCCGCGCAGCACTTGTGCTAGTTCCAAGGTGGTGGACTGAACTCCTCTGCCTAGTATGTCCCTCGCTGACCCTGGCATCTCGGGAGCTTTTCTGCTGGCCTCCCTAGAAACGTTTTGTTTGATATACCCATGTGTTTATTCAATCACATCTAGAGGAGTTGACCGCCAAGATTACTCCACCAACAGGACATTTCTGCCACACCAAAGACGAAGGACAGGTTTCCAACGGGCCTGTGAGATACTCGGGTTAGTCCCGCGCTGAAAGCAATCTTCATTACTGCAGGGACTCAGGGAAAGAACACAGTCTTCAATTATCAAAGGCATTAGGTGAGCCAAAATGTGGCATTCTCTAGGAAATATCTAACCTTAATGAGTTTGATTTTAAGTGATTAAAATATGCAATTATAGTTACCAACTTCCAACTCGCCGGGTGTGCCACACGATACTGGCACCAGTCACACGGTCAACCAGGGAAGAGCAACTGTCACACCGTGAGCATATGGGTAGCTGGTTAACATACACAGAGACGGTTTCCAGCAGGTTAACTCCAGCTGGTTAATATACACAGAGACGGTTTCCAGCAGGTTAACATACACAGAGACGGTTTCCAGCAGGTTAACATACACAGCAGGTTAACATACACAGAGACGGTTTCCAGCTGGTTAACTCCAGCTGGTTAACATACACAGACACGGTTTCCAGCAGGTTAACTCCAGCTGGTTAACATACACAGAAACGGTTTCCAGCAGGTTAACTCCAGCTGGTAAACATACACAGAGACGGTTTCCAGCTGGTTAACATACACAGAGATAGTTTCAGTCTGGTTAGCATACACAGAGAAAGTTTCCAGCTGGTTAGCCTACACAGAGAAAGTTTCCAGCTGCACAGAGAAAGTTTCCAGCTGGTTAACATACACAGAGAAAGATTCCAGCTGGTTAACATACACAGAGAAAGATTCCAGCTGGTTAACATACACAGAGAAAATTTCCAGCTAGTTAACATACAAAGAGAAAGTTTCCAGCTGGTTAGCATAACAGAGATTATTTGCAGCTGGTTGCCTATAGCATAGTTTCCAGCTCATGTGTGGAGGCTCAGCACACTTGTCGGTCATTATTATAGGTTTTGCAGCCTTCCCAGGACGTGGGGTGTTGGATCCCCATTGTGTTTTTGGGGAGGGCAGAAGGGTCTACTCAGGCAGTGCCAGGCTTGATGCCCCACTGCCTCACATTACCCCCTCCGCGGGGGAAGTAGGTGTTAAAAAATAAAATAAAAAACGTACCTTCTCGCCTCTTCCTCACCGTGTCTCTCCTCCGTAGTCCTCCCTCGCTGGCCTGAGCAGGAAACATACCCAGGTGACCAGTCAGCCAATCACAACGCTGCCTTAGCAGCATTCTGATTGGTCTGAGCGCCATGTTTCGGCACTCAGACGCTGACTGGGGGCCTGGGCATGTTCTCCATGTAGGATGTAATGCAGCCTGCATGGAGAACATGCGAAGTACACAAGACTGTTTTGGGCGGCCCGAGAGTGCCAGCCAAGCAGTCATTGTGCACTTAGGAGGGTGCTTCCACTGCTCCCCTGCCCCCGCCACCGCATGCAAAGCTGCGGAACTAGGAGAAAATAAAATGATATTAATGCGAGTTATTATCATTTTATTTTCCCTTTATTTCACAGCTAAAAAGCAGTGGGGCGACACTCCTCCGCCTTAGCGGAGGAGCCGCCACTGCAAGGAGGAGCTTATGGGGGGATAATAGAATTGAGGGTTGTATAGATAATTCCAGTTGTGCTGACACCCATACACCTGGCAGGCTGCTCCTCTCTGGCTTTTATTGGTAAGTTGTAAATGTGTGGGAAGCACTTTAGCATTGTCATTAGGCCCCATGCTGTCTCCATGCTGGTGGTGACAAAACACAGGGACATTTTATGATGCTGGGAAGTGCTCCTGTCACACACAGTCACTCACCTTGTATAGCATTGGGAATATGCACGTCACACACACAGAACAGGGACCTTTTAAATAGCTTTCGCACTGTCTTCATGTCACTCTAACACTTTTAGATGTCACATGCAGGCCGACAGGGGTTTACATTTATCATTCTTGCTTTTTAACACGTAAGGGCTGCGTTTGCTGTAGGGCTGATATTTTAGCAAAACTCACAAGGGCTGGTAAAAGTGATGTAAGTACATTCAGGTAATCTAAAAAAAAGTATTTTGAGTTGTGCAAAGGGTAAAAGACTCTCCAGCAGCATGTTTCTATGAGAACAGCCAATAAGTCTGGCTTCAAACCAACGCATGTAAACACAGCTATGTATATATACTATTTGCATGCGTTACCTGAACAAATGTTGTTTATTACATTAAAGCCTCCCCCTTTACCTTAGCCAATGAAGGGAAAAAAAGAACCCAAAAAGGATTGCTTTCAGTTTCAAAGACTTGACTGTGACAAACATTGTGGGGACTAGGTGTCCTTTTTACGTTTCAGATGTAAAATAGTCCCTCGTGCATTGCAATGGAAGCACTTACTGGAAGTTGGAATGCTATACCAAATAGCCAATGGCCTGAGGTCACAGAGTGAGGTCTCCTCTAGGGGGAGCCAAAACTCTAGGTATATTCTAAACACTTGGTAACCTTAGTTCAGGGAGAGAGCTGCTGTGCCAAACAGACCTAAAAACCCTCAAATGTTAAAGTATAAAATACTGAAGAAGCCAACCTGCAAAATATGAAACAGGTCTTGCACAGACTAAACTAGTCTGAGACTCATGGTGCATGCAATGCTTCATTTGTGCAGGTGTTTGCCGGTGCTCAGCACAGCACTTATTTGTATACACCCGCACCTAATAATGAGGATCCACCACATGGTGGCACTGTGTGTGTAATTTTTAAGCAAAGTTTATAAGTGGGATGAAAAAACTGGGGGGGTCTCTCATAGGGGCGTGGCAGCTATAATTAAGGGTGTGCTTAAAACACTTAAGCTAAAAATCTGTGCTTAGCATAGTGGCCGCCCGATTGGTATTTTGCTGCATTCATCCAGATATATAATACTACAAGTAACATTACACCTACAACAAGCCAGGACTATTGACTATGTCAAAGGTTGTGAGTTGCATAAGATAAATAAGCAACAACTACGGCTTCGTTGTATATAATATTGAAAATGCTACTGCTCTTGTGGGCGAGGTTGTGGCGTAAGACCTTTGAGCTGAGAAAACAGGTTCAAGCCTGACGTCCTGTGATTCAAAAAATGAATATGTCCTTGTGTAATGTAACTGGTGCTCATGTAAAGCGCTCCAAGTTTGCGCTATTTAAAACTGAAAAACGAGTCTCTTTGAAGTTACATCAAAGGCAGTGACGGGTTGCACGGTTGCAGAGTTAAGGTTTTTTTTTTCACCCTGAGGGTAAAAATGGAGAGCCCAATAGAGACCCGTCTCGGCACCTGCTTTTAAAAACTGCTGGTGCTGAGCACCGGCAAGATCCGACCCACTTAAAGCCCTGAGTGTAGCATTTAACTGTTTAATATATCTCAGACTTAAACTTGAAGTTTAGTGGGTTGGATCAACTGCAGTGGCCCATGTGAAATACCGTGGGCCCTGGCACTAAATTGTTTGCAAACTAATAACTGGGTGCCTGCAAAGTCTGGTGGGCCTAAAGTAGTATGTACCCAATGCCAGTCGCAAACACATGGGTTCACAGCAACAAGTCACCCCAAACCAAAATTAGGTGAGCAACTAGCGGGGGGAGGAGGTGCATTTTCTATCTTGTGTAGTCTGTTCAATTTCCCTGTCATTAGCATGGTAGAGAATGAAAAACAAACATGAGTGGATCTAAAAGCAGATATAGAATACAGTAGAGGTGTATATGAAGGCTGATGAATAAATTATATAGATTTTTTCTTTGCAGTTTTATATAACGCGAACTCAACCCGAAGGTATCAGAGCGCTTTACGTGAGCACCAGTTGCATTACAGATGGACTCATTCATTTTTTAGGCACGGGGAGATTAAGGGCCCGATTCTGATGCGGGTTGGAAAAGCTTCCCGACCGATGGCCTGATTCTGATGCGGTTAGGAAGGCCTCCTAACGGCATTTGCTCCTTCCAAATCGGATCGGGAACGTGTCTTCCCGACCGAGGGCCCAATTCTGATGCGGTTAGGAACAAATGTTCCCATTGAAGTCAATGGGAGTTCAACCAAATCGTATCTGGAAACATCCGGATACATCCTACTCTGCCGGTTGGACTTTCCCGATCCGAGTGGGTCGGAAACCATTTCCCAACCGATTCGGTCGGGAAGCTTTTCCAACCCGCATCAGAATTGGGCCCACAGTGTTTTGCCCAGAATCACAGGATGTTTGAGCCTCCCGCCAGACTCAAACCTGGTTCCCCAGCTTCAAAGTCTGCTGCTCTAGCCATATAATTCATCATATAGGGACCTTATGAAGGGGTATGTTTCAAGATTAGTTGGGTTCAATCTGGAGAAACCGAGTATGTATGTCCCAGGAAGTGGTGGGGGGGACTTTCCAATTCATTTAGAGACCATAATTTAGAGATCAGGGGTCCACGGCCTCCATCACAGAGCACAGATAACTTTGGTCTTTTGTAAATTTGTAGGATTGCACATGTAAAAAGCAGACATAATGTAAACTAACCGTTTATTAGGAAATCATCACCCCGTGCCATTGACTTATGTATGCAAAAAGGCTGCTTTAGTGGGAGCAAGCTGGGCAACCCTAAATCCTTCTGCTGAGCCGCACTTGCTATTAACATCTTGGTACTAACCCATATCCCGCCCCACAAGCTCCCTCACCAATTCCGCCCCACCACGTCCCCTAAACCATGACAGCACCCCTCAACTCTATGTCCTAAGTGATTCATGCCTCCTGCAGTCTCCATTTGCCAATCCATTCCCTGGCTTGTGTTGCCTGCCCACCTTGGACCAGGCCCACCTTATTGACTCCTCTTTCCTCTTCCCCTACATCTTTTTTTCTCCCTTTCCCCTACTTAACCACCTCTCCAACTTTACCCCCTCAACGGCCTCCAGAAAACCTTCACCTGAGGTGTTATTTCTGTCCCCCCCCCCACCATGCAAAACTCGTTCACCCATTCCTCCACTTTCACTGTAAGCATTTCCAAATACAGCTTCTTACCCTGCATGGAAAGGTGAACCTCATCGTGCCAGGACAACATAGGGCGTTCATAAACAATTTCCCTATGACTTATAACCCTAATCCCCCTAGCTCTAAAAAACCCTTCATTGCTCAATTTACCTCCTTCCACACCCTATCAATCGCCACCAACTTCCAGGCCCCTCTCCGCACCCTCCTAGGCAGTAACTGTCCAGGTTGCTTCCCACCTGCCAATGAAAGTCCCCAAATCCTTCTTCATCAGCTTAATCAATTCTAGACCCATCGACAGGACCAGGTCGTTCTCCCTGAGGTGTATCACCACTACATCTGGCCAGTGACCCTTCTCTCTGATTTCCCAGAGAGTGGGCACGAACTGGGCACAAACTGGATCCATCTCTTCCTGCCCAGGTCATGCCAACGCAGCACCACCATTCTATCCTCCAGATCCAGCTGTTTCCCACTGAATTGCTTTTCAGCTTGTTCCCCGGCCCACTTCACAATATCATGCAGACACATTCATGCTTCTTTCAGATGTATCTGACTCCTCCACCACACCTGCAGAATGAAAGCACACCTGTTAGGCTTATCCTCACACCCTGTTCACCCCCTGCTGTATGTAATCCCACATGAAGTCACTCCTCCATCACCCCAGATCTATCAGCCTGCTGACGCTTATCCCAGACCTGAAACCCTCTGTCGCTGTCCCAATCCTGGATGAGTGTGTTCCAAAGTCCAACTCTTAGTATTGCACTTGTCTCAGGCATTTTCCAAAGGCCCCCAGCACCTGGCTGGCCAATATTTTCACCCCATCCTCATGCTGAAACACCAGCCCTACTTCCCAGCCCTGCACTCCTGAATATTTGCCAAGCCAGTAAACCGTGCAAATTGTTTCCTCCACTGACCTCCTCAGCCACATGGTAATCCCTATCCATTTCTGATCCATCTTAGTGATCCGCAGCCAAAGGCACGCGCCCAGGCATTCCACATTAAATTCCCATGCCCAGGCCCCCAAACCACCAGTTCTGACACATGGAATCCCCCCGTAAACACCAATGTGAACAGTGCTCTAAACATCACTTTTTCCCAGGCAGAGGCACATACGAGTCTCACCGTAGCCATCAGCCTCCTCTAAACCTGTATCATTACAGGCTGACTCTTCCACCGTGTCATCCCTTTCCTCTGGCCCATCCTTCGAATGTTCTCTTACCCAACTCACCCCCACATGGATCATGCCCCCAGTGCATTTCACATAATAAGCGATCCCTGCCAAATTTCCCCAGTCGTCACTGCTGCCAGGCTGTTCTCAATTTACCCCAGCAAAAAGTTGATCATATCAATCTGCCTTTCTTCCAATCCCGTCAAGTCACTTCTCCTTCGTGTCACTCCTGACTGTAAAATCTCTTTCCGCCATATTCTCTATGTCCTTTAAGTCGATTCAGCCTACACCAGGTGCTGTGCTCTCACAGCCCAATCTCCCACAAATCGCCCTGGCCTCTCAGGCCTTTCAAAGCTGCTCTGGAGGCTAAACCCGGGAATCTCACCCACTGTGCACGAAATAAAGCATCAACCACTCCATTGATAAAACCAACAGTATGCCTGGTGCTGAGCAGGACAGTGTGAGACCAGCACTCCCAGTCGCCTCAGAACGTTCTCTTCTTTAGTTGTCCACCACGAGGCAGTGCAGGCCTGGTGCCCCCCAGACAACCCTCGCTCCTTGGCTCAGTCCACGGTGGCCCCTCCTGGCACATGGATGGGTTGCCGAATCAGTCCAGCACATGGGCTACAGCCCAATTGGTGCAAGAGTGGATTCCTCACACCTGTTAGGCTTATCCTCACACCCTGTTCGCCCCCTGCTGTATGTAATCCCACATGAAGTCACTCCTCCATCACCCCAGATCTATCAGCCTGCTGACGCTTATCCCAGACCTGAAACCCTCTGTCGCTGTCCCAATCCTGGATGAGTGTGTTCCAAAGTCCAACTCTTAGTATTGCACTTGTCTCAGGCATTTTCCAAAGGCCCCCAGCACCTGGCTGGCCAATATTTTCACCCCATCCTCATGCTGAAACACCAGCCCTACTTCCCAGCCCTGCACTCCTGAATATTTGCCAAGCCAGTAAACCGTGCAAATTGTTTCCTCCACTGACCTCCTCAGCCACATGGTAATCCCTATCCATTTCTGATCCATCTTAGTGATCCGCAGCCAAAGGCTCGCGCCCAGGCATTCCACATTAAATTCCCATGCCCAGGCCCCCAAACCACCAGTTCTGACACATGGAATCCCCCGTAAACACCAATGTGAACAGTGCTCTAAACATCACTTTTTCCCAGGCAGAGGCACATACGAGTCTCACCGTAGCCATCAGCCTCCTCTAAACCTGTATCATTACAGGCTGACTCTTCCACCGTGTCATCCCTTTCCTCTGGCCCATCCTTCGAGTGTTCTCTTACCCAACTCACTCCCACATGGATCATGCCCCCAGTGCATTTCACATAATAAGCGATCCCTGCCAAATTTCCCCAGTCGTCACTGCTGCCAGGCTGTTCTCAATTTACCCCAGCAAAAAGTTGATCATATCAATCTGCCTTTCTTCCAATCCCGTCAAGTCACTTCTCCTTCGTGTCACTCCTGACTGTAAAATCTCTTTCCGCCATATTCTCTATGTCCTTTAAGTCGATTCAGCCTACACCAGGTGCTGTGCTCTCACAGCCCAATCTCCCACAAATCGCCCTGGCCTCTCAGGCCTTTCAAAGCTGCTCTGGAGGCTAAACCCGGGAATCTCACCCACTGTGCACGAAATAAAGCATCAACCACTCCATTGATAAAACCAACAGTATGCCTGGTGCTGAGCAGGACAGTGTGAGACCAGCACTCCCAGTCGCCTCAGAACGTTCTCTTCTTTAGTTGTCCACCACGAGGCAGTGCAGGCCTGGTGCCCCCCAGACAGCCCCCTCGCTCCTTGGCTCAGTCCACGGTGGCCCCTCCTGGCACATGGATGGGTTGCCGAATCAGTCCAGCACATGGGCTAGAGCCCAATTGGTGCAAGAGTGGATTCCTCACACCTGTTAGGCTTATCCTCACACCCTGTTCGCCCCCTGCTGTATGTAATCCCACATGAAGTCACTCCTCCATCACCCCAGATCTATCAGCCTGCTGACGCTTATCCCAGACCTGAAACCCTCTGTCGCTGTCCCAATCCTGGATGAGTGTGTTCCAAAGTCCAACTCTTAGTATTGCACTTGTCTCAGGCATTTTCCAAAGGCCCCCAGCACCTGGCTGGCCAATATTTTCACCCCATCCTCATGCTGAAACACCAGCCCTACTTCCCAGCCCTGCACTCCTGAATATTTGCCAAGCCAGTAAACCGTGCAAATTGTTTCCTCCACTGACCTCCTCAGCCA
Source organism: Calotriton arnoldi (assembly GCA_963921515.1). Lineage (NCBI taxonomy): Eukaryota > Metazoa > Chordata > Amphibia > Caudata > Salamandridae > Calotriton > Calotriton arnoldi. The sequence continues at coordinate 1,273,364 of CAWUFW010002609.1, forward strand.
CATGGTAATCCCTATCCATTTCTGATCCATCTTAGTGATCCGCAGCCAAAGGCTCGCGCCCAGGCATTCCACATTAAATTCCCATGCCCAGGCCCCCAAACCACCAGTTCTGACACATGGAATCCCCCCGTAAACACCAATGTGAACAGTGCTCTAAACATCACTTTTTCCCAGGCAGAGGCACATACGAGTCTCACCGTAGCCATCAGCCTCCTCTAAACCTGTATCATTACAGGCTGACTCTTCCACCGTGTCATCCCTTTCCTCTGGCCCATCCTTCGAGTGTTCTCTTACCCAACTCACCCCCACATGGATCATGCCCCCAGTGCATTTCACATAATAAGCGATCCCTGCCAAATTTCCCCAGTCGTCACTGCTGCCAGGCTGTTCTCAATTTACCCCAGCAAAAAGTTGATCATATCAATCTGCCTTTCTTCCAATCCCGTCAAGTCACTTCTCCTTCGTGTCACTCCTGACTGTAAAATCTCTTTCCGCCATATTCTCTATGTCCTTTAAGTCGATTCAGCCTACACCAGGTGCTGTGCTCTCACAGCCCAATCTCCCACAAATCGCCCTGGCCTCTCAGGCCTTTCAAAGCTGCTCTGGAGGCTAAACCCGGGAATCTCACCCACTGTGCACGAAATAAAGCATCAACCACTCCATTGATAAAACCAACAGTATGCCTGGTGCTGAGCAGGACAGTGTGAGACCAGCACTCCCAGTCGCCTCAGAACGTTCTCTTCTTTAGTTGTCCACCACAAGGCAGTGCAGGCCTGGTGCCCCCCAGTCAACCCTCGCTCCTTGGCTCAGTCCACGGTGGCCCCTCCTGGCACATGGATGGGTTGCCGAATCAGTCCAGCACATGGGCTACAGCCCAATTGGTGCAAGAGTGGATTCCTCACACAGGGAGTCCTCATGATAGGGCTCTCACCTGGGCCTTGTTCCTCCAATACTCCGAGCGGGCTCCACTGCATGTGGTCTTGGTTACCCTGGGTGATGTCCCCTAAACATACAGGGAGACAAGCAGGCCTTGGTCTCCAGTCCTGGTCACAGTCAGAAGTCGTGCAAAGCTTCCCCTCCTCCCAAAGCCCTTCTGGCTGCTCTGCAGATCATAACGTTTGGGGTCTCAAACTACCCTAGTTATTGTCCTTTTCCAGACAAAAAAATGTAATTTAGTGTCTGAGTCTTTGACGTTTTATGCTGCGGTTCTGCTTCTTTGAAATGGACATCTTTCCCCTTTCTTTTTCCTCCTGAAGGATGTCTGTCAGAGCAGGAAGGACTCCGAAGCGGATTAACCCTCAACAGGATTCATGGGAGTGACCAGAGTTCACACCTGGATGTCAGCCACAGTGATATGTGCATCAAAAGGTTAATCCTGGGCTCCCAGCCCTTCTCTTTATGATTCCCTAATCAGTCCCATCTCTCTCTTCCTGTGATGTGACCAGGCCCCTTTCTTGTGATCTGTCACTGAATCAAAGAGCCCTTTGAAATGCACAGAGATAGCCTGGCTCTCCCATCCTCCAGGGCATGTCCCTTACAGGGATGCAGCCGTACACAAATCTGTCTGGGGGTTTCCTCTACACCTCATGTTTTCCACCAGGCAAGCCTGGGCTTCCAAAATGGAACCCAAGGTCCTAAATGTAATGTACCAGTGCAGGCACACTTGCACTCAGTGCACATCCAAAGCACACTTACTGCACAGCATTGTTATCCTCATGTATTATGCCACCACTAGCATAACTACATGCAGTAAACGCCTTCAGTCTGCACGCACTGTTCAGTACTGCACCCTTTTTGTATTGTACCAGAGTGTGTTAGTCTAAAATCACACACCGCCAGCGTACACACATTTATCATGAGTGCACTGTACCACACTTCACCCTTTGTGTACTGAATTTCTTGCAAGCGCACATGCACTCAGCACTTTTTCCTCACGCATGCCCTTCCACATCTACCTGATATAGGCCAGGAGTGAGTTAAGCACGCAGCAGTGGAACTTTAAAGGTGAGTTAGCCTATAGGTCTCATTCCAGTGACACAGGGTGAAAAGGTCTTGTTCACTACTACTGATCACTACACAGTATGCTGCCACCACTGCGCTTGTGCTGCTTAACTCTTGGGGAAGGTGGTAGCCTTCCACCTCTATGGGGGCAATGATTTGGGTGCCCCTCCCGGTCCAACAAGACCACAGTCCATGAGAATGGCCTATGTCATGGTTCACACTCATGACCCGTGTTCACCTACGACAAAAAATAGCATTAGGGATTCAGACAACAGTACAGTTGGGCACACAGGGCAGGGGTACACGTCTTTACCATGCAGAGGACTTTTCCTTTCCAATGCAAATGTTTGAAAATGGCCACATATTTGTTCGCCCAAATTGTTTCTTGCCGCTCAACAGCAGGTGCCCACCAGTGGGTATGCTACACCCATGTACGGGAGCTTCAACTGCAGTTTCGGGCTACCCATTAAACCATTTGTAGACCCCTCACTTCCTCTCTGCATCTCCCCAACCGAAGTGTCCTTGTGCCCTATCGATATGCTGTCTTCTGCCAACTTGCACCCCTTCCCCAATCCCCATCGGAATGGAGACTACAACCCATTGTGTCAACCCCTGACCTCAGAGAACCACTCCCTGTGTCTCCATCCATCAGTCTGTGCTGCTGCTGCCGTAGTGCAAGGCTGTTGTGCCAGAAATCATTCCCACCATGTTCTCAGTATGCTCTCAAATGCACTCGCACCCTTTCTCCAACTGTGTTCATATTACCTCTGATCCAGCGCTAACAATAAAAATTCTTCTACTATATGACTCGGTCATCCAGGTACAACTATCTCTCCAATACACAGACTATATCCATATGACGGTGGGGCCCATTAACACCGCATATACATTCACTTACTCATTTATTCCCTGGATTACCTCCGTCCTTAACCTAGGAGAAAAAACAGTAAAACGATTCGCTGGAAGGAGACGGGATACCTCTTTTTAACACAACATAATGTTTCTCATTGCTTTTAAGGTATTCCGCTCATTGGTCGATGGACCAACTAGTAGGAATCAGTTGATGGTGATTAAGACCAGCTCAATCACAATAAACTCTTTAACATTTTACCTTAATTATTGAGCTAAAGAATCACTGAGTCATTTGTTTAAAGATAATAAAGTTTATATAAAGTTTTAGAAACAATGCATAAGTTTAAGTTTATCACTCAGATTATTACATTTATCATCATTATAAGAATAAATTGAAATTACAATGCATACCTATTAGATGGAAGATAAAGTTTGTTACAGCAAGAACTCCAAAAAGATCTATCTATCTGTCTTGGAAAATCTAATAGCTCTAAATGAAAAATCTATCAGGGAAAAAAAGGTTCTCCAAAAGCAGCATCTTATACCTAATAAAATAGCAGCAGCAGCTTCGATCATCCGTAGCAGCAACTCAGCACCCGCAACTCATCTATCAGCAATCTCAGCTCTCTCTTCTCCTAACAGTACGCTCGCTCATCATCATCAAGAAAAATATAATACTAACAATCCCTCCCACCCGGATTAGGTCTTCTTATACCCTAATTCTCGCTTACTAAATAGAATGTTGCCTCTTTATGGCGTGATTCTCTCTCATTGGTCCATTCGAGTCCATATACATTTTTATCAAATTCCTTATCTTAACCAGTTCTTTGTGGAATGTCCATGCTTGCATCGTTTCCCACAGTTCATGACATTACTCATCAGTTTCGATCAGTCCAATTTGTATCACTTTCTGATACTTTTTAGGTTCAACAGTTCCGTTTGTCCAATTATTCATTTTGACTTCTCACGCTTCTTGCTGATCATCTTGCACACATTTGCTCAGTAAGGTCACAATAGCCTTGACCATACTTCCATCCTAGGCTCTCAGCACGAACACGTGGTCATTCTTGTTCACAGCCTTTCTCCTTTTCCACACGGCTTCTCGCACATGCGTACTCTAGCTCATGGCGGCCATTTTATATCGCTGCTCAACAGGCGTAAGCGCACTATTTTCAAAGATAAACAAAATATTGTTAAAAATAAAGAATATAAACCCTTTCGTTTCCCTCCCGTCATTCTACGTACCCCAATTAGGTATTACCTAGCAAAAAAGCAACATATAAAGCCGTCCCTTACTTACCATCGCTTTATTTTGCCACCACACTTTTTATTTTCAAAGCACAAATCATGCGTTTATTATTTTATTAGTACGCAAATATTAAGTTTATGTTAGACACGTCAACAATTATAAGTAGATTAATTTGCACACAAAATAGCGTGTTACCTTTAACCCTTCACATGTAACATACATTGTTGGTTATTTACTTAAACGAACATGTTTATTAATTATTTTACGAAAATTATTAGGCGGTTAAAATTTTTCATTTATCCTGCTCCATCAACTCCCCCCTTTGGTGATTTTTAATATCACCACAAAAACCCAAGTTGTACAATTCTCTCAGACAGCATATTTCTTTTATCCGTTTGCTTTTGTTAGTTTACACAACTGTATCCCTTTCAACTTGTCTCTTGGTCTTCTTGTACATGTTCTCTTTTATCTCTTCCAGCTCTATTTCACCCATTTCTCTCTCTCTCTCCTTGTTTATCATGTTTTCTTTTTCTATTTTATTCTGTCTTCTTCTTATCTTTATACATGTAATTACAAGCTTCAGCACTAAAATTATTATGATTATCATGGTTGCTATTATTATAACTTTCCCTATTATTAATCCACTCATTCTTGTTAACCAATTTATTACTGAAGAAAACCCTTTACCAAGTTTTCCAAATGCACTTTCAACCTCCAGTGGAACAAGTTCTTTGTGCAAACTTGAAATATTCTTTATATACTTTAGTATATTTTCACTTTTATCTGGAATGTAAGTGCAACAATGTTGGACTTTCAGCATTCCACAGACTCCACCCTCTTTTGCCAAAAGAATGTCAAGGGCAAGTCGATTTTGCATCACAATAGCTCTCATGGCAACCATCTCGGTATTTACCATCAAGAACCCTCCAGCAGTATCTGTAGATAAACGATCTACCACTGTGGATAATTTCTGAATTTTAAATGCATTCAAAGATATTCCCACTGCTGGTATCAATGCTCCAAAAATATCACCTACTATTTCTGAAAAACTTTCCCTTTTTCTACGTGTAAAGGTATTTATCATTTTGTGTGTTCCTTTTTCTTTTCTATCCATATGAAAAATCTTTGGAAAGACCAGGCCTAAATAACATGACCCATACCAATGGTCCGGCAACCTGTAATAAGCCCTATTACCGCAAACATAATAGATCCCTGGAAATATTGGATCTTTTCCCCGTTTGAATCCCCATCCGCCTAAAATTTGATAATTGTCATGGCAAATACTGGAACCCACAAAAAATAATTGTCATATCTTGTTCTATTTCTTCTAATGCACAACCTTCCCTGTTGGGGCCAATCCAGAGTCATAGCTGCATTTGTCTTTTTCTTGTCATGATTGTCTTCCTCAAACGCCCAAAGAGGTGTTTTTGTCTCTTCTATCACTTTTCTTTGAAATTTCACTCTTCTTTCTTCAACCATCTCTAAAAATACTTTTTCTTCCTTCTTTAACTCACAGGTAAGGTTGTTTTTAACTATATTATCTAATGTTAAAATCTTATCTTCTATGAAAAATTCACCAAACGTTTTTCCCTCTTTTATTTTGTTTAGTTCGCGAACTACAGAAACTTTCGCAAAAATCTTATCTATGTCAGTGTAATAATATTCTAATCTACCTGTTTTATAAAATAAACTTGCTAAAACACTACATGTTATTCCATACGTCAAAGGAAGGTGATGATAAGTCACACCCTCTGCTACAGACGCAGGCAATTGCATACAAACATAGCAATCTCTTACATCCATTGTTTCTACATACTCATATAATAATTTAGTAAAAACATTCTTTGAAAAATCTGTTATTGATTTGTCCTTATGTAATTCTGCACTACTTTTTAATATAACTGTTTCTTGAGTGTTAGCTCCTTTTTCTTTCTCTGTGTGATTAGACGTTTCTACTACAGCTAAACAAATTGGAATAGTGATTGCTAAAACCACCCATACTGTCATTAATAATCCTGTACAAAAGAAGCACATCTTACACCATCTACTTAAAAACTCACATCTACAATTTCTATCTCTAGTATCCTCCATTTTGTTTTATAACCTTATTTATTTATTTTCAAGAAAATTGTGTCACTACACCTCAGAAATGACTTCTTAGCCACTCTGCACTCCAATATTTCTGTCTTCGTTCGGTACTTTCTTTTAATTCTTTTCAGAATTCTTTCTTTGTCCAATCCAGTGTTTTGTCAAATCCGGTAGAAATTCGTCAAATCCAGTATTTTGTCAAGTCCGGTAGAAATTCGTTTAAATTTCTTCAAGTTTGTTGCACTTCACCTTCACCCATTAGGTTTCTTTGTTCTGGGTTCTCGTGAGTGTTCTTTTCTTCTTTGATATCAGTTAAAGCAAGGTACAACCATTCAGGTGATCTATACTTCGGATTTACCTTCTTTACTCTTTTCGTTTTCTGCAAGTGTTTTCCACCTTGTTTTTCTTGCTCTTTCTGACTTGTTATTTCATTCACTTGTTCAGCACTTTTTCCATCTAACCTTATGATCCTGTATCTTAATTTTCTTACTTCGTTGGGCCAATTGTCTCCTTTTCTTGGCCTTTTTGCCTCACTTCCTTTTTCCTCTCTTTCTGTTTTCCAATTCCTTTTCTTGACTCTAGTTTTTGGTTTCTTTCTTCTCCACTTTCTTCAGATTCTGTTTCAGTTTTCTCTTTATTGTCTTTTATTTTGAATCTTATAATTTCATTTTCTTCCTCTACTTGTGGTTCTTTTCTTATCTTCCTTCGTTCACCTACTTCTGTCCCTCCTCGAGGTTCTACCGAATTTGTGTCAATCTATCTATCTACTTCTAAATTTCCCTGTTCTTTTGTTTGGCTATCTGTCCCTATTGCTCCTCGGGGATCTTCCGATTTTTCTAACTTTCTGTTTGAAACTCTCCCTTATTCATCTATTAATATTATCTCCGAAGGATTTTACCACAACTTGTACTTGGTTGCTCACTGTTACTGTCTTCGTGCTCAGTTTCTTCTCTTATGCTTTCAAATTTCCAATTTCTTTTCAGAATTTCCTCACAATCCGAATGATCTGTATCAGATTCTGAACTGGTATCTGATATTTCCAGATGTCGACTCACATGTCGATCTTCAAGTTCTGGAACTTCAGCTATTTCCTCCACTTCTTCTGTCGTTGCACTTGTAGTTGGGTCTTCCAGATGTCGACTTACATGTCGATCTTCAGGTTCTGGAACTCTGATGGTGTGACTGGCATGCACCCAGTGTTTCACTCCTGCACATTTGACTGCAGTGGTTGTCACCAGGATCACCTGTCGTGGTTCGTCCCAGCGAGGAACCAAACAGTTTCTTCTCCTGTGGACTTTTATGCGGACCCAATCTCCTGGATTCAAGTCGTGAGCTGGTTTTCTTTCAAGAGTGGTCGCATCCGGTCCAACCTGATGAAACACAGAACGCACCACATCAGCCAATCCCTTGCAATAATCCAGCACCAGATCATCAGTTATAGTCAGTATTTTGTTGACAGGTACATGTGCTTGTCTCATTGCTCGTCCCATAATTATCTCATGGGGACTGAGTCCAGTTTTCCTTTCCGGAATACTTCTGATTGTCATTAAAACTAATGGCAAGGCATCTGGCCATTTGAGTCCTGTGGCTTGACACATTTTTCCTAACCTGTTCTTAATTGTTCCATTCACTTGCTCTACTATTCCATAAGCCTCTGGTCTGTATGCACAATGCAGTTTCTGTTTAATACTAAGTGCTTCACAAATCAGTTTAATTAATTCGTTTTGGAAATGTGTTCCTCTATCTGTTTCAATCGTGACTGGAAAACCATACCTCGGAATGAATTCTCGCAGCATAAGTTTTGCTACCGTGATTCCATCATTCCTTCTGGTCGGGTATGCTTCCACCCAACGGGAAAACAAACAGACGACTACGAGGACATACCTTAGTCTGTTGCTCGGGGGCATTTCTATAAAATTCATTTGCATTCTAGTGAACGGACCTCCTTTTCGTCCTATTGTTCCTAGACTCACTACTGTCTTCCTTCCTGGATTTAACTGTTGACAAATAAGACATCTTTGACAAAGACTCTCAGCTATGGCTCTGAATTTTGGATTATACCATGTTTGTCTAAAAAGTCTGATCATTGAATCTCTCCCAATATGGGCTTGTCCATGGTACATCCGTGCCATGTCAGAAATCATGCTATCAGGCATAACTGGTCTTTCATCTCTGTAAACCCAAACATCATTTTCCTCATGTTTTCTACATCCTGCTTTTATCCATGTATCTTTTTCCTCATCGTCTGCTGCTTCCTGTAACTGTCTCACCTCATCCCATGTCTCAACAGGGTTAGTAAAAAGCAAAGGACAAGAAATATGCTCTCTTTCTCGGTTCCTGTTCAAAGAGACCACATTCTTTGCACAGTACTGTGCAATCTCGTCAGCATACTTATTGCCGACAGTTATGTAGTCTTCCCCATTTTTATGTGCATTGCACTTCACAACAGCAATCTGTTTAGGCAGCTGTATCGCCTCAAGCAACTTTTTCACAAAATCTCCATTTCTAATTGGCGTTCCTGCAGACGTCAAGAAACCTCTTTGTGACCAAATCTGACCAAAATCATGCACCACTCCAAAACCGTATTGGCTATCTGTCACAATCGTAACCCGTACATTTCTTCCCAACTTGCAGGCTTGAATCAGAGCTACTAGTTCTGCGACTTGGGCAGACCGTATCCCTTTCAGACAAGATGCTTCCATTACAGTTGCTACTGTGCAAACTGCATACGCTGCACTTAGAACTCCATCATTTGTTCTCAAACATGAGCCATCCACGAACAGAATATAATCTGATTCCTTTAAGGGCTCATCTCGTATATCTGGTCTTGGTTTTGTACAATATTCAAGCACATTCAGACAATCGTTATCTACTTCATCCATTTCAATCACACTCTCTTCATCTGGCAATGATGTCGAAGGATTCACATTCATACATCTGTCAATAGTCACATTATCTGCACTCAAAATTACTTTTTCATACCTAGTCAGCCGACTATGTGTCATGTATTGTGTTTTCGTTCTTGTCAAGAGAATTTCCACAGAATGGGGAACATATACTCTCAATGGATATCCCATCACTATGCCTTCACTCTGTTCCAGACTCACACAAGTAGCAGCAACTGCTTTCAAACATCCAGGCAACGCTTTTGCTACAGGGTCTAAGACAGCTGAAAAATATGCAATGGGTCTTTTCATGGTTCCATGTCTCTGTACCAAGACTGAAAATGCACATCCATCTCTTTCACTGCAATACAGCTCAAAGTCTTTCTCATAGTCAGGCATTCCCAATGCTGGAGCTTCACACAATTTCTTTTTCAGCTCTCTGAATGCTTTCATTTCCTCATCATTCATTTCAAAAGGATCTTTAACATCCTTCTTTGTCAGTTTTTGCAACGGTTTGGCGATCAACAAAAATCCGCTTATCCATTGTCGACAATATCCAACCATTCCCAGAAACATTCTTACCTCTCTTTGCGTCATTGGAGCTCTCATTCCTTGAATCATCTTTATTCTTTCAGTCGTTACCTTTCGCACTCCTTTCTCAATTTTATGCCCTAAATATTGGACTTCTTGTTGACAAAACTGCAATTTTGATGGGGACACTTTATGTCCTCTTTTGGCTAAATGATTCAGCAAAGCAATTGTATCATTGACACATGCTTCCTTCGTTTTTGATGCCACCAGTAGGTCATCAATATACTGAACCATCACTGACTTTTCTGGCATTTTTAAATCTTCCAAGGATTTCTTTAGAATCTGATTAAAGATCGAGGGGCTTTCTGTGTACTCTTGAGGAATTCGGCACCATGCCAAAATACGCTCTCCAAACCTGAACGCAAATAATGGCTGGCTATCTGGATGCAAGGGAATAGAGAAAAATGCATGACATAAATCAATTACTGTGTACCATTCTGCTTCACGTGGAATCTGGTATAGAATCACAGCAGGGTTCGGTACTATTGAGCAACAAGGCACTACAATTTTGTTTAACTTCCTCAAATCCTGTACAATTCTATATGTTCCGTTTGGCTTTTTCAGTCCCATTATTGGCGAATTACATGGACTGCTCATGATTTCTTTTAGAATCCCTTGTTCAACCATTTTATTTATTACTGGCGTTATTCCTTCTATTATTTCTGGTGTCAATTTATACTGGGGCGTATTTCGGTAACTCGTTCCCTCTTTTACGGAGATTTTAACGGGATCTACTTCTTTCATTAATCCTATATCTTCTCCTGTAAAGTCCCACACTTCTTCTTTCACTGTCTTTTTCAGTTCAATTGGGATTTTCTCTGCATCAAATACAGGAAACAAATCATTTACTTCTGGTTCTAAATTTACCAGTGTCATTTTATACAATACATCTTCATCTGGGGTCTGAAATGCAATTCCATCTGGAGTACAATAGATAGTGCAATTCATTTTGCACAATAGATCGCGTCCTAATAGGTTCACAGGACTACAATCGCATACCACAAATCGGTGCATTTCACTAAATGGACCAATCTTTACCTCCACTAATTTAGTAAGAGGCGTCTTAATTTGCTGATTCGATACTCCAACTACTTGGCTATGTTCACCTGAGAGAGGAAGGTTTGGAATTTCCACTGACCTAACAGTAGAACGGGTAGCTCCAGTGTCCACAAGGAATGTTACATTTGCACCATTCACTTCTCCATCCACAAATGGACCAGACTGATCTACCTCTAGAGTTGCGCCAAGCACGCACTCTTCCCCCTCTCCTAGGCACCGTCAGAAGCTTTCATCCATCTCATCCTGTCGTAACCAATATTGAGAAATGGCAGCTGCACGCGGCAACTGTGTTACCTGCTCTCCTCCGTAGAATCCTGTTTCTGCACTGAATTTCTGTTGGTTAACACTCTTGGGAAGTGGTGGTTGTGGCACCTGACTCTGTTGAGTAACTACCTCACTCTGCACCTGTGAATTTAATGATTGATTTTCCACATTAAGTTTTGGAGGAAATTTACACTCGTTTCTCCAATGCCCTAGCTTTCCGCAGTTGTGGCATGGCCACTTTTTCTTTGCCTCATCTATGCTCATTTGTCCTTTTCCTTTACCTATATTTGGTCGAAATCTAGCCTGTCCTGCTTCATTACCTGTATTACTCAATTGAGCTTCTTGTTTCTCTGCAACTTTCACCTGTGACCACATGGCTTTTTCTTTCAGTTTACGCTGTCTACTCTCAATATCATCACTGCAATACTTAGCATATCTCAAAACTTCATAACTGTGCTATTCTGCCAACAAATCATATGCTGTTTAATCATCTCACTTATCTCTGGTTTCAACCCATATACAAATCTATATACAAAATGACTCATATCCTTCTCATTTAGTGTCTCATAACCACTATACTGTTTGAAAACTAACAACAGTCTCTCATAGTAAGCATGCACTGATTCTTTACTTTCCTGCGTGGTTCTGTCTATTTTTACCCAATCCGTTTCTTTAGGTGGAATCTTATTCTTCAAAAAGGTAATTACTTGATCGTACTTTCTCATCACTTCTGGTCCTGGCGCTCCTGTTTTAGCATCCCTTGGATATTCTACAGTTGGCCAACCAATAGTAATCTTACATTCTGTCCACAAATCAGCTGGCACTACTATATCAAACAATCCATCCAAATCTATCCACAACACCTTTGAAACTTTAATAAATCTCTCCACTTGTCTGTACCATTCTACTGGCTTCTCTCTCAACTTTGGGAAATCATTTGTAAATGACAGTATATCCTGTCTAGACCATGGAACATGCACATAACTACCTCCTGGAGTTTCTCTCATTGGGTACTCCCTTACAATTGGTTCCTTATCTGTCACTGCAAAAGCCAAAGATGCTTTATCTGTTACTTTCTCATTCTTTTTCATCCATCTACTTCTCCATCTATCCACATCACCCCATTTTCTCAGCAAAACAATTAATTCTTTTATTTGGGTCAATCTTCCTGATGTGTTCAGATTTTCTATATCTTTCTCACAAAAATCTACTCTATATGGTTTCTGCAACGTTCTCACTTTTGCAAATTCTACTCCCAGTTCACTTGCTGTCTCTTCTAATTTGTCATGTAAATTTCTAGCTCTCCATGTAAGACTTTTGCACAAAAACATAATTTCATCCTCCTGATAATTTTTCAATTTTTCTGTACCAATCGTTCCTAAAATCAATTCTTCCATGTCTATTTTTAACCTAATTACATCTAATGGTTTTACTTCTGTCTCTTTCGTTTTTAGCGTTTTCATCCATTCATTTAACTCATCTGGAGTCGGACCTACAGGCGTACTATTTAATTCTATCCAATTGTTACTTCTTTCTGGTGTCCCTGATGCAGACTCCGTTACCATAGGTATTCTCCTGAACTCATTCTCATTTATCGTCAAATTAGTAGGTGGGCTTGGTCTATAGGTACTAACCAAATGGTGTGCACCTTCATTGTCCAGTTCCATCCCTTCTCTTTTTCTTTGTAAATGTGAATTCATAGGAATCACTAAAGATCGTTCATCAATTTTCTGATTCTCAAAAACTGGCATTACTGGACCTATCGTTACTGGTACAGTTACAGCTTCCATATTCTTTGTCAATTCTCTTATTTTCTCAGTCAATTCTCTTGTGGTTTTTGCTAATTCAGTTGCATTGTCACTTTCTATCTCTTCATTTTGTGAAGTTTTTAATTGATCTTGTGACCTATTTATCTCATCTCTTCGTTCGGGAATTTTATTCCTCCCAGTTTCCATTGGCGGTGCATTAGGTGTCACCACCGCAGAAGTCTGTTGGTATGGAGGTGGGTTTCTGTTTAAAATATCTTCCAGCAATTCATCTTCCGTTTCACTACCACCATACCCATACTTTTCCATAACCACATGTTTCTTTTTCTCTGTACACTTTTTCGGGGTCCGGCTAGAGAGGCTTCTCCTAGGTTCCAAACGGGTGCCTGGCGGACAGGGCGTTGTGCCAATGCGTCATCACCCTCCTCCCGAGACCTATGGTGCATTGAGTGCTAGCACTATCTAATAAACTCGGTTCCTGTTTAAACTAAGGGAATCTTTTTAGTGTTCTGATTTTTTACACTTGCAATCCTTGGTTAGGGTGGGCCTTAGTGCGCCCATACCGCCGGGTTGATTCACCACATTCACTGGTCCTGACGAATGCCTGATGAATTGTCACTTAAAGGCAGAAACATGTTGACCTACACTTGAGGATAAAAATGGACTTGTAATTTGGTCCTTTATCCCACACTTGTTTTTAATTATGTCTAATTGGCAAAATTAATAAAAGATTTTTTGTTACAATTTGGACTTTTTAAATTCACTCATTTCACTTTTCACCAATCACTTAACCAGCTCCGCAGTAACACTGGCGTTGTAGCACACTAGGGTGGCATTCGGCCACTCCTGGTGGGGCCCGATGATGAAGCATGTCACCAACCAGGTTGGTGAGTGAGAGCCTTCAGAAAAACCGAAGGTGGTTTTTTCTTATTTAACACTATAGCTAAGAAGGATACATGCGTGCTCTTCTTGCATTAGTGTCACACTCCTTTGTTGTTTGCCTGATTTATCTTGAGGGGAGTAGGAGTGCCCGACATTTCCCTTCCTCTCCTATTGTTTTGTATACTCATGATTTACTCCCCATAACCTACCAGGCACAAACTCATGATTCTTTAATCCTCTGAATCTCTCTCGTTCATACATCTCATCTTCCCATTCACTTAAAGCTTCAAACTGTGTCGGTCTAGGTCTAGGTTCTAACATTGCCATCTTCTCTCTCAAATTCCGTAGTACAGCTACACTAAATTAACCATTCTCAGGGAAAGCCAATGCTCCATCATTCTTGGGTATATTTTGTCCAATTTTCTAACCATATGCATGTATGATATCCATATTTCAGCATCATGTGCGAAGCTGGTGATTTCGGCGGAGGAATTACTTGTCCCTCTCTAGTCACTACCTTTTTGTCTTTCTTAAAAAGTTCTTGACTTTCGACATCCATGACGTTTTCTCTCTACCATACTCATAATAAGACATGATTCACAATCGCTTTGTCTCCTCAAACGATCCGCAATTCAACACTGTTCTCTATGCGTTATTCTAACCAATACTAGCGCGACTCACACCAACACTCCAATCATAAACTTCCACATCACTATTCTATCCGTCCAATCTTAGCGCGACTCACACCAACACTCCAATCAGAGCGGTTTCTGTCTACAGCGCACTGTCCAATCCCAGCGCGACTTTTGTCTACGTCAGTTCTGTTCCTGTCTCTGTATGACTAGCGCACTGTCCAATCCCAGCGCGGCTTTTGTCTACGTCAGTTCTGCTCTTGACCCCTCCTTTACAAAATTTATCGGCAATTTCTCTTTCAACAATTCTTCGTTAGTTACAACATTTAAAACACATTTCCATTGTCTGATTCGCTAAACCAAAGAGATAGCTTTGTCCATTTATACAAGAATTCTGTATTTTCCAGTAGGCAGCGCTTACCTCTACCCTACCACAGAATTTTCCCGTTTCGCCGATAAAGTAGCACTTCCCTCTACCTTACCCTTCTTTCAAGCAAGCGGTAAACCCGTTTCTCTGGGGATAAGACACATGTGGAGACTATACTGCTCCTGAGAATTAAGGCCAGAGTTTCACAAGAAAACCGGTCACTATTTCACTTACACACCTTTTATGCGGAAAATGTCCCTATCATAACACAACCTGTGTTATCACTAATATGAACTCAGACAATGCACTATTCCATGTGACTTCTCTTGCCACACGTGTTCCACTTCCTACTTCCCGGAAGCGTGAAAACTTACATATAACATAACGCGACTCAACATAAAGTGTTAGACATGAACTTATCAATAATCAATAATCACCAAACTAATCTATAGTAACCATAACTCTGCTACCAAGAAATCTGATCCAGCGCTAACAATAAAAATTCTTCTCCTATATGACTCGGTCATCCAGGTACAACTATCTCTCCAATACACAGACTATATCCATATGACGGTGGGGCCCATTAACACCGCATATACATTCACTTACTCATTTATTCCCTGGATTACCTCCGTCCTTAACCTAGGAGAAAAAACAGTAAAACGATTCGCTGGAAGGAGACGGGATACCTCTTTTTAACACAACATAATGTTTCTCATTGCTTTTAAGGTATTCCGCTCATTGGTCGATGGACCAACTAGTAGGAATCAGTTGATGGTGATTAAGACCAGCTCAATCACAATAAACTCTTAACATTTTACCTTAATTATTGAGCTAAAGAATCACTGAGTCATTTGTTTAAAGATAATAAAGTTTATATAAAGTTTTAGAAACAATGCATAAGTTTTAAGTTTATCACTCAGATTATTACATTTATCATCATTATAAGAATAAATTGAAATTACAATGCATACCTATTAGATGGAAGATAAAGTTTGTCACAGCAAGAACTCCAAAAAGATCTATCTATCTGTCTTGGAAAATCTAATAGCCCTAAATGAAAAATCTATCAGGGAAAAAAAAGGTTCTCCAAAAGCAGCATCTTATACCTAATAAAATAGCAGCAGCAGCTTCGATCATCAGCAACAGCAACTCAGCACCCGCAACTCATCTATCAGCAATCTCAGCTCTCTCTTCTCCTAACAGTACGCTCGCTCATCATCATCAAGAAAAATATAATACTAACAATCCCTCCCACCCGGAGTAGGTCTTCTTATACCCTAATTCTCGCTTACTAAATAAAATGTTGCCTCTTTATGGCGTGATTCTCTCTCATTGGTCCATTCGAGTCCATATACATTTTTATCAAACTTCCTTGTCTTAACCAGTTCTTTGTGGAATGTCCATGCTTGCATCGTTTCCCACAGTTCATGACATTACTCATCAGTTTCGATCAGTCCAATTTGTATCACTTTCTGATACTTTTTAGGTTCAACAGTTCCGTTTGTCCATTTATTCATTTTGACTTCTCACGCTTCTTGCTGATCATCTTGGCACACATTTGCTCAGTAAGGTCACAATAGCCTTGACCATACTTCCATCCTAGGCTCTCAGCACGAACATGTGGTCATTCTTGTTCACAGCCTTTCTCCTTTTCCACACGGCTTCTCGCACATGCGTACTCTAGCTCATGGCGGCCATTTTATATCGCTGCTCAACAGGCCTAAGCGCACTATTTTCAAAGATAAACAAAATATTGTTAAAAATAAAGAATATAAACCCTTTCGTTTCCCTCCCGTCATTCTACATACCCCAATTAGGTATTACCTAGCAAAAAAGCAACATATAAAGCCGTCCCTTACTTACCATCGCTTTATTTTGCCACCACACTTTTTATTTTCAAAGCGCAAATCATGCGTTTATTATTTTATTAGTACGCAAATATTACGTTTATGTTAGACACGTCAACAATTATAAGTAGATTAATTTGCACACAAAATAGCGTGTTACCTTTAACCCTTCACATGTAACATACATTGTTGGTTATTTACTTAAACGAACATGTTTATTAATTATTTTACAAAAATTATTAGGAGGTTAAAATTTTTCATTTATCCTGCTCCATCACCTCCCATGACTCATCCTCTCCCCATCTCAGCTTTGTCGTTCCCACGCATTCACCTAATATTCCCCGAGCTCATGTCCAAACTCTCCCCCGCTGTGTTTCCAACTCTCAGCTCTCCCTGTAGGCTTTTCTCTGCCACTCTTCCCCCATCCCTGAGACTGCTGGCTCTTCCCCCGTCCCTGAGACTGCTGCCTCTTTCTCCGACCCTGAGACCGCTGCCTCTTCCTCCGACCCTGAGACCGCTGCCTCTTCCTCCGACCCTGAGACCGCTGCCTCTTCCTCCGTCCCTGAGACTGCTGCCTCTTCCTCCATCCCTGAGACCACTGCCTCTTAATTCTCAGTGTACTTCTCCCACTTTGGCCCAAGTCGCTACCATCACTGTAATGCTCCCCTTGGTCTGACCTTGCCCACTGGGGCCCGTCTCAGCCGTGGGGCCCAATGTAATTCCCCTTGCCCTGCAGGTTGCTCCATCCAGTCCACTATGCTGTGGGGCGGCCCTGAGGTTGGTTCACCTTCTCCCCTGCCTGTAGCACCTCCTGTCGTGTTTAGGGCACCCTTCACCCCGGTCAGGCGCTGGTAGGCGGTAAAGGTGGCAACCACTGGCTCCCTTCTTTCCTGGTCTTGTCTCCTGGCAGGCCTGGCTCCTGCTTGCTTCTCTTCTACCCTGGCAGGGGCAGCCCCATCTGTGCTTTGCCCCTTACCCCTTCCACCAGGGGTGGGCCACTTTCTTTCTGCCTCCTAGTGTTTCTTCCCCGCCTTGTGGGGGAGATAAAAGGAGGGACATAGGCACAACAGCAGCTGGAACGCCAGCTGATACAGCTGTGCGCGGGCACTTGCTCCTATCTTGTTGCCCTTCTAGTGAGGAAGACGGGGGCGATGAGCGGCCTGCAGCTTACAGGACTGCCATTGGCCAGAGACAGCACGTGTCATTCCGCGGCTCCTCCTCTTCCTCCCAGAATCCCTGGGCATAGAACGCATTGCACGCTCCTGCACCCGACCCGAGGTCCACCTTGAGACAAAAATATTTGCATGCAAACATCTCCGAATAAAGTCATGCGTTAAAAAGGGCCTTGATGTCTTTATTGAACGGTCAGATTGGAAAGAAGGCCCCCTAATACAGACAACATCAATCACTGGTTTACATTTTATATCCTGATTTTGTGTTTCTGCTGACCGGTCACTTTTAACATATAATGTCTACAATTATGAACGATATTTGATTCCTACACAGTATAATCCTCACTGTCTTAAGTTACATTTCCTGTACATTGATTTACACACTTATATGATTTAGTGTGTCTCTGTGTGTGATGTAAAGTGCTCTGACACTTTATAATGGCATGAGTAATGCCAGGGGCGGTGGAGGAGCGTCGCCCCACTGCTTTCTCGCAGTGCGAGAAAGCATAAGGGTTTGGTTGGGGGCGGGCGGTCCTGCTCCAGGGCAGGGGAGGAGTGGCTTGCCCAATGTTGTGGGCGCTGACTGTTTGATCAGCCCCATGGCCGACCCAACCAGTCATACCCACTTTGCCCTTTTCTCCATGTAGGCTGCATGCAGCCTACATGGAGAAAATGGCCTCCCCATAGACGCCTATGCGGTCGGCGTCCCAGCCAATCACAACGCTGCCATTGCAGCGTTGTGATTGGCTTTGGGGAGGGGAGGGAGGCTGCCTGCTTCCTGTGTGGAGGAGAGGGCGCAGGACGACGCAGGACCGGACCGGGTCGCGAAGGTAAGTTACATTTTTTTAAAATGTATTTAAAATTAACCCCCCCCGCACGACTCCCTCCCCGTGCGACCCCCCACCCGTGAGTCATGCCGGGCGCGACTGAGTAGTGCTATAAAAGAACTGAATAAAAAATGTTATTATTGCTAGTCATACACACAGATAAACCTTGCATTCTTACAGTGTATGCATATCTCTTACATAAGGTGTTTAAACAAAGTCAAAAACCTGCCTCCAGGTCATAGTTTCTCTAAAGTACTTATGAAGAGGTAATAAGCTGGGCACCTTTGGTTCCTCCTATTGCATTGGCATCTAGGAGTTAAGGTCTAGATGCTTCCAGCCAGGATGATACTGTAACAAAAGCAAAAAAGGCTGATGGCCCTTTAAATCAGGCCTTTGTTTGTGCCCAGCTGGGAGTCACAATAAGAAAGCCCCCTCACAGCCTGCAGGATGCTGCTCTGAACAGAGAGCAGAGAACATGCAGACCCTGCTAAATTGTGTGGAAAATGACACCAGGACAAATTAAGCATATTTCTATGGGTCGGCCTGAACCCAGACCCAGTGCAGAAATAGCTGCTGAAAGCGGAATCTGGCGCTGTGCGCCTACTTTCCAGCACTGCTTCAGACCCACAGATGGAGTTGTGTTTTCCTCCCCATCCATCACAAGAGCAATGGCGGGGAGCAGAGAAGGCAATCATTCCCCCCTCTTTCTCTAATTCCGTTAACATTTCCTAAGAATATGTGGAACAGAATGCCTGAAGGGGATGCAGAGTCATCTCTTTCATGTAGAGATATAATTGAAAGACAGCCAAACCATTAGAGCTCCTCGAGGCTTTGAAGACGCTCTCCAACGCTGTGAATCGGCCCCTGTGGAATACAAGCTGAGAGTGCGGTGTGGGTGATGCGTGTCTCGCGGGCACGGGGCTCCGCCGTGATTCTGGGAATGCGGCTTTAATTAGAGCTCTCTGACATTAATCTGAATTTGACACGTGCACTGATAGCGTGTGTCCAATAAAAGTAAAACAGCATGTTACTTTTAGCTTTGATTCTTAGTCTAGTGAGAGCAGCGCCCATGTTACTATTTTTACACCAAATCCAGGCACTAGCGCAACATTGTGAACTTTGACCTGATTTCCCTGACACACTCATAAACTTTGTCCTATTTTGACTAGGAGTGGGCAAAATATTCCATTCCGCCAGTGGAATTGGTGGGATTTTGGCGACTCCGCAGTACTCTTGTAAGGCGGAGTTCAGGGCAAATTCCGCCAATTGCTGCGTGGCGGAATTTTTTCTTGCACTTGGTTCCAGGAAGGTAAGTTGGCGAGCACGAGCGAGATTTGGCGTCCATTAGCGTGATTTCCGGGTGCTAGGAGGACATCCAGCAAGGTTTTTTCTAACGCTGGGGGTCGCAGCCGTTCGTGGTCAGAAGGCTGCCATTAGAGTAGAAAATCTACTCGAGTGGCAGGAAAATCAACTCGAGTAACTGTACCCGTTTGCCGTTTGTGCAGATTTTTCAGCGTGGAGCACGTTCCCGGCACTATATCACAGCACGAGTAGCACAATGTGCCTATTTACCCTCATTGGCGAAACTCAGCGGAGTCTCGTTGACTTTTTTATCCCGTCCAGATGGGGAAGTATCTTTGCCACAAGAACAAGTTATACAGAAAAGTACAAAATGCATTGTAAATCCAATGGAAAGGGGCGGACCAGGGTAGGATTGGGGATAAGGTTGGAGTATGGTTAGGAGGATTTCAGGGGATGAAAATCCCTATCACCACTTTGGAGACAGGCGCACTTTTTCCTGACGGATCCCGTTGTTTTTCCCTAAGTGAATTCAGCAATTTTTGCACCCTCTCTGGGTTCTCCATATTTTTGTTGCTCCATTAGAAGGGCACCCTGCTTCAAGTGGTGGGTGGCCACTGCCCGCTTACCAGCCTATGGGGAGGCTGATGTTTAGCAGCTGCATAATCGTTAATGCACAGGTGCTGGCCTTTAGCCTGTACTTTGTTGAAAATATATTCAGTCTCTCAACTGGTCTCCTTCACCTCTTCTTGCAAAGCATGTGGTCGATAATCACTATCTATCTATCTACCTACCTTTCTATCTTCACAAACCACTAAAATTCGCAAGTCATGTTTAACAAAACACAAATCACATGGCATACCTAGCACTGCCTGCCATGTTGTTCTCCTGATAACTATTTTTGTCTTTCTGTGGCATTGGTAACTTGATGTTTTGAGCATGACAGATGGAGTGTTTGAGCTGGAACCATAATTCAGATTTCAACTCTAGCTTTGTTAGTGAATTTCAATGTTTTTTTACAATTTTCTTAATTTCCAACCAGGGATGAGCATGGCCCTATAGTTTGCTCCTTTGCATCACGGTACAATTTGCTCTCCCCTCAGTGTTGACTGTAGTGTCAACACCACAGTCAACACTAAGGGCGCTCCCCTTAGTGTTGACTGTAGTGTTGACACCGCAGTCAACACCGAGAGGAGCGCAAATTGTGCACTGCATGTACCGTGATTTAAAGGAGCAAACTTTTCTGGGTTATGATGTAGTGTCTGGCCATACCCTTTTCTCTGCCCAGACTATTTTTCATGACCTCCTCTACCATTTATCACACATTCCTAATGTTCCTTTTTGTAAAAATTGCATTCCAGCCCATTGATTACACTTTATCCGGCCCGAGCCGGAGATTACGGCTCGAGCCGGAGAGTACGGCCCTAGCCGGAGAGTACAGTCCGGGTGCGGAGAGTACGGTCCGGGTGCAGAGATTCCGGCCCAACGCGGACGTAAAGTTAGGAGTCGTAAGTGATTTCTGTGAATACCAAAAATCGTAAGTGCCTTCTGTGAATACCAGAAGTAATAAGTTTAGGATTTTGTCTCAGATTAGTTCTGTGAATCGGCCCCTTATTTTTTGCAACAGCTAATCAGATTTCTTGCTTGTGCGGATCTGAAAGGGATGAAGGGCGAAACGACACCCCTGTCCAATCAGATCCTTTTATTTTTCGAAATGCCAGACTTGTGAATTTTTCACATGCTGCAAGTTGCACTGATTTAAACAAGTGTTAACCCCATAAAGCCCACTCTGGAACTTTTGTAAACACATATATCTCAAAAACTAGTGAACTGATTTACACTAAACTAAAAAAAGATACATATATGTGCTTTCAGAGTATAGTTCTGCATTTATGCTGCATTTGGTGTAAATCCATCCATGGGGTCAAATGTTATGGGCAAATAGAAAATTAGGCCTGGGAGAAGTTTTTATTATGCCATAGTAATTTCAGTAATTACGCATTACTCTTGTGATGCAAAATTTCTTAAATTGAACGACTACTCCAGATTGAGTAATTAAGAGTAATTTGGGTCAAAAATCATACTGCCGGAGTGCAGGAACAACGTCCTAAGAGAGAGCGAGTGACTGTTGGCTACTACTGTTCGTATCCTGTAGCATTTAGTGCTGTAATCTTAGCGCAAAATGCATCCTCTGGCCTATTTTGGATGTGAGGTACATTTGGCACTAAGAAAGTAGCACTAAATGCTGGATTACGCTTTTCACACAATTCTGGATGATGACAAGCAATTTTGCGATAATTATGAGTACTTATGCCAGAGAGAATTATGGTAGTTGCACCCACCCCTATAAAAAAAATGCCTTTCAAAGGTTCCAACATCTGAACCATAGCTACACATTGGTGACTGCCACTGTGCAAAATATATATATATATATATATATATATATATATATATATATATATATATATATACATACATATATATATATACATACATACATATAGAACCTAGTGGCAGTCGCTATAGTTATAGTTAGGTCAGTTTTTCCATAGACAGAGCAATTTTTGGTTTGCTAATAACTTTGGCCCGGCTTGACCAATCTTGACAAAGTTCATCACCTCAGCTCCTTCCTAGGAAGTTTAGTGTGATCCATCAAGTGGGGTCCAAGAAAAAGGAAGGGTCCCAAAACACAAAATCCCCTTGCATTCTCTATAGACTTCTTTAAGATGGGTTACAGCAAAACATTCTGAGCGGAATTGCACCAAATTCGACAGGAGCCTAGATCTTGGTCCACAGATTGTGCTATTTGTGATTTGGTGTAAATCCGTTCAGTAGTTTTTGCGAAATTAAGGTACAAATATAATTGTACATCTGGATGGTTGTGTTGGTGAGAGACTCTCGCAGGGGAGCCAATTTAAAAACAGAGCGTTCTGATTGGCCCAGGGAGCTTTATTTCCCTTGGGCCATCTCGGTCCTGTGGGAGTCAGTCTCCTGCGAGAGCGAACGCTTCGATTGGCTGCCAGCAACATGATAAAAATGTTGCTGGCAGCCATTACAGGACTTGGGGACTTAGTCCCATGTCCTGAAGTAAATAATTGAAAGTAATATAAGGGGGTAGTGTAGGGATACTCTGACCCCCTAGGCCCCGTGGGGGGACACAGAGGGACCCCCCTCAGGGCCAAAAAACAAAAGTAAATCGGCAAAAATTGCTCAACACTGCAGGACTCTCGCTGGCTTGAAAAAAAAATGGCATCCAGCCGCATTCATTAAGTCACTTTCAAGGTCATGTTTAATAATGGTTCTCCTCCCCGAGCCCCCACCACACATGACTGCCATGGCCAAGCTAGCAGAGAAATGTGTTGTCTGGATTCCCACATCGAGCACCGTGCCTCTTCCTGACCAGTTTTGAATGTTTCTTGCATTTCTACACTGAGCTGACCACGAACCCAGAAGCCTGTGCAGGGCTGGGCTGGCTACCGGGCGTTTTGTTGTGCTGCCGAGCTGGGGGCTGATTTCACTGCGGTGGGGGCTGATTTAGTTGATGGGGACCTGCGTGAGCTTCGAAATAAACAAAGCAAAACGAATGTTTTTAAGCACACGCAGGTCCCCATCAACGAAATCAGCCCCCAGCTCGGCAGCACAACAAAACGCCCGGTAGCCAGTCCGGCCCTGAGCCTGTGTATACAGAGGATATAATATTAATTTGTGTGTCTGTGAAGCTCTGCAAAGCCCCAGGTGATAGATTCTGGGCGCTTTTGAACAGACAAAACAAATCTTGGGGAGAGGAGTTGGCCTAACGGCTAGGGCGGTCGGCCGCGAATCTGGGGAACTGGGTTCGAGTCTCGGCAATGACGCTGAACATCCTGTGATTCTGGGCAAATCACTTAATCTCCCTGTGCCTAGCAAAAATGAATGTGTCCTCATGTAACGCAACTGGTGCTATGTAAAGCGCTCTGATACCCGATACCTTCGGGTCAAGTTCGCGCTATATAAAACTCCGTAAAAAAAAAAAAATCGGCATCAGTGAGCAGAGTTCATAGAACAGTTACACCTAGAACCAAGTGCCCATGTATGTCTGCTAACAAGATGGCAAAGCCTTAGAACAGTTAATTCCAACTGAATGTAAGCATTGACCAGGTGTAGATAAAACTGATTTTTGGTGTCTAAACAGCGGTCTGGTTGGAGCAACATCCAGCAAAGGCCGATGCACAGAAATAGCCGAACCAGACGTCTGCTTCAAGGGGGGTTTCTCAGAAGATCTTTCACTCTGAGGTGGCCCATTTCAAGTCTGAAGTGCACAATGAGTGAGTTCCACCAAGTGATTCTTGGGCATGAAGGGGTCTTGACTACATTGCTTGTATCAAAATGACTGACTAGTTAGTAGGTTGAGAGTTGCAGATCCTATTTTCTAGATGGGCAGTAAGAGTCAGACAACTTACCAAGTAAACTTGTGGTCGACCCTGTAATATTTTATGGACGAGACAGAGAGATTTGAAGAGCGTTCTTACCTTCCCATAGGGCCAAAGGAGGGACTTCAGAATTGAGTGATGATCAAAGTGATCGAGGCCAAATAGAGGGCGAGCCGCATGATTCTAGACCACATGATTCGAGGCTCTTTACAGTTTACTGATTTACTTATCTGGAAGGTTAATGTGGAGTCTGCTGCACCAAGAAAGGGGGGAGAGAACCCCAGCAAAGATTCAGTTTTGATCTGGCAATCTAGCACTCTTTTTTGGGGAGTGAGGAAGTCCCGTTACAACCCATGGGACCAAAAAAACACAGCCCGCACCCTGGCCCTTTCAAGCTGGCCCATGAGGTAGTACCAGTACAACATTGCAAATACTTTTTTTTAATTTTCTGCGACAGGAGAAGGAGTGACGAAACATCTGTAGCAGATGTAAGAGTTGGAAAGCTGATCTGCAGACAGCTTTTGTCTGTAGAGTGAACAAGAGTTTGTTGTTGAACACACTTGGGTTTCAGGCTCTTACAACTGGCTGCATGGGTGAGTCTAGCAGCTTGGGTCGAGTGAGAGGCAACTGAGCACAAATGACCATCCCCAAGTCAGGTTTTGGATTCCTCACCATCCAGGCATAACCGTTCTTTCTGTGCCCAACAGGGGCCATAGGTACAACATTGCGGTGCACTGCGTAGGTTTCCAATATTATCTTCATCTTAAAAAGTGGTTTTGGGCCATCAACAACCTTGATAGCCAATTCCATTAGGAATCCAGGATCTCGGTAACTCGAGGCATGTCGATATCGATAAGGTTAGCGAGAATGCTGATCCTTGAGGTACTCGACATGCGACGTTGGAGGATCGTTAAAGTGATGGGAGGTATTTAAGCGATGGGTGAGGTTTTGTAAACAAAAGGATAACCAGGATAGCACTACTCCGTTGATGCCTGCTAGGTGTTTTAGATGATCTCGGAGTACTCAAATGCCGTCGTGAGATCAAGTATAATCAGGGCACAGGATATGCCGTACTCTTGGTGTTAAGCAGTTTATCCCTAATGTTTAGTCGGGTCGATTCAACGCTCCATTGGGGTATAGAGCTAGATTAAAAGTCATTGACGAGGCAAATTGGTTCCAGATGAGCGGAGACTTAGTGGGTGACAACACTGGGTAGTCCGGTGATAGGTCTGTAATTTATAAGATTGTCTGGATTGGTTGAAGGTTTCTTTAAGATGTGAGGGTTGACTGGATGTTTGAGACGTTACCTTCTCCGCTGGAGAGGGAGGAATTGATCAACTGAGCGATAAATGCCCCAGTGTGGGGAGACCCAAAGCAGGGCCAGCTCAAGGGCGGTGTGACCGGTGCCTGGTGCTGACTTCGGGTGGGGGCGCCCTGTTTCCAAGTATATTATGGTTTCAAAAGCACCTGCTGTTGCATTCCTTGCATCCAGCAATTTTGAAGCAGCAATAAAAATGTCACCATAACTCCGGTGTTTAATCTTCTTGTTGGAGAGAGACTGGAGTTTTGTTTTGGAGGTTTGACTCATCTTAAGGTAGCGCAGAGGGTTAATATGTTTGCTACAAAGAACATGTACCATGCAGATCACAAAGTGCATATAATGTAAAAAGGTCAGTGGGTTACTGCTTTTGTCAGAGAGGTCCTTTTGTTACTTGCAGTTTATAAGTTAAAATCATAATACAGAACAGTGAGCTGTTAACTGTCATCAAAGACCTGCACGCTAACTGCAAGGTATAGGTTAGAGTGTTATGATTTTTTTCCCAGTCTTTCATTATCCTAATGTCACAAAATGGCTTAATTTGGGTAGCAATTAATTCTTATTACTAAAGACAACCCCCAACCATGGTGGTACATTGTAAATTCTGAGTTTATGCTTCTCCAGACCAAGCACTCATTAACTATACTGCCTACCAGTATGAATGACATGTGACTCCTACACCTTGTAATCCTCTGTCTTATGTAACATTTCCTATACACTGATTTACCCACATATGATTGTCTCTGTGTAATGTGTGTGTGAGATGTAAAGTGCTCTGACACCCTACCCTGGTATTAGTGGCGCTATAAAACTAATTAAATGCATCTGAGAGAGAGTGGTTATGGAGACTTGAGGGGCACTGTTAAAAGGTGGTAGTGGGGGAACCCATGATGGAGGTGGTCACTGGGGGGCGCCAACAAACAGTATTGCACCGGGCGCCACCAGCACTAAAGCCGGCCCTGACCCAAAGTGATAGCTTTCTGAACATGACAGCGTCTCCCTCCTCGCTTACCAGTCTCCCGGGTCCAAAAGGACTCTCCACATGAAACTAGGGGGATTGTCTCCGAAACCCGAACAGTTTTCCAACCTCAATATTAACCCAATATGTCCTTATTGATCATCAAAAGGCTCCTAAATGTTCCAGAAACTATTACACTTTTCCCCAGGTCTCCCCAAAATGTACAAAAATCTACATATAAAGGAAACCTTTTTAAATTGGATATTACCCCTGCACGGAAGCATTTTTGCATGAGTATATTCTGTGACCTCTCTGGCGACCATGCTGTACCGTCTACTTACAAAAGTGCACATCCGGAAGGATTTCCATGTTCAAACCAATGTGCGCTAGGGTAGCCTCGACTGAGATGTGAAGCTGATCTTTTGAAGTTTGAGGCTCACCATTAGTCCCAGGGAGCCAGGGCCACGCACAATGATCAGAATAACCGCTGACTATGCAAAATATTCCCATGTACAGTTATTGTGTCCAATAATAAAAAATAGCACATCTGCACCTGCATCTTTAATTCTTTGCATGGGTGATTTCTTTCCACTAAGGTTTCCAAGAGTAGCCATGGAAAGGCTGTGTTATGGAAGTCTGGGCAGTTCTGTGCACAAAGATAACTGCACTTTCATTGGCTGATTTCCTTTCCTTTGGGAAAATACGTTCCCCATAAACAAATTCCTTTCTATATACCCACAGCAAGTTTTTGGTTGTTACCTTCCCTTTAGGGAAATTGATTTATTCCTTACTCTTGCCCTTCATAGGAGTAAATCTCCAATTCTTTCCACAGTGATAGGGGTCATGGAGAAATTTGTGACTGTCCAGAATCTCCTAAGGTTGTAGGTGTTTGGAAACTTTCCACGCCTGACTCTTTGAATGCTCACATACAACCCCTGTAAGAAGATTTACTCACGTATAACACCATATAAGGCTGATATATATGAGTACATTAATTTACAAGTGCAAATGTACCTTCTAAGCATTGCAAAAGTTAATTTGTACTCATAAACTCAGCCACTTCCACAATTGTGTAAAATTTAGATGGGCAGACAGAGCCCATTTTCTGTCATTCACAGGGTGACTCAGTGAGGTAAACATGCCACTGAGATATGGGGTGATAGACCTGTCACAATTTCAATCAATCAATCAATCAAGAAAGCTTTTTTCGATTGTAAGCAAACAACCATAAAAGCACAATAGCAACATTTCATACACGTTAAAATTCATATAAAATACGTTAAAACAAAAAGATAAAAACATTATTAAACTTCACAAGCTTTCCTCAGATTTAAAAAGAAACATTTAAAACAGAGACAATTGTTTTCTTAGGCACAGAACATTTTTCAAGAAAGTTACCATCCTAAAAACAGTATGTACATTGTCTAGTTGTTGTGTTTTATTCCAGTGCCAGGAGAACGAGTATAGTCCCTGTGTTAAAACGGTTTGGGCTTCGCCAATGTCGACCTGCTCTTCTGGCACTACAACAACTAGACAATGTACATACTGTTTTTAGGATGGTAACTTTCTTGAAAAATGTTCTGTGCCTAAGAAAACAATTGTCTCTGTTTTAAATGTTTCTTTTTAAATCTCAGGAAAGCTTGTGAAGTTTAATAATGTTTTTTATCTTTTTGTTTTAACGTATTTTAAATGAATTTTAACGTGTATGAAATGTTGCTATTGTGCTTTTATGGTTGTTTGCTTACAATCGAATAAAGCTTTCTTGATTGACTGTCACAATTTATAATAACTATATGGTCGGCTCAGAATTTCATCCTTCCAAGGCTGCCGACATCAAATTGGGTAGCTTTAATTACAGTGCTTGGAAATGGCAGGGCTGGTATTAAGTGCTATACAAAACACATTTTTACTATCCCAGCTATCGCATCTTAATATCCTGAAAATCTGACACATCTCATTCCCTATAAATACCACACTTGTCAAATGCAAGTGGATTGGCCAATATTGACATAATGGTTGATTGCAGGGCAGACTGATGCCACCTATTGAAAGGGCGACTGTCCTGGGGAGTGTCAGACAGGTGTCGTTTGCAACTAAAAATGAAACTGATAATGCACGAACCCGACCGACCTTTCAGAGACACAGACGATATCCTCCTCGAAAAGACTATTAAGGTTTTAAAGGGGCCGTTCGGAGAATGATGTCACAATAGAGCTGTAACCCCAGCTGACATCAATAAACAGAGCAACTTTCTAGAACGTCTATTGATGGTGATTGTTAAAGATGTCACACTGGCAAAAGAAAACTATTTTCTCTACACTGGATGGCCCTTTAAATTGGAAAGTCAATCATGAATGAGAGATGACATTGATATATCCACGTTTACTTTTTATAGTCCCACTGTAACAATTTGGCTTTAATTAGTGCACGCTACAAACTAAATTAATTAATCTATCAATCTCAATGTTCTTTTTTTGTTTTTCGATTTAAAAAAAAAAATGGAATTCTGAAGGGTGAAAGAAAGCCTCTGTTGTCTCCATATGGGACACAAGGATTCGTCCCAGATGTCCGCAGCTGGGGCACCACCCACTCAGCTATCTTCTACCGAACCCATTGCTTCTGCCATGTTAACACTGATGGCGCATTGTTGCCCCAGTTCGTTTGATGTGAAACGGCCATCTTGAGACCACAGCCATCGCACGCCTCTCCTGTTGTCGATTCGAGGGGGGCAGCCCTGTTCTGTGGGGTCTCTATGGTAACCCCCCATCCATCAGCAGCAGTCCCCGTGCTTTGTGTGGTGGTTAATAGGCACAACATGCTGCTTTAGAAAGGCGCCCCATTATTTCAATGGACTGTGATGGAGAGCCCCCCGTTTGTACACACAAATTCGCATTCGCGCCTAGTAGCGGCTTGTATGGATGTCCGCCCAGTAATGTATGACCCTTTAAAGAGCAGGCCCAGAAAGAGACGCTTCTCAGGACAGCCAGCGCTTTCAGAGGCTTCAGTGCGGTGGCACCAAATACCACCCCTTTGTCCCTAGAGGCGGCCGTATCAATCTTCGAAGCGCTAATCGTCTTTGCCTTTCTGTGGTTAGACACATCCTTCTTAGGCCGTGAAAATCAAAGAGACAGCGTTTGCGGGAAGGCGGCCTTCTCCCTGCATCCCAGCGCCTTGCCAGGCTCTCGTTGTGTTGCCCGGGTGGTTCACCGCCTTGTGCGTGTGAACGCTTGCCCTACCTTCGCCTTGCGTCACAAGCTTGAGGGCATTTCAGATGTCTTGTTCAGGGGCGCTCCTAGCGTGCCAAGGGAGTTAAGCGGGTAGACTGGACCACTGTTGGCGCTATAAATTATAGTCTCAGTGGCGCATCTTGCCTTTAGATGAAACCGGAAGCACTAGTGTTTGAAAATTTTCAGGGGTCACAGGGCACACAGGGGTTGCTGGGCTCAGAATTTGGTGATCGGAGCCTTTTACCAGTGATGTCTTGGAGCTGAAACTTAATAGTGAGCTGAAAACTGACCACGGACCCCATCTCTTTGTCCCTCAACCCTCCGACAGTCGCGGCCGGTGCAGGTAAGAGCGGTGGGGCAGGGCGGGGGCAGGGGTGAGTCGACAGACGACGACGGGGGAAAATAAAATAAATAAAGAAAAACACTTGCCTTGCGCTCTCCACATCGCCGAGTCGGCGATGCAGCGAGCGCAAAGGTAAGTGGTTTTCTTTTTTTTAAATTTTATTTCCCCCCGCCTCACCGCTCTTACCTGCACCAGCCGCGACTGCCCTTCGGGTGACGAAGTCACCAGTCCAAGGCTTACTCAGATGCGTGGTGTGGGTCAGATGCTCAGGGCCCGATGTACAAAGCTTTTTTGAGGTCGCAAACAGGCCAATTCACAGAATATGAAGAGTTCGAGATCTCGGCGAGCGCGCCCTTAAGACCCGGCCCCCCGGACCCATGCCACACCCCCAGACGCCGGTCCAGTAGCCCGATTGGCTACTGGCCGGTAGAAGTACTTCCGGGTCACGGATGACGCGCATCCGGCCGGAGCAGAGTAGGTTAGGGGCGGAGTCAGGGGGGCTATTTAGCCCCTGGGCTCACCTCTGCACTTCCTCTTTTTCCCGCTCTTGGACCCCTGGATCTGCGGAGCGGAATCAATCTCGTTGGACTTCGAGACCGCGGACGGCTTGCGGGTGTAGGGTTAATCGCTCGTGTAGAAGGTCGGATTGAGGACGGCGTCTCGGGTGCCTTGGATCCGGAGGTGAGGTGTCAGGGGCTGTGGGGAGCGCTGTGCGGCCTTTGGGGCACGGTAGGCGGCCGGAGGTGAGTGGTGCAAGGTCCCTCGGCCCCCGCTGGACCCCCAGTGGCGGCACGGTGTCCCCTCCCCCCCCCTTTGTTGGGTTATGTAGTCCAATTCGTGGGCTCGGCGCCTCCCTCTGTGATCCAGGGTTCGCGTGCGGGGCACTGCCTGGGGCGCGCTAAGTGTGGGGGGGCGAGCTGCTGTGAGCGAGCGAGGGTTTGTGCGGGAGTTTGAATCCCAGTAGTAGCGCGGTGGGGGCTGTCATGCGGCGGGCATTCTTAGTTTAAATTAGAGGATTCACGTAGAACTTAGCTGGTTAGCTCAGTTGTTTAGAGCGTGGTGCTTCTATCACCAAGGTCGCGGGTTCGATCCCTATACAGGCCACTTTTCTTTCGCAGCTCACCGAGCAGGGGTTGTCAGCATTGATATTATCAGGGTTCGAGTCCGGTCTATTCCTCGTTTTGGGATACGGGTGAGCGGGTACTTAATTTTCCCGCGCTGGATTATTCCCGAGGGGGGGGCGTGTTAGCAGCGGGTTCGGGACGTCCTTCAGGTCACAGCTGTAGCGCGGTGTGGCCTATCGCGGGCTTCCAGTAATTGATTGAGGGTGCTGTGCCTAGTCTTCGGTACAGCGGACTCCCGCGGCTGCTTGGCCGGACGCGCAAGAGCGTCGAGTGCCTCAATTAAAGCGGCGTGGGTTCTTTAGCGAGTAAACATTTGTGGCCGTTGGGCGCCCATCGCCCGGTGTAGCGGCGCTGACATCCACATTGGGGGTGTGCATGACCTTGGGCACCTACGCTGCGAGAGGATTCAAAGCTCGCGCTTTTTATGACAGGTTGGTGGTGCGTTGAAGGGAGCAGGTGCAGGGCAATTGATTCTGTTTTCGGTAGTGAGGGGGAGCTCAGGCAACGCGCAGGTGACAACATTAAGTACCATCGTGTCTCGTGCGGTTAATTAAAGCAAGGAGAGAGGTGGGGCTGGCCCGAGTTAGATTTCTCACACGGTGCGTA
This sequence comes from Calotriton arnoldi, assembly GCA_963921515.1. Lineage (NCBI taxonomy): Eukaryota > Metazoa > Chordata > Amphibia > Caudata > Salamandridae > Calotriton > Calotriton arnoldi. Next base: position 1,305,133 of record CAWUFW010002609.1, read on the forward strand.
GACTGGTCATAGGCACAGAATGCCACCCAAGCGCAACCAGAAGAGAAAGGAGGGCGAGTCAGAAATAGCACAGCTATTGAAGCTTGTGCTAGCGAAATTAGGCAGGGATGATGATAGTGAAGAGGAGCACGGTGGGGAGGCCAGTGAGGAGGTCCCTGAGACAAGGGCGGGGGTCCGCCCTCGTAGAACCATAGTCCCGCCAAAGGCGGCTTTTTCTCCACTAGTAAAGAAGCCCAGGGTAAGTAAGAAAGGAAAGGGGGGCAGGGAACCGGAAGGGCAACCTCCTGCACCGGCGCCTCCGGCGACCCCTCTGCAGCCCGTGCCCCTGCTGCCTGGTGGGCCCGCAGGGCCAACACCCAGCTTGCCAGAACCAGTGTTGCCATTGCCGCCTGGGCCCCCGGCGCCGGGCCTTATCGTTCCCATACCCATTGTACCTTCAGTACCGGTGCCCAACCCTGACCCTCAGCCTCCTCCCAAGGTACCCCCCCAGCCAATCGGTGGGCTTCCAGGACAAGGGCGGGAGGATGTCGGCACAATATTGGCCGAGATTAGAGGTGTTTTGAAGGCCTTGACGCCAGCCCCCAATCCCCCAATGCCCATAATACCAGAAGTAATACCAGTGGTAACGCCAATCCCGCAGGGGGGAGCACCGAGGGGAGTGGTACCCACCCCCCCAGGACAGCCGGGTGCAGCAGCGGAGGGAGGGCAAGCAGCCACAGCAAGCATATTGGCTGCAGTAGCAACTCTTTTGGTGCAATTGGGTGCTCCCACAGTAGGGAACCCGATCGGCGGCGCGACGGTGGCACCATGGGCTTTGCCGACAGGCACAGGGGGGGTACTCGGCGAATTGAGTAAACAGGTGGCCCTCTTGGGCAAAGCGCAGGAAAAGGATTTGAATACGTCCCCCCAGGCGGTGGGTCAAGCGGCCCCCGCATTACCGGCGACGACAGGGTCCACTGCAGGTAAGGCAGTGGAGTGCTCAGGCAAGGAAACAGATAAGGGGGGTGCAGCAATTGGTGGTCATGATTCTGTGTTATCCAAGCGTGGTAAGTTGGCGGCACATGTTACGCTGGAAACAAGAGAGAAGATTTGGAGGGGGGAATTTGTTGATATATTCTCCTTAATTAGACCAAAGAGGAGAGAAGTAGAGTCTAAAGAAAAGGACGGGAAAGAAGGTTCCTTCCGGGATAGGAAACCAAGAGTAGAAGAATCAATCACTAACTGGTTGTTTGGTTTCAATGTTTTTTCCATTGTGATGTTGGAAAAGAAGCCGGAATTGGCGATACCCCTGATATGTTATGCAAATAAGATTTTAAAGGCGCAGACAATGTATGGGGGAGCAGCCTGGTTGGATTATGATAGGGACTTTAGATGGGCCAAGGTAGACGACCCGGACATGGGCTGGGACCAGACAGAGGTAAATGTATGGTTAGAGAGCGTCAATAATAAAGCGCCCATGAAACAGCCCTTTCGGACTTCCCAGGGGCGCAGGGGAGAAAAAGGAACGTGTTGGGCTTTTAACCGAAAGACGTGTACCTGGCCCACAGGTGCATGTAAGTTCAAACACGCATGTGCATATTGCGGCCACCCTTCCCACCCCGAGTTTAAATGCATCAAGAAGTCCAAAGAAAAAGGGAGGGAGTTTAAGCCACCTCCTCAACAGTAAGCTACCCACGCAAGTGGATATAGGGAGGCTGATTTTCTGGTTGAATCAGTACCCTGACAGGAAGGCAGCCAGGACATTGTATGAAGGGTTCTCCTTAGGCTTCCGGATTCCAGCACTGGGAGTGCCCCCGGTGGATTATTGCAACAATCTATTGTCGGCGCGCATGCACCCTATGGTAGTGTCACAGAAGGTCGATAGGGAAAGGGTGCTGGGGCGGGTGGCTGGCCCGTTCACTGCTCCTCCACTGCCAGGATTTGTGTGTTCACCTCTGGGCGTGGTTCCTAAAAAGGAGCCAGGCCAGTTCAGGATGATTCATAACTTATCAGCGCCGAGGGGGGCGTCAGTGAATGATGCCATAGATCCGTCTCTGTGCTCGGTGACATATGCTTCCTTTGACACAGCGCTTCAGAGGCTGCGCGACTTAGGGCCCAACGCCTTCATGGCAAAGACGGACATTGAGGCAGCCTTCCGGCTCTTGCCAGTGCACCCCGAAGATTATCATTTGCTAGGTTTCCAGCTGAATTCCCAATTTTATTATGACAGGTGTATGCCAATGGGTTGTGCGGTGTCATGCAAATACTTTGAGATGTTCAGCTCTATGCTGCAGTGGGTGTTTGTCTCCAGAACAGGGCACAGGGACATAGTGCACTACTTAGATGACTTTATGATCATGGGCCCCCAGCATCAGGAACTTGTGGCCAGGTCTTGAGCAAGCTAGTATCTATGTTTGAGGAGCTGGGGGTGCCATTGGCCCCCGGTAAGACGGTAGGTCCGGCTACTTGCATGTCTTTCCTGGGCATTGAGATTGACACAGTAGAGGGGAATGCAGGTTGCCAGTGGACAAGGTACAGGCTTTCTCGCAAGCAATAGATTCTGTGCTGATGGGTCCCAAAGTCACGCTGCATCAGCTTCAGGTTTTAGTGGGACAGTTGAATTTTGCCCTGAGGATCATCCCAATGGGACGCCCCTTCTCAAGGTCAATTGCACGCGCAATGACGGGGTTGACGCAAAAGCATCATCACACCCGACTGCAGGCTGATGTGAGGGAGGACTTGAGGGTATGGCGTAGTTTCCTGAGTGACTTCAATGGGAAGGTGATTTGGCCAGAGCCGGCAATATCGAGCACGGATTTGGGCTTGCTCACTGACTCAGCAGGCAACGCTCTCCGCAGGGAGAATGGGGACACCGACTGGGGAGGCAAGGGCGCCAGGTCACACGAGCCTCCTTGGCAGCCTGGTGGTAGAGGGGTGGGCCCCCGGAAATGACGGACAAGGACCGAGGGCTGGGGGCTAACCGCTCAAGGACGCAGGTGGGTTGCGCCTTGCGTGGTTCTCAGTTAGGAGATGCGAGCCAGAGGGCCCCTTGGTGCTGGAGGAAGTAGCTATTGCATAACCGGTGGTTATGATCATTTAGAATACTTGTGAATATTAAAAGTGTGAATATTGAATTTTAAATGTGAATTTTAAATAATGTTTTTGTCATGTTTATGAAGGTGTTGATGGTTATTAAACATGGCCGTTTTACCCACACTCTTAGACTGGCTAGTGTCATTGTGGGATTGCATGAGGTTGGGGCGGGGGACATGCTGGGGGGTACGGGCTCTAATGCCGTCTGCGACTGCAAAAAAGCATTTTTTTATGTACACAGGCCCAATTTGTGATTCCAGCGGCAGCTCCTCCACTACGGCGGGGCAGTGTTGCCCCACAGGAAAAATAAAATGATAACAAAGTTATCATTATTTTATTTTTCATTACTGGCTCTGTAAAGGTTGCGGGGCGGGCGGGCTGTGCTGCCCAGAGTGCAGGGGGAGGAGTGGTGAGCACTCTCTTAATTATGCATGACGATTTGGCCGGTCGTCTTGGGCCGGCCAAACCATCATGCGCACTTAGCATGTTCTTCACCCGGCTGTAATGCACAGCCTGGTGGGGAACATGCACAGCCTCCCACTCCCTGTCTGAGGGCCGAACCACAGCGTTCTGACCAATCATGACACTGATGTCATGCTGATGACAGCAGCATCGTGATTGGCTAGGGGAATCTGGGAGCTTCCTGCTTAATCTCGACGGAAGAGGACAGAGTAGAGACAGCCGCTGGGAAGGTAAGTGAGATTTTCTTTTTTTTTTTCCTTTGATTTTTTTTAACCCCTCCAGCCTTGCCCCACTACTACTGCCCTGTAGCAGCCACTACTGTGTGATTTGGGAACCTATTACCGAATCACAAATTGAGTTTGCGATTCAGTATTTGAAAGGGGCGTGTTTAGGGCGTCCCTTCCTAATACTAAATCCCAATGGTAATGGTGAATGTTTAGCCACCGAAATGCAGTCGCAAAATATTCACATTTTACCACCTACTTCAAGTAGGTGGCAACCCATTCGCAAACCGGAAGGGGTCCCCAAGGGACCCCTTCCACTTTGTGAATGTATGCGAAAAGTTTTTTAAGAGCAGACAGTGGTCCGTACTCTTAAAAAAGGAAAAGAAAACTATTCATTAATCTTTTTGAAACATAACCCATTTTCCTTTAAGGAAAACGGGCTGCATTTAAAAAAAAAAAAAAAAAACATTGCTTTATTGACAAGCAATCACAGACATGGTGGTCTGCTGACCCCAGCAGGCCCCCATCCCTATTATTTTTGCAATTTCCAATGGGTCGCAAACGGAAATGTGTCAAAGACACTTTGTACATTTGTGTTTGCGATTACAAATAGCGAATCACAAAAATGTGCCATTTGGTAATCACAAACGATTACCTTTGTGGCCCTAATAAACCAACAAAGACCAGTCCTCGTGAGATAAACACCTCATGGCCCCAGAAGTCAGCGAGCGGAGACCTCGGTCCAACCCCGTCAACTGTGCAGATGGCACCTACAGTACAGATCTGGTGTTGAATTGAACCAGCGCGTGTGCCAGTCAACCTCGGCCCGGCTTTGCCGACTGTGCAGATGGCACCTATGGCACAGGTCTGGTGTTGAAGTGTGCGAGCGCGGGTGCCAGTCAAGGACGGTGTGGTGGAGTCACACTGCTCGTGCCTTGGCAGATCTTGCAGCTCGAGGATCTTCCATTGGTCCAGGCACCCGCCAGGCTATGGGGCTATGGCACGGATGAAATTTCGGGGTCGCAACTGTGACCCCAGGCTTGCCCCTTGCGACCCCTGGCACTGCCTTTGGGATCCCTGGCCCCAAAGGTGGCAAAAACAGTGCCAGGAACACAGGGGCAGCTCGTCCTTTGGACGTCGGTTGGGGCTTCACTTTCTTTTGATTTCTGTCAATTTTTTATTACACTAATAGTGAATAATAATATACTGTTCACTATTAGTGTGATAAAAAATGGAGTACAATTAGCTGGAATATGACCCTCCATGGCAACAGAGGTAAGTATAAAAATGCTTTTAAAGGTATGCTGTGTGCGAGCTTCGAGGTGAGAGTGTTTGAGACAGTGTGTGAATGTGTGTGTAAGTGTGTGTGTGAAAGTAAAAGTCGGGTGTGTGATGTCGCTTGTGATGTCGTTTTCACTACCCATGGCATTTTGGTGAATTGTCGTCCATGGCTGTGGTGTGCCATAAACATACTTTGCGCACCCAGAGATTGTAGTGAATCATTCATTCAGAGTTTCCAGGGAGGCGGCGCCCTTGCCTCCGCATGATGCGCCGTGCTGTGGAAGGAGAGATCCGTTATCTCCTCACGGAGTGTATTAAAATCGGATCATTTAGGACTCGCCGGTGTGATCCGTCAGCACAATCTAATATCTCCGGCTACTGGCCTCTCTCTGCTCCCACCGGGGGGGCGGAAATGTCAGGCGCGTGATCTTAATAAGATTCGGAGAAGGCGCGCGCTCCGCAGCGGGGGTCGGGCGCTTTCTGCCAATATTGGAGTGTGTGAGGATCCGGCGATCTCACAGGGGGGTGGGGCACGTCACAGATCTAATGTGCGGACTGCCTTGGAATGTGCCCTTCAATGAGATCTAAATCGCTGCATCAGTGTATTAAAATCCCTTGTACAGGGATTTTTGAGAGCAAAAACCGAAAAGTAATAACTGGAGCACCATTGCGTTTTCGGTAAGGCAATGGCAACGGGAAAAAACACACACTTCTTTCCGGACATTGGCCTGGTAAGGTAGCGCAGTGGGTTAAAGCATTGCTACAGCGCTTCATTTTTGCAGAGCATGGCTACTGAGCGATGCTCTGCATTGGGGAACGGGATTTATTTTCAGGCTTTGACCGAGAGGAAATGAGAAAGGGGGAAGAGAGGAAAAGAGAGAAAACCAGTTTCAAAGGGAGGGTTCAGGGGTGAAAAACATGAATGAGTGAGGTAAAGAGAGTGCAAGTGTGGGGTGGTGGAAGAAAGAAACATTTGGTGGCATTTTTCCGTCTAGGCTTCCAGACCCTCCTTAAGCGCTTGCCCCTTGAGGAACACTTGAACGTGACAGTCTGATCTCACGTTCACACAGCTCCTTCATGGGCGATGCCTGACTTCCGGCCTCTGCGCCCTCACTGACAGTCTAATCCCAGGTTCACACAGCTCCTTCATGGGCGATGCCTGACTTCCGGCCTCTGCGCCCTCACTGACAGTGTAATCCCAGGTTCACACAGCTCCTTCATGGGCGATGCCTGACGTCCGGCCTCTGCACCCTCCCTGACAGTCTGATCTCACGTTCACACAGCTCCTTCATGGGCGATGCCTGACGTCCAGCCTCTGCACCCTCCCTGACAGTCTGATCCCAGGTTCACACAGCTCCTTCATGGGCGATGCCTGACTTCCGGCCTCTGCGCCCTCCCTGACAGTGTAATCCCAGGTTCACACAGCTCCTTCATGGGCGATGCCTGACGTCCGGCCTCTGCACCCTCCCTGACAGTCTGATCCCAGGTTCACACAGCTCCTTCATGGGCGATGCCTGACTTCCGGCCTCTGCACCATCCCTGACAGTGTAATCCCAGGTTCACACAGCTCCTTCATGGGCGATGCCTGACGTCCGGCCTCTGCACTATCCCTGACAGTCTGATCCCAGGTTCACACAGCTCCTTCATGGGCGATGCCTGACGTCCGGCCTCTGCACCCTCCCCGACAGTCTAATCCCAGGTTCACACAGCTCCTTCATGGGCGATGCCTGACGTCCGGCCTCTGCACCCTCCCTGACAGTCTGATCCCAGGTTCACACAGCTCCTTCATGGGCTATGCCTGACTTCCGGCCTCTGCGCCCTCACTGACAGTCTAATCCCAGGTTCACACAGCTCCTTCATGGGCGATGCCTGACGTCCGGCCTCTGCGCCCTCACTGACAGTCTAATCCCAGGTTCACACAGCTCCTTCATGGGCGATGCCTGACTTCCGGCCTCTGCGCCCTCACTGACAGTCTAATCCCAGGTTCACACAGCTCCTTCATGGGCGATGCCTGACTTCCGGCCTCTGCGCCCTCACTGACAGTCTAATCCCAGGTTCACACAGCTCCTTCCTGGGCGATGCCTGACTTCCGGCCTCTGCACCCTCCCCGACAGTCTAATCCCAGGTTCACACAGCTCCTTCATGGGCGATGCCTGACGTCCGGCCTCTGCACCCTCCCTGACAGTCTGATCTCACGTTCACACAGCTCCTTCATGGGCGATGCCTGACGTCCGGCCTCTGCGCCCTCACTGACAGTCTAATCCCAGGTTCACACAGCTCCTTCATGGGCGATGCCTGACGTCCGGCCTCTGCACCCTCCCCGACAGTCTAATCCCAGGTTCACACAGCTCCTTCATGGGCGATGCCTGACTTCCGGCCTCTGCACCCTCCCTGACAGTCTAATCCCAGGTTCACACAGCTCCTTCATGGGCGATGCCTGACTTCCGGCCTCTGCACCCTCCCCGACAGTCTAATCCCAGGTTCACACAGCTCCTTCATGGGCGATGCCTGACTTCCGGCCTCTGCACCCTCACTGACAGTCTAATCGCAGGTTCACACAGCTCCTTCATGGGCGATACCTGACGTCCGGCCTCTGCGCCCTCACTGACAGTCTAATCCCAGGTTCACACAGCTCCTTCATGGGCGATGCCTGTCGTCCGGCCTCTGCACCCTCCCCGACAGTCTAATCCCAGGTTCACACAGCTCCTTCATGGGCGATGCCTGACTTCCGGCCTCTGAACCCTCACTGACAGTCTAATCCCAGGTTCACACAGCTCCTTCATGGGCGATGCCTGACTTCCGGCCTCTGCGCCCTCCCTGACAGTGTAATCCCAGGTTCACACAGCTCCTTCATGGGCGATGCCTGACGTCCGGCCTCTGCACCCTCCCTGACAGTCTGATCCCAGGTTCACACAGCTCCTTCATGGGCGATGCCTGACTTCCGGCCTCTGCACCCTCCCTGACAGTGTAATCCCAGGTTCACACAGCTCCTTCATGGGCGATGCCTGACGTCCGTCCTCTGCACCCTCCCTGACAGTCTGATCCCAGGTTCACACAGCTCCTTCATGGGCGATGCCTGACGTCCGGCCTCTGCACCCTCCCCGACAGTCTAATCCCAGGTTCACACAGCTCCTTCATGGGCGATGCCTGACGTCCGGCCTCTGCACCCTCCCTGACAGTCTGATCCCAGGTTCACACAGCTCCTTCATGGGTGATGCCTGACTTCCGGCCTCTGCGCCCTCACTGACAGTCTAATCCCAGGTTCACACAGCTCCTTCATGGGCGATGCCTGACGTCCGGCCTCTGCGCCCTCACTGACAGTCTGATCCCAGGTTCACACAGCTCCTTCATGGGCGATGCCTGACTTCCGGCCTCTGCGCCCTCACTGACAGTCTAATCCCAGGTTCACACAGCTCCTTCATGGGCGATGCCTGACTTCCGGCCTCTGCGCCCTCACTGACAGTCTAATCCCAGGTTCACACAGCTCCTTCCTGGGCGATGCCTGACTTCCGGCCTCTGCACCCTCCCCGACAGTCTAATCCCAGGTTCACACAGCTCCTTCATGGGCGATGCCTGACGTCCGGCCTCTGCACCCTCCCTGACAGTCTGATCTCACGTTCACACAGCTCCTTCATGGGCAATGACTGACGTCCGGCCTCTGCGCCCTCACTGACAGTCTAATCCCAGGTTCACACAGCTCCTTCATGGGTGATGCCTGACGTCCGGCCTCTGCACCCTCCCCGACAGTCTAATCCCAGGTTCACACAGCTCCTTCATGGGCGATGCCTGACTTCCGGCCTCTGCACCCTCCCTGACAGTCTAATCCCAGGTTCACACAGCTCCTTCATGGGCGATGCCTGACTTCCGGCCTTTGCACCCTCCCCGACAGTCTAATCCCAGGTTCACACAGCTCCTTCATGGGCGATGCCTGACTTCCGGCCTCTGCACCGTCACTGACAGTCTAATCCCAGGTTCACACAGTTCCTTCATGGGCGATGCCTGACGTCCGGCCTCTGCGCCCTCACTGACAGTCTAATCCCAGGTTCACACAGCTCCTTCATGGGCGATGCCTGACGTCCGGCCTCTGCACCCTCCCCGACAGTCTAATCCCAGGTTCACACAGCTCCTTCATGGGCGATGCCTGACTTCCGGCCTCTGCACCCTCCCTGACAGTGTAATCCCAGGTTCACACAGCTCCTTCATGGGCGATGCCTGACGTCCGTCCTCTGCACCCTCCCTGACAGTCTGATCCCAGGTTCACACAGCTCCTTCATGGGCGATGCCTGACGTCCGGCCTCTGCACCCTCCCCGACAGTCTAATCCCAGGTTCACACAGCTCCTTCATGGGCGATGCCTGACGTCCGGCCTCTGCACCCTCCCTGACAGTCTGATCCCAGGTTCACACAGCTCCTTCATGGGCGATGCCTGACTTCCGGCCTCTGCGCCCTCACTGACAGTCTAATCCCAGGTTCACACAGCTCCTTCATGGGCGATGCCTGACGTCCGGCCTCTGCGCCCTCACTGACAGTCTGATCCCAGGTTCACACAGCTCCTTCATGGGCGATGCCTGACTTCCGGCCTCTGCGCCCTCACTGACAGTCTAATCCCAGGTTCACACAGCTCCTTCATGGGCGATGCCTGACTTCCGGCCTCTGCGCCCTCACTGACAGTCTAATCCCAGGTTCACACAGCTCCTTCCTGGGCGATGCCTGACTTCCGGCCTCTGCACCCTCCCCGACAGTCTAATCCCAGGTTCACACAGCTCCTTCATGGGCGATGCCTGATGTCCGGCCTCTGCACCCTCCCTGACAGTCTGATCTCACGTTCACACAGCTCCTTCATGGGCAATGACTGACGTCCGGCCTCTGCGCCCTCACTGACAGTCTAATCCCAGGTTCACACAGCTCCTTCATGGGTGATGCCTGACGTCCGGCCTCTGCACCCTCCCCGACAGTCTAATCCCAGGTTCACACAGCTCCTTCATGGGCGATGCCTGACTTCCGGCCTCTGCACCCTCCCTGACAGTCTAATCCCAGGTTCACACAGCTCCTTCATGGGCGATGCCTGACTTCCGGCCTTTGCACCCTCCCCGACAGTCTAATCCCAGGTTCACACAGCTCCTTCATGGGCGATGCCTGACTTCCGGCCTCTGCACCCTCACTGACAGTCTAATCCCAGGTTCACACAGCTCCTTCATGGGCGATGCCTGACGTCCGGCCTCTGCGCCCTCACTGACAGTCTAATCCCAGGTTCACACAGCTCCTTCATGGGCGATGCCTGACGTCCGGCCTCTGCACCCTCCCCGACAGTCTAATCCCAGGTTCACACAGCTCCTTCATGGGCGATGCCTGACTTCCGGCCTCTGCACCCTCACTGACAGTCTAATCCCAGGTTCACACAGCTCCTTCATGGGCGATGCCTGACGTCCGGCCTCTGCGCCCTCACTGACAGTCTGATCCCAGGTTCACACAGCTCCTTCATGGGCGATGCCTGACTTCCGGCCTCTGCGCCCTCACTGACAGTCTAATCCCAGGTTCACACAGCTCCTTCATGGGCGATGCCTGACTTCCGGCCTCTGCGCCCTCACTGACAGTCTAATCCCAGGTTCACACAGCTCCTTCATGGGCGATGCCTGACTTCCGGCCTCTGCACCCTCCCTGACAGTCTAATCCCAGGTTCACACAGCTCCTTCATGGGCGATGCCTGACTTCCGGCCTCTGCACCCTCCCCGACAGTCTAATCCCAGGTTCACACAGCTCCTTCATGGGCGATGCCTGACTTCCGGCCTCTGCACCATCCCTGACAGTCTAATCCCAGGTTCACACAGCTCCTTCATGGGCGATGCCTGACTTCCGGCCTCTGTGCCCTCCCCGACAGTCTAATCCCAGGTTCACACAGCTCCTTCATGGGCGATGCCTGACTTCCGGCCTCTGCGCCCTCACTGACAGTCTAATCCCAGGTTCACACAGCTCCTTCATGGGTGATGCCTGACGTCCGGCCTCTGCGCCCTCACTGACAGTCTAATCCCAGGTTCACACAGCTCCTTCATGGGCGATGCCTGACGTCCGGCCTCTGCACCCTCCCCGACAGTCTAATCCCAGGTTCACACAGCTCCTTCATGGGCGATGCCTGACGTCCGGCCTCTGCACCCTCCCCGACAGTCTGATCTCACGTTCACACAGCTCCTTCATGGGCGATGCCTGACGTCCGGCCTCTGCGCCCTCACTGACAGTCTAATCCCAGGTTCACACAGCTCCTTCATGGGCGATGCCTGACGTCCGGCCTCTGCACCCTCCCCGACAGTCTAATCCCAGGTTCACACAGCTCCTTCATGGGCGATGCCTGACGTCCGGCCTCTGCACCCTCCCTGACAGTCTGATCTCACGTTCACACAGCTCCTTCATGGGTGATGCCTGACGTCCAGCCTCTGCGCCCTCACTGACAGTCTAATCCCAGGTTCACACAGCTCCTTCATGGGCGATGCCTGACGTCCGGCCTCTGCACCCTCCCTGACAGTCTGATCTCACGTTCACACAGCTCCTTCATGGGCAATGCCTTACGTCCGGCCTCTGCGCCCTCACTAACAGTCTAATCCCAGGTTCACACAGCTCCTTCATGGGCGATGCCTGACGTCCGGCCTCTGCACCCTCCCTGACAGTCTGATCTCACGTTCACACAGCTCCTTCATGGGCGATGCCTGACTTCCGGCCTCTGCACCCTCCCCGACAGTCTAATCCCAGGTTCACACAGCTCCTTCATGGGCGATGCCTGACGTCCGGCCTCTGCGCCCTCACTGACAGTCTAATCCCAGGTTCACACAGCTCCTTCATGGGCGATGCCTGACTTCCGGCCTCTGCACCCTCCCCGACAGTCTAATCCCAGGTTCACACAGCTCGTTCATGGGCGATGCCTGACGTCCAGCCTCTGCGCCCTCACTGACAGTCTAATCCCAGGTTCACACAGCTCCTTCATTGGCGATGCCTGACGTCCGGCCTCTGCACCCTCCCTGACAGTCTGATCTCACGTTCACACAGCTCCTTCATGGGCGATGTCTGACGTCCGGCCTCTGCGCCCTCACTGACAGTCTGATCTCACGTTCACACAGCTCCTTCCTGGGCGATGCCTGACGTCCGGCCTCTGCACCCTCCCTGACAGTCTGATCTCACATTCACACAACTCCTTCATGGGCGATGCCTGACGTCCGGCCTCTGCGCCCTCACTGACAGTCTAATCCCAGGTTCACACAGCTCCTTCATGGGCGATGCCTGACTTCCGGCCTCTGCACCCTCCCCGACAGTCTAATCCCAGGTTCACACAGCTCCTTCATGGGCGATGCCTGACGTCCGGCCTCTGCACCCTCCCTGACAGTCTGATCTCACGTTCACACAGCTCCTTCGTGGGCGATGCCTGACGTCCGGCCTCTGCGCCCTCACTGACAGTCTGATCCCAGGTTCACACAGCTCCTTCATGGGCGATGCCTGACTTCCGGCCTCTGCGCCCTCACTGACAGTCTAATCCCAGGTTCACACAGCTCCTTCATGGGCGATGCCTGACTTCCGGCCTCTGCGCCCTCACTGACAGTCTAATCCCAGGTTCACACAGCTCCTTCCTGGGCGATGCCTGACTTCCGGCCTCTGCACCCTCCCCGACAGTCTAATCCCAGGTTCACACAGCTCCTTCATGGGCGATGCCTGATGTCCGGCCTCTGCACCCTCCCTGACAGTCTGATCTCACGTTCACACAGCTCCTTCATGGGCAATGACTGACGTCCGGCCTCTGCGCCCTCACTGACAGTCTAATCCCAGGTTCACACAGCTCCTTCATGGGTGATGCCTGACGTCCGGCCTCTGCACCCTCCCCGACAGTCTAATCCCAGGTTCACACAGCTCCTTCATGGGCGATGCCTGACTTCCGGCCTCTGCACCCTCCCTGACAGTCTAATCCCAGGTTCACACAGCTCCTTCATGGGCGATGCCTGACTTCCGGCCTTTGCACCCTCCCCGACAGTCTAATCCCAGGTTCACACAGCTCCTTCATGGGCGATGCCTGACTTCCGGCCTCTGCACCCTCACTGACAGTCTAATCCCAGGTTCACACAGCTCCTTCATGGGCGATGCCTGACGTCCGGCCTCTGCGCCCTCACTGACAGTCTAATCCCAGGTTCACACAGCTCCTTCATGGGCGATGCCTGACGTCCGGCCTCTGCACCCTCCCCGACAGTCTAATCCCAGGTTCACACAGCTCCTTCATGGGCGATGCCTGACTTCCGGCCTCTGCACCCTCACTGACAGTCTAATCCCAGGTTCACACAGCTCCTTCATGGGCGATGCCTGACGTCCGGCCTCTGCGCCCTCACTGACAGTCTGATCCCAGGTTCACACAGCTCCTTCATGGGCGATGCCTGACTTCCGGCCTCTGCGCCCTCACTGACAGTCTAATCCCAGGTTCACACAGCTCCTTCATGGGCGATGCCTGACTTCCGGCCTCTGCGCCCTCACTGACAGTCTAATCCCAGGTTCACACAGCTCCTTCATGGGCGATGCCTGACTTCCGGCCTCTGCACCCTCCCTGACAGTCTAATCCCAGGTTCACACAGCTCCTTCATGGGCGATGCCTGACTTCCGGCCTCTGCACCCTCCCCGACAGTCTAATCCCAGGTTCACACAGCTCCTTCATGGGCGATGCCTGACTTCCGGCCTCTGCACCATCCCTGACAGTCTAATCCCAGGTTCACACAGCTCCTTCATGGGCGATGCCTGACTTCCGGCCTCTGTGCCCTCCCCGACAGTCTAATCCCAGGTTCACACAGCTCCTTCATGGGCGATGCCTGACTTCCGGCCTCTGCGCCCTCACTGACAGTCTAATCCCAGGTTCACACAGCTCCTTCATGGGTGATGCCTGACGTCCGGCCTCTGCGCCCTCACTGACAGTCTAATCCCAGGTTCACACAGCTCCTTCATGGGCGATGCCTGACGTCCGGCCTCTGCACCCTCCCCGACAGTCTAATCCCAGGTTCACACAGCTCCTTCATGGGCGATGCCTGACGTCCGGCCTCTGCACCCTCCCCGACAGTCTGATCTCACGTTCACACAGCTCCTTCATGGGCGATGCCTGACGTCCGGCCTCTGCGCCCTCACTGACAGTCTAATCCCAGGTTCACACAGCTCCTTCATGGGCGATGCCTGACGTCCGGCCTCTGCACCCTCCCCGACAGTCTAATCCCAGGTTCACACAGCTCCTTCATGGGCGATGCCTGACGTCCGGCCTCTGCACCCTCCCTGACAGTCTGATCTCACGTTCACACAGCTCCTTCATGGGTGATGCCTGACGTCCAGCCTCTGCGCCCTCACTGACAGTCTAATCCCAGGTTCACACAGCTCCTTCATGGGCGATGCCTGACGTCCGGCCTCTGCACCCTCCCTGACAGTCTGATCTCACGTTCACACAGCTCCTTCATGGGCAATGCCTTACGTCCGGCCTCTGCGCCCTCACTAACAGTCTAATCCCAGGTTCACACAGCTCCTTCATGGGCGATGCCTGACGTCCGGCCTCTGCACCCTCCCTGACAGTCTGATCTCACGTTCACACAGCTCCTTCATGGGCGATGCCTGACTTCCGGCCTCTGCACCCTCCCCGACAGTCTAATCCCAGGTTCACACAGCTCCTTCATGGGCGATGCCTGACGTCCGGCCTCTGCGCCCTCACTGACAGTCTAATCCCAGGTTCACACAGCTCCTTCATGGGCGATGCCTGACTTCCGGCCTCTGCACCCTCCCCGACAGTCTAATCCCAGGTTCACACAGCTCGTTCATGGGCGATGCCTGACGTCCAGCCTCTGCGCCCTCACTGACAGTCTAATCCCAGGTTCACACAGCTCCTTCATTGGCGATGCCTGACGTCCGGCCTCTGCACCCTCCCTGACAGTCTGATCTCACGTTCACACAGCTCCTTCATGGGCGATGTCTGACGTCCGGCCTCTGCGCCCTCACTGACAGTCTGATCTCACGTTCACACAGCTCCTTCCTGGGCGATGCCTGACGTCCGGCCTCTGCACCCTCCCTGACAGTCTGATCTCACATTCACACAACTCCTTCATGGGCGATGCCTGACGTCCGGCCTCTGCGCCCTCACTGACAGTCTAATCCCAGGTTCACACAGCTCCTTCATGGGCGATGCCTGACTTCCGGCCTCTGCACCCTCCCCGACAGTCTAATCCCAGGTTCACACAGCTCCTTCATGGGCGATGCCTGACGTCCGGCCTCTGCACCCTCCCTGACAGTCTGATCTCACGTTCACACAGCTCCTTCGTGGGCGATGCCTGACGTCCGGCCTCTGCACCCTCAATGACAGTGTAATCCCAGGTTCACACAGCTCCTTCATGGGCGATGCCTGACGTCCGGCCTCTGCACCCTCCCCGACAGTCTGATCTCACGTTCACACAGCTCCTTCATGGGTGATGCCTGACGTCCGGCCTCTGCGCCCTCACTGACAGTCTAATCCCAGGTTCACACAGCTCCTTCATGGGCGATGCCTGACTTCTGGCCTCTGCACAATCCCCGACAGTCTAATCCCAGGTTCACACAGCTCCTTCATGGGCGATGCCTGACTTCCGGCCTCTGCACCCTCCCCGACAGTCTGATCTCACGTTCACACAGCTCCTTCATGGGCGATGCCTGACGTCCGGCCTCTGCACCCTCCCTGACAGTCTGATCTCACGTTCACACAGCTCCTTCATGGGCGATGCCCGACGTCCGGCCTCTGCACCCTCCCTGACAGTCTGATCTCACGTTCACACAGCTCCTTCATGGGCGATGCCTGACGTCCGGCCTCTGCACCCTCCCTGACAGTCTAATCCCAGGTTCACACAGCTCCTTCATGGGCGATGCCTGACGTCCGGCCTCTGCGCCCTCACTGACAGTCTAATCCCAGGTTCACACAGCTCCTTCATGGGCGATGCCTGACTTCCGGCCTCTGCGCCCTCCCTGACAGTGTAATCCCAGGTTCACACAGCTCCTTCATGGGCGATGCCTGACGTCCGGCCTCTGCACCCTCCCTGACAGTCTGATCTCACGTTCACACAGCTCCTTCATGGGCGATGCCTGACGTCCGGCCTCTGCGCCCTCACTGACAGTCTAATCCCAGGTTCACACAGCTCCTTCATGGGCGATGCCTGACGTCCGGCCTCTGCACCCTCACTGACAGTCTAATCCCAGGTTCACACAGCTCCTTCATGGGCGATGCCTGACGTCCGGCCTCTGCACCCTCCCTGACAGTCTGATCTCACGTTCACACAGCTCCTTCATGGGCGATGCCTGACGTCCGGCCTCTGCGCCCTCACTGACAGTCTAATCCCAGGTTCACACAGCTCCTTCCTGGGCGATGCCTGACTTCCGGCCTCTGCACCCTCCCCGACAGTCTAATCCCAGGTTCACACAGCTCCTTCATGGGCGATGCCTGACGTCCGGCCTCTGCACCCTCCCTGACAGTCTGATCTCACGTTCACACAGCTCCTTCATGGGCGATGCCTGACGTCCAGCCTCTGCGCCCTCACTGACAGTCTAATCCCAGGTTCACACAGCTCCTTCATGGGCGATGCCTGACTTCCGGCCTCTGCACCCTCCCCGACAGTCTAATCCCAGGTTCACACAGCTCCTTCATGGGCGATGCCTGACGTCCGGCCTCTGCACCCTCACTGACAGTCTAATCCCAGGTTCACACAGCTCCTTCATGGGCGATGCCTGACGTCCGGCCTCTGCACCCTCCCTGACAGTCTGATCTCACGTTCACACAGCTCCTTCATGGGCGATGCCTGACGTCCGGCCTCTGCACCCTCCCTGACAGTCTGATCTCACGTTCACACAGCTCCTTCATGGGCGATGCCTGACGTCCGGCCTCTGCACCCTCCCTGACAGTCTAATCCCAGGATCACACAGCTCCTTCATGGGCGATGCTTGACGTCCGGCCTCTGCACCCTCCCTGACAGTCTGATCTCACGTTCACACAGCTCCTTCATGGGCGATGCCTGACGTCCAGCCTCTGCACCCTCCCTGACAGTGTAATCCCAGGTTCACACAGCTCCTTCATGGGCGATGCCTGACGTCCGGCCTCTGCACCCTCCCCGACAGTCTAATCCCAGGTTCACACAGCTCCTTCATGGGCGATGCCTGACGTCCGGCCTCTGCACCCTCCCTGATAGTGTAATCCCAGGTTCACACAGCTCCTTCATGGGCGATGCCTGATGTCCGATCTCTGCACCCTCCCCGACAGTCTGATCTCACGTTCACACAGCTCCTTCATGGGCGATGCCTGACGTCCGGCCTCTGCGCCCTCACTGACAGTCTAATCCCAGGTTCACACAGCTCCTTCATGGGCGATGCCTGACTTCCGGCCTCTGCACCCTCCCCGACAGTCTAATCCCAGGTTCACACAGCTCCTTCATGGGCGATGCTTGACGTTCGGCCTCTGCACCCTCCCTGACAGTCTGATCTCACGTTCACACAGCTCCTTCATGGGCGATGCCTGACGTCCGGCCTCTGCACCCTCCCTGACAGTCTGATCTCACGTTCACACAGCTCCTTCATGGGCGATGCCTGACGTCCGGCCTCTGCACCCTTCCTGACAGTGTAATCCCAGGTTCACACAGCTCCTTCATGGGCGATGCCTGACGTCCGGCCTCTGCACCCTCCCTGACAGTCTGATCTCACGTTCACACAGCTCCTTCATGGGCGATGCCTGACGTCCGGCCTCTGCACCCTCCCTGACAGTGTAATCCCAGGTTCACACAGCTCCTTCATGGGCGATGCCTGACTTCCGGCCTCTGCACCCTCCCTGACAGTCTGATCTCACGTTCACACAGCTCCTTCATGGGCGATGCCTGACGTCCGGCCTCTGCACCCTCCCTGACAGTCTGATCTCACGTTCACACAGCTCCTTCATGGGCGATTCCTGACGTCCGGCCTCTGCGCCCTCACTGACAGTCTAATCCCAGGTTCACACAGCTCCTTCATGGGCGATGCCTGACTTCCGGCCTCTGCACTCTCCCCGACAGTCTAATCCCAGGTTCACACAGCTCCTTCATGGGTGATGCCTGACGTCCGGCCTCTGCACCCTCTCTGACAGTCTGATCTCACGTTCACACAGCTCCTTCATGGGCGATGCCTGACGTCCGGCCTCTGCACCCTCCCTGACAGTCTGATCTCACGTTCACACAGCTCCTTCATGGGCGATGCCTGACGTCCGGCCTCTGCGCCCTCACTGACAGTCTAATCCCAGGTTCACACAGCTCCTTCATGGGCGATGCCTGACGTCCGGCCTCTGCACCCTCCCCGACAGTCTAATCCCAAGTTCACACAGCTCGTTCATGGGCGATGCCTGACGTCCAGCCTCTGTGCCCTCACTGACAGTCTAATCCCAGGTTCACACAGCTCCTTCATGGGCGATGCCTGACGTCCGGCCTCTGCACGCTCCCTGACAGTCTGATCTCACGTTCACACAGCTCCTTCATGGGCGATGCCTGACGTCCGGCCTCTGCGCCCTCACTGACAGTCTGATATCACGTTCAGACAGCTCCTTCCTGGGCGATGCCTGACGTCCGGCCTCTGCACCCTCCCTGACAGTCTGATCTCACATTCACACAGCTCCTTCATGGGCGATGCCTGACGTCCGGCCTCTGCGCCCTCACTGACAGTCTAATCCCAGGTTCACACAGCTCCTTCATGGGCGATGCCTGACTTCCGGCCTTTGCACCCTCCCCGACAGTCTAATCCCAGGTTCACACAGCTCCTTCATGGGCGATGCCTGACGTCCGGCCTCTGCACCCTCCCTGACAGTCTGATCTCACGTTCACACAGCTCCTTCATGGGCGATGCCTGACGTCCGGCCTCTGCACCCTCCCTGACAGTGTAATCCCAGGTTCACACAGCTCCTTCATGGGCGATGCCTGACGTCCGGCCTCTGCACCTTCCCCGACAGTCTAATCCCAGGTTCACACAGCTCCTTCATGGGCGATGCCTGACGTCCGGCCTCTGCACCCTCACTGCCAGTCTAATCCCAGGTTCACACAGCTCCTTCATGGGCGATGCCTGACGTCCGGCCTCTGCACCCTCCCTGACAGTCTGATCTCACGTTCACACAGCTCCTTCATGGGCGATGCCTGACGTCCGGCCTCTGCACCCTCCCTGACAGTGTAATCCCAGGATCACACAGCTCCTTCATGGGCGATGCTTGACGTCCGGCCTCTGCACCCTCCCTGACAGTCTGATCTCACGTTCACACAGCTCCTTCATGGGCGATGCCTGACGTCCAGCCTCTGAACCCTCCCTGACAGTGTAATCCCAGGTTCACACAGCTCCTTCATGGGCGATGCCTGACGTCCGGCCTCTGCACCCTCCCCGACAGTCTAATCCCAGGTTCACACAGCTCCTTCATGGGCGATGCCTGACGTCCGGCCTCTGCACCCTCCCTGACAGTGTAATCCCAGGTTCACACAGCTCCTTCATGGGCGATGCCTGACGTCCGGTCTCTGCACCCTCCCCGACAGTCTGATCTCACGTTCACACAGCTCCTTCATGGGCGATGCCTGACGTCCGGCCTCTGCGCCCTCACTGACAGTCTAATCCCAGGTTCACACAGCTCCTTCATGGGCGATGCCTGACTTCCGGCCTCTGCACCCTCCCCGACATTCTAATCCCAGGTTCACACAGCTCCTTCATGGGCGATGCTTGACGTTCGGCCTCTGCACCCTCCCTGACAGTCTGATCTCACGTTCACACAGCTCCTTCATGGGCGATGCCTGACGTCCGGCCTCTGCACCCTCCCTGACAGTCTGATCTCACGTTCACACAGCTCCTTCATGGGCGATGCCTGACGTCCGGCCTCTGCACCCTTCCTGACAGTGTAATCCCAGGTTCACACAGCTCCTTCATGGGCGATGCCTGACGTCCGGCCTCTGCACCCTCCCTGACAGTCTGATCTCACGTTCACACAGCTCCTTCATGGGCGATGCCTGACGTCCGGCCTCTGCACCCTCCCTGACAGTCTGATCTCACGTTCACACAGCTCCTTCATGGGCGATGCCTGACGTCCGGCCTCTGCGCCCTCACTGACAGTCTAATCCCAGGTTCACACAGCTCCTTCATGGGCGATGCCTGACTTCCGGCCTCTGCACTCTCCCCGACAGTCTAATCCCAGGTTCACACAGCTCCTTCATGGGCGATGCCTGACGTCCGGCCTCTGCACCCTCTCTGACAGTCTGATCTCACGTTCACACAGCTCCTTCATGGGCGATGCCTGACGTCCGGCCTCTGCACCCTCCCTGACAGTCTGATCTCACGTTCACACAGCTCCTTCATGGGCGATGCCTGACGTCCGGCCTCTGCGCCCTCACTGACAGTCTAATCCCAGGTTCACACAGCTCCTTCATGGGCGATGCCTGACTTCCGGCCTCTGCACCCTCCCCGACAGTCTAATCCCAGGTTCACACAGCTCCTTCATGGGCGATGCCTGACGTCCGGCCTCTGCACGCTCCCTGACAGTCTGATCTCACGTTCACACAGCTCCTTCATGGGCGATGCCTGACATCCGGCCTCTGCGCCCTCACTGACAGTCTGATATCACGTTCACACAGCTCCTTCCTGGGCGATGCCTGACGTCCGGCCTCTGCACCCTCCCTGACAGTCTGATCTCACATTCACACAGCTTCTTCATGGGCGATGCCTGACGTCCGGCCTCTGCGCCCTCACTGACAGTCTAATCCCAGGTTCACACAGCTCCTTCATGGGCGATGCCTGACTTCCGGCCTCTGCACCCTCCCCGACAGTCTAATCCCAGGTTCACACAGCTCCTTCATGGGCGATGCCTGACGTCCGGCCTCTGCACCCTCCCTGACAGTCTGATCTCACGTTCACGCAGCTCCTTCATGGGCGATGCCTGACGTCCGGCCTCTGCACCCTCCCTGACAGTGCAATCCCACGTTCACACAGCACCTTCATGGGCGATGCCTGACGTCCGGCCTCTGCACCCTCCCTGACAGTCTGATCTCACGTTCACACAGCTCATTCATGGGCGATGCCTGACGTCCGGCCTCTGCGCCCTCACTGACAGTCTAATCCCAGGTTCAAACAGCTCCTTCATGGGCGATGCCTGACTTCTGGCCTCTGCACAATCCCCGACAGTCTAATCCCAGGTTCACACAGCTCCTTCATGGGCGATGCCTGACTTCCGGCCTCTGCACCCTCCCCGACAGTCTGATCTCACGTTCACACAGCTCCTTCATGGGCGATGCCTGACGTCCGGCCTCTGCACCCTCCCTGACAGTCTGATCTCACGTTCACACAGCTCCTTCATGGGCGATGCCTGACGTCCGGCCTCTGCACCCTCCCTGACAGTCTGATCTCACGTTCACACAGCTCCTTCATGGGCGATGCCTGACGTCCGGCCTCTGCACCCTCCCTGACAGTCTGATCTCACGTTCACACAGCTCCTTCATGGGCGATGCCTGACGTCCGGCCTCTGCACCCTCCCTGACAGTGTAATCCCAGGTTCACACAGCTCCTTCATGGGCGATGCCTGACTTCCGGCCTCTGCACCCTCCCTGACAGTCTGATCTCACGTTCACACAGCTCCTTCATGGGCGATGCCTGACGTCCGGCCTCTGCACCCTCCCTGACAGTCTGATCTCACGTTCACACAGCTCCTTCATGGGCGATGCCTGACGTCCGGCCTCTGCGCCCTCACTGACAGTCTAATCCCAGGTTCACACAGCTCCTTCATGGGCGATGCCTGACTTCCGGCCTCTGCACTCTCCCCGACAGTCTAATCCCAGGTTCACACAGCTCCTTCATGGGCGATGCCTGACGTCCGGCCTCTGCACCCTCTCTGACAGTCTGATCTCACGTTCACACAGCTCCTTCATGGGCGATGCCTGACGTCCGGCCTCTGCACCCTCCCTGACAGTCTGATCTCACGTTCACACAGCTCCTTCATGGGCGATGCCTGACGTCCGGCCTCTGCGTCCTCACTGACAGTCTAATCCCAGGTTCACACAGCTCCTTCATGGGCGATGCCTGACTTCCGGCCTCTGCACTCTCCCCGACAGTCTAATCCCAGGTTCACACAGCTCCTTCATGGGCGATGCCTGACGTCCGGCCTCTGCACCCTCTCTGACAGTCTGATCTCACGTTCACACAGCTCCTTCATGGGCGATGCCTGACGTCCGGCCTCTGCGCCCTCACTGACAGTCTAATCCCAGGTTCACACAGCTCCTTCATGGGCGATGCCTGACGTCCGGCCTCTGCACGCTCCCTGACAGTCTGATCTCACGTTCACACAGCTCCTTCATGGGCGATGCCTGACGTCCGGCCTCTGCGCCCTCACTGACAGTCTGATATCACGTTCACACAGCTCCTTCCTGGGCGATGCCTGACGTCCGGCCTCTGCACCCTCCCTGACAGTCTGATCTCACATTCACACAGCTCCTTCATGGGCGATGCCGGACGTCCGGCCTCTGCGCCCTCACTGACAGTCTAATCCCAGGTTCACACAGCTCCTTCATGGGCGATGCCTGACTTCCGGCCTCTGCACCCTCCCCGACAGTCTAATCCCAGGTTCACACAGCTCCTTCATGGGCGATGCCTGACGTCCGGCCTCTGCACCCTCCCTGACAGTCTGATCTCACGTTCACACAGCTCCTTCATGGGCGATGCCTGACGTCCGGCCTCTGCACCCTCCCTGACAGTGTAATCCCAGGTTCACACAGCTCCTTCATGGGCGATGCCTGACGTCCGGCCTCTGCACCCTCCCCGACAGTCTGATCTCACGTTCACACAGCTCCTTCATGGGCGATGCCTGACGTCCGGCCTCTGCGCCCTCACTGACAGTCTAATCCCAGGTTCACACAGCTCCTTCATGGGCGATGCCTGACTTCCGGCCTCTGCACCCTCCCCGACAGTCTAATCCCAGGTTCACACAGCTCCTTC
This sequence comes from Calotriton arnoldi, assembly GCA_963921515.1. Lineage (NCBI taxonomy): Eukaryota > Metazoa > Chordata > Amphibia > Caudata > Salamandridae > Calotriton > Calotriton arnoldi. Next base: position 1,328,147 of record CAWUFW010002609.1, read on the forward strand.
ATGGGCGATGCCTGACGTCCGGCCTCTGCACCCTCACTGACAGTCTAATCCCAGGTTCACACAGCTCCTTCATGGGCGATGCCTGACGTCCGGCCTCTGCACCCTCCCTGACAGTCTGATCTCACGTTCACACAGCTCCTTCATGGGCGATGCCTGACGTCCGGCCTCTGCACCCTCCCTGACAGTCTGATCTCACGTTCACACAGCTCCTTCATGGGCGATGCCTGACGTCCGGCCTCTGCACCCTCCCTGACAGTGTAATCCCAGGATCACACAGCTCCTTCATGGGCGATGCTTGACGTCCGGCCTCTGCACCCTCCCTGACAGTCTGATCTCACGTTCACACAGCTCCTTCATGGGCGATGCCTGACGTCCAGCCTCTGCACCCTCCCTGACAGTGTAATCCCAGGTTCACACAGCTCCTTCATGGGCGATGCCTGACGTCCGGCCTCTGCACCCTCCCCGACAGTCTAATCCCAGGTTCACACAGCTCCTTCATGGGCGATGCCTGACGTCCGGCCTCTGCACCCTCCCTGACAGTGTAATCCCAGGTTCACACAGCTCCTTCATGGGCGATGCCTGACGTCCGGTCTCTGCACCCTCCCCGACAGTCTGATCTCACGTTCACACAGCTCCTTCATGGGCGATGCCTGACGTCCGGCCTCTGCGCCCTCACTGACAGTCTAATCCCAGGTTCACACAGCTCCTTCATGGGTGATGCCTGACGTCCGGCCTCTGCACCCTCCCTGCCAGTGTAATCCCAGGTTCACACAGCTCCTTCATGGGCGATGCCTGACTTCCGGCCTCTGCACCCTCCCTGACAGTCTGATCTCACGTTCACACAGCTCCTTCATGGGCGATGCCTGACGTCCGGCCTCTGCACCCTCCCTGACAGTCTGATCTCACGTTCACACAGCTCCTTCATGGGCGATGCCTGACGTCCGGCCTCTGCGCCCTCACTGACAGTCTAATCCCAGGTTCACACAGCTCCTTCATGGGCGATGCCTGACTTCCGGCCTCTGCACTCTCCCCGACAGTCTAATCCCAGGTTCACACAGCTCCTTCATGGGCGATGCCTGACGTCCGGCCTCTGCACCCTCTCTGACAGTCTGATCTCACGTTCACACAGCTCCTTCATGGGCGATGCCTGACGTCCGGCCTCTGCACCCTCCCTGACAGTCTGATCTCACGTTCACACAGCTCCTTCATGGGCGATGCCTTACGTCCGGCCTCTGCGCCCTCACTGACAGTCTAATCCCAGGTTCACACAGCTCCTTCATGGGCGATGCCTGACTTCCGGCCTCTGCACCCTCCCCGACAGTCTAATCCCAGGTTCACACAGCTCCTTCATGGGCGATGCCTGACGTCCGGCCTCTGCACGCTCCCTGACAGTCTGATCTCACGTTCACACAGCTCCTTCATGGGCGATGCCTGATGTCCGGCCTCTGCGCCCTCACTGACAGTCTGATCTCACGTTCACACAGCTCCTTCATGGGCGATGCCTGACGTCCGGCCTCTGCGCCCTCACTGACAGTCTAATCCCAGGTTCACACAGCTCCTTCATGGGCGATGCCTGACTTCCGGCCTCTGCACCCTCCCCGACAGTCTAATCCCAGGTTCACACAGCTCGTTCATGGGCGATGCCTGACGTCCAGCCTCTGCGCCCTCACTGACAGTCTAATCCCAGGTTCACACAGCTCCTTCATGGGCGATGCCTGACGTCCGGCCTCTGCACGCTCCCTGACAGTCTGATCTCACGTTCACACAGCTCCTTCATGGGCGATGCCTGACGTCCGGCCTCTGCGCCCTCACTGACAGTCTGATATCACGTTCACACAGCTCCTTCCTGGGCGATGCCTGACGTCCGGCCTCTGCACCCTCCCTGACAGTCTGATCTCACGTTCACACAGCTCCTTCATGGGCGATGCCTGACGTCCGGCCTCTGCGCCCTCACTGACAGTCTGATATCACGTTCACACAGCTCCTTCCTGGGCGATGCCTGACGTCCGGCCTCTGCACCCTCCCTGACAGTCTGATCTCACATTCACACAGCTCCTTCATGGGCGATGCCGGACGTCCGGCCTCTGCGCCCTCACTGACAGTCTAATCCCAGGTTCACACAGCTCCTTCATGGGCGATGCCTGACTTCCGGCCTCTGCACCCTCCCCGACAGTCTAATCCCAGGTTCACACAGCTCCTTCATGGGCGATGCCTGACGTCCGGCCTCTGCACCCTCCCTGACAGTCTGATCTCACGTTCACACAGCTCCTTCATGGGCGATGCCTGACGTCCGGCCTCTGCACCCTCCCTGACAGTGTAATCCCAGGTTCACACAGCTCCTTCATGGGCGATGCCTGACGTCCGGCCTCTGCACCCTCCCCGACAGTCTGATCTCACGTTCACACAGCTCCTTCATGGGCGATGCCTGACGTCCGGCCTCTGCGCCCTCACTGACAGTCTAATCCCAGGTTCACACAGCTCCTTCATGGGCGATGCCTGACTTCCGGCCTCTGCACCCTCCCCGACAGTCTAATCCCAGGTTCACACAGCTCCTTCATGGGCGATGCCTGACGTCCGGCCTCTGCACCCTCACTGACAGTCTAATCCCAGGTTCACACAGCTCCTTCATGGGCGATGCCTGACGTCCGGCCTCTGCACCCTCCCTGACAGTCTGATCTCACGTTCACACAGCTCCTTCATGGGCGATGCCTGACGTCCGGCCTCTGCACCCTCCCTGACAGTCTGATCTCACGTTCACACAGCTCCTTCATGGGCGATGCCTGACGTCCGGCCTCTGCACCCTCCCTGACAGTGTAATCCCAGGATCACACAGCTCCTTCATGGGCGATGCTTGACGTCCGGCCTCTGCACCCTCCCTGACAGTCTGATCTCACGTTCACACAGCTCCTTCATGGGCGATGCCTGACATCCAGCCTCTGCACCCTCCCTGACAGTGTAATCCCAGGTTCACACAGCTCCTTCATGGGCGATGCCTGACGTCCGGCCTCTGCACCCTCCCCGACAGTCTAATCCCAGGTTCACACAGCTCCTTCATGGGCGATGCCTGACGTCCGGCCTCTGCCCCCTCCCTGACAGTGTAATCCCAGGTTCACACAGCTCCTTCATGGGCGATGCCTGACGTCCGGTCTCTGCACCCTCCCCGACAGTCTGATCTCACGTTCACACAGCTCCTTCATGGGCGATGCCTGACGTCCGGCCTCTGCGCCCTCACTGACAGTCTAATCCCAGGTTCACACAGCTCCTTCATGGGTGATGCCTGACGTCCGGCCTCTGCACCCTCCCTGACAGTGTAATCCCAGGTTCACACAGCTCCTTCATGGGCGATGCCTGACTTCCGGCCTCTGCACCCTCCCTGACAGTCTGATCTCACGTTCACACAGCTCCTTCATGGGCGATGCCTGACGTCCGGCCTCTGCACCCTCCCTGACAGTCTGATCTCACGTTCACACAGCTCCTTCATGGGCGATGCCTGACGTCCGGCCTCTGCGCCCTCACTGACAGTCTAATCCCAGGTTCACACAGCTCCTTCATGGGCGATGCCTGACTTCCGGCCTCTGCACTCTCCCCGACAGTCTAATCCCAGGTTCACACAGCTCCTTCATGGGCGATGCCTGACGTCCGGCCTCTGCACCCTCTCTGACAGTCTGATCTCACGTTCACACAGCTCCTTCATGGGCGATGCCTGACGTCCGGCCTCTGCACCCTCCCTGACAGTCTGATCTCACGTTCACACAGCTCCTTCCTGGGCGATGCCTGACGTCCGGCCTCTGCACCCTCCCTGACAGTCTGATCTCACGTTCACACAGCTCCTTCATGGGCGATGCCTGACGTCCGGCCTCTGCGCCCTCACTGACAGTCTGATATCACGTTCACACAGCTCCTTCCTGGGCGATGCCTGACGTCCGGCCTCTGCACCCTCCCTGACAGTCTGATCTCACATTCACACAGCTCCTTCATGGGCGATGCCGGACGTCCGGCCTCTGCGCCCTCACTGACAGTCTAATCCCAGGTTCACACAGCTCCTTCATGGGCGATGCCTGACTTCCGGCCTCTGCACCCTCCCCGACAGTCTAATCCCAGGTTCACACAGCTCCTTCATGGGCGATGCCTGACGTCCGGCCTCTGCACCCTCCCTGACAGTCTGATCTCACGTTCACACAGCTCCTTCATGGGCGATGCCTGACGTCCGGCCTCTGCACACTCCCTGACAGTGTAATCCCAGGTTCACACAGCTCCTTCATGGGCGATGCCTGACGTCCGGCCTCTGCACCCTCCCCGACAGTCTGATCTCACGTTCACACAGCTCCTTCATGGGCGATGCCTGACGTCCGGCCTCTGCGCCCTCACTGACAGTCTAATCCCAGGTTCACACAGCTCCTTCATGGGCGATGCCTGACTTCCGGCCTCTGCACCCTCCCGACAGTCTAATCCCAGGTTCACACAGCTCCTTCATGGGCGATGCCTGACGTCCGGCCTCTGCACCCTCACTGACAGTCTAATCCCAGGTTCACACAGCTCCTTCATGGGCGATGCCTGACGTCCGGCCTCTGCACCCTCCCTGACAGTCTGATCTCACGTTCACACAGCTCCTTCATGGGCGATGCCTGACGTCCGGCCTCTGCACCCTCCCTGACAGTCTGATCTCACGTTCACACAGCTCCTTCATGGGCGATGCCTGACGTCCGGCCTCTGCACCCTCCCTGACAGTGTAATCCCAGGATCACACAGCTCCTTCATGGGCGATGCTTGACGTCCGGCCTCTGCACCCTCCCTGACAGTCTGATCTCACGTTCACACAGCTCCTTCATGGGCGATGCCTGACGTCCAGCCTCTGCACCCTCCCTGACAGTGTAATCCCAGGTTCACACAGCTCCTTCATGGGCGATGCCTGACGTCCGGCCTCTGCACCCTCCCCGACAGTCTAATCCCAGGTTCACACAGCTCCTTCATGGGCGATGCCTGACGTCCGGCCTCTGCCCCCTCCCTGACAGTGTAATCCCAGGTTCACACAGCTCCTTCATGGGCGATGCCTGACGTCCGGTCTCTGCACCCTCCCCGACAGTCTGATCTCACGTTCACACAGCTCCTTCATGGGCGATGCCTGACGTCCGGCCTCTGCGCCCTCACTGACAGTCTAATCCCAGGTTCACACAGCTCCTTCATGGGTGATGCCTGACGTCCGGCCTCTGCACCCTCCCTGACAGTGTAATCCCAGGTTCACACAGCTCCTTCATGGGCGATGCCTGACTTCCGGCCTCTGCACCCTCCCTGACAGTCTGATCTCACGTTCACACAGCTCCTTCATGGGCGATGCCTGACGTCCGGCCTCTGCACCCTCCCTGACAGTCTGATCTCACGTTCACACAGCTCCTTCATGGGCGTTGCCTGACGTCCGGCCTCTGCGCCCTCACTGACAGTCTAATCCCAGGTTCACACAGCTCCTTCATGGGCGATGCCTGACTTCCGGCCTCTGCACTCTCCCCGACAGTCTAATCCCAGGTTCACACAGCTCCTTCATGGGCGATGCCTGACGTCCGGCCTCTGCACCCTCTCTGACAGTCTGATCTCACGTTCACACAGCTCCTTCATGGGCGATGCCTGACGTCCGGCCTCTGCACTCTCCCTGACAGTCTGATCTCACGTTCACACAGCTCCTTCATGGGCGATGCCTGACGTCCGGCCTCTGCGCCCTCACTGACAGTCTAATCCCAGGTTCACACAGCTCCTTCATGGGCGATGCCTGACTTCCGGCCTCTGCACCCTCCCCGACAGTCTAATCCCAGGTTCACACAGCTCCTTCATGGGCGATGCCTGACGTCCGGCCTCTGCACGCTCCCTGACAGTCTGATCTCACGTTCACACAGCTCCTTCATGGGCGATGCCTGACGTCCGGCCTCTGCGCCCTCACTGACAGTCTGATATCACGTTCACACAGCTCCTTCCTGGGCGATGCCTGACGTCCGGCCTCTGCACCCTCCCTGACAGTCTGATCTCACCTTCACACAGCTCCTTCATGGGCGATGCCTGACGTCCGGCCTCTGCGCCCTCACTGACAGTCTAATCCCAGGTTCACACAGCTCCTTCATGGGCGATGCCTGACTTCCGGCCTCTGCACCCTCCCCGACAGTCTAATCCCACGTTCACACAGCTCCTTCATGGGCGATGCCTGACGTCCGGCCTCTGCACCCTCCCTGACAGTCTGATCTCACGTTCACGCAGCTCCTTCATGGGCGATGCCTGACGTCCGGCCTCTGCACCCTCCCTGACAGTGCAATCCCAGGTTCACACAGCTCCTTCATGGGCGATGCCTGACGTCCGGCCTCTGCACCCTCCCCGACAGTCTGATCTCACGTTCACACAGCTCCTTCATGGGCGATGCCTGACGTCCGGCCTCTGCGCCCTCACTGACAGTCTAATCCCAGGTTCAAACAGCTCCTTCATGGGCGATGCCTGACTTCTGGCCTCTGCACAATCCCCGACAGTCTAATCCCAGGTTCACACAGCTCCTTCATGGGCGATGCCTGACTTCCGGCCTCTGCACCCTCCCCGACAGTCTGATCTCACGTTCACACAGCTCCTTCATGGGCGATGCCTGACGTCCGGCCTCTGCACCCTCCCTGACAGTCTGATCTCACGTTCACACAGCTCCTTCATGGGCGATGCCTGACGTCCGGCCTCTGCACCCTCCCTGACAGTCTGATCTCACGTTCACACAGCTCCTTCATGGGCGATGCCTGACGTCCGGCCTCTGCACCCTCCCTGACAGTCTGATCTCACGTTCACACAGCTCCTTCATGGGCGATGCCTGACGTCCGGCCTCTGCACCCTCCCTGACAGTCTGATCTCACGTTCACACAGCTCCTTCATGGGCGATGCCTGACGTCCGGCCTCTGCACCCTCCCTGACAGTGTAATCCCAGGATCACACAGCTCCTTCATGGGCGATGCCTGAGGTCCGGATTCTGCACCCTCCCCGACAGTCTAATCCCAGGTTCACACAGCTCCTTCATGGGCGATGCCTGACGTCCGGCCTCTGCACCCTCCCTGACAGTGTAATCCCAGGTTCACACAGCTCCTTCATGGGCGATGCCTGACGTCCGGCCTCTGCACCCTCCCCGACAGTCTAATCCCAGGTTCACACAGCTCCTTCATGGGTGATGCCTGACGTCCGGCCTCTGCACCCTCCCTGACAGTGTAATCCCAGGTTCACACAGCTCATTCATGGGCGATGCCTGACGTCCGGCCTCTGCACCCTCCCCGACAGTCTGATCTCACGTTCACACAGCTCCTTCATGGGCGATGCCTGACGTCCGGCCTCTGCGCCCTCACTGACAGTCTAATCCCAGGTTCACACAGCTCCTTCATGGGCGATGCCTGACTTCCGGCCTCTGCACCCTCCCCGACAGTCTAATCCCAGGTTCACACAGCTCCTTCATGCGCGATGCTTGACGTCTGGCCTCTGCACCCTCCCTGACAGTCTGATCTCATGTTCACACAGCTCCTTCATGGGCGATGCCTGACGTCCGGCCTCTGCACCCTCCCTGACAGTCTGATCTCACGTTCACACAGCTCCTTCATGGGCGATGCCTGACGTCCGGCCTCTGCACCCTCCCTGACAGTGTAATCCCAGGTTCACACAGCTCCTTCATGGGCGATGCCTGACGTCCGGCCTCTGCACCCTCCCTGACAGTCTGATCTCACGTTCACACAGCTCCTTCATGGGCGATGCCTGACGTCCGGCCTCTGCACCCTCCCTGACAGTGTAATCCCAGGTTCACACAGCTCCTTCATGGGCGATGCCTGACTTCCGGCCTCAGCACCCTCCCTGACAGTCTGATCTCACGTTCACACAGCTCCTTCATGGGCGATGCCTGACGTCCGGCCTCTGCACCCTCCCTGACAGCCTGATCTCACGTTCACACAGCTCCTTCATGGGCGATGCCTGACGTCCGGCCTCTGCGCCCTCACTGACAGTCTAATCCCAGGTTCACACAGCTCCTTCATGGGCGATGCCTGACTTCCGGTCTCTGCACTCTCCCCGACAGTCTATTCCCAGGTTCACACAGCTCCTTCATGGGCGATGCCTGACGTCCGGCCTCTGCACCCTCTCTGACAGTCTGATCTCACGTTCACACAGCTCCTTCATGGGCTATGCCTGACGTCCGGCCTCTGCACCCTCCCTGACAGTCTGATCTCACGGTCACACAGCTCCTTCATGGGCGATGCCTGACGTCCAGCCTCTGCGCCCTCACTGACAGTCTAATCCCAGGTTCACACAGCTCCTTCATGGGCGATGCCTGACTTCCGGCCTCTGCACCCTCCCCGACAGTCTAATCCCAGGTTCACAGAGCTCCTTCATGGGCGATGCCTGACGTCCGGCCTCTGCACCCTCCCTGACAGTCTGATCTCACGTTCACACAGCTCCTTCATGGGCGATGCCTGACGTCCAGCCTCTGCGCCCTCACTGACAGTCTGATCTCACGTTCACACAGCTCCTTCATGCGCGATGCTTGACGTCTGGCCTCTGCGCCCTCACTGACAGTCTAATCCCAGGTTCACACAGCTCCTTCATGGGCGATGCCTGACTTCCGGCCTTTGCACCCTCCCCGACAGTCTAATCCCAGGTTCACACAGCTCCTTCATGGGCGATGCCTGACGTCCGGCCTCTGCACCCTCCCCGACAGTCTAATCCCAGGTTCACACAGCTCCTTCATGGGCGATGCCTGACGTCCGGCCTCTGCACCCTCCCTGACAGTCTGATCTCACATTCACACAGCTCCAACATGGGCGATGCCTGACGTCCAGCCTCTGCGCCCTCACTGACAGTCTGATCTCACGTTCACACAGCTCCTTCATGCGCGATGCTTGACGTCTGGCCTCTGCGCCCTCACTGACAGTCTAATCCCAGGTTCACACAGCTCCTTCATGGGCGATGCCTGACTTCCGGCCTTTGCACCCTCCCCGACAGTCTAATCCCAGGTTCACACAGCTCCTTCATGGGCGATGCCTGACGTCCGGCCTCTGCACCCTCCCCGACAGTCTAATCCCAGGTTCACACAGCTCCTTCATGGGCGATGCCTGACTTCCGGCCTCTGCGCACTCACTGACAGTCTAATCCCAGGTTCACACAGCTCCTTCATGGGTGATGCCTGACTTCCGGCCTCTGCACCCTCCCTGACAGTCTAATCCCAGGTTCACACAGCTCCATCATGGGCGATGCCTGACATCCAGCCTCTGCGCCCTCACTGACAGTCTAATCCCAGGTTCACACAGCTCCTTCATGGGCGATGCCTGACTTCCGGCCTCTGCACCCTCCCTGACAGTCTGATCTCACGTTCACACAGCTCCTTCATGGGCGATGCCTGACGTCCGGCCTCTGCACCCTCCCCGACAGTCTAATCCCAGGTTCACACAGCTCCTTCATGGGCGATGCCTGACGTCCGGCCTCTGCACCCTCCCTGACAGTCTAATCCCAGGTTCACACAGCTCCTTCATGGGCGATGCCTGACGTCCGGCCTCTGCACCCTCCCTGACAGTCTGATCTCACGTTCACACAGCTCCTTCATGGGCGATGCCTGACGTCCGGCCTCTGCACCCTCCCTGACAGTCTGATCTCACGTTCACACAGCTCCTTCATGGGCGATGCCTGACGTCCGGCCTCTGCACCCTCCCTGACAGTGTAATCCCAGGATCACACAGCTCCTTCATGGGCGATGCCTGACGTCCGGCCTCTGCACCCTCCCTGACAGTCTGATCTCACGTTCACACAGCTCCTTCATGGGCGATGCCTGACGTCCGACCTCTGCGCCGTCACTGACATTCTAATCCCAGGTTCACACAGCTCCTTCATGGGCGATGCCTGACTTCCGGCCTCTGCACCCTCCCTGACAGTGTAATCCCAGGTTCACACAGCTCCTTCATGGGCGATGCCTGACGTCCGGCCTCTGCACCCTCCCTGACAGTGTAATCCCAGGTTCACACAGCTCCTTCATGGGCGATGCCTGACGTCCGGCCTCTGCACCCTCCCTGACAGTCTGATCTCACGTTCACACAGCTCCTTCATGGGCGATGCCTGACGTCCGGCCTCTGCACCCTCCCTGACAGTCTGATCTCACGTTCACACAGCTCCTTCCTGGGTGATGCCTGACTTCCGGCCTGTGCTCTGCAACCTCCTTGTGCCAGCCTCTTAAACTTTGACTCATAAAAACTACAAAGAAACTACAAAATCCCTAATAACCTGTGAGGAGTTCTCCTCCTTCTTTACAACCAAAATTAATTCGCTAGGGAACGAACTTAATGCCACCTCAAACTTCCCTCCTCCTCTTACCGGGACTCATCTCTCCTCTCCTCCCCCCCAGGCAACACCCAAAAAAAAAGCTCACTGGTCCAACTTTGAACTATATGATGACCATTCCATCTCGAAAATTCTATCCTCCTTAAAACCAAATACCCACTTCAACGACCCTCTCCCCGCCAACTGCTTGGCAGCGACCTCCCTACTCATCGCTCTATTTGGACTACAATTACCAACGCTTCCCTTCTCCAAGTGTCCATACCTGACTCCCTGAAACCGGGCAAGTCATCCCCATCCTAAAAAACCCACTCTGAATCCAGCAATTCCAGTCAGCTTCAGACCAATTTCTAATATTCCTCTTCTTGCAAAAGTGCTGGAGAAATGTGTGCAGCTACAACTAAGCCAACACATCGCTAATTTCAAATTGCTTGACGATTTCCAATCTGGGTTCAGGCCTGGGCACAGCACTGAAACTACTATTCTTCACATCGTTGATGATGCACACCAAGCCCTTGACCAAGGCAAAACCTATCTCTTGATCCTTCTGGATCTTTCTTCGGCATTCGACACAGTCAACCACAAGAAACTTCTCGAACGCCTCGAACACAGGATGGGTCTAGGAGGTACCGTCATCAAATGGTTTGGTTCCTTCCTCCAGAACCGCACCCAGAGATTCTTAGGCAACAGCAACCTATCTGCTCCTTCCCCGATATCAATCCGTGTCCCTCAAGGCTCTACTCTGTCCCCTACCCTCTTCAATCTCTACCGTGAACCATTAGCTGAAATTCTTCGTACGGCCAACATCTCCTTCCACATGTATGCCGATGATACTCAGATATACATTAAAATCTCCTCTCTTGAGGAGATCACCCATCTAAATGATGCCCTGAAACGGACTGTTCAATGGCTCGCCAACAACCAGCTCAAACTGAATGCCCAAAAAACGGAGTTCCTGCTCATCTCCCCCCTAATAACTCCAACGACACCCTGGAATGGATTAACTCGATCACAGCACTCAACTGCACACCGACCATAGTGGATTCTGCCAAATCTCTCGGTATAACCTTGGACAGCAACCTGAATATGCTTGAACACATCAACTCGATGGCCAAAACGGCCAGGTTCCATCTGAGCTACTTGAGAAAATTAAAACCCTTCCTTGAAACTGCCGACCTAAAAACCGCAGTTCAGGTGTTAGTTATCTCCAGAATTGAAAACAGCTGCTCTGCCCTATCTGGCCTGCCAACTTCCACGGCCCCTCTAAAAGCTTGCCTCAACGCAGCTGCTAGACTCTTATCCGGCTCAAAAAAATGTGACCACATTTCACCACATCTGAAGGCCTTGAACTGGCTTCCTCTTGAAGCCAGAATCCAGCTCAAGCTGGCCTGCATCACACACAAAGCCCTGTACACGAACTCCCCGGCATATCTCGCCCAGAAAATTGTGGTATCTGGGAAATTCAGAAACTCCCGGTCCGTCAGAGACCTTGTGCTCCAGCCACCCCGCTTCCGCAAGGAAAAAACATATAACCGAGCGTTCTCTGGGGCTGCACCAAGAATCTGGAACTCGCTACCATCCTCCATCAGAAGAATACCTTCTCTGTCAATCTTCAAAAAGGAAGCTAAAACCTTCCTAATGAGCAAATTCCTCCAATAACTCTCTTTTGTCGCGCATACCGCCTTTTATCATGGCTTTTTGTTTCTGTGCATATTCTCCTGTACTGCTCGGCCCTCTCTGTGTACCAATTCTCACTCCTTCAAATGTTCTGCCGGTTCTCTCTGCCTTTCGTTATCATTTGTCCCCACGTATACAATTGCTGGTTTTCCCTTTTTATCACTGACATGTCGCTCGCTGATTTTGGTACTGCACTGATTATTGTATATATCTCTGCTCTTGTCCTATTGTGTTCAATTCCCTAACACCCATTCCTTGTATTTTGCCTATGCCTAATCTGTATGTAACATGTTTATCCCTGTAAAGCGCTCTGATACCCTAACGGGTCACGTTCGCGCTCTATAAAACCTCAAATAAATAAATAATATTGGTTCTTCTGATTTCTAGTATTCATTCAGGTTCAATCAATTGTGCTGCCTGCGGCTCTACTCTTTATAAACTCGTTCGGTGCTGTTGATAACCTTGTATTTCTTACCGCTTTATTTACATATAGCTCAATACTTCTGTTTAATTTCTGTGCACTCTAATCCTTCCACCTCTGCAATTCGTCTCCTTTCCTGTGCCCTAAATAATCCTTTTCCCAGTGTCCGTCTCTTACACTTTAACTTTAATATTACCATTTAACTTTAATATTGGGCCATCTGTTTCTGTTGTTTTTTCAGACCACTGTGTATATTACTGATGTGCTGTATATTAACTGCTGCTACTCAGCACTTAAGTATGTATCTCTCCTTGACGTCTAAACGACACTGTACACTATAGGTGGCCTTGTATCTCTCGCCACTTATGCATGTATCTCTCGTTGACGCCGAAACTACACTGTACACTATAGGTGGCCTTGTAACTCTCATATGTATCTCTCATTGCGGTCAAACCCTCACTTGACACTCTTGGTAACTGTGTATCTCGCATTCACATCGAAACTACACTGTATACAATAGGTGGCCTTGTAGCTCTCACCACTTATGTATCTCTCGTTGGCGTCGAAACTACACTTTACATTATAGTTGGCCTTGTATTTCTCACCACTTATGTATGTATCTCTCGTTGACGTCGAAATTACACTGTACACTGTTGGTAACCTTGCATCTCTCGCCACTTATGTATGTATCTCTTGTTAACGTTGAAACTACACTGTACACTATGGATAGTCTTGTATCTCTCGCCACATATGTATGTATCATTCATTGACGTCGAAACTACACTGTACGCTGAAGAAAGATGGCCGCCAGGAGGATGAGCCTGTGAGAGGCTCTTGGGCTTGGGATCACTTTCCTTGGAAACCTCTGTATTAGCCAGCCCCTGGTGAACGACCACAGTAGGAAAGCTTCTACTTACCCTCAGACTTCCTGGTTCTGGTGATTTGGTCCATTTTTGATCCTAGACCCGTTTCCTAGCGTCACCTGCGCTGGTTTCCTGGTCACAGGAAGAGTGCCTGGGGCTTGTGGAGGCTGGTCTTGGCCACCGGCTCTAGCTCCAGAGGATACTGATTGGTGGCCCCAGGCTGAAGAACACCAATTTGCTATCTTTGGCGGCCCCTGGAAGGAGATGATGTGGGCATAATTGCAAGACAGCAGAGCAAGGTCAAGCTCTGGTGCGGGCACACTCCTGATCGGAGGTGGAGATCGGGGGCACGAGATGCAGAAGCGGAGTTGCTGCTGCTCATGTGCCTTCTAGGGGAGGCCAGAAGGAGTGCTTACCCTCCTTTTGCCCTCCATTAACACCAGGGAGTTCAGCTGGAGGTCTGAGCGCTGGGGCCTCTGCTTTCACCGAGGTTGCCCAAATCTGACTAATCCTACTAGGAGGCGCCCAACATCCTACTGTGATTCTCACTCTGCCTGTCTGGCTGTCCTTTTGGCCAAAACGGTGCGTGTGCCTTCCTGGAGTGGCCTGGAGGAGTGCCTACCCCATACTTGCCCCCCTATCCACCGGGCATTACAGCTGGAGGAGTGGGTGCTGGGGCCTCTGTTACCACTGAAGAAGCCCAAATCCAACTAATCCTACTAGGAGGTGCCCAACATCCTACTGTGATTCCCTCCCTGCCTGTCTGGCCGTCCTTTTGGCCAAAACGGTGCATGAGCCTTCCTGTGCTTTCCCCCTACTTGTACTCCTCTGCTCCGGGCATTACAGCTGTGGGAGCAGGTGCTGGGACCTCCTTTTCTGCCGGAGTAGCCCAAATCCTACCAAACCTAGTACGAGGCGCCCTTCACCAGATTCAATTGCTCCTTCCTGCCTCCGCTGGCTACTGATGACTTTTTGGCTCCTGCCTGCCTCTGCCACCTATAAACATGGGGATACCAAAGGGGATGATGGACGGAGCGTTAGAGCAAATCAAACACTCACCCCCAGTCAACTGATCTGGGTTTAATCCATCATCATTCTTTAGCTCACTCCACCACCCCAGTTCAGACATGGCCATATGCAAATCAGTCTGACCCTGTGCCTCATGGGAACAGTCCAGCCCGAACTGCCAAGCCATGTCTTCCCTGGACCGGAAACAAGCATCCTGGGACCGGTTTCGGGTTCAAAACCCTCATCAGTCAGGCTATCTTGAATCCAGTGTCAAAGTGAGCAAGGGACCCATGTCTGGGTATACCCTGCCAACTTAGGGCGAACAAAGCGATACCAAAGGGGATGATGGACGGAGCGTTAGAGCAAATCAAACACTCAGGTCTAAACTGGGGTGGCATGGTGAGCAAAAGAATGATGGATTTAACCCAGATCTCTTGACTGGGGGTGAATGTTTTGATTTGTTCTGCATTCCGTCCATCAATTGTGTGTCTTTTGCTTTCTCGCCCTAAGTGCGCCAGGTATGCCCAGACGTGGGTCCTGGGCTCACTGTGCCACTGGAATCAAGCTATCCTGGCTGAAGAGGGGTGAAACCCCGAAACCGGTCCTAGTATGCTTGTTTCCGGTCCAGGGAGGACCTGGCTTGGCAGTTCGGGCTGGACTGTTCCCATGAGGCACAGGGTCAAGACTGATTTGCATATGGCCAGGTCTAAACTGGGGTGGCATGGTGAGCAAAAGAATGATGGATTTAACCCAGATCTCTTGACTGGGGGTGAATGTTTTGATTTGTTCTGCATTCCGTCCATCAATTGTGTGTCTTTTGCTTTCTCGCCCTAAGTGCGCCAGGTATGCCCAGACGTGGGTCCTGGGCTCACTGTGCCACTGGAATCAAGCTATCCTGGCTGAAGAGGGGTGAAACCCCGAAACCGGTCCTAGTATGCTTGTTTCCGGTCCAGGGAGGACCTGGCTTGGCAGTTCGGGCTGGACTGTTCCCATGAGGCACAGGGTCAAGACTGATTTGCATATGGCCAGGTCTAAACTGGGGTGGCATGGTGAGCAAAAGAATGATGGATTTAACCCAGATCTCTTGACTGGGGGTGAATGTTTTGATTTGTTCTGCATTCCGTCCATCAATTGTGTGTCTTTTGCTTACCTATAAACATGGGAGCAAAGTTACAGTTGTGGCATTGCAAGCTATATGAGCTTTGCCCCCCCCGCCACTGCCCATCAGCCCCCCTAAAGCACCCCCTTGCCGCATTTATGTTGTTTCTGCCCCATTTTTTCCATAATGTATCCAGTCTATCTCTGATCCCATAGTATATAATCTTACCCTACTGCGACTACATTATAGTGATGCCTGACCTACTTCATTCCCCGCTCGCTGCTGCTCCCCTCCCCGTTTTAGTAAGTGGGTTTTGGAAGTGCAAACACTGGCTTTCGGCTGGCGACCAGCTTGAGTTCACGATGGCGTGCACGCGCAGCTGCCATCTGGGTTTCCTATCTCTTCCTCATTTCCTCGTCATGGCTCATTAACTCTCTGGACTCTGATGTTTCAATCGCAGCAGCAGCTCACATTACCAACTGAGGGCCCTGGACTACAGTCACATGAAAAACAACAGCGATTAGCATTGAAATGCAAGCTTTTTTTTGTCTAGTTAGAAATATTGCTTCACCTTATATCGCTATTTGTTTTATATTGGGAGTCACAGCCTAATTAGCAGTATTTTTGTCTCTCACTGTTTTTTTTTAAATATTTATTCGCGCAAAGCACAAAGCTATATTTAAGGTTACTTTTTCCACGTCACTTCTTCACTCTATTTAAACTCCACACCCCCACTCTTATTGTCTCTCTCTTTCTCTCTCTCTCCCCTCTCTAATTCTCTCTCTACTTAATTAACTCTCCCCTCTCTATCTTTTTTAGCCTTTCATTCTCTCTCACCCCTTTATCTGTTTCTCTTTCAAACTCCTTCATTCACTCTCTCTCCCCTTCTTTCTCTCTCTCTATCCCGCTCCACTCTTTATTCTATGTACACCCTTTCTCTCTCTTACCACCCTCTCTAATTGGGCATCATATCTTCACTCTATCTCTCACTCGGCAACACCACACCATCACTCAGCGCAACCACAGCATCAATCAGAGCCAGCACAGCATCAATCAGAGCCAGCACAGCATCACTCAGCACCAACACAACATCTCTCAACGCCATCACAGCATCACTCAACGCCATCACAGCATCACTCAGTGCAACCACAGCATCACTCAGTGAAACCACAGCATCACTCAGCACAACCACAGCATTACTCAGCACAACCACAGCATCACTTAGCGCCACCACAACATCACTCCGCGCCACCACAGCATTACTCAGCACCACCATAGATTTACTCAGCGACACCACATCATCACTCAGGGCCAACACTGCATCACTCAGCACCACCACAGGATGACTCAGCACCACCACAGGATGACTCAGCACCACAACAGGATGACTCAGCACCACCACAGGATGACTCAGCACCACCACAGGATGACTCAGCACCACCACAGCATCGCTCAGCACCACCACAGCATCGCTCAGCGCCACCACAGCATCGCTCAGCGTCACCACAGCATCACTCAGCGCCACCACAGCATCACTCAGCGTCACCACAGCATCACTCAGCGCCACCACAGCATCGCTCAGCGTCACCACAGCATCGCTCAGCGCCACCACAGCATCGCTCAGCGCCACCACAGCATCGCTCAGCGCCACCACAGCATCGCTCAGCACCGCCACTGCATCGCTCAGCACCGCCACAGCATCGCTCACCAACACCACAGCATCACTCAGGGCCGCCACAGCATCACTCAGCGCCGCCACAGCATCACTCAGCGCCGCCACAGCATCACTCAGCGCCGCCACAGCATCACTCAGCGCCGCCACAGCATCACTCAGCACCACCACAGCATCACTCAGCGCCAAGACAATATCACTCAGCACCACCACAGCATCACTCAGCACAACAGCAGTATCACTCAGCAACACCTGAGTATCATTCAGCATCACCTCAGCATCGTCTCCGCAACAGTCACCACCACCACCACTACCACCTCAGCATCACTCAGCACCACCTCAGCCTGCTCTTGGAATCTGGCATCTGTTGATTCTCCCCTAGCGTCTGGCCGCTGCTAGTGTTATAATACAGGTACTAGTTCCCAACCTTCACCCTCCGATTGTTTATGCCCCCTCAAAAAAAAAGCTTTAACAAACAACCATTGCAATAGGCAGAAACAAGTTGCCAGCATTGCAAGAACAAAAGAAAACTGAGGAAATTTTTTATTGTAAATACTTTTTTAATATGGTCGTTCAGTTTTACATAATGCCTTCTTGGTCATATATAAAGTAACAAAAATGCTTCTGACACTTTTTTATTATAACTTTTCAGCATGCCGCACAGCAGCCACACTTCTCTACAGCACAGCTTGAAGACATTGGCAAAGTCAATAGCTCTGGCTAAACACTTATAAGGCCCCAAAGGCGAGACCTATTGGCTATGCCAATGCTTGTTGTGGATGTCCCTGCTAGGAGTCCCTCTCTGGAGGATCTGTTTCACAGGCTTGGGATATCAATGTCCACAGACCATTCCTGATTGTTAGGAAATCCCATTACTGGGTTGGGAGACCATTGGATGTTCTCAGCCTTATGTTTGGGGAAACAGATCCTGGCCAGAAACAGTATTGCATCCACGCCCATCAACTGGTTAACTTGAATAAAATATATGTTTCAGTTTTTCTTTATGGAAGGAAATTAAAGGTCTGATTCACAAAGATAAACCTACACTTTTGTGTAAGGATATGTTTTTTTTGGTATTCACAAACTACGACTTAGTGAATTTATGGCTATGGAGTTTCTGCAGTCGGGGCAGAGAACTCTGCACATAAAAAGATAGCAAAGGCCTATTTTGCCTTTATGAATCAGGCCCTAAGGCTTTTATCTTATATGGCCCAGGGCATACATTTAAGATTTATAGGGGACGTTTGCCATTCTTGCCATGAGAAATGATGAAGACAGGACCCAGATCATGAGTAACCGGGACGTTTCAAGATATGTACAACACAAGAATTGGACGGTAGCAGCTGAGAAGACCCACAAGAGGATGTGGGAGAGTTGACAAAGAATCCTAGCAAAAACTGTTATTTTTATAACATATCTTCTGATATGGTGCTTTAGAGCTGGTCTAAGGTGCCCCGTTGGTAATGCGTTCTACCTGAAGTATAGACCGGGGCAGATTTTGAAGGAGTCCTGAAGGCAGGAGAAGTCTGTCTGGCAGGAGGAAGAGGTGGTGGCTTGGCACCAGACTTGCATAGCAGGGCCACAGAGCACTATCTGCTGTTGCTTCTGCACATTGACTCCAGTTAGTCCTGGCTTTGTAGTCAAAAATGGAATGCATTCTGGGCTTGTATTTTCACTTTTGACATTGTGAGCAGGGATTGAATCATTTCAACATATAAAGTGCTGTTTTGATCGAAAGCCAGGACTCTGAGCATGTCACATAAACTCTGCCTCATGTTAAAATATGCTTTCACACTTCACCTCTCTCCAGGACTGGCACCATGTCACCAGCACCTCCTCCTCCAGTCAATCAGCCAGCACCATGTCACCAGCACCTCCTCTCCCAGCCAATGAGCCGGCACCATGTCACCTGCACCTCCTCCTCCAGTCAATCAGCCGGCACCATGTCACCAACACCTCCTCCTCCGGGAGGGGTGACCTAGCATGTATTTAGAGCCTCACTCTCTGTGAAACAATCGCACACTTCATCTCTGCCCTCTTGTGAGTACCTTATGATCGACATCTCCACCTCCAGTAACTTAAAGTGCTCCCTCCACACGTGCTACCACCCTCTCGGGGGTAATCGCACTTTCATTGAACAGGTCATGGAGATTACCTCCTACAACACTGACGATCATATCAACCAGATCTTCCTTGGTGACTTCAACATCCTTTGGAACAATATCAATGACCCGCTTGTGAACAGTTTCAAATCCTTCCTCCAGGACCTCAACCTAATCCAAGCCTATAACGGTACGAGCCATAAGAAAGGAGCCACCCTGGACCTAATGATTGCCAACGAGAACTCCTTACAAGTTGACTTTATTCTCCCTTACGATTGGACCGACCACCACTGCATCACCTTTTCCCTAAATATAAAAGCAGTCACCTCCAAGGGCCAACCAAAGAAAGCCAAACACTGGATCCGCGACACGGAGCTCACTTTCTATATCTAATGTTAGTTACAAAACCTTGCTCCCACCTTCCACCATGACCAATGCCCAAGACCTCACTGATCACTCTTTCATTTCCATGTAAAACATCATGGCCACCATAGCCCCTAAACAACTAAAAAGAATCCCTTCCAAACGTTCCAACCCCTGGTTCAACAGTGATCTTAACTAAGAACGGCGGCTCCTTAGACTTGCTGAAAGAGCATGGAAACCAGTGATGGCCGGCATGCTTCGCGGGTGGCGGGGCAGGCGCGGGGGGGGGCACGTGCTGTGGGGGTGTGTAGGTGCGCAATGTAGAAAAAAGTAATAAATAAATAAATAAAAACTTACCTTGCCGCCGGGTCCCGCTAGATTTGGGTTGAAACTCCTATGGCCTATGGCCCCTCCCTCCTCTGGGACTCTCACAGCAACAAGAGACAGGCAGAGATAGAGTGGTTGTGTGTTAGAGAGAGAAAGCAGAGCTTGTTGGCGCCCTCTCCTGATGGTGGCTGCCACAGCACTGTCAGCAGTAGTAGTGTGCTAGGGGCACACACAAGATGTCAACCTCAGACTTCCACCCAGGCATATACCCCATTAATTGCCACAACCCACAGCCTAGCCATGCTGTCTTGGACATAACAGTCGGGGGCGAGAGGGGCAGACCAAGGGTGTGTTCGGTCATCACTAGCACCTAATAGCAGGATGTGACAAAGTCAGTGTGTCATTGTTTGTCCACGTGCGTTTTTAGGCGCACAATGTATCTCATGCACTGAGTGTAGCCTACAGATACACAGGCCCCCTCTCAGCTGTAGATGTTTTCAACTGCAGTTTACATGTACAGATGTTACTTTATGAGTTTAAATGCATATGGACTCCTCAATTTACTCACACTTAATATTACCCCAGTATGGTGCATAGGAGCGTAGCGCAGGCCCCTGTGGCCTCTTAGGTGCAGTGCCCCCCCCCCCCCATTCAGCCTGTGAACTAGAATTTCTGAAGGTTAATGGCGTCTCAGGAGCCCCTCGCTATGGTCAGCTGGGAGTCCCCATCATTTTGCATACCACCACTGGGGGTGCAATGTTATGTGGGAGTAAACATGCTTCCATTGGTAGTGAGTGGTTGTTCCATGGTTTGATTAAGAATATTCACAAGGTTTCTGTGGCCCATTGACACCTGGAAGCAACTGAAGATTTACTCCTGTCAATAGCAGGAGTAAATCAATATCCAGGAATGGGCATGCAATACTCCAAAAACTGCTTGGCATGTAGGCAAAGGGAATTTCTCCGAGGCGAAGATATTCGTCCAGTGATCAAAATAAAAGTTCAGTTACACTAATGCAAATACATTTTCAAATGTACAGTTGTACGCTATGTAAAATAACACACGCAGAGACCATTTGTGAATTCCAGAAATGCAGAGATGCACACTCAAGAATAGGTCCAAATCGCTTTGGATATCAAGGCCACAATTGTGAACATTACATTTATATATCGTGTTTTAATGCTGACAGACAGACTGTGGGCACAGTACTGTTTGTGTTCTACCTGTAAACATGCACCCTTTATGCACCCTTTATGTTATGTGCTGAGACTGAGCTCAGAGCACAATTTGTCACCATGTCACCAGCACCTCCTCCTCCAGTCAATCAGGTCATGATCAGGCTTCCCATTCTTCAGGCTTTTTTCTGAATCTCTCAATCCACTTATGCTAGGGTGAAAGAGCCCTCCCCCAGTGTGTGTGGCCCCAATCTTTAGGTTTGGCACTGCATCGCCACCTTCTTCTCTTCCTCCAGCCAATGAGGCCTTGAAACGACTTTCCTACCTTCAGACCTCTTGCAAAATCATGTAATCGATCTACACGAGGAAAAAGGAGACCCCCACGGTGTCCAGCAGCCCCACTCCCTGGCCTTGTGCCATGTCACCACCTCTTCTTCCTTCTCCAGTCAGTCAGGCTCCAGACCTGCTTTGACACCTTCAGATCCTCTACAAATCCACCTATAATATGTTGAAGGAACATCACACCGTGCATTGCAACCTGGCTCCCCAGGCCATGCACCACACCTCCTCTTCCTTCTCCTGCTCCTCCTTCTGCCAGTCAGGCCCGAACCCACTTTGCCTCCCTTAGGCTTCATTCAAAATCTGCCAGTCCATGTGCACCTAGCAGAAGCATCAGTAGATAGTGCTCTGTGGCCCTGCTATGCAAGCCTGGTGCCAAGCCACCACCTCTCCCTCCTGCCAGACAGACTTTTCCTGCCTTCAGGACTCCTTCAAAATCTGCCCCGGTCTATACTCCAGGTAGAACACATTCCCACAGGGCACCACAGACCCGCTCTAAAGCACCATATCAGAAGATATGTTATAAAAATAACAGTTTTTGCTAGGATTCTTTGTCAACTCTCCCACATCCTCTTGTGGGTCTTCTCAGCTGCTACCGTCCAGTTCTTGTGTTGAACATATCTTGAAACGCCCCGGTTACTCGTGATCTGTGTCCTGTCCTCATCATTTCTCATGACAAGAATGGCAAACGTACCCTATAAATCTTAAATGTATGCCCTGGGCCATATAAGATAAAAGCCTTAGGGCCTGATTCATAAAGGCAAAATAGGCCTTTGCTATCTTTTTATGTGTAGAGTTCTCTGCCCCGACTGCAGAAACTCCATAGGCATAAATTCACTACTAAGTCGCAGTTTGTGAATACCAAAAAAAAAATATCCTTACACAAAAGTGTAGGTTTATCTTTGTGAATCAGACCTTTAATTTCCTTCCATAAAGAAAAACTGAAACATATATTTTATTCAAGTTAACCAGTTGATGGGCGTGAATGCAATACTGTTTCTGGCCAGGATCTGTTTCCCCAAACATAGGGCTGAGAACATCCAATGGTCTCCCAACCCAGTAATGGGATTTCCTAGCAATGTGTCCACTGCAGAGAAGGATCCTGTAACTCTAACAGTAACTTTGGAAATCTTATACAATAGCTTATGAGGAATGGACCTCTAAATAGCACATGAATTAAATCTACTTGCAGCAACCAGCATTACTGACACAATTGAAGGTAGCTCGGTCTTTCTGGCTGTTGCACAATTTGAAGATTGTTTTTAATTATCGATAGTGCCCTTATTGGTAAGGATTGCTTAGAATGACATGACTCTTAGAAGATTCTAGACCTAAGTGTTTATGTAAAAGACTATGCTATTTGGGGAATAGTGCCAAATATTAGAGAATGGATCATATATTTACAAGTGGTGAGCAAAGTCTGTACATTTGAATTGTGTCAGCTTCCTAAAGATTTTTTAAAACACTGCCCACTTTTTCAGAGAAGAACTCTCTTGAAAGTTGTGGGAAAAATTGCTAAAAAAAAAACCTTTTTGTATGATTTTTGCCAGGAGAAGTTTTGGGAAAGGGACAAACTCCATGACTTTCTGACGTTGTGATGTTTAATGTCTTCGTAAATCTTTGCCAGTGGATTAATAATTTTGCCCAATCCTAGTATCGACTGAGTAACTTCAAATGTATTGTCTGCTAAATGTGCAGTGGCAATCTCTTCTCTTCAGCAAGGTTATTTTTTAGTAAGTTTTGATTTTCTATGAAGCTTTATTTAATTTGAGTAGTATCTATTTTAATGCTTACATGTAAAACTTTGCATGTGCAAATCAGTATTTTTT
This sequence comes from Calotriton arnoldi, assembly GCA_963921515.1. Classification (NCBI taxonomy): domain Eukaryota; kingdom Metazoa; phylum Chordata; class Amphibia; order Caudata; family Salamandridae; genus Calotriton; species Calotriton arnoldi. Next base: position 1,351,333 of record CAWUFW010002609.1, read on the forward strand.
CAAAGGGTAGGATTGCGACCACCACATCATGCCTTAGTGCCAAGTTCTAATTTCTGAGTGTAATTTATTTTTTGGTACTTACTGCACGATCTCCATCCGTCCTAATGGCTTCAAACAATTGTGATGGCCACCCTCATCTGTGCCAGTGTGAGTGTGCTTTGGAAGGAGAGCTCGTGCTGCAGAGGACATCTGTGGGAGCTGTCCACAGATGATGTGATGGTAAAAATGCAGCTCGGATGGCACTGCAGATTCTGGCTGATAGATATCAGATTCTGTAAGTAAGAAAACATTTGGCCTTGTTAGGCCAGCTTGGCATCACCACAGATAACTAACTTTACTCAAGCTTGAAAATGCCTCTCAAAGTCTCAATGTGTGAGAGTTTTCGACTGTACAGATGCCGGAAGCCTTCAACTAACACTTTGCTGTGATATTCTAGGCCATCAGGGAACAGAAGGCAGCATTGCAAGTAAGTCACTCACTAGGTGGAACGTTCACTCATTCATTAGGTTAAGATGGAGACATCCTCAAGGGTTCAGTTCATCAAAGCCTCACGTAGTGCAGTGCCACCATGTAGAGGAAGGACTGCATGAGGCAAGGCCTCAGTGCATCACAGGAAGCTGAAAGGCCAAGAGACATGGAGCTCAGTTACTGATGACTTTCACTGAAGGACTGCTTCCTGTGGCAAAAGTCTATAGAGTTCCAAGGCACTCGTCAAAGATGGGCCAAACTCTGCGGCTTTCATTATGGGTCATAATGGGCGGCTTTAAAGATAGACCGTACACTGCAGCTTCAAAGATGGACCGTACAATGCAGCTTCAAAGATGGGCCATACAGTGAAGCTTCAAAGGTGGGCCGTACAGTGCGGCTTCAAAGATGGACCGTACAATGCAGCTTCAAAGATGGACCGTACAGTGCGGCTTCAAAGATGGACTGTACAATGCAGCTTCAAAGATGGGCCATACTGTGAAGCTTCAAAGATGGGCCGTACAGTGCGGTTTCAAAAATGGACCGTGCAATGCAGCTTCAAAGATGGGCTGTACAGTGCGGCTCTAAAGATGGGCCGTACAGTGCTGCTTCAAAGGTGGACCGTACAATGCAACTTCAAAGGTGGGCCGTACAGTGCGGCGTTCAAAGACGGACCGTACAATGCAGCTTAAAGATGGGCCATACAGTGAAGCTTCAAAGGTGGGCCGTACAGTGCGGCTTCAAAGATGGACCGTACAATGCAGCTTCAAAGATGGACCGTACAGTGCGGCTTCAAAGATGGACAGTACAATGCAGTTTCAAGGATGGGCCATACTGTGAAGCTTCAAAGATGGGCCGTACAGTGCGGTTTCAAAAATGGACCGTGCAATGCAGCTTCAAAGATGGGCTGTACAGTGCGGCTCTAAAGATGGGCCGTACAGTGTGGCTTCAAAGGTGGACCGTACAATGCAACTTCAAAGGTCGGCCGTACAGTGCGGCGTTCAAAGATGGATCGTACAATGCAGCTTCAAAGATGGGCCATACAGTGAAGCTTCAAAGGTTGGCTGTACAGTGTGGCTTCAAAGATGGACCGTACAATGCAGCTTCAAAGATGGGCTGTAAAGTGCAGTTTCAAAGATGGGCCGTACAGTGCTGCTTCAAAGATGGGCCATAGAGTGTGGCTTCAAAGATGAACTGTACAGTGCAGCTTCAAAGATGGACCGTATAGTGTGGTTTCAAAGATGGACCATACAATGCAGCTTCAAAGATGAGCTGGACAGTGCGGCTTCATAGATGGATCGTACAGTATGGCTTCACAATGGGCTGTACAGTGCAGCTTCAATGATGGACCGTACAATGCAGCTTCAAAGATGGGCTGTACAGTGTAGCTACACACATAATCTAGTTGCCGAGTAGAAGTTGGAGAGGTGGGACACCCATCAATTTCCAGACTACGGGGTAAAACGAAAGCTTCTCCACTTGCCCAAGCAATTTCAGAGCTGGTGAAACTCTTGTTTCAGTTTGGTCATTGATGGATCCTGGGTTGACAAGGCTCTCTTTCTCCACTGCTCATGTTCCAGACCTCAGGTGAAACTCCTCCATTCAGAGTGCCGTCTCTTTCGGTGCTGGTGATCCCTGGACTATCCGAAAACAGGCAATCAGAACTTAAGCCAGGGTCTAGATAAACACTTTCTGCCCCTAGAGTACAGGCAGGACGGCAACATTTCCCAGACCTCAGGACATCACAGAGCAGGTCCCAGATTGTGACACGTCAAATGCACATTGTGGCAGGGGGTCCCCCCAGTCAATGACACAATGAAAAGTGTGATTGAAATGTAATTTATTCAATAGATGCTGTGCCTGGGTAGCTGCCTGCCTAGTTTAGCGATTGCCAGGGCCAGAGGATTCAGACCGTGGGCACGTGACAACAAAACCAAAAGAAAAGTGTAGAAACCTGAAATCAGGATGGAACTAAGAGATGTGTGTACTACAGGGCTGGACTAATAGCGACAATTAATTGTTTATCAAGGAAACCATATTACTATTTAAGTAAACAGTCTGATTATTAAAGCATTCCATAGGTAACCGGATCACTGACAGAATGTCCAAAACACAACTATCGTGTGGACAGAGTATGGTGTCAAAACTATTGAGGACCACAATATCGAGACGGTAAGTGCAAATAGGTAAGTATAGATTTACTATTCTTAACTCCACATCTATGTACCTTGACGATATATATATATCGTCAAGGTACATAAATGTGGAGGTATATATAGTAAAACTTTACGTACCTACAGAAACTTACCTTCACGATATTTTGGTCCTCAATATTTTTGTCACGATTTTTTGACAATATTTGTGTTTTCAATATTCTGAATAAATGTCAAGGTAACCATTCTTAACAAGCATTTGCAATGCAATCGGCCTCACCTTTGGGACCATATATGTATTTAGCTATGCAGCACATTAGCCTGGGTGCTGAAACATCTACTGTTCTTTAACATGAAGGGAAAGTAAGCACCAAACTGTGTGACACTCCAGGTATGGGAACACGTGGAGAGAAATATTGCCTTTCAGCTGGAAATGGTATAGTCCAAAGCTCTGTTTTTAATATAAAATCAGGGCCTTCGGTGGTCATATCACTGAAAATACAAGATTTGAAAAAAATATTATTGTCTACGGGTGCTCGTGGAAGACAATCTCTATGAACTGGAATCTAGAGAATGCTAAAGTGATTCTGGTATATCACTGACCTCTGCTGGTCGTTTTCTATCAAGAAAGTTAAATAGAGGCAGTTGCCAGAAAAGTTAAAAAAAGAAAGTCCATCAGCAGAAGGTAATTCTGGTATTTTACTGACCTCTATTGGTCGTTTTCTATCATGACAGTTAAATAGAGGCAGTTGAACAGAAAAAAAATGTACCTAAGTGGAAACAGACAAGTAATAGGGCTGATCTCCAGAGCCCACAAAGTACATACACATATAAGTATATACTAAAGTATATACAAGAGGTCTCGAATGCTCGACCTAAAAAGGAAGGAGTAACACAAGGCACCTGTGAAAAGCAAGAAACGAGAGAAAATATGAGTATGTTACAGACCTTTGTTACTCTAACCTGACCTTTGAACTAGCAAAAGTTCAGATGCTCATTTAACCTCTGGAAGCTCTGCTTGGGGTGATATATGAATTCATAATGCTATGAATGTTATGTCAACTTATCTGATCACTTCGGTGAACTGAGTTCTCCAGTTGCCAGCTACCTGCTCAGATGCAGTTTCAAACTCCCCCCTACCAAGATGTGGTAAATTGGAGAACTTTGTGCCTTACACAGCTTGTGACTTATCTAAGTTTACTAGCTCTACCCAGCTTCACCCGCAGGAGAAATGTTCCTCCCCCCAAAAAAGTTTTCCGGAGAATTTTTTTGAAAGAAACTCAATAGGAGAATCTCCCTCCTAAAGAGTGACAATTTTAAAATCAGACTTTGACTTTATTGGATTGTTCTCTGGCCGCTTTATATTTTAAAATTTTATGTAATTCAAAAGAATGAAACGTTCTAAAAAAAACTTCCCAAAGTTGTGATGGAAAAACTTTTGCAGTCTTGTCGACTAATGTTTAGTAGGCACTTGATGGATTTATCCATTGACATATCAGACACCACTAAGTAACTTGATTCTTGGTGCTTAAATAACGCGTTATGACTTTACTTTCATCGATTTCAGAAAGATGAAAGGCTGCATTTGCCCTACTGGAGTTTGAGCCAAAGCGCGGAACTCTGCAATTCGGGTTAATCCTCTGAGCTGTTCTACTGGGTTCCTTGGCAGTATCTCTGCTCCACAACATTGGCGGTGGGGACCAGATGGGTCTTTTTCTACTGGGAAGCCATCTTTGCATAGTGGTGTAGAGGGTGGTGGCGGAAGAAGGGCGCACGGTATGACTTTAGTAACACAGCAGCCGCCCTATCATGTCCAGGCTGCTAGTGGCTTTCTGTTGCGCCTGTATCATTCACACCCACCAAGGTCCCTCCTTTAGAGGAGCTCAGATAATTCATTGTAAGAACCGGGGGCCTCATTTATGAGGTTTTACCATAGGCAGTGCCGCAGGCCTTCCGGCTGCGCTGCCCTACGGTAAAAAAAAGGACAGGAATGCGCCATATTTACCAGATACGGTGCATTCCTGTCCTTTTCCCCTGCGCCGGCGCACAATGGGCTGCCGCGCGCCAACGCAGAATGCAGCACACAGAGAAAAGGAAAAACAAGGAGAAATAAAGGTATTTCTCCTCGTTGTGCCTCCCTTACGCCTCCCCTGGGGAGGCGTGAGTTTTTGGCGCTGCCTCAGATTTACGATTTCTCGTGAATCTGGGGCAGTGTCAAAAAGCCGTGGATGTTGCTGGGAACGCCCCCAGCCACACCCATTGCACGCCCCTTTAACGCAGAAAACTGCGTTAAAGGGGACAATATTTACAAGTCTGCATTAAGCCAAAAAAAGTGGCTTAGTGCTGCCTGGTAAATATGGAGCAGGCTCCTGCGCCACGGAACGCCACAAAACGTGACGTTCCGACGGCGCAAGGGGCCTCATAAGTGAGGCCCAGAATTTCTGTGCCTACGCCTGGATACACTCACTGGTGACAAGTTACGCTATGCAAAATGATTGATTGATTGATTGATTAGTGAATTGATCACTACAAGTGATACGGAGGTGCAGCCATCAATAGTGCAACAGGTGCAGTGGCAGCGGTCCACAAAGTGTTAGGACCTCTCTGCACCTACATTTTTTTTTTACTACAGCAGGGCCCCATGGTGCCCTCGCTGCACCACTGAAGTCATAGTCTAAATTCTGCCACGAATTAATATTTGAATACGAAATAGCACATGTAAATTGTGTCTCTGCATGTTCTTCCCAACTTAAAGATGTGAAGGTAACGTCAGTTGTTCGCTGGTGCTTGCAGGTATGGATTTCCCATGCAGTAAAGTAGTGTTGCTACATTTTTTACTGTGGTGGCATCACTTTAAATTGTAAAATTGTGTTAAATGTGCGGAAATTCACTTACCACACATTTAACGAATGTTATTCCCCCCTGACGTGGTCTAAAAGAGGGTCCGGGTCCTATTGGCCACGTCTTCCGAGGAGCAAAGACCGTCTCGGGGCAGTGCAGACACTGACTACTGAAAAGCTGCTCGCACCTGCCTGCCACCCTGAGTCGCACCACAGTGCCTTTGCACCCACCTGAGCATCCCACAGACACCGTGAAGAGGCGCTATTCGAATGTGCTAAACTGCCATGAAATGAGATATTCCACTGAACAGGCGTGTTTTATGGGACACCTAGTTGTGGTTAAGAAGGTGGAATTCCCCCACCCTCAACCCTGTGTGGGCACAGGCGTGGAACCGCGGCTCCCCATGAATAAATCACATGCATGCAGTTCACATGGTAACAGCACATCTGCTGCACGCTGGGGCAGCCGAGCATTCGCCTCCACCTAAAAAATGACTCCAATAGGATTTATCAAATCACATGAGAGCAGAAGGCGAAAAAACCCACCTAATGGGGGAGAGGGGGTCTATTTCAGCTGTCAAAGCTAGGGCTGTTTTGCTGCCTTTTGTTGCACCAACACCGCATCATAACATAAAGATGTCCCGTAGCCGACAGAAAATGTGCATTTTTTATGGTCTGCAAACCCTTCAAGTCGCAGGCGGTGCACTGGTCTGGATTGGGAGGTTTCACTACAAGCCGGTGCCTCTGAAAAGCTGGTAGAGGTGCACTGACAGTGACCTAAACAATACAGGCATGATCACAGCCCAACATCAAGGGAGTAACTTACCATGCAATAAAAGAAGGTGCATTGAATTATTGGCATATATCGCTTTCAACAGTATATAATAGCGGTTCAAAGATAAGTGGTACATTGCACTGTCCGTTTCTATATTAGGATATCAAAGACAGATATTACAGAAAGGCTACTAACCATTGCCTCGTGTCACTTAGAAGGAACTCTTAAGGGAACATAGCTTTTAGAGGGGTCATTCTGCCCTGAAGAAAGCCCACTGACAGGTGCTGAAACATGTCGACCCAAACAGGCCAGTGAGGGAGGCTCCATAATAGTTACCACACACTCAACTCCTTTCCTGTTTTTAATCTTGTATGAAACAGGATTAACTTGTAATAAAAACGCTTGTTATTATCCTTCCTAATTACAATTTTAACCCACTTCTCATTACCCTTCACAGTGACAAAAACCTAATCTAAAAAACAAAAAACAAAAAGAGCTTAGGGTGAGTCCGCCTTGCATCATTCCATACAGAGCAGAAGTGATGCAGCATGCCACCTAGTGTAGGTTGGGGACATGTCCCTCCTCCTAACCAGTATAATAAATCCCCTTAATAAGGATCAAATAAATCTTAAGCCATTTAGGAAACACAGGAGAATGCTGAAATGAATTCAGACTTTATATAGAGAGATCCCCATTCCTATGACGTACAACTGATTCTGCCACAGCCCTAAAATCTTTTGAGTGGCCTCTGCGTGCAGTAAAAGATCCCCAATTCTCTATTGGCCAACCCCTTTGTAAATAGTTTTGTTTCCATAAAACGTCAAAAGAGGACTAAAACCAATTTTATCTCTGGAAACCAAAGGCAGAGCAAAACTAAGTGGCAAAAATCCAACATCTAGATCCCATGTAAGAAGCTAGGAAGGGGGGCTTCATTCCATCATCCACCATGAGCGACAGTCACGCTTTAGACCATTCTGGTGGACCACGCACCGACCAGCTTGGCCCTTATCAAAGGTGAACGCTTCACCATCACTTGATTTAGGCCGCCGGGAAGCTTTGATCCTGCTTTACATATCTAAGGCCGAAGACACCATGGACTATTGTAGAATTCACTTTTGTAAACCTGGGGAGCGGTGTTAGGAAAGTCCCAAAGTGAATTTGGTTCCTTTGCTCCAATCATTAACAGCCGATAAGATTCCGAATAGACACCTCCTTATTGAAAATCTGGAGTTCCAAGAAGGCCTTGGCTTTCACCGCTGTACATCGAAGTTCACGTTCAGACCCTCGTACAGGAGATTACACAATAAACGTTAAGATGACACCGAAGATACACAGATTCACCTTTATTTGCTGAATGAAGCGGAGCGCCGATGCACCATCACCAAATGCCTAAGGCACACCTATGTCTGGTTAAAAGGAAATTATTTGTGGCTAAACGGATCCAAAGAGAATTCATTTTGGACAGGGATACTAGGAGGGACTCCATACCCTTTGACTGGCTGCAACAGTTGCGAACAACGCCATAACTATTGCGTAAAATATATTATCTGCGTGTCTGGTGATTCTGAGTTCTGTTGTACCCGGTAGACCTCTGGCACCGACTTTCAACCAACGATGCACAGAAGGGACCTTCTGCTATAACTGCTCAAACACAGGATGGATCTCAAGAGATCTCTAGTGCTTCTCTAATCATAAAAGTGTACCATTATACTCTGGTGCCCCTAAAAACCAAATACAACAAGCATTGGCATAGCCAATAGGTCTCGCTTTTGGGACCTTATAAGTATTTAGTTATGCAGCATAATATCCTTGGTGCAACAACATTAACTGTTGCATGGTTAAACACTTATAAGGCCCCAAAGGCGAGACCTATTGGCTATGCTAATGCTTGAGGTGGTGTTGAGTGGTGTTGAGGTGGTGCTTAGTGATGCTGTGGTGGTGCTGAGTGGTGTTGTGGTGGTGCTTAGTGATGCTGTTGCGGTACTTAGTGGTGCTGTGGTGGTGGTGCTTAGTGATGCTGAGGTCGTGTTTAGTGGTGCTGAGTGATGCTGTGGTGGTAGTGTGGTGGTGCTGAGTGGTGCTGTGGTGGTGCTTAGTGATGCTGTTGTGGTACTTAGTGATGCTGTGGTGGTGGTGCTTATTGATGGTGAGGTGGTGTTGAGTTGTGTTGTGGTGGAGCTTGGTGATGCTGAGGTGGTGTTTAGTGGTGCTGTGGTGGTGCTGAGTGATTCTGTGGTGGTGCTGAGTGATTCTGTGGTGGTGCTGAGTGATGCTGTGGTGGTGCTGAGTTGTGTTGTGGTGCTTAGTGATGCTGAGGCTGTGTTGAGTTGTGTTGAGGTGGTGCTGAGTGATGCTGTGGTGGTGCTTTAGTGATGTTGTGGTGCTTAGTGATGCTGAGGTGGTGTTTAGTGGTGTTGAGGTTGTGCTTAGTGATGCTGTGGTGGTGCTGAGTGGTGTTGTGGTGGTGCTTAGTGATGCTGTTGTGGTACTTAGTGATGCTGTGGTGGTTGTGCTTATTGATGGTGAGTTGGTGTTGAGTTGTGTTGTGGTGGTGCTTGGTGATGCTGAGGTGGTGTTTAGTGGTGTTGAGGTGGTGCTTAGTGATTTTGTGGTGGTGCTGAGTGATGCTGTGGTGGTGCTGAGTGATGCTGTGGTGGTGCAGAGTGATGCTGTGGTGGTGCTGAGTGATGCTTAGACGAGTTTTGAATTTAATCAGTACATCCCGCTGTGTAGATAATTACACTCTAGGCACAGATAGATATGCATTATGCTGCCTTCTGCACAGCGACAAGCATGTGCAAGGCTGAGCGAGACGGGGAAGATGTTTGACAGACTATGTACTTAGCGAGACTTTAAAATGAATGCATTTAAGCAGAGACAAACCTAGCCCATTGTATTGGCTTGTTGACTGTTTAACTCTTTGCTGTAAGCGTCCGTGGTGGCCTCCTCGTCTGCTGACAAAACACAGGCAAATGCAGATGCAGTGGTGACGTGATGTGTGGTGGGGAGGGGGCATTAAAGCGCTTGTCCGAGCGAGAGGAAAGCCAGATGGCGCCTCTGAGAAGGGAGGGGTAGTGCGCGCAGTGTCTGTAAAACAGGAACATGTGTAGACTCTGCTTCGGCTTCCTTTAATTCAAAAGATACATTGCCTTTTGCACCATTGCGCTTCTCTGATGCAAAGAAAGAAAATGAGCAATGTAAAAACTCCTCGTCTGCTGACAAAACACAGGCAAATGCAGATGCAATGGTGACATGATCTGTTCCTTTAATTCAAAAGATACATTGCCTTTTGCACCATTGCGCTTCTCTGATGCAAAGAAAGAAAATGAGCAATGTAAAAACTCCTCGTCTGCTGACAAAACACAGGCAAATGCAGATGCAATGGTGACGTGATCTGTGGTGGGGGAGGGGGCATTAAAGCGCTTGTCCGAGCGAGAGGAAAGCCAGATGGCGCCTCTGAGAAGGGAGGGGGTAGTGTGCGCAGAGGAGCCATTAGAGAACACCCAGATGGCAGCTGCGCGCGTGCACGCTATCGTGAACGCAAGCTGGAGGCCAGCAAAAGCCTCTCTGGTAGCACTTCAAAAACCCACTTACTAAATGTCTCGGCCAGAGCAGCGCTAAGCGCTGGCTCAGGTGAGACCTAAAAACTATAGAGGACACATAATTAAGCAGGAAGATTCTGCCTGATGATGGAAATGGCAGTTCACATCTCATTGCACTAAAAATCTTCTCATTGGAACACAGGTTCACATTCAGTCCTGGGCACTGTATACGATAATCATGGTAGTGAAGGATTGAATGCCTGTGAAGATTGGCACCCAGTCTTAACATACGTTCCTGTAACTACAAGCTCTACTGTGAGGTTCAATTCAAGGCTGTGCAAATATTTCAAAATTTTCTTTTGTGAAATGTTGCAAAATTTAACAAAAATTACAAAAAGTTGTAAAAATTTGATTTCGCCATTTAATGTGTGCAAGTCTGAGAGAGCGTTGCTTTCTTAAGCAAACAGGCTAGATTGAGGAGAAAATGGCTCCCAAAGACATTACCTGCTCCAAGATGTCTGTTACTGGAAACAATTGTGCAAAACATTGGAGTCATGAAATCTAAAGCATGTTGCACATTTCACTTAATGCATAATTTGTGAGTTTCACGTAAGTGATAAAAATGTTGCTCAGGTCTAGCTAAATTCTGTCAGTAGTTGATTATGGTTAAACCATGAGGGTGAGCGCTCTGGAACGCCACAAACCCTCGGTCAACAGCCCTGCCCACCCTCCCTTCATCATGGTAAGGCCCACCCTACTGTGACCTTGTCACCCACTAATGAAGAATCACCCCCTCACCCGGCCCCTCAAAGTACCGCATCAAGCGGTAGATTCTGCCCAATGCATTATGAGCATATACGTGCACACTGCGACTGTGGGCAGGAATCTTTACACCGGGGAACTATTTAACTGAACCAGGAGTGCTGCAGGTGGGTTGCATGCAGAGAAAACAGTATATTATAAAACTATAAAGATGTAAATACACAAATGGAACCTCTTGTCACATTGCATAAGAAAGGAAATAGGCCATTGCAAATTACTGTGCATCTCGAGAGGAGTCACACTGCGTAGCTTGGAGCATTTTGACTTTTGTCCTAGAGGAAGTATGCAGCAGTTGAAGTTCGTTGGCTTCACACAAGCCTAGGTGAGCGCTCGGCCAAGCCTCCTACAACCTCCAACTCCCTCCCAGCTCTAGGCTCACGTAGACATGTATTGGTTCCATAGATGCTACAGGGGAAGGCTGTCTTGTGGCTTCTGGGCCTCTCCACAGGCCTGCTCAAGTATCTTTCTAAAAGTGTCCCAGAGCTTCCTACACTGTCCTACATGGACTCATCCCACTGGCTTCTCCCTCTGTCTCTCTTCTGATCACTCCTGTCCACTCCTGCTTCCTCCTCACTATGAACTTTCCTGCACCTTTTCTCACAATCGGCTAGTCAGAGGCCAAAGGCAAGCGGCCCTTCACTCTGTCTTAAGAGAAAAAGGTGTTTTTGGCCCTTTCTCATCCTCTTAACTCCCAACTCTGTCCCTCTCCCCTGGATGTCATTATCCATCTCTCAAATCCTCTAGCATCTCTTGACCACTTGATTAAACTGTTGAGACAGTTCATCTGAACTAATATGGAGAGTCCCTGCTTTATGCACCACTGAAAAAAAGAGGTGCAGAATAAAAATAGACCTTTTAAAAAACCTGTGTATCATGCTCCATTCTTTGCTATTGGCCATATCCAGTGCTTATAGTCCTCTGGAATCTAGAAATAGTTCCAAACAAGTGCTGGCACTTTCATAAGGCCCAAACGACAGCACAAACTTCCTTTTCTACAGCTACCTTGTTCTGCTAATTAGGCTGGAGCGTCCAAATAATGAAGGCTATCAACCTCTCTAATCCAGCCTGGTAGGAACTGCTCCCTTCCTTTGCTTTGATGTGCTTAGTGTACAGTGAACTCTCGAATCTAGTAAAGAGCTCCAAGTCTGGGTGCTTCACTTAGTGCTATCATAGACATCTGGAATACTTGACCTTAATCTCTCGTAAAAAATTCTTTAGAAACTTCTTGATAGTGTGAGCTGTTGTGGTGTTTCAGTGATGGGAGGTTCACAGTGAGGTCTGGCCTATCGGGTACTTCATAGCCTTGATGGTGGGTTTATCTTGATTTAAGGTCTCCATTACCTTCCTGAGACAGACAGGTTGTCCTCCCAGCTTGAGCTTGACATTGAGTTTTCATTTTTGTCAGGGAAGGCATTGCGTCTAACAAGAACCTGTTTATCCATCTCTGGAAAGGGACAAGAGTATTATTGACTCCAGTGTGCATGACGTGGACACGGAAGACCACCTCTGGAGAGCAGATTTCTGTCTTACACTTTTCTAAGGTAAACTATCTAAACTGTCAGAAACTCCATGTCAAATAGAAGATGCTCAGGAACTAACAGTAGGACATTATCGAGCAGCTTTTCCACTCAGGCAATGGGGAGAGCATTTATCTTTCTGATGGCACTTAACCCTCTATAATCAACACAGGGACACAGTTCTGTGATCCTTGTGTAGCAAGCATTGTGGGCTTTGTCCTAAGACTTTGAAAGGTCTTATTTACCCTGAGCTCCATCACCTTGGCACATCCACATGATGCTATCACAAACCTTCTCATGCATGTTGGAAAAAATGAATTTAATTGGCAAACTGTTATCATATCGATATCAGGCATAGCCCAGTCAGCCAGTACAGGTTACCAGTTGCAGGTGCCAGGTTTGGAAGAACACAGGGAAGATCAGAGCTGTTCCAGCTTCTTGGATTGCAGCAAGGGAAAGAAGTCTGCTCCTTCCTCAGGACCATCTTTCTGGATTCAGTGAGGCAGGTCAGGGGGAGATTTATCTTCTGCTTTAACCTCTTTAACTGTGACATGAGCATCACAACATCTATGCATCTATGACATCCTGTTGACATGCACAATCACTTTGTGTTCCTCTGGGCGTGTGTGAAAACCATGTGAATGACCCTGCGGAGCCTTTTGCTGGATTGTGTGTGAAGCCTGCTTTCCAGAATTAATTCCAAAGCAACGTTTGTAACTCCACACATGAGCTTTGTGAAGGAGCTGGCGAATGGGCTTGTTTGGCATAAAATCGGCAGCAGGTTACACGGGTCTTGCTGTGATCAGTCCATACAGTGGGTGGCCCTTGGAGGCTTCTGATTGGATTATCTTGACTGGCGAAGGTGTGGTGGGGGCTGGAGAGGTTCTTGCTCAGGGGTTCCAGAGCCTCATGGTATTTCTTGTGGGGTGTTTGTATTTGTGTGTCTTTGCGACTGAGGTGGGGTGCTTTGGGGGAGGGAATTGACTCAATCTGTTTGTGAATGATTGTAGAGAGGAGGTGGACATGTATATTTTGCACATGCAGTAACTATGCCTGATATATGAACTCCACCTCACTCCTTTACCTTCACCTATTGCAGCAAGCAAACCTGCAGCCGCCTTGCGGATGATGCAGCCCTTACGCTACTCTGAGCTGAAAGCTATTTTTTATGTTTCTTGGCTTCGCTGGCCGTAGTAATTTTGCCACCACTTTTGTAACCGCTGTCACTGGCTCCTGGCTTACATCAGGTGAGGTGGGGTGCGGGGCTGGCTTGTGCAGATTCTGGAATGGATGCATCAAAAGCCTTTTTCAGCAGGAGAGATGACCATTGAGGCCTGCAGGTGATCACATAGGCTCAGCAAGTTTCCACAGACCAATCCTGGCCTGTAACCCTCATTTGTGGAAGGACACCTCTCCTTTGTGGTCAGAGGGCAAGAGAAAGAGGGACGAGGCTACCTCTGTAGCAAGTTCTCCTGTCTTTTGATTAGTCAGATAGGTACATTTAAAGTTCAGTGAAAATTCAAGTCACCTTTCCCAGGCCGATAAAGAAGTCTGATTAAGCTGGAAAACAATATAAATAATATACTTAATATTCAAGTGCCAAGAAAGATTCCAGTTCTGGTTCTTATTATTAATTAATAGAGGCCAAATACAGCTCTTAGGACCCAATTACGAGCTTCGGCAATGCAGGGGTGGCCGCCACGCCCCCGCACCACGAGACTAGCTGCCGCCTGCCCACCAGATCACAAGTAATTTGTGGTCTGGCGAGCGGGTGGCGTGGCGTTCCCAGGTTGGTGCCTCTTTCAAAGGCTCCGGTACCTTTGAGAAAGGCACCGCAATGGGAACACCTCACAAGGTTCCTGCAGGGCATGGACTGAAAAGTCCATGCCGTGCAGGAACTCTTGTGCATGCAAACAGGGGGGTACATGTTATGCCCCCTGTGTGCATGCACAGGCAGAGGAGGCACAGGGGGCCCTGTAGGGCCCCCTTTGTTTCCTTTTCGCCAGGTTTGACCTGTAGTAGAAACCTCCATGTCACCGCCGCAGAGAGAAAACTCGTAATATGTTTGGCGGACCGCGGCGGTCCCGCCAAGCATATTCCGGCCTCTGACTACCCCCCACCTCTGGGAAACAGTGATTCCCTGGCAGTGTTGGCGATCCCAGGTTGGTCCGATAGCCCAACTCGTAATGGGGCGGTCGGACTGCCGGTGCGGCTGGACCACCACCGTCGTGGCACCACAGGGCTGGCGGTCCTCAGACCTCCAGAATTATAATTTAGTCCTAAGTATTAATAATGACTATGCCCGTAACCACAACAACATAGTAACATAATCCCTTCTTTTCTCTTTACTAAACACCCTTTACGCCATGCCTCCCACCATGGACATGACTTAAGGATAGCCGCTACTACTCTTCGCTTGCTCTTTGATACCCCTGGCTCTGCCCTTGCTACTCTAGTCTTAGAGGTAATGAAGGAAGGGGCAGGAAGGGGCGTGGTCTGGCCGCACAGCAAGATGGCCGCCTGAAGAGCGAGCTCTGCCGGCCGGGAAATTAATCCTATCATTATCCGTACATACGGAGGGTCATCTGCCACATAGATGTGACCCTGAATCTCTACTAACACGTTGGGCGCTGAAGAGACGCGCCAAGTCGGACGGAACAAGCGGCCAGCTACAATTAGCAGCCCGGACCTGATGCGGCCTATGGGTGAAGCTAGTGGTTGCTGGTGAGGAGTGTGCGGGCCGCGCTGCAGCTGGCGTCTGACTCTGGGCCCCCCTCCGCTCCGGTTACCTGTACTCGGCGCTGGAGGCTGCCGAGAAGTGCCCTGCTGGTGTTGCGGCGCCCTGTGGGGTCGTGTGTCTGTCCGGTGTCACCAGTCCCGGTGAGTGCGAAGCCCCTAAGCTGCGGACGCCGGGGAGAGGGGGAGACCACGCCGCCTTGTGCCGTGCGAAGAAGCTACTGCTGGCCTGTTTTCTGGGCGGTCGGCCCTGAGTTGGAGCCCTGCTGTGGCTTGCGGCCCTGGACCTCCGCTGTGGGGGCCTGCCTCCTCCCTTACTCCTCTAAGCCCGGGTGGGTTTCTGGAGCCTGCCGCCCCCTGCGTCTCCCGCCAAAGCTGTGTCCTCCCGCAGCGCCACACGTTGACCAGTGCAGGCGATCTCCCTGTTGTAGCTCTGGGGCTCCAGATGGCGGGGGGACTGTGATCCCCTCGAAGCTCCGCGCCGCTTCTAACTACATTGGGCCTCTGCTGTGTTCCCTGCCGTGCGGCCGCCATTTTGGGGTCAGGAGCGCCAGATAATTACTACCACTACTTCGTGGCAAGAGTCCTGGGGGCCCGTTTAAATCAACACCGAAGACTGAGTGGGCCTGCCTGTGCTGCGGAGGGCGGTGGCCTGCATGTACTACGCTGCAGATATATGGTGACTGAATAATTATTGGGCATATATACTGCCTGCCCTCGAGGACTGGGCTCCGGCTGGGGATCCCCTGGTTTACGGCGGTGACTCTTGGGTTCTGCTGACGCTACGTGGAGTCACTGAATCGTGGTGCTCACCTGCGCTGGACAAATTCGAGCCCAGAGAACACTTTGAAGTCAACGCTACGGTGTCTTCTCTTCAGCCAAAGATTACAGGTACGCCTTGTAGGTGAGATCGTCGCAAGGTACGACATCCGGGACAGGGGGCATTGTAGGTGACCTACCCATAATACACCTACCGTGTGTTGGTTATCCCGGACCATTCAAAGGACGGCGGAGTCGCGCCGTTCCAGCAACATGGGGAAGCAAGACGCGAAGCAGCCAAAGTTAACCTTCGAGCACAGGCGGAACACCAGAACGACGGATCACGACCCTGAGGGGAGTTCGGACCACCCCACCAGGTCATAGGTCGAGGATCACGGCGAAGATTGGCGCACACTGCTGTTGGAAATGCGCTCTAGCCTCCGCACTATTGATTCTAAGTTGGACGGCCTTACGGCACAGCTGGACACTGTTAAAAAAACGGTTGAGTCACACAAGACGAGGCTAGACGTGCTGGAAAACCGCAACTCAGATTTCCATGAGTTTCAGGTCGAGACGAAGGAGCAGTTGTTGAACATGGACAAGGTCCTCGGCCTGCTTAGATCCAAGAACGAAGATTTGGAGGCCCGTTCCCGCCAGAACAACTTACGTATCACGGGGATCCCAGAGACGACAGCTATAGCAAAGATGGAGACCTACGTGTCCGATCTTCTTCATGAACTGTTTGATCCAGCTTTGTCTGCAGTATTTGCGGTCGAGAGAGCTCATCGGACTTTGGGCCCTCGGCCCCCAGTGGGAGCCACACCCCGGCCCATTCTGGCTCGTATTCTGAACTATCAGGACCGCGACCTTATCCTCAGATTGGCAAGAGAGCGTGGCTCCATCACTCACCAGGGGAACTCGCTCTCCTTTTTTTCCTGATTTTACACCTGCAGTACAGGCGGCACGCCGGGAATTCCTGCAGGCAAAAAGGATCCTTCTGCAGGCCCAGATCCCTTATTCGCTGCTGTATCCTGCAAAGCTCAGGGTGTCCTATGAAGGCCCAGCCCACTTTTTTACGGATGCCAAGACTGCACTAAAATTTGCTAAACATATTGGGGGCAAGAAGAAGAAGGCGCAGGACCCGAGAACTGAAGAGGCGACTGATGGCAGGCTAAGTGACAATGATTAATGTTTATATGTGCAGCTTAGGGTATCTTGATGTATCAGATCAATGTTTGCCCTGCCGGGCCTAGCCCTACTCGCTTGGCAATGGCTGATCCCTAACTTTCCTTAATGTGGGCTGCGAGATATCTGAGAAATTGTACAATGTGTTCTGTTATATGGTAATGACCCTTCCTATTACTCTCGGCCACCCTGCTTTCAGTGGGGGTGTATGCTGGCCGCACCGCTCCTCCCAGGGAGATGTCCCACTTGCTGATGTGCCCCCCCTGGGGCCTAAGTCTTGTTGGGGAAATGTTTTGGGGGGAGGGCTTTACACAACCTGATTGGGGGTTGGAGTGGGAGGGGGTGGGGGTGGTGGGAGGGGGTATGTTTTTTGAGATTGGTCGGCTTTCAGCTTCTCAACACAATGTCACTAAATTTGTACACACTGTTCATATTTCTGGTACACCTACAAACTACACCTGATTGGATTCCATTAGACCATAATGGTTCGACACACTGGGCTGTTTATGGAGGGCTTGGGAGACACTGGGATTATGTAATTGTGCTCCAGCGTCCTGCACATAGGACGAGATGACCAGTTTGAATTTCCTTACATGGAACATTCGTGGTCTTAACGATCATAGGAAAACAAGACTGGTACACTCCTATTTCGTAAGACATCACATTGACGTATGCTTACTGCAGGAGACGCACCTGAATACATCTCCATCCACCAGGTTACACCACAGGCATTGGGGTCATGCTTATTCCTCAATATACTCCAACTACGCCCGTGGAGTTGCGGTGTTGTTAAAGCGGGGGCTTGACTGGAAGGAGAGCGAAAGCCATTTGGACCCGGAGGGCAGATACGTTTTACTACTTGGTCTCTTGGGTGGAACCCGGGTGGTGATTGTGGCAGTCTATGGGCCAAACGTGGATACCCCTGACTTTTTTCAGAGTGTGTGGGCCCGGGTGAGGGCGACTGAATGTGACACCATCATTTGGGGGGGGGGACTTTAATGCGATACTGGACGATACGTTGGACAGGAAAGGACAGTACCGTTCCCTTCACCCTAACACGACGGCGTCTCTCCGGGCCATTTTGTCAGATGGCAATTTAATCGACATATGGCGCCACAGACACCGGCAGGCTAGAGAGGGTACCTGTATTTCAGAACATCACAAAGCATGGTCTAGGTTGGACTTTTGGCTGGTGTCAAGGGACGTAGCGACTTGGACCACTGACACCTCACACCTTCCCCGCTCCTTGTCGGATCATGCACCTAGCTTATTACGTCTCACGTTACCTAACTCTCCCACACGTATGTTCAGTTGGAGGCTTCCCCAAAATGCGCTACTAGATGAGGCATTCAAGGAGGTTGTTGGTTGTTTAATATTGTTTAAGAAATGCCAATAAAGAAAATAAAAAAAATAAAAAGGAAGGGGCAGGAAGACAAAGTAAACAGGACTCTATGAACCATGATGACTCTTTTTGTATCAATCACTCACTGTGCCTCTCCGGACCCCTCAAGGACAAATAGAAGACTTTGGATGTGTGTGGGGGTGAGGCAGGGAGGTATAATGGTGCATGGTGTCACTTTTGCTACCCCTGGCATGTCTCTTCTTTCGATTTTCTGTCCCACTTTCAGAGCCTTGAAGCGGTCTCAGGGTGGTGTAAGCGCTATTGAAACAAATACTGCCATAGTTGGGAGGAGGCTCCCCGCATTGCAGACTTTATCGCACTTAATTCCGCCCGTTGCGCGCAGTATGAACTTTAAAGGTTTATATTTCTGACACTGATTTTTATTGGTTGTAAGAGCTCTTCTTAATGCCATGTATATTGAAATGTTCCTTTTGGACCAAAGGAATGTTTTCGCAATTGTTTGATTGTAATTGTTTTGTTAATGTTTTTGTTGGGTCTCTGTTCACTATTTGTATAGTTGTAATGGTTGTTGTTATAGTGAGTAAGTCGTCTGGGTATGTCTGTTCATTGTATGAATTAATAACTGTTCTGAGTGCCTAGCGACAATTGATTTTCTAGTCTGCAACTAAGCACTTAAGTAGTTCATTTAAATATATATAAACATGGAAAGCTTTACGACGCTCCCAGCCCTGTTGCACATCCCCAAAAGTTCACAAATAAATTAAGAAGTTGAGCTGCAGGTCAGTCTGCTTGAACTGCACTTGATCTTTTTATTTGGGTTTGAAAATCAATTTCCACCTGAACAAATCCTCCCTCTTGTAAAGTTCATGGTGATCAAAGCTTACCCTTCTTTGTCTTGGTGTGGGTGTGTCTGGGCGCCGCCGCCGGCTCACCAATGTATCCTTCCGCCTTGAGAAGCTTCGCCAGGCTTGCTAGGGAGACTGGCCTGCACACATACGAGGCCGTCTCTGAAAGTCCGGTAGCGCCACAGCAGTCTTAGGCAGATGTAATGTATTAACTATTTATTGATGGAGGTTTATATACCATGGACATGGCCGGAAGGCACTAGAGCGTCATAGAGTTAAAATGGTAAATCATTGTACTAAATGTAAGATGTAAGTTTCACCTAAGATGTGGTTGACTGTGACCAAGCCTTATTGCCTTCCACGTGACTGACTCCCCATACGCTTGTCCCCTATATCAGATGTCATGCTATCTAATCACAGGTAAAATCAAAATAAAATCAATATTCACCAATATGCCGATGAAACACAAGTATATGTGAAAGTTTCCTCTGCTCCGGAGGCTCAATGCCTCAAAAACTCCCTGCTCCTCGTCCAGACCTGGATGTCTAGCACCTTACAAAAGCTTAGCCCACCAAAACAGAATTCCTGTGATTTGCCAAGACGAACAAGCAATCACTAATACAAACCCTGATTCACACTTTAACTTTCAGCCAAAGCTAAGACAACTGGATTCACCCTGAACACCAATAACACCCTGGAGGAACCCATCACCTACAAAGCCAAGATCAGGCACCTGCTTCGTACTTCCTAAATTTGGCAGAAACCTACGGACTCAGCAATACGCTGAATACGGATGACTTTGAAATCCATCTAATCACAAATGCACAACTGAAGACAATCTCAGTAAAGAAACTGTATGTATGACTGGACGACCACAGCCTTTGACAAAACAGTCCCCATAAAAACATCACATTGTCCCAAAACGAAAAAGAAAGCCTGTTGATGAATGAAGATCTAAAAAAGATAAAAGGACAAATCTGAAAACTTCAAGGAACCCAGCAAATATCAAAGAACCCTAGAGATAAAATGCATTTACACCGCCACATCAGAATGTGTAAATCATATATTAAAAAGGCAAAGACAATCCACTGTTTAAGCAGTATTTACAATGCAAAATGCCCAACCAAGGAACTCCATAAAATACTATCAGAATTCCAAAAGCCTGAAAGTACTCAAACAACTCCCCCTCAAGACTTCTGCAGAAAATGGTGATTCACTACACGCTAAAAACAGATAGTTTAGACTTGTATCTGGTAAATGAGATAAACAGCTGTTACACAGAGATGCCACCTGACTAGCACTTTAGAAAAATTGCATGCATCTCTGGTGACCTTCCAAGAAATAACACCGACAGAATTTCTGGACACTGTGAAAGCTAGTGGCCAGCTGTGTACCCTTCGATGCCATGTCCACACCAAATATTCAAGAAAATTCTACCATCAACATTGGTGGCTATGACAACCTTGAATATAATTAAGGCTCCCTGTTTTCCGTTTTTACTGATTTTTACAGATAAATACAGACAGAAAATCTATTTATTTTCCTGTCTGTATTTATTTTTAAATGTGGATAAAAACAGAAATTGGTTTGTGTTTGAGTGATTCAGAATGCTGTCAATCATGACTGCCAAGCCAAAAGCTGTGTGGATTGACAGGCAAGGGGATTAAAAAAATAAAGGCATTTTACTAAAGAGCCTTAAATACCAGTAGATTTGCACTACCTTGATACTAAAATGTGCATGTTTTCTTATAAGTGCGTATTTTATCATCTGACTGTGTATATATATCATTGAAACCTGTCAGGCGTTCAGGCACGAGTGTACATTAACTGGTTAAATGAATGCAGAAATATACACATTTCAGCTTCATTTTTTCACAAAACCTAAAATAAATATGGATAAATAAAGTTAAAAATAGCAAAAAATAAATATGGATAAATACAGGCGGAAGTGACAAAAATATAAATACCATAAAACCGGGAGCCCTAAATATAATCAAGAATTCTTTATCCACATAAATCTTTCAACAGGACATATAGAAACCATTAATCAAGAAGACCCTAATATTTATAAACTAATTCCTAATAAACCCTTTCTTGGCAACTCATTAAAAGAGCAGCATTTCTACAGATCTCTAAAATCATAGAACAGAATCACTTACTCGCAGACTACCAAATAGGATTCTGTTCAGGAAAAGGCATAGAATCTACTCTAATCAACAATTGGGATGACTTTAAAAACACATTTAACAAAAACCCATAGCAGCACTACGTTCCCAGATCACTCTGTGACTTGTGACACAATTTACAGTCAAACCTTAAGTCCTTATGAAATTGGTCTTGGTGGCATAACTCTTGCTTGGATCTCCTCCTCCCTTGATGACAAGGCTAACATGATATATATGCCCCCTTCTCCTCAATACCTTGCAAAATAAAAAATTTCAGTTCCTCGATGATATATCACCACTTCTCTCCTGTTTAACATATACTTGAACTCTTACCAGAGCTATTGATCATTTTCTATCTTTTGTGCTTCAATTTTGTGACTGACACACAAAAATATTCAAATTGGAAAACCCCATAGATATGTAAACATCTAATCTCAAAAACTAGCTCAAAGTTGTAGACCAAAGGATGATATGGAACTATCTTAACTAAATGCATCAAAACCCGAAATAATCCCTGTTTGAAATTAGATAAGTTATGATCTATTAACACTCTGGCTAAGCGGTTTATGACCACTGCCAAAAATATCAAAAGAAGTACAAAACCTTTGCATTGTCGTAGACTCTAAAATCTCACTGAACACCCTATTGAACTAATTAACCAAGTCAGTTCCTACACTATGAAGTCACATCTGCCATCTTGTACTTTCACAAAAGGTTCAAGCAACCACTCATCCTCTCAAAAGGTGACTTCACAAATGGAATGTATCACAGGATTCTTCTCTCAACCATGAGATGACTCCCCAAAATTCAAAACTTATCTGCAAGATTACTTTCACATCTAAAGTCGCGCGTGCACATTTCCACTGCCTTGAAGGCTCTCCACTGGTTACAGGTGACCAACTGACATGGACCACTCACAAGGCAATGCACAACAAAAGTCCTGAATTCCTTTGGATGAAAATTAGCAAATACTCCCAAACTAGGAATTTACTTTGCAAACTAGCAACATGATTAATTATTCCAGTTTGAGAAAAGCAAACACTCCGGGACACTACTTTCCCTGTACAAGCGAATAAATGATGGAATTCTGTCCCAGCAAATATAAGAGCCACTGACAACCTCCTGGAATTTAGAAGAAGGGAAAAGAGCCGGATATTTGCAACCTGATCATCATGGATTTCCTGACGCATCATCTTCCAAAAAATGGGACACACAACAAAAATAAAGCCTACTTTGTCCATGATCAGAAGCTGTGGCCAACTTGTCAAGATCTTAAGCAAGAGCTCAGGTGATCCTACCTGACGTCATATATTCCTCTCACCCTGCCGACGGATCTTTCTCTCACCTAGCCCCCTGTATGATGAAATGTAAAATAAAAGTACTATTAAACACGTTAGTAACCAGCAATCACCTGATCAAGATTTCATTAAATCCAACAAGATCCTCGCACTACAATACACCATCCCCGCACAAAACAAAAGCTTGATTTATGACAATCAAATAACCACAAACCTCTGCATGCCCAACTCCTATTCCAAATGTCATGTCCAGTGGCGTAACAAAACTTGAGGGGCCCCCCCTGCAAAGTACATGGAGAGGTCCCTTCACATACCACTTTGCCCCACCACCAAACATTCGAGCCTATCAAACTAACTGGTCCCAGAACCAGTCAATGTACTGTGCTAAGGGTCCCCCCTGGAACTAGGGCCCCCCCGCATCACGGAGGCTGCAGGGGCTAATGTTACACCACTGATCATGTCCTTACTTGACTTGTGCACAAAGCTGCACACCCTCACCCTTACTTTTCTATAGGTACGTGTGTGAATTGCCTAAGTCTCGACCCATAGCTCATAACCCCTTCCTTCTCCCAAACCGGTTATCACTTACCTGCGATCATCAATCTTCTATGCTTCCTCTAACCTATCTATTCATCTCACCAATCATTCACCCAAACTAACACCCGCCCGACCCTCCCTAACAATAACATCGATCTTCCGCTGATTCCATCACAAATTCGGGTAATTTATGGAAAGGTTTCTTCTGAGAACAGAAGACTCAACTTGCTAGCAAAATCCACTAAAATAACTATTAATCTTGGTTTCCAGCGATGTGAGTTACTCGCTGGAAGGTGCTTCAAAACCATGTCAGGGGTAGTAAGCGCTATATATATGCAATTGCAATACAACACAATTCAGTTTGCTTACACAGAAAGTCCGGTGCATGGAGACCCGGCATTGAAGAGGGCGGAAGGTGGTCCAAGCATGGACATCAGTTCACCATAATGGCAAGGAATGGTAAGTGACATCACGCACCTGTTGACAATATCTCCCTCCCCCGACCTCACAATGACATTGCAGGGTTGACCCTTTTCTGACCCATAACCCCTCAACAGCCTTCCATGCGCTTTTGATAAGTTGAGTAAAGGCAAAGAGTGGAAGCTAGGGAGCATAAGTTAGTATCTAG
The DNA here is from genome assembly GCA_963921515.1 of Calotriton arnoldi. NCBI lineage: Eukaryota > Metazoa > Chordata > Amphibia > Caudata > Salamandridae > Calotriton > Calotriton arnoldi. Next base: position 1,374,963 of record CAWUFW010002609.1, read on the forward strand.
GAACACTGATTAATTCTTGTTCCTTCCGGTACCTTCTTCCTTACTGAAACCGGGGGGGGGGGTGGGGAGGGGGGGCAAGGGAGTGCATATTGCACCAAAAGGCATACCAGGAGTGGCAGATACCCTGGGTTACCCTTAACCGCTTAACCGCGGCGCGAATTCCGCCGCGGTGCGGCGGTTTGAAAGAGTGGGCGGGGTCGTGTCGGCCAAAGGACGTGCGCAGCACTAGCCAGGTAGTGCTCGCGACGGCCGTTGGCCGACGGAAGCACGGAAGGGGTTAATTGATGTCAATGGGGTGAAGCAGATTGTGTTTTCTTGCTCCCAAAGGAAGGTCTGTGCCAAAGGGACATTGCATGGTTGCCTTCCACCCACACCAGGGCGACGCGGCAAAGAAGGAAGGCTCTCATTTACAGGGGTTTGACGTAGGGTAGCGCAGCAAGTCACCTTACTGTGCTGCCCTACGCCACAGTGAAAGGGCAGGAATGCACCGTTTTTATCCAATATGGTGCATTCCTGTCCTTTCCCCCTGCGCTGGTCCCGTTTTGGCAGCGTAGTGCCAACACTGACAACCTTGCATAATGGTGCAAGGGTGCATGTGTTGTCGGCAGGATTGCTTTTGTGCAGGAAGGTGCACCATCTTGCACAAAAACAATCCTGATAGGTGTCTTCCTCTTTCCATGTGTGCTGCACACATGGAAAGAGGAATAAACGAGAAGAAATAAAGTTATTTCTCCTTGTTACGCCTCACCTCAGGAGGAGTAAAGTTTTTGGCGCATCCCCAGGTTTACATGGTTTTGTAAATCTGGGGAAGCAGCAAAATCTGTGGGTGTTGCGTGGGAACACCCACCGCAACGCCCATGGAACGCCTCCCGAGCGCAGAGTAAGGCAACGTAGAGATTTGGGAGCCTTGTCTTAGTCCATATCAATGAGGCCCTTCAAAGCCACGCATAGAGGCTTTTGCGTGGCCTCACAGATATGATTTCAAGGTTCATAAATATGCCTGTAGTGTTTGGGGTTTCCCCAGCTCCCACCGAGGCGCAGCTTGGAGGAAGGAAGCGGGTGGGCCACAGCCTGCTCTGCTGTCTTCCCCACTCAAGTAGCCTCTCGCCAGGAAGGGAAGCCTGGAAGAGGCAAGCGGTTGACCCTCGGCCCGCAGAGCCACCTTGGCCCGCCGCTGCCCGTGCCAGCGTGGTGGAAGCGGGGATATGGCTTTGGCGACGAGGCCTGCTAGGTTGGGGCCGCCTTGCCCCCACAGGAAGGCCCGGCATTCCTGTCCTCTCGGTGAACTTGCCTGAAAAGGCGGCCACGAATGATGGGGTAATCAGCCCCTGTCAGCACCTTGGTTATGCAGCAAGGCTGAATCCGATAATGTGAATGGGGCCTGTAATGGCGCTGATGAAAAGCAGGCCGGCCTGAAAGGGGCCTTGAATGACTTTTTTTGTGTGTGTTCATTTTCTGTTTACATGCTACGCGTTATTGATGTCATTGCCTTATAATACAGCCGCTTGTTTCACACTGGGCGCCCGGAATTATTCATTATTTTTCACCTTCTTTCCAAGGAGGAGCAGGAGAGAGGAAAAGAGAAAGAAAAGAAACCCCCTTTACGTGGAGAAGATTACAGTCGTAGGCGGCGACTCAAACATATTGATTTTCTGGCACCAGCCATTTTTGATTAAAAAATGCAAAATCCCTCCCTGACCTCCAGTTCATACCAAGATAATTTGTCAATTACTATTATTCTGGGGAGGGGGCCTGAATCTTTCATGAAAACGGGGCCTGGAGGAATGGCTGCCTGGGACAATTTGCATACCCGCAGTCTCTGCCCCCACCCACCCCCCTTGATTCTGGACGAAGTCCCTTGATAAAGAGTTGCATGAGGCTGTGAGCTATAGAAAATATTTAGTATTTGCAGTACATACAAGTTTCCCATTTTTTTAGGTACCCCAACAAAGTCGTGGTTTCATATGAATCCCCCTTCTTATTGTTCTAAAAAGAATCCCAGCTGCCTCACAAGAAGCCCCCCAGTTGCTTAAAACTTGTCTGTGATTGATGAATGTCTTTGAGAGATGTTTGAGCATCATTGTGTTACCAAGTCACTTTAGTTCCCTTGCATTTAGATCTGCATCCCATTCAGAGCATGGTAGTATGTGTGCAAGCTTCTTTGTATACCACGATCACTCATTGTGAGATAGGTTCAATTACTGCATGCGGTGTTAGAAAAGTCCATATTTTTAGCACATGCCTTTTTAACTCCTAGGGGAATTAATGAGGAACTGGATGCAGCAAAAGTGGTTGCTTTTAAGTAGGACCAACAGCAAAAACTCAAGGATATTTCCCCCTAGCATGTTTTTTGCATGTGAAGGTGACCTTTGTGCAGGTATGGTTGTAATGTATTTCTCAAGTATACCACATGCTTTGTGCATGCGCAATTGATTTTTGACCACATGCCGGAATTTTGAATTGCTTTACTGCATTTTTTGCAATGCCAAAGCGGAAATCTCTAAATAATGCTGTCATTTGCATCCATGTCTTCAAGCTAATGGTAAATTCATATGGAGCCTTCTTCCAACGCAAATGTTCTTAAGTCCTATACGAAGATGAAACAGGTTTCTGCGGGGACAACTAGAACCATGGTTAATTTGGGATTAAACCCCTCCATAAAAGAACTGTGGGAGACCGGGAGTGGCGTGTTGTGTAGAGAGACATGATGAAAGCATCTTTTTGACACTATTATGCATGTAACAGAGAAGCCTTTTGCCAGCGGATAAGCCTGCTGTGTGATGGCTGAACCTTTCCAGTGCATAGGCGTTTTTCCAACCGGCAAGCCATTGCAATCCTGGAATGGCGTATTTGCCTTATTCCCTTTTCAATCCTGTCTGGTAATGTTTTATTCTGGACGTCTGGTAGGGTGAGGGCAGAGTAGGCATTTTGCTGCTTTGCCTATCGGGTTTGCTATCAGGGCAAGGCAGGGTCAGTTGACATCAAGGGTCCAACCCTTCCAACCTGACCTTTGTACAAGCCCCTCAGAGAACCTCCCAGTTACCGTAAATGTCAGTCCATCTGGAAGGACACATTTTCAGCGCAAGGGCGCCCGCTATCCAACCGTTTGGTTTCGTCACTTTTTCCTGTGTAAGTTGCCCTTGTTACCTTTTTTCACCCACACCATTCCCACAAAGGTACTAATTGCAGTACTCACCAGCACAGCTGTAGTAATGCTGCTGCTTGCAAGAAGGTACCAAATGTACCCCCCTTCTTTGTCCTTAAGTAAGTCATCTCGCTCACCACATGTGACTTTCGAGCAGTCACCGTAACACGGCTGCTGCTCTTCCTACCTCAATAATGAAAAACCACAATGGTTCCAGAAAGGAGTTCAACTAGGAAAATAAATCGAACAAAAAACACAAAACAGGTACCCACAAGAGGAATGTATCAAAGTAGTAGAAATTATTATTAAGTTTAAAAAAAAACAACAATACCGTACAAAAATGAACAGTTTGCGCTCATCAAGTTACACGAGACAAACACAAAAACAATACAGTGTCAACGAAAATGGTCCAAAGGACATAGGGTTTCCTATTCAAATCAAATTTGTCAACATTACAGAGAGAGCGTTTCGACCCTCCTGATTATTAATTCGTCATCATCAGGACAGGAAGACACTTTCAGAGCAGCAATAACACAAAATATAAATGGCCACAGGATTGGTCACAATTGGCATCTCAAGTTTCCGAAGGTTCAAGCATTTCACCACATGCCGTTCAAATTTCAGCACCATAACAAGAAATGGTCGCCAATTGCTGCTCAAAATTCGTCACTCATCAAAGCAAAAACTATCCGGGGAATCGAGTTCACCGCGGTCACCCGCAACAACATGACGTCAGGCATGCTGCATGTTTTTAATTATTTAACGGCCCCGGGTTCTAGATCAAAAGGGCCGCCCCTGTTGGGCATAACTGTTCCTCCTATCTCAGGCATAGTGCGTGTGGTTAAATGTGTGTAATGTACCTGTGCATCCCTGTGCGAGAGATGTACGCCTGCAGAGGGATAGCCATTCACTAAAGGGCCAGCCTGTGTCGGTGACCCTTCCCCACCTGACTCTGTAGGTTGCATCCATTCACAATAAGTATTTGATTTTCAGATGTCTGCAGCTGGCTGAAATGTCTGGATTGTCGGCGGAATCTAAAAAGAAGTCTGCAAAACTGCTCACTGCGCATGGCCACAAACTTTCAGCTTTTGAGGAATGTTCACCTTTCAGTAGTTCCTGCAGCCTTCCAACAACTGCATTAAATTCACACGAGGGCCAGAGATATCTGAAATTATGCACAGCACAGGCACGTGATTCTGCATAGCCCTGGAAAGGACTGGAAACTTTGTATAACAGGACTATGGAATCTATGAACGCACACAAACACTAGACTGCACACACAGAATGTTGGAATTCACACATTCACTTCCTGGTGAAAGGTGCTCTTTCTGGTGAGATTAGGAAGAGCTAGTCTTTAAAGACAAAGCAATACAGAGCAGATGCTAGGCGGCGTGTCATTGGCTGTTGTGGCGCTCCACGTCATTCAGTTACAAGCGAACATTGGGCTACCCTGCTTTTGTGGTTTTTGCCGTTTTTGGTTCCCTCGCTTACTGTTTCCGTGTTTGTTGCATTAAGGTACCTTTGGGTAACTACTTACCCAGGGCTTTAAGTGGGCTGGGTCCTGCCGGTGCTCAGCACCAGCAGTTCTAAAATGCAGGTGCTGAGAGGGGTCCCTATCGGGCTCTGCATTTTTTCCCTCACCCTCCGGTTAAAAAAATCTTAGCTCTCCAGCAGTACCACTGCTCAAAGCCTATGATGTAACTACAGAGAGACTGTATATTCTTTCACAGTCTCATCATGTCAGAACTGAAGCATTTTCAATGTTCTACACAACAATGCCGGAGTTGTTGCATATTAGCTTATGCAACTAACAGGGTCGGATTGGGATCACAATTCGGCTCGGGCAATCTAAAGGTAAGTGGCCCACATTCCGCGATCATCCCTTTCATTATAGCCTCAGGGCATTTACCTGGCAAGGGAGGTATCATAAAGCACACTGCTGCTGGTCAAGGGGGTGGGGAGTAGGGGAGACGGGCCAAATGAAACTTGACTCCCTGCGAGGCCCCTACATACAACGCAACCTCCCTGCACCTGCCATGACCTAAAAGTGATGGGTCGGTGGGGGAGATAACACTGCTTTTGGCAGGGCACGTGAGGCAGGGTGCCAAGGTGTGTATGCCCCAAAGGCTGGCCCCCAGACTCAATTTACAGTGCAGCTGGGGAGCGGACAAGATACTGGTGCCACATTGAAGTGGTCTGGTGGGGACTGGGGAAGTAAGTCAGTCTTTTGGGGTGGTTTACAGAGGCCCCAAAAAACCGGCCCACAGGCGACCCTGGGGCACCGGCCCATCGACCAATGCCCGATTGCCCGCCTTCCCAATCCGAGCCCGGCAACTAACAACCATTGACAAAGACAATAGTCTTGGGATGTTGTAGGTATGATGTTACTTGTTGTATTATATATCTGGATGCAATGAAGCAGCAAAATACCAGTCAGGCGGCACACTATGCTAAGCACAGATTTTAAGCTTACAGTGTTTTTAAGCCACGCCTTTAATTAAATCGGCCACGCCCTTTTGAGAGACCCTCCAGTATATTCATCCCACTTAAAGCCCTGTACTTACCTTTTTTCTTCTCAGCTCTGGTCGAACTCGCCTTCTTGGTGTCCTGGGGTGTCCAACTGGTATCCAGGTTAGTCACATACTTGTGATAGCTACTTCCCAGATTCAACCTCTTGACATCCTGCTCCCACTCAGAGCATCAGTCACAGGTATTGCATTCTCTATGCCTTTCTGATGCACAAAGTATTCATTATGCACGTACAAGGTTAGGAATATGGGGGAGTGAAGTTTTCCGAAGTTTAAAAGTTTCACCAGTAGTGAAGCTGAAAGGTTTTTCGTAAAACTCTACAACTGCTGCAAGAAAGAAACTTCACAACTTCATACATCACAACTTAGAAATAAGGAAATATAAAATAAGTTAGTATTTTTTTTCTTGGAAAAACGATTGCATTCCACATGCTTGTCTTCCAAGCATACCGGCAGCTTGTGAATATTCAACGGATGTGGCCATTTTCTAGCTGGTGCATTTAGGCGTGAGTTTGGCACTAAGATTAGTGACCAAGTGCACACCCAACCATTTGTGAGTGTCTCAATGCACACTATTTCATGGGAGGGACGTGTGTGCGTGCGTGTGTGCGTGCGTGAATGCGTGAGTGTGTGTGTGAGAGAGAGATAATCAAGAATTGCTTGCATAACACATGCTCATCAACAAGTTACGTCATGCATTGCAACCTCTATTAACTTTTGAAATATTTGCATGAATTGCGCAAGTCTACATGGCAACTTTTGTCTTGTGTGAGTTTGTTTTCCGGTGCCGAGAGGCTTTGTGAATCAGCCCCAAGGGGATTCGCCCAAGGTCACAGAAATTTGGTGAAGTGGGGGAACTGGGATTGTAAGCCTGCTTTGCTGTTTGCACAGCAGAAGGCAACTTGGAAGATTAGGTAGACCCTGGTGGCTGGCCCGGCGGGAGGACTGCGTACCTGATGTATAGATCCCTGCCTCACAAGGGCCTCTAAGCCTTCTGGAGGCTCAGCGAAATGCCCAGCCATTGCCCCTTCTTCTATGCCAACTCCAGAGCAGAAGTTTGTGTGAAACAATTAGCTGCCCTGAGTAGCAGGGGTTTTCTCCTCTCTATGGGGGACATTGATTTAGTCCCCGCCTGGTACGGGGTGCCGGGTTCAGGATTCCCACCTCCAGAACCAACTGTGACTACTGCACCTGTGGAAACTCCACTTCACAGGGCATCCGCTGTTTACTCTTGTGTTTTTCTCACTAGCTCTTTGCCATCGCTCTCTGGTTCTGCGTTACCAGTATTATCTATGAAGCGTTCAGCTGACTTAGTGGCTAGGTTTGCACCATAAAAATACTTCAAATAAAACAACAAATAAAATGAGGTAGACATACCATGAGTTTGGTGGAGATCTGGCAAATTCAAGAGGACCCACCTAATTATATTATTATATAGCTCTGTAAAGCGCATAGCTGACCTAAAAGAACTTCCCGGGGCTTGGCAAATGTAGGTAGAACATTAGAACCTTAAATTCCAAACAGTAGAGTTAAAAGAGCCAAGGTTTTAAAAGTTTCCGGAAAACACCAAAGGGCTTACAAGATCTCATAGAGCAGTGATACTCAAAGTATGGCCCGGGGGCCGCATGCGGCCCTCCTGACCTTTACATGTGGCCCCCTGGCCAGCAGCAGCACTGGGATGCCGTTTACTCGACTCAGAACTAACATGAAAAAAAAGTAAATCTACAGCAAACACTTATTTAAAGGTTAATTGCAGTTAGGGAAAGGAAGTAACTAGGCCCTTAACTTTAGGAACACCTTCATTTGTAAAGACAGCCACCAGATATACCTTCTTTGCTTCCCCTACACCCACTTTAGACCACCCTCCTGGCCCCCCCCCCCGCTGGCATCAGTGCAGCCTTCGGTCACGCCATAGACCAAATTTTGTGGCCCCCGGGAAAATGTTTGTGAGTACCCATGTCATAGAGGCAGGCAAAGCGTTCCACATTCCACAATTTGATACCCGGATAAGAGAAAGAACAGAAACCCTGTCTGGTTCTCCTGACTCTTGGAACTTAGGGCCAGAAGTACGACCTGCCGAATAGCGACTTGCAAATTGCGTCGCTTTTGCGACTCGCAATTTGCGACTCGCTATTTGGCATGTACAACAGTGTCTTGGACACTTTGCGATTCCCAATGGGGTCGCAAAATGCGAGGCTCATGGATATTAATGAGCCACTCGCATTTTGCGACCCCATTTGAAATGGCTGGCCCTCTCAGGGATGGTGGCCTGCTGGGCTCAACAGACCACCATGTCTGGGACTGCTTTTAAATAAAGCAGCTTTTTTTTTTAAATGCAGCCCGTTTTCCTTAAAGGAAAATGGGATGCATTTAAAAAAAAAAGAAAGAAACGTTTTCGATTAATTTTTTAAGGGCAGGCAGTGGTCCCTGCCACCTCTGCCTGCCCTTAAAAATAATTTTGCATGCATTTGCAAAGGGGAAGGGGTCCCCTGGTGATGCATTACCACCTACTTGAAGTAGGTGCTAATTTGCGAGTGTTTTGCAACCGCAATTGCGGTCACAAAACATTCGTGCATGGCTATGGAGTCGCTATTTGGAAGGGAACGCCCCTTCCAAATACTGAGTCGCAAAACAGTAGTTTGCTAGTCGCAATTTATTTGCGACTCGCAAAATACTGTTTGTGCATGGGCCCATGGTTTTTAGCATGCGCAAACAGGTCTAAGACCCGTTTGCGCATGCTAAAAACCGTCGTACATCTGGCCCCTAATCACTAGAGTACTTCTCCTCCCTGCCACTGCGAAAAAACCACTTAGACAAAAATCAGAAATCTGTATGCGCAGACCATGTCCCACAGTGCTATTGTAGTTGTGATGGGGGAGGGGCTAATGTTTTACATTTATTTACAACGAACCTAGTGAATGACTTTGGCAGCAAGTGTTCAATTACATTTCGCAAATCCCCTCCAATCCAAATCAGCGGTGGAATTCCGTACATATTTACTGAAGCTAATATGCATTATGGTAGCAGCGGCATGTGTGATCGTGAGCAGAGCTGGAAGACTCTGTCCCACCACGTCGGCAAGTGATGGAACGAATTGCTAGCCCGCTAGAACTTTACGCAAGTTAAGATGAGTGGCAATTTGAGAGCAGATGGGAATTAATATGGTCATTCTTTCTTGTGTGCATACAGAGGGTGTCCAGAATGTTTCTTCAAAACAGGCTTGGATCACTTAAAGTGGTGTTCCATTACACCTATGTTAATATTGGGGTTATTGCAATGGTTGATATCACATTTAATTCCCATAAAGGCTAAGTGTGTGATATGAAAAAATAATACAAATGTTGTAAACCATTAAATATACCTATATAAAGTAGGGTTTAAAAATATGACAAATCTGCTCTCGAGGGTTTCCTCTTATGTTTGAAGTACTCCTATTGGACAAAATTTGCAACTTCGTAGATTTTTGAGGAGGTGAAATATGGGAGGCGTGTTCAGATTTTAGAGAAACCTCTTTCCCTCTTAGGATGACGTTTGATTTTTGGAGGAGGGACAAGAAGTCTTGGAGACCCTAGTGTTTGTGATCGTACATGAAGTAACAACTTGGAGAGCTGGTAGCCTTTGGTCAAGGGTTTCCAAGCATCATGCGTCACTGAAGGAGGTCTCCGGCCAATAATGTAACCTCCTGCCGAAATTCTACATTCAGGCGCCTGTCGCCATGCCTTGGGTATGGAACGCTGGAATAATGCAGGATTGAGTGGATGTTGGTGGCAACAAGTGCTCGTTACTGTGTGAAACCGCAGGCATTATCCCTTCTAAATATATAGGCATGAGAAAACAAAGTTTTAGCCTTGGAGAAAATGTGCTGATCCTGGGATGGATTCTAGTAATATTATCTTGCTGTAATATAATGGGAAAAGTGCACCCTGCTGTACATTAAAAGGAAATTGCAAGTCACCAAGGAGTTCTTTTATGAGGTCATGGAACGCTAAGGTGACTTGCAATATCCTTTTAACGAATGCCAGAGGGTATTTTATTCCTTATAACAGATGGCCAAATCATCCCCATTCCCACAAACCTCTTCAATCCTCAGGGTCTTGCTCTTTCATTTGCAGCAGATATTATTTTGCAATCATAACGAATAAAACCAGATTCTGCTGTGCATTATTAAACACTGCAAAAAGCAGTTCGTAATTTGTTGCAGAAATATTAGAATCCGTTTAATGTAAATAAGATTGAACCAATGTCTGTAGCTCCAAATAAGTTGTAAAATGCACTGGTTCTTTAACGTCATCAATTGTAGCCCGCGCAAAATAAACATGTTGCCTTAAATTCTTCATTTGCGCTGATCATTGGTCATTTTAGAAAAACGGATCATATGTATGATTGGAAAGCTTGTAGCTGTAATTATAGATGTTTAACAGTGAACAAGGAGATGTTTTCCACAAAGGGGTTCTGACTCACAGCAAAGAGACAATGAGAGAGAAGTTCAAGTTGTCTATAATGTCACTCATAACCCGAGTTGAAAAACATCCGGATTATTCACTTTTTAGCTAGCTGTAATTTTACATTATGTATTCCCAAAAATCACCGGTCTCTGCGCACAAATGATGTGCAGGGACAGAGACGTAAGTGGGCCTCTTCTCCAAATATAAAATCAAAATACCTGGGCACTTGCCACCCATCCTCACCAACAGGCCTGAGGGGAATTTTGATTATACCCAAGTAATCTGCGTAATTTCAGTAATTCCGCATTACTCTTTCACATGGAATTACTGATAATTACACTATTACTCCTCCTCGAGTTATTAAGAGTAATTTGTGGGGGGAAAATCCTAGAGCGAGAACACATTTAGCGAGTGCGAGTGATGCGAGCACTTGCTATTCGTGTTCTGCTGCATTTAGCACGGTATCTAAGCGCAAAATGCATCCTTTTGCGGTCCTTGCGTCCAAATAGCGCTAACTGCCGGGAGTAAGCTGGGGGGAAACCCTACCCCAAGAGCTCGCACTTGCTATTTGTCTTCTGTTGCATTTAGCACTATTTCTTAGTGAAAAATACATCCTCGCGTCCATTTTGGTCGTGAGGGGGTATTTTTGTACTAAGAAATGACAACAGTTTTTCCCATTTCTAAGGTATAATACTCAGTTTAATGGTGCTCAAAGTAACAACCTTGGAAAGGATGAAAGGTTGAGCTGACCTTGGCATGATTTTAACTCATGAGCAGCAGATACAATCAAATGCAGAGGAGCAGCATGAACTTAACTTGCTCAGCCAGGTATTCTCAGAATTTTTCTGCCGTGACGTCCTCAGGGCAGCAAAAGCCGGGATTGCACTGAAATACTTAAAGACAACTTTTAAAACAAACCTGATTTGCAATATTTGGGGATGGTGTAAAGCCCCACACAATATTCTAGAATCACAGTTTCACGAAAGTGCCACTGAATGCAGAGTCTGTGTCCCTGTGCCCATCAGCAGCAATTCACCGGCATGTTGAACCCTGGCATGTACCGATCTGTCTCTTCAGTGAAAGAAGACGGCTTCGAAATCTAGGGCCTGACTTAGAGCTTGACGGGCGGGTTACTTCGCCACAAATGTGACGGTTATTCCATCCGCCTTATTACAAGTGCATTATATGTTATTTCATCTGTAATAAGGTGCACCCTTCCACCTAACTCTAAACCAGGCCTTTCAATTCTTGAGCCAGTGGAACCCAACATGGAGCACATTTGCAGCATATTGCTCACAAGAGCCTAAGATCTTGTTTCCCAGATGATCCAAACCTTTCGGTCCTCTTTGTCATTGTTGCACAGGGCAAGCAGTTCTTTTTTGGATGGTAGAGTTAGAAGGTGTTCCTGATTCATTGTCCTCGATGCTCCTGTGTCGCTGACACTTGTTCTGCAGGTCTGAGGCATTAAGACGTGATCCTTTCTAATGGTAGATTCATTCTCCTAGAAGGAGCTGCAAGCCTCTCCCTGAAGTCCCCACTGGAGTCAAGAACAAGAAGCATCCAGTTGCTGCTAATGAGTAGAACATCTGGGGGAAAAGGGATAAACCAGACAGAGCACCTCTACCGTGGCCTCCAGCTCTTAGCATTGACCAGACGCTGCCTCTATCCTGCCAGTGCTTCTGCCTTCTCATTGGCTACTGGATCAAGATGAGGTAGTCTTGGTTTGGAAGAGACACCACCAAGAGACTAACACTGGAAAGTCCTTAACCCAATGAACACAGGAACCAACTAACCAGACTCAAGTGAACACCTTGCTTTGTGCTAAGTAGAGCGTTTTGAAGTTCAATAACTGTACATAGTAGGCGCTTTATGGAAAAGAGCAAAGGCATGCCAGAAGAATCATGGAAAATGTATGTGCCTGCTGTGCAATTAGGAGATGTCACAGTGATCTAAGGTGGCGTGATGGAATTGGCAGTGGCGGGCAGTGTGCACTGTTGGCGCTGTGGAGGCCTCCAAAATGAATTGGAGGATTAGAGAAAACTACAGAGTAATAACTTGAACATTTTGGAAAATTAGAAAGTTTTCCTGCTAGATATTGCACAAAAATGAAGTGTTAGCTGCAGAAATGTATCAGTGCTAATTCACACCTGATGAATTAAAAAAAAAATGTTAACTGAGACAATAGGTGATTGCCTCTCCCCACCACAGTTTTCTTTCACTTTGGACCCTGTAATTCTGACTTCTGAAATGGCTGGTGCTCCAACCGGAAGTGCTGGTATGAAATGGTGTGCCTTGATTGTCTCAGGGCAGTTCAAGCCACTGTGGGCCAGGCTGACTGACAGGATCTAAGGCTGGCATTAGCAAATAATATCATACTAAAAACGAGCATTTGCAATGCAATAGGTCTCGCATTTACGCGAGTTTAAGCTATTGGCATTGTAAATGACAATGCCTTTTTTTATGTTTTAAAAACCAAAACATAAATAAAAGGAATTGTCATTTACAATGCCAATAGCTCAAACTTGGGTAAATGCGAGACCTGCATGGCAAATGCTTGTTTTACCTAGCCATTTTGCAGGGTGCAGAACCATATGTGGCCAAAAGAGGTCGCATGGGACCTCTTTTGGCCACATATAGTACTGCACCCTGCAAAGTTGGAGTTATTGGCATTGTATAAATGTGAGATGTGCTAGTGAGTAAAGTAACCACTGCCAGTCTTACATAGGACATAGCTTGTGTTTTTAAAAGCCACCATTTACCAAGGGCAGGGACAGGAGCCAATTTAAAAAATGGGGCAGAATGCTTCCTTTTGTTGTTATTTGCAGTGGAATTAATTTTATTTGCTTTGCACTATTGCCAATGGTATAAAACATCAAAAGTAAAAAACATTGTCATTCTCAACACTAACAGCTCTAACTTTAACACATTCGAGACCTATTGCATTGCAAATGCAATTGGTCTTGCATTTGTTGGAGTTGGAGTTGCTGGCATTATAAATGCCAATTTTTTTTTTATCTAGACATGTTGCAGGGTGCAGTACCATATGTGGCCAAAAGAGGTCACAGGGAACCTCTTTGGCCACATATGGTACTGCACCCTGCAGAAGATATGGTAAAACCACCCTACCCATAATGCATTGCATGCAAGACAGTACCACGAGTACATTCAAATAGCTATGTCCATATATAAAATAAGTAGCTTTGAAATGTGACAAAATAATTATTATATTATTTCAGGATTAGGTTCTACTCTGTGTGGAGCTGACGAAGGAAATTAATAGAAGGTCTCATATAAATGTGAGATGTACAAGTGGATAAAGTAACCACAGCCAGCTTTACAGTGGACAAAGCTTGTGTCTTGTCTATAAATCCTGTGAGAAATCAGTGTTTTGAGGCTGTAAGTAAAACTTAGGAAGCAACAACACATGTGCCAGGAAGTGATCTCATGGGAGGTTGCAAGAAGAGACAAGGTGGCACTAAGGAGGGACCACTAAGTCTATAAATCAATGAAAAAACACAATTTACAAAGGACAGTGACAGGAGCCAATTAAAAAGATGAGGCAGAAAGTTTAGATTTGTTTTTATGTGCAGTGGAATTATTATCTTTGCATAGCACTATTGTCAATGGTATGAAAAAGCATAAGTAAAAAACACTGTGATTTTCAATGCCAACAGCTCAAATGCGAGAGAAAATGCAATCTGTCTCGCATTTGTTGGAGTTGGAGTTATTGGCATTATAAATGCCAATGTCTTTTTTTACCTAGCCATGTTGCAGGGTGCAGTACCATATGTGGCCAAAATAGGTCCCATGGGCCCTCTTTTGGCCTCATATAGTACTGCACCCTGCAAAGTTGGAGTTATTGGCATTATAAATGCCAATGTTTTTTAACTGCAAAAGAAACAATTGATGGACGGAATGCTGGACAATGGAAACATTCAGCCCCAGTCACAAGGATCTGGGTTTAATCCATCATTCTTTTGCTCACCACACCACCCAGTTTGGACCCAGCCATATGCAAATCAGTCTTGACCCTGTTCCTTGTGGGAATAGTCCAGCCCGAACTGCCAAGCCAGGTCCTCCCTGGACCAGAAACAAGCATCCTGGGACCGGTTACAGGGCATCACCCTTCATCAGCCAGGCTAGCTTGAGTCCAGTGGTGTAGTGAGCACGGGACCCACGTCTGGGCATACCCTTCCCACTTAGGACAACATATGCAAAAGAAACAATTGATGGACGGAATGCTGGACAACGCAAACATTCACCCCCAGTCACAAGGATCTGGGTTTAATCCATCATTCTTTTGCTCACCACACCACCCCAGTTTGGACCCAGCCATATGCAAATCAGTCTTGACCCTGTTCCTTGTGAGAACAGTCCAGCCCGAACTGCCAAGCCAGGTCCTCCCTGGACCGGAAACAAACATCCTGGGACCGGTTTCAGGGCATCAACCTTCATCAGCCAAGCTAGCTTGAATCCAGTGGTGTAGGGAGCGCGGGACCCACATCTGGGAATACCCTTCCCACTTAGGACAACATATGCAAAAGAAACAATTGATGGACGGAATGCTGGACAATGCAAACATTCACCCCCAGTCACAAGGATCTGAGTTTAATCCATCATTCTTTTGCTCATCACACCACCCCAGTTTGGACCCAGCCATATGCAAATCAGTCTTGACTCTGTTCCTTGTGGGAACAGTCCAGCCCGAACTGCCAAGCCAGGTCCTCCCTGGACCGGAAACAAGCATCCTGGGACCGGTTTCAAGGCATCACCCTTCATCAGCCAGGCTAGCTTGACTCCAGTGGTGTAGTGAGCACAGGACCCATGTCTGGGCATACCCTTCCCACTTAGGGCGACATATGCAAAAGAAACAATTGTTGGACGGAAGGCTAGACAATGCAAACATTCGCCCCCAGTCACAAGGATCTGGGTTTAATCCATCATTCTTTTGCTCACCATACCCCCCCAGCATTCCAGCATTCCGTCCATCAATTTTTTCTTTTGCATATGTCACCCTAAGTGGGAAGGGTATGCCCAGACGTGGGTCCCGTGCTCACTACACCACTGGATTCAAGCTAGCCTGGCTGATGAAGGGTGATGTCCTAAAACCGGTCCCAGGATGTTTGTTTCCGGTCCAGGGAGGACCTGGCTTGGCAGTTCGGGCTGGACTGTTCCCACAAGGAACAGGGTCAAGACTGATTTGCATATGGCTGGGTCCAAACTGGGGTGGTGTGGTGAGCAAAAGAATGATGGATTTAACCCAGATCCTTGTGACTGGGGGTGAATGTTTGCATTGTCCAGCATTCCGTCCATCAATTGTCTCTTTTGCAAATGTTTTTTAACTAGCCATGTTACAGGGTGCAGTAACATATGTGGCCAAAAGGGGTTCCAGGGGACTTCTTTTGGCCACTTATGGTACTGCACTCTGCAGAAGATATGATAAATCCACCCTATCCATAATGCATTGCATGGAAGACAGTACTACGAGTACATTCAACTAGCTATGTCCATATATAAAATTAGTAGCTTTGAAATGTGACAAAAGAATTATTATATTAATTCCGGATTAGGTTCTACTCTGTGTGGTGCTGATGAAGGGAAATTAATAGAAGGTCTCATATAAATGTGAGATGTACTATTGAGTAAAGTAACCACCGCCAGCTTTGCAGAAAACAAAGCTTGTGTCCTGTCTGTAAAGCCTGTAAAAGAAAGCAGTGCTTTGAGGCTGTATTTAAAACATAGGGAGCAACAACATATGTACTAGGAAGTGTTCTCATGGGACAGGAGACAATTAAAAGGTGGGGAAGAAAGTTTAGTTTTGTTTTTATTTGCAGTGGAATTATTATATTTGCCTAGCACTATTGTGAGTGAAGTAAGCACTGCCAGCCTAGTTTAGGACCAAGTGTATGTTCTGCCTGAAGATTTTTAAGAAATTAGTCCCTTGAGGCTGTAATTAAGACCTAGGGAGTAACAACACATGTAACAGGGGGTGTTCTAATGGGAGGTTACAAGAAGAGACAAGGCGGTTACTAAGGAGGGACTACTAAGCCTATTGACCAATGAAAAGTCACCATTTACAAAGGACAGGGACAGTAGCCAATTAAAAAGATGGGCGGAAAGTGGGCGGAGCTTTATGCACATATCCTGAATACAGCATGTCTCGAAGAGACAGCGCAAGCACTGCCCAGGCGAGACCTAACTAGCCAGAGAAAGTGCAGTCCACCGTGATGGCTGGATGTAGGTAAGTTGTGGAACGGTTGCGCACATCATATGAGTCTGTAAACCAGTGTAGTGTGGATTGTGGCCTCATTGTCGACATTGCTAAGTTAGCTTAGGCCTAGCTGCCATGATGCCTTCTTTGCACACGTTACTCTGTGACTTTGTTTTTCCAGACTCTGCTTGTGCCCATTCAGCATTAGAACTGTCTGTCTTTTTGCCTTTCACCTTTTCTCATGTCCTCTGTGGGGTTCATCTGCACACAATGTACAAGGTCGAAAAACATCGTCCCTTGTTGTTGCTGTTTTGGTCAGCCCCTCGCACTTAGACATAACATGAAATACAGCTGCACTGGAGAAATTCATGTGCTTTTAATTTTAATATTGTGATCTCCCTGTTTGTGGCACTTGGAGAACAACCTTTCCAGGGAGAAGAGCTGTGCTTGTCTGATGATGTAAACCTTGCATCTAGATCTTGAGGTATGGGGGTCCCCCGGACAAAGCCCAGAGGTCTTCTATTTTTATAATAAACTAGTTACTAGCACGGGGAGGGTGGCAAGGCCTTTTAGTCGTATAGCCACTGTCTTTATAAAATGCTGTCCCCGTTTGTATTCTATGGAATTGTAACCATGCTTACTGTTTTATCTTTATGCATTATGCTGCTAGTACTGGCACGTGTACTGTGTCTTAGAGCACGTTAGTTGAAATAAACATTTTAAACTATACTGTGTCTCTTATTACGCACGTTGTGGACAAGTATGAGTGAATAATGAAAGAGTGTTCTTGCTCCCGCAATGCCTGAAAGAGTCCGTGTTCTGGAATGTCTAATCATTGGTAGCTTCGCTGTAGTACGGAGAACGAATGTGACACTATAGCTAGTCGGATTGGGATTTTGGGTACTAAGGGGTATGGTTGGTACACCACTATACACCGAGGTCCTATTTTCCTGCGCATAGTTCTGTATATGTGCAGAATCCCCGCAACATGGCGCCACCAACGTGGTGGGCTTCTTATCTGCGAGACGCTTGAGTAGTGCTTGTGCTTGTCCACAATTCCCTTCACTTCTGTTTCCGGAAACATATGTGAGGGTGTAACCTCCTATATTGATGTTTTTATAGGTTCTTTCAAGCTTGAAGTTATTAAAAGGTGTTCTCTTTAATGTTAACCCTACATTGCGCTGCCACACACTAGGTTGTTTTTCATTCTTGGTCTTAATGGCTGTGAATATAAATATCCCGGCACATAGCCGCGCTGCGCTCCGAGCTCATTTGACAGCGTATGGAGTGCCTGACGCGGGTGTCGCCCTCATCTTTGTGGTCCAAGCTGATCCGGCTTACCACTTTGAGGTGTTTTACTCATGGGTCACTTTTCCGGCGGTGGAAGGAGCTGACAATTTGTTCCACGTTTACGCTCCCACCGCCCTTCCGAATGTTTACCGGCCTTATCAGGCTCTTGAAGTACCGCTCATGGCGTGGCAACACTGTGTTTGGTTTAATGGCGCCCTCCCACATCCGGTCACCCCGATTCGTTTAGGCCCCTTATCGATAGATGGGGCCACTTGGCCTGTTTTGGCCGGTTATACCCCTCATCCACGTCATTTAGCGGTTCTGATTGATGAACTGCGCTTGTTGCATGCGTCTTTAATCCGTGTGCACAGAGCTTTAGTACAATATGTTACAGGCAATGTCCAGATGGCCCCTCCTGGAGTTGCGTCACATCCAGCTGGACATGGCGGCGTGACCATAAGTCCCGTCATGGTTAATTCGGTGATGGGCAAGTGCCCACAGAATAAGGATGATTTGCCTTATTGGCTTGCAGAAAAATGTGACCAGCTGGAGGCGGTGTTTCCAAATACCTCTCCTGTGGAAAAACACAGAATTCTGACTATTAGTTTGCCAAAAGACTTAGGGGCATATTATCTAAAAAGTGCGCTAAACATCGCAAAGCGTGTTTAGCGAGCACTTTTTTATCGCCGGCTATCGTCGGAATAATTTGCCATGCTAACGCTGTATTAGCAACATTTAGCGCTATGGCGATAATTATTCCAGCCATAGCGGTGTTTTCCATGAAACATCGCTGGTTTTCCAGCGATGTTTCATGGAAAACGGCGATAACCTTGCTGATACGACCCTGTGGTCGTATCAGCATAATCCACCCCCCCATGTTAGATATGGCTAACACCTGCTAATTGCAGGTGTTATATAAATGGCGATGACCCCGGTTAGCGCGACTTTTCACGTCGCTAACTGGGGCCATGGCCACCTTGCTAATAGGCGATAGGCCTGTTAGTGGGTGTTTCCCAGGTTTGTTCGTCGGGAACGCCCACTTTGCATGTCATTCGCGATAAATATCGCTGACATGCAAGCGGTAAAAACACGGGCGCTTAATGCCCGAAAACTGTCGCTAACTGCTGTTAGAGACAGTTTGCTGATAGGGCGATAAGAATATCGCCGCTTTAGCGGCAAAAAGTGCCACTAAAGCGGCGATAGTGCCCTTGCTAATATGCCCCTTAATTCCCGAGTTGGCAGAATGCAACAACTGGGGCAAGGTATTCGCAGCAGTGTATGCGAAGTGTTTCAGCACTCCATCCATGACAGTCCTCCCCACCGTGATTAAGCGTGCACAAGACGAACATGGCCCTGAAGCGGCTGTGGAACTAGGGATGAGACTGGTGGGAGTGTTCGACGTAGTGGCTGACCTAATCCTTGCGAACGTCAAGGGTGATGCGGTCAACTTTCAAGTCACTAATGCTTTGGCTTTGGTCCCAGAGCCGGACAAGCCACGCGAATTATCAGAAATTATTGCGCAGGCTTATAAAACCATTGGTCGCAATAGTTTGGGGGTTAAGCCTTTTGCTAAAACGCAAGCTCAAACACATCCACAACAAGAATCTCAGTCTGATAAAGACGAGAAACCGTTCTTTTCTAAAAAGACCTGGAAATTGAAGAAACAGGGAAAGCAACAACCAAAGCCAGGGTCGCGTGCAGCGTCACCGGTTTCCGTGTCTTCTGAACGCACTTATGATTTGCGCGACCGAGCGAGAATTAAGTCTCCTGATAGATTTCAGGTTCCTGACCAGCGTTCTCCTCGTTCTTCGCAGGCACCATCGACCTCACAGGCTGGTGGAGGAGATCGCCAGGAAAGAGGCAGGGGTTGTGACGCCCCACAGGGACGAGACCAACCTCGACAACCTGGCAGAGGGAAACAAGAAGAATTTCCCCGTCCTCGCCCGCAGTTTCAGAAGAAAAAAGTTGCCGCTTTAACAGCGAGATATGCCACAGACGGTGAGAACGAGACTCCTGAATTGGACGTGGGCAGTAACACTGCTAGACAGCGCCGCGGAAGTTACCATAGTGCGGGAGGCACTATGTCCTCATGTGGAGGCGACAGCAACTGACACTTACATTACTGTCGAGACTGCTGACACCCGAGTGGCACCCCCTGACAGACTATTTAATATTGTCCTGCAAATTAAAGGTGACATTGAGCGTGTTATTAAAGGGATTTTTTGGGAAAATCTGACCTCTTCTTATGACATTTTGTTGGCGGAGGCGGATTGGCCGCCCCCATTCGTACTTGCTGCTCATAGAGGGGAGGAGGTAATCCTTCCGAGTTTTTCTTGTCATGTCCCCAAAGACAAAGCGGAGGCTCTCGCAGCTGAATGGGCTGTGGCCCAGGCCCCGGCACTGTACCGTAATCACGTGGGCTGGGATGAGGATTCTCCCTCCCATGATATACCATTGCGGTCTTTGCCACAGCCTCAAGCCCAATATCCCCTCCGGCAGGAAGCTAAGGGTCCCGTTTCCGACATTCAATCAATCAATCAATCACAGAATTTGTAAAGCGCACTACTTACCCGTGAGGGTCTCAAGGCGCTAGGGAAAAAAGAAAAGGGGGGGGTGCTGCTACTGGTCGAACAACCAGGTCTTGAGTAGCCTCCTGAAGGTCAGCAGGTCTTGGGTCTGTCGTAGGCTTAGTGGAAGGGTGTTCCAGGTCTTGGCGGCGAGGTGGGAGAAGGATCTGCCGCCGGTGGTAGTTCTTCGAATGCGAGGGACGGTGGCGAGGGAGAGGTCGGCGGAGCGGTGTTGGCGGTTGGGGACGTAGAAGAGGAGTCGTCTGTTGAGGTAGGCTGGGCCAGTCTTGTGGAGTGCCTTGTGTGCGTGGATGAGGAGTTTGAAGGAGATTCTCCTGTCGACGGGGAGCCAGTGCAGGTTCCTCAGGTGGGGGGTGATGTGGCTGTAGCGTGGTACATCGAGGATCAGGCGTGCGGAGACGTTTTGTATGCGTTGCAGCCGCTTGATGAGCTTGGCCGGGGCTCCCGCGTAGAGGGCGTTCCCATAGTCAAGTCTGCTACTGACGAGGGCCTGGGTGACTGTTCTTCTTGTGTCTGTCGGGATCCACCTGTAGATCTTGCGAAGCATGCAGAGGGTGTTGAAGCAGGAGGATGAGACTGCGTTGACTTGCTTGTCCATGGAGAGCGTTGAGTCGAGGATGACTCCCAGGTTGCGTGCGTGGTCGGTGGGTGTCAGGGCTGCTCCCAGCGTCGTTGGCCACCAGGAGTCGTCCCAGGCTGAGGGGTTGGAGCCGAGGATGAGGACCTCTGTCTTCTCCGTGTTCAGTTTTAGTCGGCTGATCTTCATCCAATCGGCGACGACCTTCATTCCTTCATGGAGGTTGGATTTGGCGGCGAGGGGGTCCTTGGTGAGGGAGAGGATCAGTTGAGTGTCGTCGGCGTAGGAGATTATGTTGAGGTCGTGTTGTCTGGAGATGCGTGCGAGCGGGGTCATGTAGATGTTGAACAGTGTTGGGCTGAGGGACGATCCCTGGGGTACGCCGCAGATGATCTCGGAGGCTTCGGATCGGAATGGTGGGAGGCGGACTCTCTGGGTTCTGCCGGCGAGGAAGGAGGTGGCCCATTCCAGGGCCTTGTCTCGGATCCCTGCGTCGTGGAGGCGTGTGCGTAGAGTGCGGTGGCAGACAGTGTCGAAGGCGGCGGAGAGGTCCAGCAGGATGAGGGCTGCGGTCTCACCATTGTCCAGCAGGATCCTGATGTCGTCGGTGGCGGCGATGAGGGAGGTCTCAGTGCTGTGGTTGCTGCGGAACCCCGATTGGGATGGGTCCAGGATGCTGTTTTCTTCGAGGTATCGGGTTAGCTGTTTGTTGACGATCTTCTCGATGACCTTGGCTGGGAACGGAAGCAGGGAGATGGGCCGGAAGTTCTTGAGGTCTCTCGGGTCCGCCTTGGGTTTTTGAGTAGGGCGTTGATCTCTGCGTGTTTCCAGCTCTCTGGGAAGGTCGCGGTCTCGAAGGAGAGATTGATGACGTTGCACAGGTGGGGTGCGATGGAGCTGCTGGCTTTGTTGAAGATGTGGTGCGGGAAAGGGTCTGACGGGGAGCCGGAGTGTATTGTGCTCATGGTCTTGATGGTGTCTTCGATGTTCACGCTGGCCCAGGCTGGCAGGGGGTCGTGGTCGATGGTGTGCGGCGGGTCTGGTGCATCGATTTTAGTTGGGGCTGTCTGGGTGTTGAAGCTGTCGTGGATGTCGGCGATCTTGCGGTGAAAGAAGGTGGCGAGGGAATCGCACAGGGGTTGCGACGGCGGGATGTCGTTGGTGTTGGAGCTGGGGTTGGAGAGTTCCTTCACTATGTTGAAAAGCTCCTTGCTGTTGTGTGCGTTGTTGTCGAGGCGGTCTTTGAAGGAGATTCTCTTGGCGGACCTGATGAGGTGGTGGTGGTTACGGATGGCGTCTTTGTGGGCTGTGTGGCTGTCCGGTGTCTTATCACTGTGCCATTTCTTCTCTAGTTTCCGGCAGGTACGCTTGGAAGCTAGGAGTTCCGAGGTGAACCAGCTGGCTCTTTTGGTGGTGTCACTGTAGGTGAGCTTTTTCAGCGGGGCGAGGGTGTTGGCACAGTCGTCCATCCATCGTCTGAGGTTGCAGGCAGCGTCGTCGGTGTTGGATGGGTCGGAGGGAGGGCTGAGAGCGAGGTTGCCCGAGTTGGTCTTCGGTGACTTTGCTCCAGCAGCGGCGTGGGATCTGTTGGGTGCGGTGGTGTGTGGTGGGTTTCTGGAAGGTGAAATGGATGCAGTGGTGGTCGGTCCAGAGGAGTTCCGTGGTGTGGCTGAAGGAGACGTGGGAGCTTGAGGAGAAGATGGGGTCAAGCGTGTGGCTGGCGGAATGGGTCGGTGTTGTGACGAGCTGGCTCAGACCGAGGTTGGCGAGGCTGTCGATCAGGGTGGTGGAGTTGCTGTCGTTCTTGTTCTCCAGGTGAAAGTTCAGGTCTCCGAGGAGGATGTAGTCGGTAGAGGTCAGGGCGTGCGTGCTGATGAAGTCGGCGATGGAGTCGCTGAACTGGGGTCGGGGCCCAGGGGGTCTGTAGACAAGGGTGCCTCTAAGGGTGGTGTTGGGGTCCGTGTGGATCTGGAAGTGCATGTGTTCGGCGGTGCTGAGAGTGTCGTCGGTGCTGGTCGAGACCCTGATTGTGTTCTTGTGGACACATTCTAACACAGTTGGAATATCAAGGAGTAATTGAAACATGCGTGTCACCAATGAATAATCCCCTTTTCGCGGTTTCTAAACCCGATGGGTCTTACCGCTTGGTATTGGACTACTGGCATTTGAACTCCAATTGTCGAACCTTTGCGGTACAGAATACCCATAGTTCTGCGCTCGTAGACAGTCTTGTTCGTAAAAAATATAAAACGACTCTTGACCTTTCCAATGGTTTTTACACTCACAATTTGTCCCCGGACTGCGGCCAATGGACCGCGTTCACTTCCGGTGGAAAACAAATAAAATTCCGGCGTTTGCCAATGGGCTACCAGAACAGCCCGGGGGTCTTCGCCGCCCGTGTTGTCTCTTTGTTGGACAACATAGACCCAGATGCGTATTCGTACGTGGATGATATATATCTGACGGACGACGACCTATGGCCGCATCTTTCCCGAGTAGACCGCATTATTCTTGAGTTCCCGGTCTTAGGATACAAATGTAATTTTGCCAAATCTCACATCGCAGAATATACTGTGTTGTTTTTGGGCTATGAGCTCAACAATGAAGGTAGGAGAAGTGCACTTCTGCGCCCTCCAACGACCCTGAAAAAACTTCAGTCTTTACTGGGATTTTTAAACTTCGGGCGTTCTTACATTCCCGAATATGCCCAGCGTATCAAGCCTCTTTATGCCTTGATACAACCGACCTTTTCGAAGTCGTGCTGGCTTCCGGAACACTCCACTATACTGCAATCTTTGCAGTCTGATCTACTTGAATCTAAGTTCTTGTTGACTCGTGATAACCATACGAACCTGGTGATTAGAATTGTGCCAGGGGCAGTAGGTTTCACGTACTTAACGTTTAACGAAGGTGACACAGTACCTATTGCCTACAAGTCACATCTTTACACTTCTGCCGAGTTGCGCTTTTCCACTGTGGAGAAAGTTTTGACTGCAGTGCAAATGGCGATTCTTAAGTAAAGCGCACTGGCACAGGGAAAACGCATCTTGGTTGTCACCCCCTATCCTGCCCTTGACGCAGTGACAAAGGCAAGTGTACCAAACTCTAAGGCTTTGCACCCCGTTGGATACAATGGGCTACTTCTTTGACATCTCCGGATGTCACTTTCATCTTTGGTTCCTCTCTTCAGACCCAGGAGTTCTTACAGTATGAATTTCTTCATCCTCCTCCTCTATCTTTGCTGCCGCTTGAGGAGTACAAATGTATCATTTACACCGATGGTTCGGCGCAACCGGCCACGGGTTCTAAGCATGCGTACTCAGCAGCATGCGCTAATGTGGCAGGTCACATGGTGAACGGTGAGTTCAAATCGAGTGTTGTGCACACGCAGGCACTGGGAGACAGTACCGCACAATTGGCCGAGCTGCGTGCTTTGGTGCTCGCCCTTGAGTTTGCAGACCCGCAGGTGACTACACTTATTGAATGCGATTCTTACTACTGTGTCCAGGCTTTTAATGACAACTTATTCTTTTGGTCGCAAAACGACTATAGAGATTCTAAAGGCAGCGCAATTAAGCATAAAATGCTTTGGGTTCGAGTGGCGGATCTTAAACAACGTCTGCCTCTCACTCAGGTGATTCATACTCTTGGCCACCAGCGTGTGGGCGCACACGTGATCGGTAACAGTTTGGCAGATGAAGCTGCCAAATCAGCAGTAGCCACGTGCTCAGTAGCAGCCGTTACAAGATCCATGACAAAAATGGATAATGAGATTTTGGCAGCTATTGCTGCAACAAAAGAAGGTACTAACTACCCACAGGGTTTCCCTTCCAAGTACTCTTATCACTTAAGTCCCGATCAGGTTCCTTATGTAAGAATTCCAGACGTTGGTGATCGGCTGATTCCCAACGCGGACCGCAGAAATTCTTTGATAACAGCCGCACACGAAGGCTTGGCTTCGGCCCATGCTGGCGTGTCTGCAACTGTTTCAATCTTGCAGCAGCGTTACTGGTGGCGTGGTTTATATAAACAAACCCGTACTTATGTCCTTTCTTGTGACATTTGTCAACAGATTAAGCCCTCTACGGTTACACGTCCGCCACAAACACAGCTCTGCATTTCTAATAAACCTTTTGGTTGTGTATACCTTGATCACTGCGGTCCATTTTCTTCTGACACTGCATAGAAATATATCTTAGTTGCAGTTGATTCGTGCACACGTTTCATCTGGGTGTGGCCACAACGCAGTGCTGACGCTCGAAATGTCATCAGGGATTTGCGTGTCTTTGTGGGAATTTTTGCCTGTGGCACCTTCCATTCCGACCAAGGTCCAGCGTTCGCCTCTAAGGCGTACAAGGACGCGATGAGGTCTATGGGGCTGCTGGTGCAATTTTCGTCTCCATATAGGCCTGAGGGCAACTCAATTGTGGAGTGAATGAACCGTGACTTAAAGCAATCCTTGACAGCTAGAGTCTTAGGTACTGGCAGAAACTGGCTTGCCCACTTGTATGGCGTGCAACGTGCACTTAATAATCTCCCTTGAAGATCTCTGAGTGGGCGGACCCCATACAAAATGCTCTTTGGCATACAGATGTTTGTGCCAGACCTTGATGGTCTAGACATGGCGGCATCTGCCGCAATCTTTGACGTAGATAATCATTCTACTATGTTGCAGGACTTACAAGAGACCGTGACAGACTTGCAAACGAACATTTACCTTCAGCCACTGACGCTGCGTTGCAGATTCCGGTTGCCGGCTGGCTTCCGAAGATTGGAGATCTGGTCCGAGAGAAGGTGGAGAACAAAAAAGAATTTGGCCCCTCTTATCGTGCACCGGTTCCAGTTCTTGGCTTGAAGGGTACTCGTACAGTGATCTTACCACCGCTTCCTGGTCGCAAAGACAACAGATACATCTCAGTGGACAATGTCAAGCTACAACATCTGGCCGATCCTGAATAGTGTAACACCTGTGGTATCATGTCCGGAAATTTCAAGAATTCCTATTCGTGGCCCTCCTGACTCCAAAGGTGCCGATGTTGCCATTGGGATGGTCGCTTTGCCAGATCGCCTGCTCAACCTCCCGGCTTCCTCCTGCAATGAGGAAACCGAGTAAGCATACCCCGCAAGTGAGTCAGTGGCTCATTTGCCTACAACACCACTGAGCCCAACTCGTTTTTCTTTTGATTCGTCTTCTACCTCATCACTTATCCCGACCAAATTCAGTAGTTTTGTATCCTGGTTCAGAGACAATTTTTTGGTCCCTCCATGGACATACATCTGGTTGGTGCTATTCCTGATTTTTCTGTTCATGTCCATTGGCTTTGTGACAGTTTTTTTCTTGCTCATCAATGGTCACTACTTGCCAGAACGCTCTGCGGTGAACTCTGTTGCTGGAACTTTGGCTCCGCATTCTTCTTCACACATCATGAAGCGTGACCACACATTTGTGAACATTTCCGCCTTTCCAGTTGCAGATGGCATCGTGTGGGATGCAGTGAATTTCCAAATCCATGGACCTACAGAGATTATTAATGTACCAAGTGTGCTTCGTGTTTCCATGGGTGATGTGGTACAAAGGAATATTCATTCGGATGATTGGGATGTGCATGCCATTGAATCGTTATTTTCTGATTTAAAATATTATGCTGCCTTTAATGCTGAGGATTTGTACTTAAATTCTGCTAATTATGCCGATTTATATTGTTACCAGCATTACGGTAACCATTTTCTGCATAAACCAAGTACACTTCGAGGTAGTTTCAATTATACCCAGTGGGAACATTGCCCGACCCCTCTGCAAGGTAGCTCCCAAACACTTAAAAATAAATTTACTTACTTTACAGATTTTGATAGATCAAACCCGGGGTCCTATTATTTTAAATTGAACGTTTCTTCGAATCAGAAAGTTATGTTGACCCACACCAAATTGCTGTATTCCAGTTCCTTTATGGACGCGTTAGCTGTGGGTGGCTATGAGCACTGGAAGAACACCATTGACTTAAAATCTATTTGGGGCACTAAATCTTGGCAGGTAAGCGGTATGGAAGCTTTGCACCGTGCTTGCCTTATCCCCACCCAAATATTATTTTTAAATAGTACTATATATCAAACAACTTGTTTGGGTTTGGCTACGTCGAAACAATTGAATGCACCTTCCATTCCTGTGTTGTCTTCCTGGCCAAACAGGAGCTTGCATTTAAATTTTTCCCTCGAAAGTTTGCAAACTTTGTTTCAAAATAACTCCTTTAATGTCTCTGCAATTGATCAGTCGGCCTGGTTGCCGTGGCCCATAGCATCTAACGCCTGCCAACTGCGTTTTCATAACTCTGCTCCTGGTTACAAACAGGATAGGCTAGATCCAAGGTTTTCTGACTCGCGTACAGTTACAACATATTCTGTTGGTAAATTATGTAAATAGTGGTTGCAGCACTCTACATTAGATTCCGTAAAACAACATTTATCCCTCCTATCAGGCAACATTGATCTGTCTGACTTTGTTCTAGGGCCTCGCGGTCCAAGACCTAAAAGATTTGTTTATGCGACCTACAATGAACTCTGGAAGCTTTCACAAATTGAAGCTGCTTCCCGTTTACAGGAAATAGATCAAGCAAATCTAGAAAAAGTGCTCGCTGTTGTCAATAATAGTATTAACACCCTCTCTTCCCGCATTTACACACTAGAGAATATTGTTTCCTCTGTTGTTGATATTGTACAAGATGATGTGTCTGTGTTATATCATGGTCAGAATCAATTGCGTTCAGTGATGCAGTTTGCATGGACTTTGCAAACACTGAAAATGGGCAAGGTTCCATGGCATTTTTAAAACACATCTGCCTTGTTCTTGCCGTTTAATTTGACTGAAAAACAGCAATTCATGTCCATGAAAGATGCAACATACACTCTCCTACATATCGAAAAGATTGAGCCGTTGCCATTCTCTGTGGTGGAGACTGACTCTGCAGTGTGGCTGGTTCACGGGTTATTACTTTGCCTTTTTCTTTATTTGAATTCAGTTCATGCATGAAACATTATCCTGTAGGCCGTTTTCAGCCTTTAGGCAGTGCCTTTTTACATGAACTTTGGTCCCTACCTTTCACATACAGGTGCCTTAGGGATGAAAAGGGGGTATTTCTCACAGGGGAGTCTTGCGATTCTACAGTGGGTCATTCCCTCATTTGTAAAAACATTAAATTGCACGGGGCTTGTAATGTTTCTGCCCCGAATCTTGGTTGTGTTTTAAAGGGCGTTCCAGCTCCTGTTATATCACCTACTTTCACTGTGCTTGCTAATGGTAGCTATCTGCTTTTAAATAATCAGGACTGCTGTGGGATGCAGGCAGGCATCCCCAACATTGTAACAGTTTCACACCGCGTTGTGTGCTGCAAAAATGTGCTTTTCCGCCCCGCGTGGGATGGTAGATAGTTCCGTTTGGCCTTACATACCTACTTTGAAGGCGGATTTCAATAAATTGAGCAGAATAAAGGCGCTATTATTAAACCAGGAGGTTATGCTCACTTCCGCATGGGAGACCTTCGTCCTCCAGGTGGCTAGTACCCACAGTGAGATACAGGCCCTTTTGAACACAAACCTCCCCCAACATTTCGGTGAACTGATTCACCGTATATTTAATGCGTCTAATACCGAAGGTCTTGTGCACTTTTTTAAGGTTGTGGGCTCCGGCCTTTTGACCTCCTTTCAGACTATATTTGGTGTAATTCCGGCTTTTATTCATTCTATTTTTTCCAGCGTCTTTGGAGGCTTCCCATTGATCCTAGCCTTAACTGCTGGAATATTGCTTATATTTTGCCTGTTGCGCAATGGCTGCACTTCCTGGGGGTCTATACGACCGAGCGTGGCTACGGATGCTCCGTGAACGCATGATTGACAGCTTCGGCATCCTACCACTGGCGACTCTCAGCGTGTCTTATGGACTTTCTTATCGCTTTGCGTATTTCACTTGCGTGCAACCTGTGATGTCCTGTTTACGATGTCCGTTCTCTTGGTCCTTGGATATTTGCCTCTCCAATACGTCTTGTTCGGATCCGGATTTCGACCAGTTGATGGGCCCCTTAGTGGCCCATGAACGGGAATGTTCCGGGGCTGGATTAATGGTGCGTGCGGCTGCACTTGGAGTCTTGGCGCAATGGGATATCTGGGCGGCTGCTCAGCATCTCCTACAACGAAGTTATATTGAGTATCACGCAAGTTGTCCCGCAATGCTAATCACTGCTCCCTATTGTGAGGAACATAAATGCAGTTTTGATTTGTTGAACTGGATGGCATCTCTTATTTCAAACGATGACAATGATGTCTTTCTGGAAGGTGTTGCAGTTTTCTGCGCATACACTCTGATGGATTAAGGACATTGACTTTCAACGAACTGCATTGCTGGATTTTTTTATTCTCTTTGAGTGCCCTATTTTCTGGCCCTATCTAGAATTTTTTTATCCCAAAAATGTTTTCCCATTCCCTATCCTTCAAAGGGACATTTCCCACAAATAGACGTTTACATTCTGCTCCATCTATTCGAATTCTGTTTTCATCTTATGTCTTGCCCTATGGACTGACCAGGGGAGGGTGTAGTGTGGATTGTGGCCTCATTGTCGACATTGCTAAGTTAGCTTAGGCCTAGCTGCCATGATGCCTTCTTTGCACACGTTACTCTGTGACTTTGTTTTTCCAGACTCTGCTTGTGCCCATTCAGCATTAGAACTGTCTGTCTTTTTGCCTTTCACCTTTTCTCATGTCCTCTGTGGGGTTCGTCTGCACACAATGTACAAGGTCGAAAAACATCGTCCCTTGTTGTTGCTGTTTTGGTCAGCCCCTCGCACTTAGACATAACATGAAATACAGCTGCACTGGAGAAATTTGTGTGCTTTTAATATTGTGATCTCCCTGTTTGTGGCACTTGGAGAACAACCTTTCCAGAGAGAAGAGCTGTGCTTGTCTGATGATGTAAACCCTGCATCTAGATCTTGAGGTATGGGGGTCCCCCGGACAAAGCCCAGATGTCTTCTATTTTTATAATAAACTAGTTACTAGCACGGGGAGGGTGGCAAGGCCTTTTAGTCCTATATCCACTGTCTTTATAAAATGCTGTCCCCGTTTGTATTCTATGGAATTGTAACCATGTTTACTGTTTTATCTTTATGCATTATGCTGCTAGTACTGGCACGTGTACTGTGTCTTAGAGCACGTTAGTTGAAATAAACATTTTAAACTATACTGTGTCTCTAATTACGCACGTTGTGGACAAGTATGAGTGAATAATGAAAGAGTGTTCTTGCTCCCGCGATTCCTGAAAGAGTCAGTGTTCTGGATGTCTCATCATTGGTAGCTTCGCTGTAGTACGGAGAACGAATGTGACACTATAGCTAGTCGGATTGGGATTTTGGGTACTAAGGGGTATGGTTGGTACACCACTATACACCGAGGTCCTGTTTTCCTGCGCATAGTTCTGTATATGTGCAGAATCCCCGCAACACCAGAGTTGGTGTCAGACATCTTGCAAAGCTGCCGGAACCCTGACAGTCTTGACCCAGGACCTGTAAAAACAAAATCTAAATTTTGAATGTGGAATGGCGGAGTCTGTTGGCAGATTTCCCTAGAGGGCTATTATGGAATTTGCAAAGTTTGCACATAGGGGGACCTGTGGAAGGAGACCAAAGTGTGACAAAAGATGTATTATGAAAACTTACTAAGTATAATAACTAGGACATTTCCCAACCAAGATTTTACAATTTTACTCTCCTAATATGCTACAAAAAGTACCTTCTACTGCAGAACCAGCCAAAATAAATTGTTGTAAACAATCCCAAACCATGGTAAAATTGTCATTATATCCTACCGCACTTTGAAGAGTGTTACTAAATTAAAATATTTAAAATGCACCTACTTCTCTCTTTTTGCCAGTTCTTCCTTTAGAAACCCCCAGACATCTTCATGTTGAGAGGTCTTTTAATCCTGCCAAGGTTTGCCAATCTTGGTGCATGATATGTTTGAAATAAACAATTTGTCACTAAATGTCCCTATAGTATAGTTCTCTGGGAGAGACCCCTTAAGGCTTCTTGTAAAATTGTATTAGTTCTATAGCTACGCCATTGCCCTACACGTCTTTAAACAGCATAATTTGTCACAAATGTCCCAAATGTCCCAGGTGAGAGGCAACAACTCCCTTGCAGAATAGTATTGTCATCCTTCCAATGTTTGTCAAGTCTTTATGCAGAAAAAATATTTCATTAAATCACATACGTAAAAACAAATTAAAAAAACACATCTTGCAGTCTGAGTTCTATCAATGATAAGGGTTCATGTGGATGGTTGAAATGCTTTCTTCCAAACAGTGAAACTTGCACCCCGAATTTTCACAAGATAATTGTAAAAATACAACAATAAATATTCTACTTTTGGCTACTTTTTCTGGCCCAATGTCACGTACCGTATACAACTGGCCATTTAAAAGAATTCCTACACCCACTTTGCCTAGGTCTTTGAATTTGTTTCCATTTTAGTTGCAGCACGTGGCCTATATTTGGCTCTAAAACACAAAGATTGTTTCTACTCTGAATGTCCCCGCAAATACAGTTAATTTCTGCTAATTTCTTGGTGTTCATTTTGCATATTATATTCATTAGAGGGCTGGTTCATGTTTTCATCGTTTTAGCGACATACCCGCGCTGTTCTATTAGTTTCGAGGTTGCTCGTGAGTCCAATTGACACATAAATGTTGCTCTTTGCTTACAAAATGCTGTGGCCCTGTCTTAACCCTTTCCTTTCATGCCCTTCAGGGTGAAATTCATCCATTGTACTAAAACGTCATTCCTCACCATAGTGACAAGATACCCTCCTGCACAAGTGAGCCCCATCTATGTAGGAACGGAGAATAACATGGGAATCAGTGAGGAGACACTGATGGCTGATCTTATTCCCCATTTCCCAGGACCTCACGCCTGATGGCATGGTTGTCCTGCATCCTGGGATAAGTGTGTACAAATATGGAAAGGATCAGAAGCGCAGCATCGGAGTGGGGTGGGACGGAGAGGTAAGTCGTACACTCTAGGGTGGGTGGAAGATTGTAAACAGTGGGGGGTTTTAGACCATTCCTGAATTGTTCCAATAAAGGAACAAGTTGGAGGTGAAATATTGGTCTTTCCAGAGTCTCGGTCCATAAAACCTGTTCATGTGGTCATGTATGTTAGGTCTCACCTACCAGACAGCTTGTCTGCTTGTGAAAGACCTCTCGGGTACCACACCAAATCTGACAGTGTGCTTTGAGCCCAGCCACTCTTTGCTGTTAGTTGGCCTTATTGCAGCTCTCTTTGCTGGCTTCTCATTCTAACTCTTGACTTCGTATTATTGTGTTCGTCTCTCCCCTGGAGTATACCACTTTACCATACTTCCTTCATTTGGCTGACTTATGACCAATATTTAGGCAGCTCATTTTACGTTTTTCTCAGCACTCCCTAAGAGGCTTTCACCCTTGTGTGCTGCTTTCCCAACATTCCCAGCCCTCTTCCCATGGATGCCCCATGTTGCTTCCTGTATCTAATCTGCCTTTTCTGCATGGTCATCCCAGATTCATTGCATTTTTCTGAACCCTATATTTTTGCTGACTTTAGCACTATCGGCACTTAACCCTTGCTAACCAGTAGTAAAGTGCCTGTGCTCCCCCTTTAAACGTGGTGTAATTGGCATATTCCTAATTGGTATATTTAATTTATCTTAAATCCACTGTATATGGTACAAAATGTACACAGGGACTGGAAGTTAAATGGCACTAGTGGACTGCAGCGCCTAGTGTGCCATCCACTACAGTGGCAGTAAAAACATGATTTCAGGCCTACCATTGTAGCCTGGCTGTAACATGCAAAACATGCACTGCAGCCTGTCAAGATAAACCCTTCGTGAAAGGTAAAATCATTCCTTTTAAATAATAAGTCTTCCCTATGTAGGCCTTGTAGCTAGGCCTGGGCGGAGTTTGTGGAGTTCCACGGTGCGGAACTCCACGAAGTGACCAAAAAACTCTGCTGCACTACGCGGAGTTCCATAAGCAGCGGAGTGCGTTAGGTCGCACTGTTCGTGCTGATTTTTAGCACCGGGTGTTTGTCCCGTCTTAGAAAATCAGCGTGAATGGCACCATGCGCAGTGCAAGAGGGCGCTGCTTCTTTCTGCCGCTCGAGTAGATTTTCTACACAAGCAACAGCTTCCTCAACGTGAACGGATGCTTTCTCAATGTGAGCAGTCGCGACCGCCGCATTGAGAAATCACACTGGGAGGTGGTCCAGCATTTTACCTCGCCCGCGTTTGCCAACTTAATGTTGGTGAACGTGAGTGAGGAAAAAACTCTGCTCCGTGAGTTTTTCGGAACACCGCGTACTCCACAAAGTGCGTAAAACTCTGCAAACGAAGTTCACCGCCCAGGCCTACTTGTAGCCTGGAAGGTAAGATGCCAAGTTTTTAAAAGGAGGGTTTTTAGAAATGTAATGTGAACATGCCCACACAGTGACTAGCACCCAAAAGCTATTTTCACAGTGGCAGGCCTTGCTGTTCTATGTAGAAAACCTGAATACAGATTAAAATTCTAATATTGTATCTTGGAAATGGGACCAGCTAGGAAAATAATTAAACAACTCTTTTAAATAGGTATTAAAAATTCAATTCAATGGTGATTCCGGAATTTTCATAAATATTTTAGAAAATTACCATTTCCCTGCCTGAAGTTCCTGGCGGCTAATTTGCATTGGCCCTCCAGCTTCTCCTAGCCAGTGATCAGCCTTCAGTAAGTGTGAAATGCCTCCCATGAGCAAACAATAAGTGGGCCTGACTAGGCAAAGATGACTCCTCTGAACTCAACAGAGTATGCAGGGTGGGGCCAACGAGCAAAATCCTGCTCTGGTGCCCAATCCTGCTTGACAGGTAGGCTGGGTTAATGTACACTTGAAAGAGGGAAAACAGGATGCTAAGACAATTCTTGTGTATCCACTGTCTGGTTGCTAAAGGACAATGTTTTGGTCCCACCTGACGTCTGTCTCTGGGTTTACATATAACACTTGGGACGTAATTGAAAGGGAGAGAACAAGATGTCAAGACAGTTCTTGTGGATCCACTGTCTGGTTGCTGGAGGACTCTGCTTTTGTCCTACCAGACGTCTGTTTCTAGGTTTGTTGTGGGTACAGTACCTGCTCCAAACTGGATCTTAGTGTTAGATGTGGAGGCACTAGAATTACCACAGTGCACTCCCCAAACACACCCCTACCCCTCAGAACACACATTGAGTGTGACCGAAGACTTTTGCCATCTTGAAAATGCCCAAAGTGGGTAGGGTGGGCCCAATGAACTTTTACCCCATCGGTATGGACTTACCCAGGAGTTGCCCCACCACCCTAGTTAGTTCTATGCACCTATTTCAGAGCACGTTATGCCTCTACAGAAGATGAGAAGATGAGTGGATCCTCTGCCTGTGAGCTGAAATGAACCCTGAAGGATTGGACCTGCTCCCTCTTGTACCAGGGACACAGAAGTGGAATCTAAGGGCCAGTTGGCTGACTCGTGTGTGACTACAGGGATACAGCAATCTGCAAGATGCCTTTTCCTGGAAGCACCCAACTGACCATTGGCAACTGGACTCGGACTGGACCCTTGTGTCGGCCTCGTCTGACACACTGTAAGTCTATATAAACCTCCCATGAGGTCCTGGGGGCTTTAGAAGTGTACTCCTGGGTGCTTTGGGACTTAACAGACTAAGGGCCCTATTTATATCATGGCAGACAGCCCTTTATTGCACCAAGTGGATGGAGTAGGTTGAACATAGCGCCACACCAGTAGGTGGGTGCGGAGTTTAGGACCCGGTGCCACTGTGGTTCGGCCCCTTCCGGCTCCGACGATGTGCCGGCCTGTGACACGACTTCCTGTCACCTCACATCATGAGATGCGGTGGCCGACAATGGAAAGTGCAGAGTCGCGTATCGTATGCGTCACTTCCAACTGCCGCGATGGCCAGGGGTACATAGGTTACATAGCTACTGGTCTCTGCCTTTTGGAGAGGAGCATTATGGTGGGCGCATAGGGCAACAAACTTTACCACCCACCCAACCCTTACTTCTCAGGACAGGATCTCTAATCCTAAATTCACCCCTAGTCAGCAAAGGGGTGTCCTCCAATACAGACTCCCCAGAACAGCACCAATGGTAGGGTCCAGCAGTCCTGAACCAACCAGAGGATGTACACACCAGCTTGGGAGTGAGGGCGCACAGTTCACCCTGGGTGGGCATGGGGCTGCAGCTCCTGGCCACCTGATCGCAGCCCCTCAGGCAGCCTGGTGTTTGGGGAGCAGTGCCCTTGGATGCGGACAAGGGTACAGTGAGGCAGGGACCATCCCTCACAGATGCAGGTGGTTACACCTGTGTGATCCAATGGAGTTTTGGGATTGCTGAAGGCCCTGGTTTGTGGATGTTCATCAGTTATGATTTATTAAGTATTATGCACTGCTTACTGTGTGATGTTTGTTTCTCTCATGGGTGCCTAATTCTTCATGATGTGTTACTGTTATGCAGCCTAGATATGCTTCACTTGGCTGTAATAATGTCTTTCCCACCAATCGCAGTGTGTTCTGTCTGTGCCTCGTTTGGATTGAGGAGGGGCGCGGGTCAGACTGGGGGTATCCGGGTCCTATACTCCGTTCACCTGGGGGAGGGACCGCCCGCCAAATTTATAAATGACCGCCAAGCTTGTGGTCATTTATAAAGCATTGGCTGGAACCGCCGTCACGGCTGTTTCTGTCAATGCATATGGCTGCTTGGTACACGGCTAAGTAAGCACAACGCAGCCCTGCATCAAACAGTTTTCTTTTCTTATTTTGAAAAATGAAAATCCCTAGACGGGGGAGTCATCTCCCATGGTGGGGGAGCATTATTTGTGTTTGAATGTCCCTCACCGCCAGGATTTGCCTTGACAGTAAAAAAAATTGCTGTTAACAATCAATCGGTGGTGGAGATAGAAGTGTTAGGGGTATGGCAACTCAACTTCCTACAGGTAAACAAACGATCAAAAAGAGTGGGGTCCCAGAAATGCTTGTCTGAATCAGGAGTAGTAGTCCCTGGGAGTCTTTTTTAAGAGACCCTCACCCACTAGAATTCACCAGTGACATGCTTCATCATCGGGTTTTTCGAGGCACCTAGTATGGCTCCTCTGTGAGGGAGGGAGGGAGCACTTCCAAGATCAGAAAAATCTGCGAGATACGTGTGTGGTGTGTGTTAAAATTACCTCTAATTCACTGTTACATTTTTTCCAATCAAAAAAGTGAGGCTTTGCCAAGATGCTTGTTAAATTTGCAAGCAGCCAGGGTTCCTAGGAGGGGGCAAAGGCTTGACTTTAATACAGCAACGTAAGCAACTTCAGCTTGTGCAGTAAAAAACAGGCTGATATTTCAAGTGTTTCTAGTGTGATGGTTTTATCAGTAGGGACATAAAACAAGATTTTCTAGGAGTCTCGTTAGTGGCATCAAAGTTAGGGTGACCAGATTGTCAGACAAAAAAACTGTGACAGCCATAGATATAGAAATAGGACTACGTTCTAGCACTCCCATTGCTATATATATATAATCTACTGCCGGTCGCCAGTAGATAGTTATAGTTAGGACCACGTTTCCATAGGAAAAGCGTTTTTGATTTGCTTATAACTTTGGCGTCGTTTGACGAATGTTTACGAAATTTTCCAAAAACTTCTCTTTTTAGATCAGCTCCTATCTTGAAAGTTTGGGGGTGATTCGTCAAGGGGGTGAGAAAAAAGGGGGTCCCAAAACGTGTTTTCTCCATGCAATTTCCAAAGGAAACTTTAGACAAGGCTACAGGTCAAACTGCTGAACGGAATTACGCCAAATTTGGCAGGGATAAAGGTCTTGGTCCAGAAAGCACGCTTTTGTTTAAATGGGGTAAATCCGTTCAGTAGTTTTTGAGAAATATCAAATTTTACAGATATCGATATTTGAGAATTCTGACATCTGATTGGCTGAGGCGTTACGAGCACGAGCTTGCGGCTCATTGGCTGCGAACTGTTGAAACTAGGAAGTGTTGGCAGCCATTTTGTGATTCAGTCCGTCAGCTCGCATCTCTCCCTCTACAAGCCATCATGGCGTAGTTCTACCTCTGCGAGGCAACACTGAAAATATACCGCAGCTCTGTCTGTGCGAGATACCCCTTTCACGCTCCCTCTCCCCACATCACCAGCTCGCGGCTATGCCTTTAGAAGCTAGTCCGTCGGCTCGCAGCTCTGCGTCTGCGAGCCGTCGGGCCCGCAGCTCTACCTCTGCGAGCAACCCCGTTAGCTCGTAGCTGTGTCTGTGCTAGCAGGCCCTTCGGCCTGTTGCTCTCCCTCTGTGAGTCAGCCCGTCGGGTCGCAGCTCGGGCCCGCAGCTGTACCTCTGCGAGCCAGCCCGTTAGCTCGAAGCTGTGTCTCTGCTAGCAGGCCTGTTGGCCCGTTGCTCTCCCTCTGCGAGTCAGACCACAGCTCTCCCTCTGCGAGCCAGTACGCTGCTGTGCTTTTGCGAGCCGACGGCCCGTAGCTCTCCCTCTGCGAGCCGAGCCCACGGGCCGCAGCTCTTCCTCTGCGAGCCTGCCCGACGGCCCGCAGGTCTCCCTCTGCTAGCCGGACCGCAGCTGTCACTCTGCGAGCCGATAGTGGGAATATAAGGCGGCTCTAAAAAGAGCCCTTGTGTTTATTAGTTGGAGCTACATGTAAGTGTACTCCATCACTTCTGTAGATATCAGCCATATCAAAACGTATGTTGTTGTAGATCGACCCCATTCTATGGTCTCTGAGGTATGCAGACACAGCTTTAAATTATGTTGTATTATTTGATAAGTAACACTGTAATTTGTGAAATATATTACATTACACAACAGTTTTACAGTTTCTTTTCTTTTATGTAGTGGAAAAGTTAGAAAAAACAGTACTAATGACAAATAGCAGAATAGTAGTTTAATATTTAAAAAACCTTTGAAATTCACTGAAAAAACCATAGGTTTTACAGACGTTATAGTTAGAAATTAGCATTTAAAAAACCTTTCAAATTCACTGAAAAACCTTAGGTTTTACAGACGTTATAGTTAGAAATTAGCATTTAAAAAACCTTTCAAATTCACTGAAAAAACCATAGGTTTTAGGGACGTTATAGTTAGAAATTAGCATTTAAAAAACCTTTCAAATTCACTGAAAAAACCATAGGTTTCAGGGACGTTATAGTTAGTTATAGTTAGTTGGACATTTTACTCGTACAAAACCAGAGAAATTCCGCCGTTATAGTTAGTTCAGCTAACTATAACTCGCCCCCGCAATGCACTGCTGATGACGTCACATATTACATCATTCATGACATGGTCAGTGACATCACTGATGACATCACTGATGACATCTCAAATGACATCACCGATGACATCACTGATGACATCATCCACGTGAAAATCTGATGCACCTCCTCACACTCTAATATAAACTTTGATACACCCACTATAAAATACAGACTACCATTTTCGAAACGATCAACACACCAATACCAGTTACTACATACGCCCTTACTGATTCCTAGGTCTACACACACATCCACTCATTTACCCATACAATCACTCATACATGCAGTCACTCTTCAATGCAACACTATCATATGCACTCATACACCTATACAGACAGTCATACACCACCACTCATCCATGGAGTTACTCACACACCTAGTCAGTCATGCAAAGAATCAATCACACTCCCATTTACTCACCTATACAGTTATACACACACCACCTCACTTATTCATACAGATACTAACGCATACTTACTCTCTTATATAATCAGTGATACAAGAACACACTCATCTACACAGCTACTCTCACAATAACTGACTCTCACGTTTAGTCATTTATATACTCCAACTCTCACATACACTGCCTTTTACATATGTAGTTACTTGGACATGTACCACTGAGACATCTATTCACTCACCAACACACCCATACACACACTCACCCACCCATACAGCCCTTCACAGATGTACTCTATATTATATATATATACATATGCATATACATATAAACACATACACACACACATATATATGTATATTGTGAAACATCACATATATATAATATACACAAACTCTGAAGCATATCATTTAAAGACTCCCTCCCCCACCCCATGCTTTGTTCCAAGGCAGGCTTGTGATCCCTGCCTTGGGTAATGTATTTATTATTCCAAAATGTGTCGGGACACTGGGACAGTCGTTCAAAAACCGCGACTGTCCGGGCAAATCCGCGCCGTCTGGTCACCCCCAATCAAAGTCCCTCTCTACAGAAACAGTGGTAAAGAAGACAACTGCCTACTAGTCCCAGCAGTGGCGATAAACTACGTTTGTGCCATTTT
Source organism: Calotriton arnoldi (assembly GCA_963921515.1). Taxonomy (NCBI): domain Eukaryota; kingdom Metazoa; phylum Chordata; class Amphibia; order Caudata; family Salamandridae; genus Calotriton; species Calotriton arnoldi. The sequence goes on from CAWUFW010002609.1 coordinate 1,414,149, forward strand.
TTTTTTAACGTCAGCATCATTTTTATGAAGTTCTTTATTTTCACCTTTAGGATAGTTTGCAAATGTCCCCATTTTTAGTCCGCCTTGAAGTTTCTCTGTAGATTGTGAGATACTTTTCACTGCCCTGCAAGATCATTTTCATTCTAATCAAAACCTGTCACGATGGATAATGTATGCAGATTTTTTAAATGAGACGTTGTCTTTTACACCGCTGTTGCTCTTTGCAAATATTGGCAGATTTTTTCTTTGACAGTTTACTTTTTGCAACTTAAATTATCACAATTTTCAAGCAAATTGGGGAATAGCGTAAAAGGTAATGTTGCAAAGTCATCTAACGACCTTTATGATGGCGCCAAGAAAATACCTTTACAACGCCCTGCGCCCTTAGCTAAAACCAATGACAGGCTATGCACGGGGGGTGACAGTGTAAGGCCAGGCACGGGGGGTGACAGTGTAAGACTAGGCACAGGGGGCGACAGTATAAGACTAGGCACAGGGGGCGACAGTGTAAGGCCAGGCACAGGGGGCGACTGTGTAAGGCCAGGCACAGGGGGCGACAGTGTAAGACTAGGCACAGGGGGTGACAGTGTAAGACTAGGCACAGGGGGTGACAGTGTAAGACTAGGCACAGGGGGCGACAGTGTAAGACTAGGCACAGGGGGCGAATAAGACTAGGCACAGGGGGCGACAGTGTAAGACTAGGCACAGGGGGCGACAGTGTAAGACTAGGCACAGGGGGCGACAGTGTAAGACTAGGCACAGGGGGCGACAGTGTAAGACTAGGCACAGGGGGCGACAGTGTAAGACTAGGCACGGGGGCGACAGTGTAAGTCTAGGCACGGGGGTGACAGTGTAAGACTAGGCACGGGGGCGACAGTGTAAGACTAGGCACGGGGCGACAGTGTAAGACTAGGCACAGGGGGCGACAGTGTAAGACTAGGCACAGGGGGCGACAGTGTAAGACTAGGCACAGGGGGCGACAGTGTAAGACTAGGCACAGGGGGCGACAGTGTAAGACTAGGCACAGGGGGTGACAGTGTAAGACTAGGCACAGGGGGCGACAGTGTAAGACTAGGCACAGGGGGCGACAGTGTAAGACTAGGCACAGGGGCGACAGTGTAAGACTAGGCACAGGGGCGACAGTGTAAGACTAGGCACAGGGGGCGACAGTGTAAGGCTAGGCACAGGGGGCGACAGTGTAAGACTAGGCACAGGGGCGACAGTGTAAGACTAGGCACAGGGGGCGACAGTGTAAGGCCAGGCACAGGGGGTGACAGTGTAAGACCAGGCACCGGGGGTGACAGTGTAAGGCCAGGCACAGGGGGCGACAGTGTAAGACTAGGCACAGGGGGCGACAGTGTAAGACTAGGCACAGGGGGCGACAGTGTAAGACTAGGCACAGGGGGCGACAGTGTAAGGCCAGGCACAGGGGGCGACAGTGTAAGACTAGGCACAGGGGGTGACAGTGTAAGGCCAGGCACAGGGGGTGACAGTGTAAGACCAGGCACCGGGGGTGACAGTGTAAGACTAGGCACAGGGGGTGACAGTGTAAGACTAGGCACAGGTGGTGACAGTGTAAGACTAGGCACAGGGGGCGACAGTGTAAGACCAGGCACAGGGGGCGACAGTGTAAGACTAGGCACAGGGGGCGACAGTGTAAGACTAGGCACAGGGGGCGACAGTGTAAGGCCAGGCACAGGGGGCGATAGTGTAAGGCCAGACACAGGGGGTGACAGTGTAAGACTAGGCACAGGGGGCGACAGTGTAAGGCCAGGCACAGGGGGTGACAGTGTAAGACCAGGCACCGGGGGTGACAGTGTAAGGCCAGGCACAGGGGGCGACAGTGTAAGACTAGGCACAGGGGGTGACAGTGTAAGACTAGGCACGGGGGTGACAGTGTAAGACCAGGCACAGGGGGTGACAGTGTATGACTAGGCACGGGGGGCGACAGTGTAAGACTAGGCACGGGGGGCGACAGTGTAAGTCTAGGCACGGGGGTGACAGTGTAAGACTAGGCACGGGGGCGACAGTGTAAGACTAGGCACGGGGGCGACAGTGTAAGACTAGGCACAGGGGGCGACAATGTAAGACTAGGCACAGGGGGCGACAGTGTAAGGCCAGGCACGGGGGGCGACAGTGTAAGACTAGGCACGGGGGTGACAGTGTAAGACTAGGCACGGGGGGGCGACAGTGTAAGACTAGGCACAGGGGGCGACAGTGTAAGACTAGGCACAGGGGGCGACAGTGTAAGACTAGGCACAGGGGGTGACAGTGTAAGACTAGGCACAGGGGGTGACAGTGTAAGGCCAGGCACGGGGGTGACAGTGTAAGACTAGGCATAGGGGCGACAGTGTAAGACTAGGCACAGGGGGCGACAGTGTAAGACTAGGCACAGGGGCGACAGTGTAAGACTAGGCACAGGGGGTGACAGTGTAAGACTAGGCACAGGGGGCGACAGTGTAAGACTAGGCACAGGGGGCGACAGTGTAAGACTAGGCACAGGGGCGACAGTGTAAGACTAGGCACAGGGGGCGACAGTGTAAGGCTAGGCACAGGGGGCGACAGTGTAAGACTAGGCACAGGGGCGACAGTGTAAGAGGGCGACAGTGTAAGACTAGGCACAGGGGGCGACAGTGTAAGGCCAGGCACAGGGGGTGACAGTGTAAGACCAGGCACCGGGGGTGACAGTGTAAGGCCAGGCACAGGGGGCGACAGTGTAAGACTAGGCACAGGGGGCGACAGTGTAAGACTAGGCACAGGGGGCGACAGTGTAAGGCCAGGCACAGGGGGCCACAGTGTAAGACTAGGCACAGGGGGCGACAGTGTAAGGCCAGGCACAGGGGGTGACAGTGTAAGACCAGGCACCGGGGGTGACAGTGTAAGACTAGGCACAGGGGGTGACAGTGTAAGACTAGGCACAGGTGGTGACAGTGTAAGACTAGGCACAGGGGGCGACAGTGTAAGACCAGGCACAGGGGGCGACAGTGTAAGACTAGGCACAGGGGGCGACAGTGTAAGACTAGGCACAGGGGCGACAGTGTAAGGCCAGGCACAGGGGGCGATAGTGTAAGGCCAGACACAGGGGGCGACAGTGTAAGACTAGGCACAGGGGGCGACAGTGTAAGGCCAGGCACAGGGGGTGACAGTGTAAGACCAGGCACCGTGGGTGACAGTGTAAGGCCAGGCACAGGGGGCGACAGTGTAAGACTAGGCACAGGGGGTGACAGTGTAAGACTAGGCACGGGGGTGACAGTGTAAGACCAGGCACAGGGGGTGACAGTGTATGACTAGGCACGGGGGGCGACAGTGTAAGACTAGGCACAGGGGGCGACAGTGTAAGGCCAGGCACAGGGGGCGATATTGTAAGGCCAGGCACAGGGGGCGACAGTGTAAGACTAGGCACAGGGGGTGACAGTGTAAGACTAGGCACAGGGGGCGACAGTGTAAGACCAGGCACAGGGGGCGACAGTGTAAGGCCAGGCACAGGGGGCGACAGTGTAAGACTAGGCACAGGGGGCGACAGTGTAAGACTAGGCACAGGGGGCGACAGTGTAAGACTAGGCACAGGGGGCGACAGTGTAAGACAAGGCACAGGGGGCGACAGTGTAAGGCCAGGCACAGGGGGCGACAGTGTAAGACTAGGCATAGGGGGTGACAGTGTAAGACTAGGCACAGGGGGTGACAGTGTAAGACTAGGCACAGGGGGCGACAGTGTAAGACTAGGCACAGGGGGCGACAGTGTAAGACCAGGCACAGGGGGTGACAGTGTAAGGCCAGGCACGGGGGGCGACAGTGTAAGACTAGGCACAGGGGGTGACAGTGTAAGACTAGGCACAGGGGGCGACAGTGTAAGACCAGGCACAGGGGGAGACAGTGTAAGGCCAGGCACAGGGGGCGACAGTGGGAGCGCAGAGGCAGTCCTGGAGAGTTTCCAGTTGTAGATGGGGCAGCCAGACAGAGGGACTAGAGGAATCTGGCAGTTGTATCTGCGCTTAGTATCTATAGAGTACGGCATTGGCACCCGTTGCAGTTTTTTAGTTTTATTTGCCTTTTGTGTCACAGTACTTTTCAGATAATAACCCATGCACGTGACTTATATCGCACGAACTTAGCTACACAGGAACGTTGTAATGAATCTGTTACATAGCGCTTGAAACGAGAAACTCCTAGCTTCATAGCGCTACAAAGTTTAGTTTCTTTCATAGCGCTTACAACCAGAACATCATAGATTCGTAGCGCTACAAATGTAAAGCTTTACTATGACCCAATTCAACATAAATTGTTTTAGCGACCGTGGGTGCAGGCAAAAGCAATTTCAACACTTGGGAATTGCACCCGTGATGTTCAGAAGACACGCAGGACGCAGCAGCATTAACCCACCAAGCTAGCTCTGCAGCTACGTCGGACACTGCAGTTTGTCCCCTGCTCAAGTGGTCAATCCTAGGGCGACAAGAAGGAAGATTCTGCGAAGCCCAGAATCCATCATCTCGTATTCAAAGAGTGCGCTGCATTAATGAGGGCCTGGGAGGATGAATGTCGCCGCGGCGGGTGATGGATGCGCCGCACATACGTTTTCAAGTGTAATGACACTCATTCCTATTAGCCCTCGCCGCTGACGGGCCGGCGCGTTATGAAGTGCGCAGTCCATCCATTTCCCGCCGCCTTACGCGGCGCTTTGCGCGCAGGCAGCAGCCGGCCATCCATTCCCGCACAATGGGCCCGGCGTCCCATAAACTGAAGTGCCGGGCCATAAATCCGGTCGCCCATTTATTCTGCATTAGACACGTCGGCCATTATCGCCCGTCATCTATTACAATAAGGCGGAGTTAAATGTACCCCAAGGAAGCACGGGACTAACTCGAGAACCAAATACAGCAATTATGGATAAAATATGCTCAACCGAAAACTGCCATGGCGGCGGCGCGGGGGCATTTAGGGCAGGCCGCTGGGTGGGACATGGCGGGCCGCAAGCAGTGGGACAATCTTGGTCTATGGTTTTTGAGAAGTCAATGACCCTAGATCCGGAAGGTCATTGGGGCTAGAGTAGTGTTGACTCTGTCCGCCTTTCAGGGGCGTGGATCTCCTGGGATATCTTCCAAATTCCTGATTTTAGGTAGGGCCGCCTGGAGCATCCGATTGTGGAACAGTGGCTTTTTTCCGCATAATTGTGGATTTGTATTTGCCACATATTGCAACAACTGCAGCCTAATCTGCAGATTTAAAAAAAATTGTTTCTAGCTCAGACGGATCAAAGGTTAATTAAAATGCGAAGATCTGTTTCCACGCAGCGCAAGGCCTTTCACAAAGGTTGATTGGCCTTCTTCCAGGTGCTTATTGCTATATTGAGGTGTTAAACTGATGCTAGTGAGGTTAAATCATAGCCCAGACAGAGTTCACATCTATAAAATCTTTTTTACAAAATAACGCAGTAACACTATCACAAATTGTGCCCCATTACACTGCATAATTTGGCTTGTCTTGCCAAATGATTTAGTCAACATGCCACATAATGCTTTGATTACTTACTGGTAATGCTTAGATGCCTTACCCAGTGAGGCAGGGAGTCCTCATTACGTAAGGAATCTAAAAGAGAGGGACAAGGAGGTGATTTGGTCGTCCCCTGTCATATAATTCCAGTGCGCCTGACTATAGGTCAGTTCACATCTGTCAACCTATCATGGAAGTGGCTGGTAAGGCTGGCAGGAACTTGGCCATTCGGACTCACTCAGTGGGACAGGTAGCTGAGAACCCAGCGCTCCTGTTCCTCCAAACCCCTGCTCCTGGTTCAATTGCCCCTCCCCTGTAAGGGTCGGGGCCCTAGACCCCCACACACTTAGAATGACCACACAGACACAGTGCTATACTTTCTGGAACTGGCCCAGGGCACATGCGCCCGGCCCCTTTTATTAGCAGGGTCACATGACCTGTGACACCTGTGATGGATGGGTTTGTGGTGAGTATGGAAACCAGCCCTCTAGGAGTGGCTGGTGGAAGCACATTACTTATAAACACTAGAACGTGACCAGCCGGTCACTACATCCCCCAGTCAGATTTGACCTCCCACTATCAACAGAACAATGAAACAGGCACAGGAGATGGGTTCTCTGTCTGTTTCGGGTGTTCCCATTTTTCACCATTTCGGCCTATTACAGTGCCCTAATGATTTGACCCTGCCCCCTACTTGGAAGGCCATATGAATAAATTAACTGGACGAATGCTTTGCATGACGTTGAGGCGGTGGCACGGAAACATGGAGTTTAGCATCTTTGCTTTTTGAAGAACTATTTTGTCCCCCTCTGAGGTAGGCAAAACAGACCACAAACAAATCAACAGGGAAATGAGGTATGTTATGATGTGTATTATTTCTACACTGTGGCTATAGGCAGGGGCCACTGGAAATAGGGGGAGGGCCAAATTATGCGACAGGGAAGACAAAATTATGCAGCAAGAAATGGCATATTATGTGGCATAACGCAGCACATTTTCTGATAGCATTACTTCATTATTCAGTCATTTGTACACGTTAACACTAGCTCGACAAAGGTTTCACTACATTAGTACTAATTTAACACCCAAATTCATCAGTAACAGTAAACAACAGATATGTGACTTTTGCAAAGAAGCTTCCATTGCGCGACAACAAATGTAACTCTTGATCCGTTTGAGCTAAAACACATATTTTTTGTTAAAAAATGCAGATTATGCAGTAGTTGATGGATGATGTGGCATATGCAGCATTTCCACAATTATGCGGAAAATGCTGCAGTCGCAAAATCGCATAATTCCAGTCTATAGGTAACTTAACTCACATTTTGATTAAATATGGGTGCTTAATATTGAGGTGATTAATCTCAGGGCCCTAATTTTTAAAATATTTTTCAAAAACCTCAGGCCAATTTATTTAGGAAATTCGAGGACATTCTCGGTTTTCCTTTTTTTTTAAATTTACCCGGTAGACTCCCTATACTCTCCACACCTTTACCTAACCCTTTGCTTTATCTTTTCTCCTTTCCTCACATGACCATATTTGCTCTCCTTTCCTGTACCCTGTTCTACAACTTGTCCCTAACTTCATACATAGTTCTATTTTTGACCCTTTAAACATTAGATTTACTCTTTCATTTTAGTGAGACCCTTACACTGATGATTACTTACCTGCTCACTTCCTCCTTTCCACCCTCCTATTATTTTGTGTTTTTTCATCCACCCCGAAATTTTTGCCTGAGGAAAAAACTTCACTTGAGAAACAATGCATCGTTTCTCTACAAACTAATGCCGCATAAATCTTGATTCTGATGGAAACAGGAACGTTTTTTGGGGTTATAGTGGGGGTGAGCTGCTGGGGTTCACGCACAACCGGGCAAGACCCCAATTTGTTTTTCAGGATCGACAAACCTGTCTGGTGGTTACACCCAAGAAATGCACCAGAATATGTGAAGTAATTGTTGAAAAGACAGGTAATGCCGAGTTTTAATGTTAGGTTTCTTGGAATAAATGTCCCAATGTCCAGATATGGCTATAGGTTTCCTTGGTTCTGTATTTATTCAAATCAAAAAAGAACAGGAAAAGCAGACATGTGTTTCGCCCTTATGGCTGGCATGCCAAGGGCTTTTTCAAGGCAAGAGAAAATACATAGAATGTCCAATAGTCGTCATGTAGGTTGTCGAGCGGATTTATGCAAAGTCCCTGCGGTCCGAGGTAACAGCGGTAAATCTAAAAAACACGAAATAGCCCTGTCTAGACTGCACAGGTGGGTGAAGCCTGCCTTTGACTACATTTGAAACCTGTGGAGCCAGGGTGATATTTGCATCCATTGTAACTGACAAGTGTTTGCTCCATCATCTGGGCTGGACCAGCAGGCAGCTATGAAGCCAGAAGCAGACTCGCTGCAGGCCTCTTGCACCCCAATCTACAGTATTTAGGGATCAGCTCCAGCCAGTCATGGGGCACCCTGGCTCTTTATCGCAGGTGCAGGGTGTAACTTGCAGAGGCGGGATGCAATACTGACATCATTGAAGAATTGTTTCTAAAAGGGTGGCTCAGCTTAGTGAGAGGATGCATATGCACATTAAAATAGCGAGGGACATCCTAGACATTGTCTCTGATATTATTAAAAGATTCTAGCAAAGCTGATAATATTTACATGCGGAGGGAAGCCCCCCCAAAGGATCGAAAACAACCCCACTCAAAGATAAATATGGGGGAGGTGGTCGGTCATCCCCCGTACCGAGTAATCCATTCAAGGCACTCCCCTTCGACCCATAATGCACCTCGCTACAGTCAATAGTTCAAAACATTAAATTAAGGGTAGGACAAGAATACTCAGCTAAGGCCCTGCACATTTTACTGTAGATACCCCTCTCCCCCCCTGGAATCAGAGATGGAAAAATCCTACTACCCTCCACCGCACCACATTATCACACTGCAGCTGGGTAGCTGGGGGGGGGTGACTACTTGTCCATCACTAATGCCCTCTTAAGAACATAACCCTGATTTTGTCCTCAGGATTCGAGATAAAGGTTTCCCCAAAGCAACTTTAGGAGACCTTTAGGACAAAGGCTGCCTTATAAGTATGCCCTCATGTTTACAAATATGGGGGCTTGACAACCAATGTTATATAAATTTGTTTGGACGATTCAGGTCAGAGAGAAAAAAACAGCAGAGACTAGAGATGAGGCAGCCATTTTGGAGCTCATTGCGTCACTTTTATTTATGCACCGGCAGCGCAATGGGCTTACCCATATTTACAAGGCCATGTAAAGTCACCCAGCATGACTTTTCATGGCCTTATATATATGTTTCCCTTTCATGCATAACTCTGCCTGAAAAGGGCGTTCCATGGGTGTTGCTGTGGGTGTTCCCACGCATCATCCATGGAACTTGACGCCTTCCCCATTTTACAAGAGTTTGTAAACCTGGGAATCCTACGTCTCCCCTGGGGAGGCGTTAGGAGGCGCAACAACGAGAAATACTTAAATTTTGTTATGCTCTTGCAATGCTTTGCAATATCTTACCTGTTGAGGAATGTGGAACACAATCTGTTCTTGTGTTCCAGGTTCCAGCTTGAGTAGTTGAGTTCCAGTGAAGTCATTTGGAGCCCGGCTGGCAGAGATACGGCTACCCACACATCGCAGGGAGCAAAGTATAATAAAGCTGGCATTCTGTCTCACCTGGTGTATGGACACTTCTATTTCTGCTGCAAGATATTTCCACTCATTTTTTTCTCTTTCTATGCGTGCTGCAGAATGCAGCACACATTCATAGAGGAAAATGCCTTTAATGATTGTTTTTGTGCAGGAAGGTGTCCCTCCCTTCACAAAAACAATCATCCCTTAGCGCAGAGACCCTTGCAAAATGATGCAAGGGTGTCTGCGCTGGTGCACGGCTGCTGTTTGTGCGCCGGCGCAGTGGAGAAGGACAGGGATGCGCTGTATCTTGTAGATATGGCGCCTTCCTGCCCTTTTATTTTGATGCACAGCAGCGCAGAAGGAAGGCCTGTGCCATGTGCCAAAATATTGTAAATGAGGCCCTAAATCTTCACTGAAGGCACATAACACGAAGAATGGAAAAACCATGCTTTATGGACTCTTAAGCAATTTACAAAACGCACCCAACCCACCTACACAGCAAAAAGGAAATAGAATTAAGAGTCAAAATAAATGATAAAACATTGCTCAGTGCCTGGACAGCCACTTCTACATGCAGCCATTATAATCAAAATAGCTACAAAGTCCTGATGAGGTTGCATTTAACTCCAGCACGACGACATACCATGCTGTGATCGGCTGACTTATGCTGGCGGGGACGCGGAGGGAAAGGTGGTGGACCTTTAGAGAGGACCTGTAGAGAGATGCAGGCAGTTTCGAAAGAGATACAAACGCCGTTTAAAGCCATAACAGGTATAGAACTGAAGCGTGGTCCAATCACTTTAGTCCAGGGAGAAACCAGCGATGACCCAACAGCATCCAACGCAAACTCTTAACCCATATCATTTATTTATTTATAAAGTTTCATAGCGCTTTACAAATGTTTAGGCAAGAAGAAACAGGTAGAACAAACAACAAACATATACCTTAGCACTAGCTTCTCCATAGCACACTGCTGGACCCTGCCTCAACACCCGGCGAATATGTTGTGCTCAAAGCCGTGGTCCATCAAAGTGATGGAGAAATTAACAGCTAAAGTGCATGATAGCATGAGAAAAAAATGAGAACATTTGGGCTCCTTTTCAAATGTATACAAAAAATCAGGGACGATACGCAATAGGGCGGGACAGGAAACCACATCACTCATAGGTCGGGAATATGTCATTCTAGCTCATCCTTGAAAATGTCCGTGTCTGACCTAGAAATGAGTACTTGATCCTAAGTGTCGGTGAAATGTTTACATTATTATCCAGTAAGATAAAGAGGAGCATTATTTTATAGTAGAGAACAAAGACTGTGACATAGTGACCAAAGAGACATTCTGATGGAATTGCCAGTGTGTTTCAGATGGTTCAAGTGTCTTAATGATAAAAACAAATGTACTGCCTCCTTTACAGAGACAGCTAATGTGCGACTGGAAAACAAATGTTAAATGAAGTTTGTAAGGAAAAAAGAGAGGGGGGGGAAGCTGTGCTCCGCGGGACCCCACAATCAGCTTCCTGGGGCTGAGAACAAAACGTAGGAGAGATACTACCTGTGTGAGGTTTTCCCGAAACAAGCATATCCATTCCAAGATAGGGGCCGATTCCGATCTCGGCCGGTAGGGCTCCGAATCGGATTCGGCTTTACCGGATCCGATTCGAGCCCTGTTTCCCGACCGAACCGTACGCGGGTCCGGCCGAGCGAGTACGATGCGAAATCGCCGACCGACTCGTCCGGGCATCCCGACCGCTCCGACCGACTCGCTCCCGGCTCGAACCGCTCCGACCGACTCGCTCGGACTCGACTCGCACCGCGCAATGGAGACGTTTCCCGGCCGGGTAAGTACGATGCGCGCCGCGAGCAGTCCGACCGAGCCGCGCCGTCCGGCTCGTAAGAGCTGTCGGAGCCGTACTTTGGGGGTCTGTGTCGGACCCCCTGTACGCGTAGCCGCGCGAGTCGCACACAGGGGGACCCATGGGTCCCCCTACCTGTGCGTGTACGGCGCGACCGCTCGCCGCGTACCCGCTGTAGGGGCGCACTTGTCCGACTCGCACCCATTGAGTCAATGGGAGCCCGCGTACGCGTTGTACGACCGGCTCCCATTGACTTCAATGGGAGTCCGACCGACTCGAGTCCGATAACATACGGACGCATCGTACTCGCTCGGTCGGACTGCACGGGTCCGATTCGGTCGGAAATCTCTCCGGGTCCGGCTCGGTCGGAGAAATTTCCGGCCCGAATCGGAATCGACCCCATAGTGTCCGTAGTCCCATCCACAGACCATCAGCTAAGCAGGCTACCATGACTGACGCTGTTAAATACTGCCAATGAGATTAGTGCACTGGCTTGTCTGGCCAATGATCGTCCAAGGTGGCCTCGACTATTTGTTCTGTGCCCTGAACTGGGCGAACACCATCTTGTCGAAGGTGAAGGAAGTCATTGACCTCAATGAAAGCCAAAAGTTGTTGGCAAACTGCATGTAGGGACCTTATCCTCATGGCATAAGAGAAGGCCCTGGCGGAACTTGCAGAATTTCACTCCATGAAATTTCGCGCAGTTGCATAAAAACTGAGCGCATTTCCGTGGTGTTGCGCCAACAGATGGAAAATACACATTGCACTGCTCATGCTTCCTATCAACCGGAAATCATGCTAGGGGACGCCAAATCTCGCTCTCGCTAGCCAGCTCGCTTGCTGGAGTTTCACATTGTTTCTGTTGTCATCGCGTTGCTCGAACGGGACAAAAATTCTGCCACACGACGATTGGCAGAATTTGGCTGGAGTTGCTAAATTCCTCCAATTCCACGAGTGGAATTAACAAGCATTGGCATAGCCAATAGGTCTCGCTTTTGGGACCTTATAAGTTTTTAGTCATGCTTTACATTATCGTGGGTGGAAGCTTTAACACATTTATTAGGCATTTTATAGAACTGTATTGAGAAGTACTTATTTAAAGTGTTATTTTGTACACCTAAACTGCAGGGTACATATGTATAATACTAATAATAGGGTATCAAATTAAACTGGCAGTGAATTGAACAGTTGGGATGGTATAAACATACGGTAACAGCAGCTGTTTAACATGTTTAAGAACTAAGGGGCCTATTAGGAAGGCGGGCGGACTGGTAATATGGCGGGGGGTAAATATGGTTGTGATAGCAGCCGGGCGGTGGCGATCCGCCCGCCATCATAATCACCCCCTAAGTTTTTCTGTATACATATATTATAAATATGTGAATATATGAATATATTCTTATGTGAGCAGAATGTGTTTTTAAAATAAATTGCATAGTAAACACAAAGAAGCGCCACGATGTAGAATTTCTGTGGCTAAACGCACTGACGCCTACTGTCGTCTCCAGCTTCCACTCGCTTCCTACATTTAAGTATTTTTTGTTGCAATGCTTTGCCCTTCTGCCATGCATTGCCTTTAGCCAGTTAGCTACATGTTTTGCATGTCACCACGCCCCAGTGACATAAAGTTAACAGAGCTCTGGAATTAGCGGGCCAATAGGAACTGGTATAGTGTAAGTGGTGCTCATGCACAGCACTTCAGTCCCTTCCATGCGAGTTGGCGCTATGTTAAAGCGCGATAAACGGAAATAAATAAACAAAGGACACCTTCAAAGCCACAGCCCTCGCCCCCTGACCCCTCCCAGAAGCGCACATACGCGCACGTTATAAAAATAAATGTAAACAAATAAAACCAGGGTAGGCACGGGGAGATTAAGTGATTTTGCGCAGGATCATGGGATGTTGAGCCGACGCCGAGACTTCAGTAATTCTGAGTGCAGAGAGGAAGCTGGTTTGCAAGTGAAGAGACAGCAAATGGTTTTTGGTCAAAGAGGGTACTAAGAGTTAGATCATGCTTATATGTGTTTGCTTTTCCGTTCGTTTTTCCTTCCTATGTCTTTCTGTTTACAGAATATTGCATAACAGTTGTCAGAGAGACAGAAAGACTTAGGAAGGAAAAACGAACGGAAAAGCAAACACATATAAGCATGTTAAAAACTTGTGTATACAAACAAAGAGAGCGACACACTAACAGTGGAACAGGGACAGGCATAGATAAATACGAAAGCATAAACAGTGATAGACAGAGATAAAGCGAGCTAAGGTAAGTGAGACAGGCTTTACAGAAAAGTGTACAGAGACAGTGAAAGGCGGAAATATAGAGAGAGAGAATAATACATAGACACGGTGAAAGACAAACAGACGCTGAGGAGGGACATGGCACAAGACAGATAAACAAAGAAAGACATAGAAATTATAAGACCGAGGGACGAATACAAAAAAACATAGGGACAAACAAAGGCCACATGAGAGAGAGACTTTAATAGAGGGTGCTAAGAGTTACACCATTAGGCACAGCGGCTAAAGGCAGCAAGCGCCAGGACACAGCGCTTCTCCACACCATGTGTGCACAAAGCAGTCCCCACTTTAATATTGTTTATAATCTGCACTGTTAACATTGTGTTATCCACAGATACATAGGATTACCAGTGTCTTGGTAACGTAAACAAAAATTGCATAACCGGTGGCATCTGCCAATGTCACCAAGCCTACTGAAGAAATCTATTTGCACACAGCAGCCACAGGTAGAAATAAAAGCAGGGCTGACTCTGACTTTCATCCTTTCCATTGTTCAAAAAGCAAGCTCGTGTGCGGTGTAAATCGATATGTCTGGGCACGCAAGCTCGGCTTATCATTCATAAAGATTAGTCTCATTACATGTGCTCTGTAGGATTGATTATAAACCGCATTGTGCAAGACATGGCTTTTTTTTACCGTGTTGTGTGCGTGCGAAGTGGGACACTGCGCCATCAGTGCAATCATGAAGGTAAACCCCACAATTAAACCCCATGCTCTATAACGAGCCTGGACCTGAGCCATGGGAAGTGCCTAGAAGTCTAGGAAAGGGGAGTGCTGTTGTATGGAGTAATAGACCTGTCCCAGGGTGTTTCAGTGTGAAGGCGCGTGGCATCTGCATAAGCCGTGTTCCAGAGACCCCCCAGGGCGCACAGCCTGCTTCTCTTGGCCTTTTAGGAATATCTAATAACTAGTTGCTCCCCTTGTTTAAGGGACCCCTCATTTGCAACTTTGGGCTTCCATTCAAAACAATTACTGTTTTGTGCGTTAAGCCCAGTGCTTCAGCTGTGCCCATAGGACTACAGCTCCCAGAATACATCAGTTTGAGCAGCCATGTGCTCACCAAGGCACCCCCGCCTGATCAGGGGCCGGTCCCTGTCAGCAGCGCGGGGACCGGCAAGTTTCTCTTTCCTGTCAAAGGGCGGGGGCCCAGAGCTGGAAACAGGGTGCCTGAGAGGGAGGGCGAGGGTGAGACAGGCAGGGGAGAGAGAGTAGAGAAACAGAGGAGGAAGAGAGGCACAGCACAGAGACGGGGGCAACCGAGGAAAGGGAGCGCTGAGAGCACAGGAGCGAAACCGGCAGCTCGCTTCAATAAAAACAAGCACGGCACGAAAGTGAAAGCGACCGCGAGACAGGCAAGAAAGTGAAAGCGACCGCGAGACAGGCAAATGTAAACAAGCGCTCGCGGCCACACTAATTAGAAACAGATGGCCCCTGCGCGCCGCTGCTCGCTCCCGCAAGGTGGATGCCGCCACACGCACAAGTGTTAGAAAAGTGCAGACCGATTTCAAAAGGTCATCTCCTAGGGCAGCGCATGCGCGCTGCGCTAGGCTCGACCTAAAAATTCCGCCTGGGTGTACTTGAGAGCACACACATGTGCAGGGCATTTAGTGTTTCTGCATTCCTCTAGACAGCCCCTTTTAGACAGACCATAAGGAGGAATGAACAATGTAATTGTATATGGCTGGATGGAGAGATGACATCATCGCATGTGTGGGCTGAGTCTGGGCTGAGATTGGAATATTCCAGGCATTCAAAGTGGGAGCAGAGAATCTACAGGTTGCTTGGACAGCCAAGAACTGCATCACCCAGCTCAAGGGTAGGTCCAAGCCAGAGGCAAGCCAATTCCCTGGGCTACCATGGTCCACAGACACTCTTCACCAGATGCTGAGATGCGAGAACAAAAAGAAGTCAGAGAAAGCCCAGACCTAAAGATCTCTATGCAGCAGCGAGTGAGTGACAGTGGATGAGTCACTAATGCAACTGATCCCAATCCAGCTGTATGGCACAGGCCTGCTCCAGATTGAGGATCACTTCCTGCTCCAAGCCTCACCCCACTACCCCCTGCCAGGGACCAGCCATACAAATCCAAGCATTGAATCCTAGGCACTTTGGCGGACACTTGGACAACTTAAAAGGGAGGTTCCCTCACACCACCTGATATATTTCACCACCTCTGGGACACTACTCCACAGGGTAGAGGCCCCTCAGTTCCAAGGCAAGGAAGAGACATCCGACTAGGTATCTTCTCACCCTGATTCGTAGAGAGCCACTAGAACGAGGGTCACACTACCCATGTCACAAGAGAGGATATATTTTCACTAGGTGACTGAGACCTAATATTTATATTTAAGTCAACAGTGTCTATGTATTGTTCACAGTTAGAGTATCCTCCTCCTATCACCCTCAAGAAGGCCTTAGAAAGCCTCCACTTTTTCGGGGACAGCATCTGAATGAATACCTGAGTATGTCACCCAGCCAGCAGAGCATGAATCTCTATTGTATGAGAGTGAGAATGATTGTGGTAAATGCTTAAATCTACCACACACACATACACACACGTGCACGTGCACACAGAAAGACACACACAAACACACGCGCGGACACACACTTTCTGTGCATAGAATCAGGTGGTGGCCTTCCAGCTGTACAGAAACACCATCCATGTGGCTGGGTCTCCCAGAGGGGATCCCGGGGATACCTCTTGTTGAAGAAGACTGGGCATGGAAGGTAAATTGAAAATAAGCCTATAGTTCGAGGCTTTATTGACGAATCACTGACAGAATATCGACTACAGAAATATCGACTACAAAAATATCGGAGCCGAAATATCGATGTACACAATATCGAAGTCCTATCTACATTATGGTAAGTACAAAAATATCAAACAAAAATATCGTTGTTAAAAATATCGTTTTTTTTTAATGTTTAAAAAATAATGTAAAATAAAGTAAATAATACATATAACTAAAATAAACATAGTTAAAAGTATTTTAAAATGTTTAAAATTATAACTAATACATATAATTAAAAAATTAATTAAACATATATACGTATAAAATATAATATATATACTTACTTAATAATATTTATAAATAACTTCTAAATTGTTAAAAAACATTAAAAAATTATAAATACATATATACAAAAAAACAATAATATAAATAAAAATATATATAACAAATTAAAAAATTGCAATATTTTTAATTTTTTAAAAATAAATTATACACTACATTAACTAAAACAGTAGAGAAAATATTGGATAGCGGAGGGGATAAAATTACTATTCCCACTCCAGAGAGTGTAACAGTAGGGAAAGTGTTGGATAGCATAGGGGTAAAAATTACTATTCCCACTCCAGTGAGTGCAACAGTGGGGAAAGTGTTGGATAGCGTAGGGGCAAAAATTACTATTCCCACTCCAGAGACAATAAATTAATTATCAATACCAAGAAATAAATATAAATTAATAATTACTTTACTATAATAAATTACTTCCCACCCTATTCCCCTATAAACCCAAAACCCACTCCTAAAATAAATTAACATAATTAATATAATTATCAAGTAATCAATTAATAAAAATAATTACCAATTAAAAATTAATTAACAATAAATTAATTATCAATGCCCAAAAATAAAAATGTATAATTACTTTATTATAATTAAATTACTTCCCACCCTATTCCCCTATAAACCCACAACCCGCTACGGAACTAAAACACAAAATTTAATTAAAAATAATTAATAATTTCTAAAAAATATTATTTAATTTACTATAATTAAATTACTTCTCACTCTATTCCCCTATAAACCCACAACCCGCTACGGTACTAAAACGCAAAATTTACTTTAAAAAAAATTACTAACTTCTAAAAATGTAATACATATATTTTTTTAAAAATACAATACTTAACAAAAAATATAGAACACATACATATAAAATACATACTAAAATACATTGCACTAATATAAACATCGATATTATTCACAACAATATTTTTGCAAACGATATTACTGACTTCGATATTAACAAAAACGATATTTCTTACCTTCAGGTCGATATTCTGGTCACCGGTATTCTTGATGTCGATATTCTGTCCTTTCGATATTTCCAACTCGATATTTCTGTAGTTCGAGAAAAAAACTCGATATTATGTCTGTGCACCTTTATTGACGTAGGCCTCTGGTATTTTCAGTAGTGCTGTTGCCACCACCATCATCAAAGGAGACAGGACAGATCCAGTTGTCTGGGAGATATTAATTCTGTCTCTCAAGTTAGGGACCATTACAGGTGATGTAACCAACTCCCTGAAGAGAGAGACAGGGGGAAATCACTGTGAAAGCCTGCAGGGCTGCTAGACTGTCTCAAGGGGAGATATTAATCCAAGGAAAGAGTATGAAAGCGCGTAAGGATGGGAGGCAATGGGGCTGAATGGTGCAGATTAGTATTGAAGGAGCATGTTTATGTTAGCCTGGGATTCATATCCAGGTAAATAGGAATTATTATTGTCCAGAAAACTTTCGGAGTGGAATTTCAAATTTCCTTTGTTGGAAAGGGTTTTGTGTTAATACCGTATGACTCATGCCAGGCCAGTAGTTCTGGGTCTGTGGCACTCAGGGTGGATGGAGCGTCCTTGTTACAAGTACTGTTTGTGGTCCCTGGAACCACTGGAGCCAGGTGCTGCTGTGAGCTCCATGCATTGCAGCCAAGGGCCTCCTTTTTAGGCTTTGACCTTGAGCGGCCAGTGAGGTCGAACAGTCAAGCCTTATTGTTGAAAGATTGTGTGTGGTACAATATTGATGAGCACGCTGATAAAACACAATCAAATATATTGTGGAGTCAGTGTTTCATGTTATAAAGAAACAATAGTTTAGTCGGTTGGTAAACATGAATTCAATATCAGAAGACTCTTAATTCAAGTACAAGTCAGTAGGAACTAAAACCTTCTGAAACCCAGGGTTGATTTCTCCCTTAGGGCTGGGGCTCCTGCCCCTCCCTAATTGCAGCACAACGTAAACATTTACAGTCTGTCACCACGCATAATAAACAGAATTGTTTTAAAATAATTATTATCAGTGCCTGGCCTCTTCCTCCCTCCGAGGCTCAGTCAGCCAGGCACTGTGCGGCAGCACAAAAGTAGGTTTGTACGTATGGCGCTCAATGAATGACACCATGACGCAGGGCTTACCTCTTCACAGCCCTTTGGTACAATGTAAGTGCATTTGCGCTGATATAATGCAGCCCTGGGGCGTTTCAATGCAAAGCCCTGTCCGAAACTATGCGTCACGTCAATTTTCAGTTTCCATGCAAATCTGGCACTATCTCACATGGTAGACACGTGGGTGGCCCTGTGCTCTTCCTGTTTCAGGCCGCTTGGAAGATGAGGGATCCCAACCTGCCCACCCAGACCAGCACCATCGGCATTGATTGTGAACCTGGACCAGATGGACGTGGGCAAGCCTCATGCCTCGTGCGGGTGGGCGACAGGTAGGACACCTACTAGGCTGTAAGAGGGATATTAAGGGCAGGCGCTGCTTTGGAAAGGTTAGAGGGGCCGGGACTAGTCAATTAAATGTCATGGACGTTGTAGGGGGTCCCTATCTGACATTGTCTTCTAATTTTACTGGTAAACAACGCTAATAATTTTCTAAACATTCTATGTGGAAATGTGAAGGTAATCCTGAGCAGCGATTTAGGTGCTTTCTGTATTTTGCATCTTTTATTTTATCCTGCATACCCTAAGAGTGTTAACTATTTCCAGGATGTTGTGTTGCCGTATTTTTCCGTATAGTACATTATCCTTGTGCGGTGCATATTTTGACCTCAGTGGCCTCCTAGTGTTTATAATGGGCCAGAAAGCAAAAGACACACAGTAGATGGACGAAATGCAGAATAAATCAAAACATTCACCCCCAGTGGGTCCCTTGCTCACTTTGCCACTGGATTCAAGCTAGCCTGGCTGATGAGGGGTGTTACCCCGAAACTGGTCCCAGGATGCTTGTTTCCGGTCCAGGGAAGACAGGGCTTGG
Source organism: Calotriton arnoldi (assembly GCA_963921515.1). Taxonomy (NCBI): domain Eukaryota; kingdom Metazoa; phylum Chordata; class Amphibia; order Caudata; family Salamandridae; genus Calotriton; species Calotriton arnoldi. Next base: position 1,433,457 of record CAWUFW010002609.1, read on the forward strand.
CAGTTCGGGCTGGACTGTTCCCATGAGGCACAGAGTCAAGACTGATTTGCATATAGCTGTGTCTGAACTGGGGTGGCGATGTGAGCTAAAGAACGATGATGGATTCAATCCAGATCTGTGACTGGGGGTGAGTGTTTGAAAAGTTTCAGCGCTCCGTCCATCATCTGCTTGTGTTTACTTTATTTGCCCTAAGTTGGCAGGGTATGCCCAGGCGTGGGTCCCTTGCTCACTTTGCCACTGGATTCAAGCTAGCCTGGCTGATGAGGGGTGTTACCCCGAAACCGGTCCCAGGATGCTGGTTTCCAGTCCAGGGGGGAAGACATGGCAAGTACAGTGCTTCCAGGTGAGTGGGTGTGTTGTATGCTTGAGGATGGTGAAGTGAGGGAGATGTGAGGAAGTGCATTCAGGACAGAGTGAAAAGAGTGACGAACAGGAAAACGTTGAGTTGAAAAATATGAGGATGGAGGAGATTATTACATTTACTCTTGAGACCGCTACCCCTTGCATAGGCCATAGTAATGTTTAATTCACAATCTCACAATTTTAGTATTAAGACATTTTCAATATTATTGACGAGAAAATCATTGTTACTCATTTTTATTAAACAGCTAACAACCATTGACAAAGCCAATAATCCTGGCTGGTTTTGGGTGTATGTCAATTGTTGTATAGATGCAATTACAGAAAGCTCAGAGAGGAACCACAACAATACCAGTCGAGTGGCACACTATGACAACCACAAAAATTTAGGGCCAGATTGAAAAGGTTTTGCGTTGCCCTTGCAAGGGGGCACAAGGGCGACGCAAAATCTAAGTGACATTTATCAAGCCATGCAAGGTCACCTTGCATGGTCCTGCATGGCTTGATAAATCTAGAGGCAGCACAAATCACTACCTTGCGTTACTCTGCAGCATGGAGGCGTTCCATGGGTGGAGTGCGTGTGTTCTCACACATCCACCCATGGATTTTGGCGCATTACCAGATTTACCATTAGTGCCCTTTCCCCTTCTACGCAGTGCAGCGCAGCAGGGTACCTTGCTGTCTTGCGATGCATGAAAGAATGATAAATCTGGCCCCAGGCGTGTAAGGATAGGCCGGGGCTAGACTGTGCAGATACTGCAGCTTACATCGGGCATGAAGAGAGTAAGGGTCCTTGCAGCTGCAGAGATGTTACTGGAGATGTGTAGGCTGGCCATTGAGGCACTCGGAATTTGGAGTATGGATTTGTGCCCAACCACTTTTCTAGTTCACTAACAGCTCATTGTCATCTCTGTTTGTGCACAGGAGGGGCTCAAAAGCGCATGGCAGCATTAAGGAGGGTCCTAGTGTCTGGCACAGCAGAAGGACCTCAACATTCACATCACTGGTCTTACTCGGTGCAGTTTCAAGCACACTGCACTATCAGTCACCTGATAGCCTCTGGCACTCGGGACCTATGCCGAGGTGGCAACCAGGTGCAACTGTGTGCAGCGGCACCAGCAGCGAGGAGAGCTCTGAGAAGCTTTTGCCCCTCTGGCACTGGAGCTGCACAAGTGGACAGGAACCATGGTGACCAGGTCCCTGTCTTGTGTGGTGAACGGGGGTGATGGCAGGGGTACCAGCAGTGGCCTTAACAAAGGTGGCTGTTGAGGTTATGGCGCCACAGAGGACCATTGTTGACAGGACAGTCCGGGTCAATGGTATTTGATGCCACAGGGGACCAAACCAATCAGAAACACTCCTGGGCACAACACAATGGTGCAGAGAAGTTGCATTTTTGGGAAGAGGGTAGTGGTCTGTCCGAGTCTTTGGCAGTGGCATTCTTTAAAACCTACTGGATACTTCCCTTCTTCTCATTTGGCTGACAATGTCACACTGGTTACAACTTTTCTTTGGGGAGCACAGAGAGATGTGGGAGAGAACCACCTTTGGTGTCAGCATTCTTGGTTTAGCTGGGAAGTGGCATCACATCACCAAATTTGGCCACACTATGTGGTTCAAAGTTCCTCGTAGCATCATGTGGAGCAGCTGGGACTGGAGCTATGGGTTTCAACCAGGCAGATTGTCAGCCCTCTGGGCAATCTACCTCTTTGTCTTTCAGATCACAGCTAGGGGTGGGTGTAAGTCACGTAATTTGCTGTAGCATAATTACAAAAAAATGACAGTCAAATTACGAGAACAGGATAACACAGCGTTTAGCGTTATTTTCCGAAATGGACCTTACAGTGCATTTTGAGCTAAGAACATGCACCAGAACACAAACCACCAAATTACCCATAATATCGTGAATGGACGTAATTGCGTAATTTTCAGTAATTTCATGTCAAAAGAGTAACGCAAAATTACCAAAGTCACTCAGATTACTCTGGCGTAATTAAAGTTCCGTCCAGACCTTATCACAGCAGAAGCAGCAGCAGGTCCTTCCCTCATACTGGAGTATATTCCCTGCTCCATCATGGGAGACAGCCAAGTTTCCTGCCTCTGGGTCAGTACTTTCTTTTTTTTTCGGTGAGCACAGCCAACCCATATTCTAAAACAATGGTTCTGGGCCAATATCAACTGGCCACATCGGGAAATGACTAGGGATTGGACTGCTAACATGAAAGTAATCGGGGGCAGAAAGAATTTGGGTTTCCTTAGTGTGTTTAGTTTGTGATTGGCTCGCCTGGTGGGTGCGCTGTTATGATCTTGCATATTCAGGTATTTGTCCAGGGTTATACGTAGTGATCTAGTAGAGTCAATAACGTGGGGGGCGCAGTTGAGAGCTGTAAGTTATTTGAGTCGTTCTTCTATGGGGGCAGAATGATTGTGGGGGACGATCAAGGGGAATTCCATTTTGAGTGTGTGGACCATAATGTGATTATGGGTTAACCATTGTTGGGTTTTTAGGAGGGTGCAGTTGAGAATTTTGATATCTTCGAGTGAGGAAATTTTCAAGTAACATCGGGTATCATCCCGCATGCACGTGGTAATGAATGTTTGATTTCCCCAGAATTTCGGTAAGAGGTTCCATTAACAAGTGGAATAACGTGGGTGAGACCATGGATCCTTGAGGCACTCTAATCGAGACTGGAATAATGCCCAAGAGGGTATGATTGACTTTGATTCTTTGAGCTCTGTTATGTAGGAATGAGGCAAACCAGTTTAAAACAGGACCAGATAGTCCTATCCGTCTTTCAAGAAGGTCAATCATGCCGTCATGTTTGACCGTATCGAACGGAGAGGAGATATCAAGAAGTATAAGCAGTCAAGGTTCAATCTTATCAAGCAGTCTCAGGGCATCATCCACGTGTGTTGGAGATGTTTCAGTGCTATGACCCATTCTGAAGCTAGATTGGCAATGGTCAAGGTTCTGAAACTGCTCAATGTGGTTGCAGTGTTGCAGGTGTACACATTTCTCAAGCAACTTAGCTAATGTCGGGAAGTTGGTAATTGGACGGAAATTGTTGAGGTCCCACAGGTTCACATTAGGTTTTTTTAGGATAGGGGTAACTTGACCTATCTTTAAGAAATCAGGAATCAAGCCTTGATACAGAGATGCATTAACAATCTTAGCCCGAAGCGGGAGTATGGAAGCTCTAAGGGGCATATTATCAAGAACGGCGATAATGGGCTTGATAATATGCCCTGGAGAATTCCAATAGAAGCCCATGTTCACACCAGAACATGGACTTCTATTGGAATTCTCAAGGGCATATTATCAAGCCCATTATCGCCGCTTTAGCGACAGTTTTCTGCCGCTAAAGCGGCGATAATTTTTAACGCCGTTCTTGATAATATGCCCCTTAGTACTCTGATGAGCTTGGCAGGCAGAGGATCATTCAAGTGGTTGGAGGGTTGTATTGATATTGTTGTTTTGAGTATATTGGCTTCATCTGGAAGTTTGAAGGCATTCCAAGTAGCATTATTTTTTATAGTATAGCCAATAAGAGGTGCTTTCAGCAGGTGCTGCACTGGGAGGAGATTGGGCTAGACCTGGGTTTGCAGAAGCTGTGAGGTGAGTTGCAGATCCCATTCAATTCTTCTTGTCTTTTCAATGAAATGGAGTTCATCTCCGCTAGGCAATGACCCATTATCTACCGAATGGTGGTTAGATTTGCAACATACTTGTTGTTTGACGATTTTGAATTGTTTTTTGGGTCTGTTTTTGGCATTGTCAAGTTGCACCCTGAAGTGTTCCACTTTTGAACTGTGAATGTGTTCATTGTAGGAGCTTTTTGTCGACCTCAAGTGCTTGAGGTGAGCTAAGGATGATGAGATTCTCCAGAATCTCTTGGCAAGCCTCAAGTTGTGCCTATCCTCGTTAAGGTTACCATTGAACCAGGGTTTGGAGTGCCTACTGGGTCTCTTTTTAGCTTCTTCAGAGCAATGGTATCAAGTATGTCTGACATGGATTGGATGTAATGCTCCGTAAGATCATTCACATTGGTCATGTTTGTAGAGGGAGGTTGTTGCTAATAGAGGTTAAATCAGTTACATTAATAGTTCTCAGGTCTCTGGACCATTGTCTGGTTTCAAGTGGTTGGCCCTACCTAATCAGCATCTTATCCAAGATGAGGAAAGAGATCTGGTAGTGGTCTGACAATCACAGGGGCACATGGATTCCAATTGTATGACATTGTCCTAGAGATGATTAGATCGAGAGTTGAGCCTTTATTGTGTGTTTGGCCATTACATGACTGGGTAAGGTTGAGGTCTGAAAGGAAGGCCTTGGAGGAGTTAAGTCTGGGGTCATTTGAGTCTTTCCACTAGTTATTGAAATCTCACAGGAAGATCTAGTCGGTGTGCTGGTCTGCGTTACAGGAGATGGTCTCCATTAATTGTTTGATGAAATGTAAGTTATTTTCCGGGACGTGGTAAATTGTGTGGAGTTTGCACATAATCTTGTCATTGTTCCATGTTTAGATACCTAGCTATTCACACGAGGGCAGTGGAGCAGCTTGTGCATGTTTCAAGGTGAGCATGGAGCTGTAAATGCATGCTATGCCACCCCCAACTCTTCCAGGTCTATCCAATCTAATAATGTCATAGTTTGGTGGAACCAGAATGTCTAGAATGGGTGAGGAGGTATCATTGAGCCACGTTTCAGTTAAGATTAGGAGGTCAAGATCTTGTGCGAGGATGAGATCGGCGATGTCAGCTGCGTGTCTTATTGTTGACCTGCAATTAAGAAGCGTTGACTTACTAACGCCTCTTAGTGTGTTATGGGGACTTGCAATAGATTGTACTTGTTCACGGTTCTGTAGTTCAGGCTGGGTGCTCTGAGTGGTTTGGAGGGAAGTGTTTGGATAGTGGCCAGCGAGGGTGACGGGCCCTTATGTGTCGTTGCATATGATAACAGAAGTGAGAGAATGTCAGCCTCGGAAAATAGTCTGTAATCCTCTGGGGTCCGGAGTACGGATTGAGATGTGGTCTAGTCCTCCAGTGCATGATTGATGAATTTTCAGTGCTTGATGTCCCATGCCAGGAGTAGTTCGGTCTTTCCCTTGTCAGTCGGTTATATTGTTTAGTGTGTGGGGTTCAGTTGAACCCAAAGGGATTAACAATATGTTCACAATACATGCTTTCTAAACATTAGCACCACTGATGTCACATCTGCTGTGGGCCGCAGAAACTGTGAGGAGAAATGGTTTGTGATTGGCATGGGGAATGAGCAAGGGCAGCGTAAACAAGACACCAGAAAACAGCTTACATTTCAAATACAAAAATGGTGCCTCACTCAAAAATGTGAAATGTCTAAATCATGTTTTAAACACGCTTCTGAACTATATTTCTTTGTCGTTTAAAGTGCAATATCACCAGTTCACCAGTTATGACTATTTACAACCTAAAAATTAGAGTTTCATAATAATTCAAAATAGAGATTCAAAATAATTTGTGAGGTAAATTTGCCCATCAGGAAAATTATTAACTCAGTGGATCTGCGGAAGATCAGCAGCTCCAATAAAAAGAAATGGCAGTCTCCCACTGTTTAGAAATAACCACCCCAGGGTGTGCCAGGGTCCGAGGAGGGCAATAATTATTATTTTTTGGGATCCAGGAGTTTGTCACTCTTACCGTGCCTGTTAGAGTCCCCAGTGACCGCATTCATCAGGGCTGAATATTTATATTAAGTAAAGAGAGGTGCCCGGCCCTCCTCCCCAAGCCCTCGGGACCCATCACTAGAGGAGTTAATACGTTGCAGTGTCCTAGGGACCCCATCTCCCAGGACACTGTAGCTCCATGCTCAGGAGAGTGTGATCATACTTTGCCTGTACTCTCCCAGGAAGGGAGCACAACTTTACTCCAGCCTGGGTGGGAGCAGTGGAAAAAAGCTGCTCCCACCCGGGCGAGCGCAAAGTAATGGAGCTTGCTCCAGCCAGCACCCTGTATGGTGCTGGCTGGGGAGCCAGCAGGGGCAGCAGGGGCAATGTGACTCTGCTGTGGCCCACATGTTTGAGAATTTGTGGGTGCCTCGTGTGAGCACCAGTGTTCCCACCAACACTAAAAGTCTCTGGCTCCCACCAAAGTAGCCAGCAGGGGCACATTGTGTGAAAGAAAATGCAGGCTCTCATTGGCATCCACAATGGATGGCCGCTGGGTAGCCAGCAGAGGCCGTGAGGGCCTTGAGGTCCCCCACAGCCCCCAACGTTAAAAAATAGTGTGAGTACCCCAAGTGGGCATTGAGGCACTCAGAAAGATTTTTAAAAATCTAAAAATCCATATTAAATGAGCAACAGAAGTCGCTCATTTATTATTCCCTGCTCTAGCAAGGAGCGCCCCATAATGCCCCAGGGCATTTATACATATTTTATTTTCTTGCTATTGGCACCCCTAGAAGGTATACGGGCACCACCAAACATTTTGTTAATGTTGGGGGGCAGCAGGGAGTGCAGCAGCCCCCCAACAACGTTAAAAAAACACAGTAAGTCTCCTAGGTCATTGACTCCATGACCCCAGGAGGGCTTACCATATCTTTTTAAAAGCTCTCTGAGTTGGAGCTATAAACTCTTCAGCTGGATTGTGGGATCTTTAGTGGTTGGTTTTATGGCTGTATCTTGTGGCCTGAAAAATGTTTAAAAAACACTCAAACACATATGAGTGTTATTTTAAAAGGGCTTTATTGAAAACCTTTTTATCACAATCACTATTATTAAACACTGCAATTTGTAAAATAATGAAATATGCATTGGATTATGCCACTATTATTTTGGATTTTGAGCCTTTGACAAAGCCAGCAGGTCTGCCTTACTTAAGATGACACATTTTATTTTGTTATTTGACCTAGCCAGCCATGTGAGGGGAGATGGGGATATACAAGGATTCAGTCTGCGCCCAACCCGCAAGGCGATGGACGTCTTACTTTGTGCAAAAAAAACATTGAAATTCAGAGAGAAAAAACAAAGGTTAAAGTGACAGTTTTAGTTAGGTATTTAAAAAAAAACATTAGAAATTCACTGAAAAAAACAAAGTTTAAATGGACGGTAAAATTAGGTGAAAATGTCAGTTAAAACATACCATTTTAAATAAACAAAATAACTGGAATTCACCAGTTATAGTTATCTCAAGTAACTGTAACTCGTGCCCTAAAATTACTATAACTCTCGCTTTTGCTATGCACTGCTAATTACCTCCGAAATTACATCACTCATGACATGTTCTATGACATCATTGTTAAGACCAGTACAACATTTGAAATTGCATCATTGATGACAACAATGTGCGTTGCGGGAGCACCACATAAAAGTGCCATGCTCCATTGCAGCACCATTTTATTTATTTATTTTAAATGTAGGACTATATTCACAAAGTTTCACGTGTATTTTGTACCACGTGTTTGCAGGTTGGTAGCAATATTCAAGGTCCAACTACCTATAGGGCAATCTGGCAGTGCCAGAAGGTCTGGTCTGACAGGCCGACGAGTGGGTCCGTTTTTTTACTTTTCGTGGCTCTGTTTTATGGTCTGTTGGGCTTGTTTTTACTGTTGATTTCCCTGATATTACCACATGCATTCCCTGCCACAAGCGCATGCAGTGTACCATAGCTTGCAAATCACCAAAACAGCATCTCTCTACATGTTTCAAAGTTTCCCTATTTGCAAATGCAGGCCACTTTTTAGCTATCTGATGTTCCAAGGGAGGGACAATTTTATTTTGGTGGCCTATTTTCGGTCCCGTCCTACCCTCTCAAAATGAATGGCAGTTATTGTTATCTGACTAGGGCGGAGGTTTTTGTATGCACCCTAGAAAAAAGGCCGAGTTGGCCACAACGAAGTTTGAATCAGTAGCCTTCAGGTTTTCATCTTATTACCAGAGAAGGAACATTATTCACTGAGCTATGTCATCATCTAAATGTAACATAACGTGCATTTGTAAAGCTCACGTTCACCCAGAAGGGTATCTTGGCACTGATTAACAGACGTTTATTGTTTGTTACCCAATAAATGGTACTCATTTTAGACTTCAGAAGGATGAAGGTCTGAGCGGACCTGCCGGGAATCGAACCTTGTCCATGAGGTCACACACAGGAACCTACAGCGGATGCATTAGTCCACTGAGCCACCAAGCCCAGCTAAACCGTGTGTCAGCTGGTAGCCTGCAGATCTATCTGGAGTCAGGAGAGGTAGGTGAAATATTCAGAATTATTTCCATGCATGTGAAATGCGCCCTTTTTAATCTGCCGGTGCATCAGAAGTGGGGTTGGTCCACTGCTGCACAGGTGGAAACAATGATAACCAGAGCCAGTTGCCTTTAGGAGCCCTGTGAAAGGTCAGGCGATGTATTTATCGCCATGATAATTGCTTTGCTTTCAGGTGAAGGCATTGCCTGGAGCCCTGAGCTGCTCTTGAAGGACACTCCCCCAGCAGGGAAGCCTGTGTGCAGCCCCTGCCTGCAGGGCCCGCCTTGTGCTGCACGAGGCAGGCACCATGCACAGCCACCCGGCCGCAGGGCGTGCTTTGATGCACTCTGGGGGCCGGACAGTGTAATTAACTTCATGCAATTACCATTAAAGTAAGTACCATCCGGTCCCCACTGGACAGCATATGGATTCCTTGTTGTGTCCTGTGCATTTCCCACTGTGCAGAACGAGGACTTCCTGTGCTGCGGGGCATCCTGCCTGCATTTCGATTTATTGTAATTCGTCACAGGCAGGTGGAGAACCAGCAGAAAAGGGTGAATTACCTGAGGTTTTCGATCATGGGATATAAAAACAGGAACTCACCCATCCGTAGTTACCAGCTGTTACAGATTTGACTCAGCATAAAGTTTCCAGCTGCACGTCACACTTTCAACTCCAGCTAAGGTGCTGCAACGGGTCCCAATGTGTGTTTGAATAGCAGCTTGTGTGACCAGCAAGGCACAAGTTCTAATGATGGTAAATAGTTCATTGGTTAATGCACCTATGGCATGGACCGGGCAAAGGCTGTTGTCTGTATCATAAAATAAATTATGACAGATCTAAATGTAATCCAAGCATGTGGAAATAATGCTTCCTTCTTTGTCATTAAAGTTTTGCTTCTTTCTTGGTGGACATTCATTTGACACCACAGACACTGTTGTCAAAGCAGCCGTTATTTGCAGAGGGCGCCCAGAGTACAGAAGGTTTGATGTATTGAACCTCACAATGCCTTCTCGCGCGATATTATACACACACATGTAATGACAGCACAGTTCTCCTGGGCTATAGTTTAACAGAAAGAGATGCTTCTAAAGGAGCAAGTGTGGACTACGCTGAAGATCAGCTCTAAAACATAGCAGGGATTTGCATAATAAAGGAGGAACTTCTTGCATCGCAAGAAATGTGCACATTTAGGGGCCGATTCCGATCTCGGCCGGTAGGGCACCGAATCGGATCCGGCTTTACCGGATCCGATTCGGAGCCCTCGTTTCCGACCGATTCGTGCATGCGTCCGGGCGAGCGAGTACGATGCGAGCGTACGCGAAATCGCCGACCGACTCGTTCGCAGGTCCGAACCGCACCGACCGACTCGCACGGACACGACTCGCACCGCGCAATGGAGACGTTCCCCGACCGAGCAAGTAAGATGCGCGCATCGAGCAGTCCGACCGACTCGCGCCGTCCGGCTCCAAAGAGCAGTTGGAGCCGTACTTCGGGGGTCCGTGTCGGACCCCCCTGCACGCATAGCCGAGCAAGTCGCACACAGGGGGGACACATGGGTCCCCCCTACACGTGTAAGTACGGCGCGACCCGCATCAACGCGTACCCGCTGTAGGGGGCACCGTTGTTCGCGTCATACCCATTGAGTCAATGGGAGCCCGTGTACGCGTTGTACGACCGGCTCCCATTGACTTCAATGGGACTCCGACCGAATCGAGTCCGATAGCATACGGACGCATCGTACTCGTTCGGTCGGGCTGCTAGGGTCCGATTCGGTCGGACATCTCTCCGGGTCCGGCTCGGTCGGAGAGATTTCCTGCCCGAATCGGAATCGGCCCCTTAGTCTTGTGAGTGCACAAGCAATGCTCCAACAAGCTCACGTGCACACTCCTTGCAATACTCTATTTTATGATTTACTATTTTCTTAAAATGAATGGTGTTAATAAAATAGTGTTCCGGAGCTTCCATAAAAAGACAACATCATGATTTGTCGGTGCATAATATTTTCAGTATTTTCCTGTGAGGCGCGTACTAATCTTTCTTAAAAAAAAAAACCTGTGGATGTTGCATTCTGATCAGGATCCCTTGTGTATCAACGTGAGTTAAAAGGCAGAACAGCAAAATAATACAGCCAGGGCTTTAAGTTGGGCCGGGTCTCACCAGTGCTGAGCACCGGCAGTTTTCTAAAGGAGGCCTCAAAACGGGTCTCTATCGGGCTCTGTTTTGTGCCCTGGCATAGGCGGTCCGTTTTTTTCCGGACTGCAGTGACAGCAGGCACATCAATGTGCGCGTGCTCACACTGCTCACTTCTCACTAGTAGAGATGTTGCGTCATGACGTCATGCCAGGTGAGCGTTGTAGGGGGAAGGGAAATCCTTTAAAGAGAGTCATTTTCTCTCTGGATTTCCCTTCTCTTTTTGAAAGACAGGAGCAAGAACTTTGTCGTGGTGTCACCAGGGCTTTAAGTTGAAGCTTTTTCAATATTATATACAAGCCATAGTTGCTGCTTATTTATCTCATGCAATTAACAATCACTGACAAAGCCAATAGTTCTGACTTGTTGTAGGTATGATGTTACTTGTTGTATCATATATCTGGATGCAATGACAGAAACAGCAAAATACAAGTTGGGTGGCACACTATGCTAAGCACAGATTTTTTGCTTACATGTTTTTAAGCCACGCCCTTAATTACATTGGCCACGCCCCTTCAAGAGACCCCCAGTTTTTTCATCCCACTTAAAGCCCTGAATACAGCCACATATTGTACTGCATAATGCAGCATCACGTGCCCCTTCTTACCACATAATCTATCCAACGCTGCCACATCATTTGGCTCTTTACTGTGGCACATTCTGGTGTCTCAGCTTATAATGTGCATTGATAATGTATGTTCTTATATAGGGGCAGGATGCAGCATATCTTGTGGCAAGGCATTGCTGCTGTCTCCACTTGTTCTTCTGGTTTTATTACACACATTGTCTTTAGAAATCCTTGCCTTCTACAGAGCTGTTGAGATCCAACAACCTTTTTTATATGGGTTTATCTCTTAGTCAACTTGTGAGGAGAGAGTATCTGAACACAGCCCCCTCCCGCCGGGCACGCCATTCAGGAACCCACCGACAACATTCAGCTCTGCAGTCTAGGCGGCCTCCGGAGGCTTGAGAGTGAGCAGAACCCTTATGCTCCGGTACAACGGTGGACCCCATGACTAAGAAATTGGGGGCCATCTTCCGTATCACCTGGCTTACTATTGTGTGGCTGGGATCAGGTTTTAGAATTGTTATTGCAGACTGACTGGCAGCAGCGGCTGCCCCTAGGGGGTGCCAGGGCATCGACCCTCTGCCTCTACTGCTGGCATATTACAGCTTTTATATGAAAACAAACAATGTCACAGATCATTTGCCTGTAAATGCTGTAATGTCGGGTTGGCAGCAGAAGAGGGCTCCACTACCTGTTTTACGCATGTGTCAGGCAGGCGCTGTTACAGCCCAGCCTAATACATGCACAAAACATATCTTACATGTTGCGCTAGCGTCACGCAGTGCTGCTTGTCAGATAATAGAGCTTCAGGGCTTGTCTATCATACTCTCTCTTGTCCAATCAGAATCTGGAATAGAGAAAAAGGTCTACCTCGGTACCTTCAACCCTATTCAAGCTTCCGATTGGGTGGAAGCTTGTGGATCTGCCTCCGGCTGCTGCAGAAAGCTCAGAGTGTTGGAAAGCGTGAGACTGCCTCAGGTAAGTTTTTCTGAATTAAAGTCTAAGTGTGTTTGTTTTTCTGTGTGCTGGGGATTGCATGTGTATGTATGAATGTATTTGTGTGCGTGCCTGAAACTGTGCATGTATGTATGCATGTCTGATTGTGACTTAAATGCCTGCCCCAGGGATTGTGCCCCAGGGATTGGCAAGGCCCGAGGCACAGTGCTGGATCGTGCTGTTGAGCCCACCACTTCCATAATGCACCAGCCACACTGGTGACTGTACCATTTGGTCCTGACGAATGCCCTTGAACCCCATGTAGGTTCACTCCTGGGCAGAAACATGTTGACCTTCCATAGGGAGTATTTTTTCCAAACTCCTGTCATTTCTCACTTTTTTAACCCTAGCCACTGGGGGCACCAGAATAAAACAGATATTGAGCCTGCCAGGAGATAGTTTTACTCACACCACCCTTTTTGAGGTCGAGCCTAGCGCAGCGCGCATGCGCTGCTCTAGGAAAACGACCTCTTGGAATCACTCATAACTTTTCACACGCTCGTGCGTGTGTTTTTTCCCCCAGCATTTTTCCTATTGGGCTTTGCGTGCGAAGACAGCACGCAATTGGGCAAAGGCGGGTGCATGTCCCACCTTTCCCAGGAAATGTATCCGCCCACGGCCTACGGCTTGCGGTTACGAGCAGCGGCGCGCAGCGTGCCATCTGTTTCGGGTCAGATTTCAAAGGCACCACTCGCGGGACGCTGCAGCTGCATTCCTCGCATCCCACGGCGTTTTGCCTGCGGGAGCGAGCAGCTGCAGTGCCTCCTTTTTTAGGTCTCGCCTAGCGTGGCAGCGCATGCGCTGCTCGCTCAGCGAGATTTATTGTTAAGGAGGACTTTCAGAAGAGGGCTTAAAGCCCCGCCCCTCATTTCCATTGGCTGGCGTCACCGTTTATGTTAAACGGTGGCCTGCCATTGGAAATGAGGGTTTTTGGTTCACGCCCTTTGGCCTCCGATCCGGACTTGGTGGCCTGCTTTGCTGCTGTCGCAAAGCACTTTCTTATCTTTATGGGGCCATGTGTTTCTAATTAGAAACACATGGCCCCATAAAGACAAGAGATCAATGCTTGTTTTTGGTGTCCCCGTGCCGATTTTTGATCCCAATCCAACCCTGGGGGAGGGGATAATTTAGCATTATGTCACTGGGCTCTTGCATGGGTAACTGGTAGTCTGGTACCTTTTTATATGGGTAATTAATTGGTAATCTGGTACTTTCTTGTTTGCTGGTTGGTAGTTTAGTAGCTCTTGCATGGGTAGTTGGTAATCTGCCACGCTCTTGCATGGATGGGCGGTTATCTTATAGGCTTGCCTGGGTGATGTGTAGTCGAATTCACTTTTACTTGGGTAGTCGGTAATGTTAGCGGAAAACGTGATATTTTGCACCATTATGTATAAATAATTTCTAAACATGATATTATCTCGCCGACCCTCCCCCCTTCTCTGAAGCACATTCACCATGAGTGCTCGGCCTCTTGTGCTCGTTTTGGGATCACGTCATTCCTTGGTAATTACAGGTGCGAGCACTCGTCTCCACGCGAAGAGCTGCGGGTGGAGAGGGAACCGTCCGGAGGAGGAAATGTGCTCCACTTATGGAGAGGGACTCTGTGATCCTCTGTGGATAAACAGACTGTGCATGGGTGTGCTGACTTGAAAGGTTTTGGTCAGCATCCCTCAGCTGAGCAAGCAGATTTTCAATGCCAGATAAACACTCGCCATGTGTATACTAAACACAGTTCTCCAAGAATAGACTATAAAGGGCAAGAGGAGGAGACTTCCTCTCTTCCTCGGACGTGTAGTGGTCTAATCATAGGGCAGGGACGATCACACTCTGCTGTCTAGACGGATGTTGTAGCAGTGGCGTAGCTAGGGGACGGCTCTGTTTTTTGGGGCGGCGGGAGTCGTGTCTGTCGACTACCACCATCCCCCCGCCCCGAGAACAAGTCGTCCGTCAGCCGACACCTCTCTCCCCCCTACCCCCACACCCCCACACCCGCTCTTATCTGCACCCGAGCGGCACCCTTAGGGGCTGCCCCAGGTGGCAGTAGGGCTACTTACGCCACTGTGTTGTAGGCATGCCTTCTATTTTATACTATGCCTGATGCCGCCATTTCATATCAGTTTATCGACCTTGTTAGGATAATAATCAGTTACTATTTACCCTTGATTCGGATCTGTGACCTACAGGATACCACATGTGGACGCGCAGGGCATGCGAACCCTAATTATACAGTCTCACAAGAAAGCCCACTTCCGTTTGCCATCCCCAAAAATCGCAATTTGACCAGATCAGGATGTAGCTTGGTTTCTGCCTTCAGACCTCTCCACAACCCATAGACAGAAACACACAGAACCGGTGCCCTTTAGAGCAATATTATCAAAATAGTTTAGAAATACACCAAAAGGAGAAATTGATACCCACAACAAAAGGCCTACGGGGCCACAAAACCTAGGGTCACAAAAGATGAGAAAACACGTACATTTGCATAGGAGAGCGGTGCTTGGAAAGGAACGGTGTGGATCAGAGCTGTGCAGACTTGAGCTGTCGTGGCTCAAATGGCAGCTTTAGTAGAATGGGAAATGTGGGCTAGCAAGGTAGCACTAACCATGCAGGGCCGGACAGGACAGAGGGCACACAGGGAAAAGCCCCGGCAGGCTGAGGAGCAGGGGTAGATGGACAGAGGGATGATCAGCTACTGACTAGAAGGATGCAACACGAACAGAAGAACCCTTACAAATCACCCTCACTGTGTCTGTAAGTCTAACACACTCTGATCACGAACCTGAAAAGTTCAGTGTTTTAAACGTGGCAGAGGTTCACTACACGTCTGCCTGTAAATGTTACTGTTCTATTTCCATTTTAGTAATGTACTGTTAAATGAGAGGATGTTATTAGGATACAGCACTATATAAGGGCTAAATAAATATATCCAAAAATAATTTCACTGTTTTAGCGAATTTGAAAAAAGTAGCAAAAAACTGTGAACAAATTATAAGGTTTTTTGCACGAAGAGATTAAAGTGCCCAGTTCTTCCTTGTATTCATGCATCTGATAACACTGTAGCCAGTGTGGGAAAAGAGGGGATGAAAGAGAGAGTGAAAGGGAAAGCGGCAGATAATAGTGTCGAAAGGATCTAAATGGCTAGCGCAATACAGTCTTCCTCCTCTTGCAGAAATTAGGTACCAAGTCCATCAACAAATGTTAGCCAAACCTCATCTCATCCAATCTTTATCATTTACACGCCGCTGCTGACACCACTGCTGACACACCGCTGCTGACACACCACTGCTGACACGCCGCTGCTGACACCACTGCTTACATGCCGCTGCTGACATGCCGCTGCTGACACCACTGCTGACGCACCGCTGCTGACGCACCGCTGCTGACACACCGCTGCTGACAACCCACTGCTGACACATCGCTGCTGACACACCGCTGCTGACACACCGCTGCTGACGCCGCTGCTGATACATCACTGCTGACACGCCGCTGCTGACACGCTGCTGCTGACACGCTGCTGCTGACACCACTGCTGACACACCGCTGATGACACACCGCTGCTGACACGCCACTGCTGACACGCCGCTGCTGACACCACTGCTTACATGCCGCTGCTGACACTCCGCTGCTGACACCACTGCTGACACACTGCTGCTGACACACCGCTGCTGACACACCACTGCTGACACATCGCTGCTGACACGCTGCTGCTGACACGCCGCTGCTGACACCACTGCTGACGCACCGCTGCTGACAACACAGCTGCTGACAACCCACTGCTGACACACCGCTGCTGACTCCGCTGCTGACACACCACTGCTGATACATCACTGCTGACACGCCACTGCTGACACGCCGCTGCTGACACCACTGCTGACACATCGCTGCTGACACACCGCTGCTGACGCACTGCTGCTGACAACCCACTGCTGACACATCGCTGCTGACACACCGCTGCTGACACACCGCTGCTGACACACCGCTGCTGATGCCACTGCTGACACACCGCTGCTGATACATCACTGCTGACACGCTGCTGCTGACACACCGCTGCTGGCACGCCACTGCTGACACGCCGCTGCTGACACGCCGCTGCTGACACACCGCTGCTGACACACTGCTGCTGACACGCCGCTGCTGACACGCCGCTGCTGACACACCGCTGCTGACACACGGCTGCTAACACGCCGCTGCTGACATGCCGCTGCTGACACGGCACTGCTGACACACCGCTGCGGACACATCACTGCTAGCACACAACTGCTGACACATTGCTGCTGACACATCGCTGCTGACACACCACTGCTGACACATCGCTGTATCACTGCTGTCGCCGCTGCTGGCACACCGCTACTGACACACCACTGCTGACGCACCGCTGCTGATGCACCGCTGCTGACACACCGCTGCTGACGCACCGCTGCTGACACACAGCTGCTGACACACCGCTGCTGACGCCGCTGCTGACACACCACTGCTGATACATCACTGCTGACATGCTGCTGCTGACACGCTGCTGCTGACATGCCGCTGCTGACACCACTGCTGACACACCGCTGCTGACACGCCGCTGCTGACACACCGCTGCTGACACACCGCTGCTGACGCCGCTGCTGACACACCACTGCTGATACATCACTGCTGACACGCCGCTGCTGACACGCCGCTGCTGACATGCCGCTGCTGACATCACTGCTGACACACCGCTGCTGACACGCTGCTGCTGACACACCGCTGCTGACACACCGCTGCTGACGCCGCTGCTGACACACCACTGCTGATACATCACTGCTGACATGCTGCTGCTGACACGCTGCTGCTGACATGCCGCTGCTGACACCACTGCTGACACACCGCTGCTGACACGCCGCTGCTGACACACCGCTGCTGACACACCGCTGCTGACGCCGCTGCTGACACACCACTGCTGATACATCACTGCTGACACGCCGCTGCTGACACGCCGCTGCTGACATGCCGCTGCTCACATCACTGCTGACACACCGCTGCTGACACGCTGCTGCTGACACACCGCTGCTGACACACCGCTGCTGATGCACCGCTGCTGACACACAGCTGCTGACAACCCACTGCTGACACATCGCTGCTGACACACCGCTGCTGATACATCACTGCTGACACGCCGCTGCTGACACGCCGCTGCTGACACGCCGCTGCTGACATGCCGCTGCTGCCACGGCACTGCTGACACACCGCTGCGGACACATCACTGCAGGCACACAACTGCTGACACATCGCTGCTGACACATCGCTGCTGACACACCACTGCTGACACACCACTGCTGACACATCACTGTATCACTGCTGATGCCGCTGCTGACACACCGCTGCTGACACATCGCTGCTGATACATCACTGCTGACACGCCGCTGCTGACACGCTGCTGCTGACACGCTGCTGCTGACACGCCGCTGCTGACATGCCGCTGCTAACATGCCGCTGCTGACATGCCGCTGCTGACACGGCACTGCTGACACACCGCTGCGGACACATCACTGCTGGCACACAACTGCTGACACATCGCTGCTGACACATCGCTGTTGACACATCGCTGCTGACACATCGCTGCTGACACACCACTGCTGACACATTGCTGTATCACTGCTGACGCTGCTGCTGACACGCCACTGCTGACACGTTGCTGCTGACACACAGCTGCTGACACACCACTGCTGACACACCACTGCTGACACGCCGCTGCTGACACACCACTGCTGACACACCACTGCTGACACGCCGCTGCTGACACACCGCTGCTGACACACCGCTGCTGACACACCGCTGCTGACACGCCGCTGCTGACACACCGCTGCTGACACGGCACTGCTGGCACACAACTGCTGACACATCGCTGCTGACACATCGCTGCTGACACATCGCTGCTGACACACCACTGCTGACACATTGCTGTATCACTGCTGACGCCGCTGCTGACATGCCACTGCTGACACATTGCTGCTGACACACAGCTGCTGACACACCACTGCTGACACACCACTGCTGACACGCCGCTGCTGACACACCACTGCTGACACACCACTGCTGACACGCCGCTGCTGACTTACTGCTGCTGACACACCACTGCTGACACGCCGCTGCTGACACGCCGCTGCTGAAATGCCGCTGCTGACACGCCGCTGCTGACACGCCGCTGCGAACACACCACTGCTGACAACACTGCTGACACGCCACTGCTGACACGCCACTACTGACACACCGCTGCTGACACGCCGCTGCTGACACGCCACTGCTGACACGCCGCTGCTGACACGCCACTGTTGACATGTCGCCGCTAACACGCCACTGCTGACATGCCGCTGCTGACACACCACTGCTGACACACCACTGCGGAGACATCACTGCTGGCACACAACTGTTGACACATCGCTGCTGACGCACCGCCGCTGACACACAGCTGCTGACAACCCACTGCTGACACATCGCTGCTGACGCCGCTGCTGACACACCACTGCTGACATATCACTGCTGACGCCGCTGCTAACACACCACTGCTAACACACCACTGCTGACACACCACTGCTGACACACCACTGCTGCTACACCACTGCTGACACACCACTGCTGACACACCATTGCTGACACACCACTGCTGACACACCACTGCTGACACGACGCTGCTGACACGACACTGCTGACACGCCGCTGCTGACATGCCGCTGCTGAAACGCTGCTGCTGACACACCGCTGCTGACACACCGCTGCTGACACATCGCTGCTGACACGCCGCTGCTGACACGCCACTGCCGACACACCGCTGCTGACACTCCACTGCTGACACACCGCTGCTGACACACCGCTGCTGACACACCACTGCTGACACATCGCTGCTGACACATCGCTGCTGATGCCGCTGCTGACACACCACTGCTGATACATCACTGCTGACCCCTTCTGTGCACCCCACTGCTGACACGCCACTGTTGTGCACCTAACTACTGACACGCCACTGCTGTGCACTTCACTGCTGACACACCACTGCGGACACAACACTGCTGACACACCACTGCTGACATGCCACTGCTGTGCGCCTCACTGCTGACACACCACTGCTGTGCACTTCACTGCTGACACACCACTGCTGACACACCACTGCTGACACACCACTGCTGACACACCACTGCTGCTGACACACCACTGCTGTGCACTTCACTGCTGACACACCACTGCTGACCCACCACTGCTGACCCACCACTGCTGACACACCACAGCTGTGCACCCCAGTGATGAAGGCAGAATTGAATGCAGCCAAATTTGGAAGAGGTGGGCATGCACAGACCCACGTCATCTGAAGGAGTCAGGGCAAGGAGGAGGGTGCAAGAAGCTGCCAGCACAGCTACGATAGGAGGAACATTAGACAGGTGCATGAAAGACAAGGACGAAATCCATTTGATCCCAAAGCGGAGTCACGCGGGCGGGGGATAAGAAGGTGGGTGCAACTAAAAGAAGTGGAGTAGGAGGAGGCAAGAGCTCTGATGTAAAAAACAACTACCTCCGTAGAGCAGATGGACGACAAGGGGTGCTACCGGGTGGACGAGGCTTTACAGAGCAGATTAAGGCTGCTCGGCCCTCACTAAGGATAGTCGCAGGTGCAGGTAGAAGTGATGTTTGGCAAGGATTGTAGGGGGAGAGGACATGGGAGAGTAACACGAATAGAACAAGCATTGAAATTGCAATAGGTCTCGCATTTGATTAAGTTAAAGCCATTTGCTTTGCTAATGGTATTGTATAGCAAAGCAAATGGCTTTAACTTAATGAAAGGCGAGACCTATTGCATTTTTAATGCTTGTTTTGTTTAGTTTCCCTCTTGTTACAAATGTGTTTCCTACACTGCCTGGAGCCCGGGTCGCTTTCTCTTTAGGTTCCTTGTACGGCCGTCGCTATAGAGCTCTGACCACCCCTTCCCTTGCAGCCTAGTTCGCGGCCGTCGCTATAGAGCTCTGACCACCCCTTCCCTTGCAGCCTAGTTCGCGGCCGTCGCTATAGAGCTCTGACCCCCCCTTCCCTTGCAGCCTAGTTCGCGCTGTAAAAAAAACACATAAATGTAGTATATTAATACGTTGAGCAATAGTAGCACTTGTCAGTAGGCACAAACACGGGCTCTCATCATCTTCAATTGGAAATATAACCTCTCGGAACATGCCGACCGAGGGCTGCCCGAGGAGACTTCGCCGCCACCAAATCAGGGCGGAATTAACATAACAATAAACAGCTAACTTGCATTAAAATTTAAACGCCTGCATATTGTTTTCTAAAGCTCTGCCGGAGCACGTGCTCTACCTGACAACCGGGCGCTCCTCTCTCAGGGCTTATCTCGAGCTCCCGGGGCCAGTTCGTCAAAAAGCAGAGTCTCGAGCGCGTGGGGTGACGTAGGGGTTGCAGCTGCAGTCACCGGTGACCCCTAAATGAAGTTTGCCATCCACCACGGGCCTTGAGCACTTCCACCACGCAGACAGTGACAGGGAGGGGGCATTGGGGGGCGAGTCTTCAAACGAACACCAAAGAAGGCACGAGTTAGGGGCAGGTAACCGTTTCCCCTAATAAAGGCACGGGTCATTTCCTTTTCGAAAGGACCTGTCAGGTCTCAGACCTAACCAACCAGGACAGACACAAAAACAAAACAGCTTCAAGGCACTGTTGTTGCTCCTAAACACAAAACATTGCAAGCAGTTGATCACATAATGGAGCATAGCAATTAGGGGGTGAAGGGATTACAGGTGGTGGCGAAAAGATTAAAACATTGAAGACTTTTGGCCATAAGTGATCTTGTTGGCTAAATTGGTAGCTTTTACTGCAGCCTATTTAAGACTGACATGGAACAGTGGCTGAGAGAACAGCTTGTCCTCAGCAGAGCTGCTTTCACCGGCAGTGTAAGCAATTCCAACAGTGCCGGCATTTACAATAACCTCATTCTGATGCCCCATTAATTTTAGAGGTGACGTTTCTGTAAAACAGAAGATGGTTGCAACCCCCAGGCTAGGGCTCTCTATGTGAGACTCCCTATGTTATAAAGTCCTAGCTTCAAAGATCCAAGTCTAGAAGTGTGCACATTTTGTGTAATTTGTATTTGCATAATTGTGCAAAATTTTAGAGAAATCATGCAAAATGTAAAACCGGCATTCGGTGCTGTATTTTAGTGCAGAGTTCATCTTTGTGTCCGTTCTGAAAAGGAGGAGGCATTTGGAGCTAAAAAAGTGACACAAAGAACACAAGTAGCCACTCACGTTCTGGTTCTTCGTGTTGTCCCTGTGTGCTCCCGCTACATTTTTGCCACAAACGGCACGTAGTTACTCGACGTGGCATATTAGTGGCTTCAGGCTACTGTTAGACTCAGGATTCCAGGTCTAGCCCAGCCATCATTTGCACTACGGTCAGGGTAATTGCTTTGATTACATTCTACGTTAATTTCTGATAATGTAAGCTATGTGTATTTCTGTATGTAACAGAGTTAAAATCGAATTCAGGATTCCAACGTATGGATATTCAAACTTTAAATTTCAAACTTCTTCCTTATGGTGCGCTCCTCCCCCTCACATAAATTATACTGGTCATTATAGTCAAACCTGCCCCTGCTGACATCTTGGAGTGCCACCTTTCTGTAACAACCAAAACTTTCTGTAAGTGCTCAATGAGCAATGATAGTCCCCACTGCCAGATATTTGCTTCTGTGGCCCTCGTTGCCAATTGTGCTATTTCACGTGGAGCGATAACTCCAGGTGAAACTACGCATCCCGCAGTTCCAACTCTCTCCAGAGTGGCCCCTTCAAACATTCATAAATCCCCTCACTCTCTCTGCGCTTCCTCACTCTTGCCTTACATCATCTGACAGGATTACAATGTTCGTTCTCATCCTGGCACCTGACTGACTCTCTCACTCTCTGACTGACTCTCTCATTCTCACTGACTGACTCTCACTGACTCTCTCACACTGACTCATTCACTCTCACTCACTGACTCTCTCACTGACTCTCTCATTCTCACTGACTCTCTCAGACTCACTCTCTCACTCTGACTGACTCACTGAAATTTGAACTTGTAAAGCGCACTTATACCCCCAAAGAGGTGTCCTGGCGCTGTACGCATACCGCTGTGGAACCCTTCCTGGCTTTTCCCTGTGAAATGTCCACTCCTGGGCACCCCCAGGGTGAAGCCAGGCATCCCAGCGCTGTTGGGGCCGTTGTGGAGATTAAGCAAGCTATTGCCCAGAGTTGCAGAGTGGGACCCATGATTAGAATAGGCACCGAGGCGAGAATTATCAGGTCCGAGGAAATTGAGCCCAAGACCCGCCGAGGCGGGAATTGAACCCTGGTCCCGGGCCAGATCTCTGCATCAGGGTCTGCCGCTCTAACCATTGAGCCACACTTCTCCACAGTGTGGAGTGACTGACTCTCTCACTGACTGACTGACTGACCTTCACCCTCCTGTTATTTATGCCCCCCACCCCCATAACAAAAAAACCCATAACAAGCAACCATTGGGACAGGCAGATAGAAGTTACCAGCATTAAAAGGACAAAAAAAAACTCAAGACAATATTTATTGTTAATACTTTTTTAATATGGTCGTTCAGTTGTACATAATGCTCTCTTGGTCATATATAAGGTAACAAAAATGCTTCTGACACTTCTTTATTATAACTTTTCAGCATGCTGCAGACTTCTGTACAGCACAGCTTAAAGACATAGGCAAAGTCAATATCTCTGGCTAAACACTTATAAGGTCCCAAAGGCGAGACCTATTGGCTATGCCAATGCTTGTGTATACATGTGATTGCACTCTGCCCCTCACTCAAACATACCGCTCATCTAACTAAAAACACCTGGCCTCCTCTCCATTGGAGAGTCGTAGCCCACGCCAGGCCCCATTCGGTGCAGATGTGAGGAGGGAGCCCAGTGATGAAGCATGTCACCTTCGGGTGAATGAGGGCTCTCGTCCTATAGAAAGCATTCTCCAACGGACAACTGTAACTTCCCTCCTTTCCCATTTGTGTACCAGACGTACTTTGTCTCTGCTTCAAGGTGTGACTGTATCCAGCTGTGTTCAAGTCTGACACATACTCCAGGACACACCTCCTGACAAAGGCATTATTGATTTTCATTCAAGTCACAGTGAGCTGTGACCTGTGACCTTGTTTTCTTTTCTTTCAGAAATCAGACTTGTTTTGTAAAAAACGAAAAAAGCGTGTCTGGGTTGCCAATAAACATAGAAGAGCATAGAAAAAGAGGTACAATCTTAACATCCGGATTCAGCAATGCAGAGAAGGCCACTCTGGCCCCAGATGAGCGGGCACTCTGCTGTGCCAACCCCCCTCCCCCTCCCACACACACACACACCCCTCAATTCTTTCCCAGTCTCCCCTTTTGATCTCAGAGCCTCTTCCTGAAGGCCACAGCTAGATGGCTGAGTTGTTAATTAATAGTATGTGAAATATGTGATGCTGACTTTAGCCAAAGGTTTTTATTTTTTATGTGTCAACATCACAGAGTTGGTAAACTTGAAACCCAAAAAAACGCAGGTGGAAAATTTTGACACGAAGTTTCACGTGCAGTCAAAGTTTTTCCAAGGAAACACACTTGCAAATTCATGAATTTACACTAGACATTTCTCCCACCACTATTGATAGTGCCCGCTAACAAGCAACCAACATAACCAGACAGGCAACATTATCCCAACCGTGGGGACCTATAGCAATTGGACAGCTTGAAAAACAGAAATGATGCTACGAAGGCGTAAGTCCTTACAGCCTCATTTTATGTGCAGATTTTGGCTAGTTTTCAAACGGGTAATCAGCCTACTTTTGTTTCCTCGGTGTCATGGACCATGACCCGCATACAGACATCGCGCACACACAAACAGACAGAGGGGCGGGCCCATTGGCACAATTTCGTCTGCTGCCAACTTTAGTGAACAGCTGATTCATGAAATGCCACTTTCAAACAAAAAAAAACCCAAGGCCAGTCCTACGTAGAGATATTACATTTCTGACCTCCCATTGGGAACGCAGGGAGGGGATTGTTTGTTCATGTAAAACCTTAAATGCCTCAAAATGTGGGGTTTTATGGCTTTGCCGGGGACCCGACGGTCTCCAGTGAGAGCTCGAAATCTGGGAACAATTAAACGAGCGAGAAATTCAA
Source organism: Calotriton arnoldi (assembly GCA_963921515.1). Classification (NCBI taxonomy): domain Eukaryota; kingdom Metazoa; phylum Chordata; class Amphibia; order Caudata; family Salamandridae; genus Calotriton; species Calotriton arnoldi. The sequence goes on from CAWUFW010002609.1 coordinate 1,457,960, forward strand.
TTTGTAAGAGTGAAATTGCCCGTGACATAGTGAAAGTTTTATTTCACTGAGAGACGCCTATATTTTGCTCCATTTGTTCTCAGGGGAAAAAAAACACAAAGGAATGTCACAATGGAAGCCAGCATAACTGTAGACGTTGCGTTACCAGCCAAAGAAAGTCACCCCCCATTAATGCTTTACACAATCACAGACGTGTTTCAGACTAAGAGGGGCTGTCAGACTTCGGGAGAAACGTGGGGTTGACGGGTGCCTAATTACAAATAGTGCCAGAATTGCAAGATGTAAACTATCCAGTGGAACGTGGAGGGAAAAATCAGCACACATATCCAAAATCCACCCTTTTTCTCGAATTTCTCCCCAGAATTAAGGAACATACAGATCATATGGCTAGGGAAATGCCCGGATAGGGCCTCTGTTTAGTTTCAGTAGGTCCAGGCATATTTTAAAATCTTTCTCATCGGGTATTATGAATTATTGCAGAAGTGCCTGGCCATGCACTTGGAGAAGTTAATCTGTCACAGTGATGACGTCATAAATATAAGGACAGCATTACCAGTCGTGCCACTTTGGTTCTTCATTAAATTTTTTTGTGGCAGCTCCCAGGCTCGAGCCAGAGACTCTCTGACCCCGGAAGGACATTGGCTTCTTTCTGCACCTCAAGGAGTGAGACACAGTAAGTGGGTAAGTGCAAGGGCCTCATTCCCCTGCTTGTCTCCCTGCGCTCCCCTCCCCTGGGCCAGGGTGGGGTTTGCAGGGGTCGCGCGAGGGGGCGGACGGGGAATGATTCACTCCCTTGCTACCTTAAGGTCACTTCTGGGGTCGAGGCATGGTGGCTTTTATTACCCAGCTCCCATCTGTGACCTACCTTTCTTCGTAGTGGGTGCAGCGAAACCCTCCCTAACGCTTAACCCCTTTTAAGACTTGTTACCATGCCTGAGCAGGGGCGTACCACAAGCCCCTGCAGCCCCTGTGGGGCAGGTGGCCCCCAACCCCTCAGGGGCCCCCAAACCCTCCAGGGGACTCCAAGTCGCCCCAAGGCCAATGAATGTCTGTGAGATATAGTAGACTCAGGGGGCCCTCTTTGCATTCTACATTTGGGGGGGTGGGGCATAATTTTACATTATGCTACTGGCAGGGCTTTAAGTAGGATGAAAAAACTGAGGGGTCTCTCAAAGGGGCGTGGTCGATGTAATTAAGGGCGTGGCTTACAAACACATAAGCTGAAAATCTGTGATTGGCATAGTGTGCCGCCCGACTGGCATTTTGCTGCTTCTGTCATTACATCCATATGAATATATATATATATACACACACACACACACACAAAATAACATTACACCTACAACAAGCCAAAACTATTGGCTTTGTCAAAGGTTGTTAGTTGCATAAGATAAATAAGTCACAACTATGGCTTTGTTGTATAGCATAGTACAAATGCTTCAGCTCTGAAATGATGGGACTGTGGAAGAACTATAATGGGTCTCTTTGAAGTTACATCAGGGCACAAGTCCTAAAAAAAGAAGTGGGGGGACTCTCCAAGTTAGGTAGTATCACAGGAAGTGACATCACAGCGCGTGACATCACGGCGCGTGACATCACAGGAAGTGACATCACAAGATAGGGAAATATGAAATTAATTTGAGCAGTGGATATGTTAGTCTGTTAGATTGAGAAGGAATACTGGGGGATAGAAGAGGGAAAGGTCTAGAAAGTTTTGTTTGGGAGTTCATAGCAGTAGGAGGGAGTTAGACGTTACCAAGGCACCTGCTTGGAAGCCCTTCTGTCATTTTAAACAGCTGAACCTGCAGCAATTCAAGAGCAAGGCCACACTTGCTGGATGTCACCTGTAAAAACACGCACCACACATTGCACACACACACTATCTGTGGAAATACCTTTACATTCACTGTAGCTGCTCTTGCAAGAATATGGTATGGTATATTAGATTCTATGGAAAGGCAACAATTCCAGCGACTGCCATACCATTTTCAAAGCCATGTTCATTGACAGGCAACCACACAAGACGTTTATTTTTGTGGGAGCTACCACCATTTAGCAACTGCACTACAAATCTAACAACGTGGACCAGAGAAGCATGTACATGCCAGGCTTCCTGGCATCAACACCAAACATGAAATCAGTCTATGGGGCTTCTCGGTAAAACAGGCAGGCTGAATTGTCAGTAGTGCTTCTCTGCTTCACGCACCGATGCTGCCCTCTTCACTTTGTAAAATGGAAGGGACTCCAGTATGTGTACAGAAATGAGCACAGAACATCACAACATGCACGCGCCACTCATGGAAATTTCAGGATAGGCCTGCGTTATCTGAGTCTTTCATTCTGACACCAGCAGAATTTAACTCGAGATAGAATATAAACACCACACGCGCCATCCATTGCTTCATAGCAGTAAACCTGCTGCTGCCGCCCTAGAGACGGCCGGCAGGCCCTATTCTGCTGAGGGGGAGTGCAGGGACCCAGCCCCGGCTCGCATCCTTACCTGGTACCAGAGGCGCAACTAGAGCCAAATTTCGGGGTCTTTTAAAGACCTGTGAAGTACTCGGGTGCGGCTGCAATTAGACTGACGCCAGACCAGCCAGCCTAAAGCAGCTCAAAAACAGTCTTTGTTTGTGTGTGCCCGGGAAGCTGTCTCAGCCCGGGCTGACACACGACGGGGGATCTGAAGCCCTTTGAGCTCTCCTGGTGCACCATCTCAGTGCATAATACAGGGCGCGGCCACCAAAAGGCAGGAGGGATCGGGCCGGCGGCAGTGGAACAATAAATGACGGCAGAAGGGGGGCGAGGGAGCGAAGCGTGCACGCCCCTGCCACCAGCAGCAGCAGCCCGGCAAGGATGAGAGGCGATTGCGGCAGGTTAAAAATGCAAGGCAAGAGCTGTGATAGGTAGCGCAGAGAGATGGGCGGGCACGTCAATTTATGCCTTCTAAGAAAGTTAAGTGCAGGGGCGTGGTGACCGGCAGACCGAGAAATTCCGGATTCAGCCGCAATCACCTGGAAAAGCTTGGTTGGTCGAGTATCCAGCTCTTGATGAGCAGGGTGGACGGCGTCCACCCTGTAAAATAAGTGGGGGGATGCCGTCCACCCGCGTGGTACCCCGACTCGTGCCCTGAGTTACATCAAAGGCAGTGAAGGGTGGTACTGCTGCAGAGATAAGATTTATTTTTAGGTCCTCCACTCCACACCTAATCTAGACACTTGGGTTTGATTCGGGGTATTTGTTATAGGGTGACAGATGCTTCTCTGGGGGAAGTATGGAGTGGGGGGAAGCTGGGGGGTGGGAAGTTTACGGTTAAAATGCATGCACAATGCTGCTTTTTTTTGTTTCTCTTGTGTTAATGCTTTTTCTTCCTTAGTTTGTCACATTCACCTGGCACCAGGCTCCTTATACTTACATGTCCCTCCACGGGACTCCTTACCCATGGGTCCACATGGGGTCTCGTGACCTCATGCTCCTGATTCTGCTGACATCACGCGCCCCACCAGGAATCCCTATAATGTCATGTCCTGGAATGTAAACAGTCTCATGGACAAAATCAAACGCTCCACAGTGTTGCGCTATGCCCAGCGCTTTGCCCCATGCCCGCGCTTTGCCCCTTCTGTCCTGATGCTGCAAGAGACTCATCTCTTGGGCACAAAATGTCCATTCCTAGCTAGGATGAGCTATGACAGAGTATACCACGTGGACTCACCGGGGGTTCTCGGGGTGTTGCAATCCTTCTACGTTGTACCTTCCCCCTGGTGGTGACACAGACTATGGCCGACCCTCAAGGTCGATACATTGGCTCTCACTGGCCTGATGGAAGGCCGTCCCTTTTATGTATCTATGAACCCCTTGTGGCATTGGAGGCCTTCCTGACGTCACTTCTTGAGGTGGTGACATGGCTACCACCTGGACTTACCCTAATAGGGGGTGACTTTAACACAGTACCTGACCCTTCCATGGATTCCACTGGCCCGCCTCCGATGTCCGCCACATTAGAGCCAGATCTCTTGAAAAATGGGTGATCACTCTGGGCCTGTGTGATATATGGAGGATCTGGAATCCCAGACAGCGCCACTACACATGCTCGCATCGATTTACTCTTTATGCCTGCCCCAGATGCAGCATTGGTTTCTAATGTTCATATCCTCCCACATGGACTCTCGGACCACGCTCCGATCCTACTCCATATCGGTGAGGTTGGCACCGTCCGCCGCCCTATGTGGTGCCTCAATGCCTGGCATCTTCAAGACAAAACCTACCAAGATGCGGTGGGGCAAGAGGTCGCACGTTACTTCCAAGAAAATGCTGGGTTGGTGCATTCACTGGGCATCCTCTGGGCAGCGTGCAAGGCCACCGTACGTGGACAGGCAAAAAATATCCTCAGACGGAGTGAGAGAGCGAGGGACCACCGCGTCACAAAGCTAGAGTCTCGGGCCCTTTACTTTAAGTTGCAGCTTTCTACGGCGCCACAAAGTGACACCACCAAACAGTTGATGCTGATTTGCGAGGAAATTAAACTTCTCTGGAAGCACCAAAGCAGATCTGGCGTGCATCCACGGTGCGGGTAGATAGGTGAGGGGACAAGAATGGGAAACTATTGTTTAGGTTGGCTTCCCGGCCTTGGGGCAATGGGATTATTCTGGAGATTACTGAAGGGTTCGGTCAGACCCACTGCATCTCGTTGGCCATAGTCCAAGCCGTTGCTGAATATTACACATCACTATATGCGGCTTCCCCATGTCCTGCAGAGGAGCTGGCTGCTGTTCTTCTGGATGAGGTGCAGCTGCCTTGTCTGTCAGGTGATGAGCTTCGGGAGCTAGAGGAGCCCATCACTTTCGCCGCAGCCCGTGCAGGTAGGAGAGGTGGGGGTGGGAGGGGATTTCGACGGAGCGTTGGGGCCGGGTGGGAGGGGATTTCGACAGGCGATGACGAGGGAAAATTAATTATTTATCCCTCGCAGTCGTCTGTCAAATCACCCCCCAACTCGGCCCAACTGCCCACCGCTCTTACCTGCACGGGCCACGGCTGCCATCACGGCTGAGGAGGTAACAGGCCATCGCGTCAATGGCGTTGTACAAAGCGCCTGGCCCCGACGGATTCCCTATAGAATTTTATGCCAAATACCGAAACGTTATAGTCCCCCACCTTCTAAGCTTCTACAGGAAAGCAGCAAATGTAGCCTCCTTCCCCAGAGCGATTAATTATGTCACAATTGTTGTTATACCTAAAACGCCTCTTCATCGTCCTCTTGTGCAGATTACCACCCCATATCTCTTATAAACTGTGAAGTAAACATTTTTGCAACTGTTCTTGCCTCCCATCTACGTAGGATCCTGTGGTCCTTAATTCACCCGGACCAGTATGGCTTTATGCCAGCAAGAAGCAAGAGGCATTGCCCGAGGTGCCTTCATTTGGGGCTGGCACATCGCCACCTCCTGTCTCCTCCTCTGGCACTGTTGTTGATTGACTTCAAAAAGGCTTTCGATACTGTGGACTGGGGATATCTGGCACCCATGAGGTGATTTGCTTCCACCCAGGAATGCATGGCAGTGTTTTGTTCTGATCCTGTTTCCAGAGCTAGAATCATCGAGACCAAACAGGCTATAGGTAGACCCACCATGAAAATGTAGGTTGTATTATCACGGCATGCTTTTGCAGGCCCTTCTGGAGTATGACGTCCAGCTCTAGAATGATAAAGACAAATTGGGCAAACTGTTTCTAGCAGTGCTTAATTTGTAAAAGAATAAGTGCTGGGGCTCTCGTCGGGATGCCACTGCAGCTTGAACCACACATTTCCCCTGCCAGCTGCCAATAACAGTACAAACACAGCTATTAACCATCACACTCTTACAAGTGTGACAATTGATACTTTTCCAGACCCCAAAGCTATAAGAATGGCTGGGGAGGCAGGTATTTGTCACTGTCAATGTAAATTGAACTAATAAACAGCAGTTGTGTTCATACCTAAATTAGCAAGACAGCGCCACCATGTGGCAGACTGTCATAAGCACCGGGGCTGGCAATTAGGTGCCGGTGCTGAGCACCGGAAATCACTGGCTCAAATTAAGCACTGGTTTCTAGGTTAGAGCTATCTGGCCTAGGAAATTATAAGAGGGAAAATAATCTAAACATGTACAAAGTGAACAGAAACGAGACGCATATGTTTGTGGTATCTCCCACGCCCCTACGTCCGAACAAGCTCCAAGGGCCCCTACCCAAAAAAAACCTTGTGAGCCAAAAATTCCATAAAAGGATGTCATAAACAAAAAATCAAGTTAAACAATGTGGACGAACCCACTGAAGAGTATTTACGACCTCACTATTGTGGGTAAACTGTCTCTGAGACCCATTAGGGTTTCTTAAAAGACCCCTCACACACCAACCTAGTTGGTGTCATGCTTCATCATTGGGGTCCCAACCGAGTGGCCGAATGCCCCCCGGTTGTGCTACGACGCCTGATTACAGCGGAGCAGGTGTTGTGTGTAATGTGATAAGTGTGAGTTAAAAAATACCTCTGGGAATCCTTGTCAGATAAGTTTATTAATGACGGCCCAGGGTATTGTTTAAAAACAAGTGTGGCAACCAATGGAGGCAATTGCTCCTAGTTGTCAAGTAAAGGTCAACATGTTTCAGCCCACTGAAACAAAATGGAGGGGCTTTCTTCAGGACCAGGGGGGTGGTGTGAGTGGCAAAAAATCACGCCACGTGAATATAGTATCCACAACACGCGCTAAGGTGTGTGGTGGACTAAAGTATAGGAGATTTTTTGTCTATATGAAACAAGGAGAGAGCAAGGGAATTGCAGGGGTGCGTCCTTGTCCCCAATTCAATATTAAGTTAAACAATGTGGATGAACCCACAGAAGAGTATTTACGACCTCACTATTGTGGGTAAACTGTCTCTGAGACCCATTAGGGTTTCTTAAAAGACCCCTCACGTGGTCCCGGCAGGGACCACGGGAGAACACCACAGGTTCATTGCAGGTCTGCGTCTTGACGAAAGTGTGACTACGGATGAGACCCCTCCCGAGCCCCGTACTTCTGCCTAGCACTACACCATAATGTTTTTAATCAGTGTCCGTAAGTATACCGACACCTACGCATAGCACCACACACCTTAGCGCGTGTGTTGGATACTATATTCACGTGGCGTGATTTTTATCACTCACACCACCCACCTGGTCCTGAAGAAAGCCCCTTCATTTTGTTTCAGTGGGCTGAAACATGTTGACCTTTACTTGACAACTAGGAGCAATTGCCTCCATTGGTTGCCACACTTGTTTTTAAACAATACCCTGGGCTGTCATTAATAAACTTATCTGACAAGGATTCCCAGAGGTATTTTTTAACTCACACTTATCACATTACACACAACACCTGCTCCGCTGTAATCAGGCGTCGTAGCACAACCGGGGGGCATTCGGCCACCCGGTTGGGACCCCAATGATGAAGCATGACACCAACTAGGTTGGTGTGTGAGGGGTCTTTTAAGAAACCCTAATGGGTCTCAGAGACAGTTTACCCACAATAGTGAGGTCGTAAATACTCTTCAGTGGGTTCGTCCACATTGTTTAACTTAATATTGAATTGGGGACAAGGATGCACCCCTGCAATTCCCTTGCTCTCTCCTTGTTTCATATAGACAAAAAATCTCCTATACTTTATTCCACCTAAAAAGATTTTGCAGTGTGCCAAAAGCAAAGATGCTATCTGAAATTAAGGTGATCACCCATTAGACAAGTAGGCCTGTTTTAGCCACGGGGTTTGGCAGGCGCTGTGGTTTAATGATCATATCCCATAGCATCACCATTATTTCATAGCACCACCATCATTCGATTGCACCTCCATTATTCCTTTGCACCTCCATTACTCCATAGCACCACCATTATTCCATTGCACCTCCATTATTCCATTGCACATCCATTGTTCCATAGCACCTCCATTATTCCATTACACCTTCATTATTCCATAGCACTACCATTATTCCATAGCACCACCATTATTCCATAGCAACTCCATTATTCCATTGCACCTCCATTACTCCATAGCACCACCATTATTCCATTACACCTCCATTATTCCATAGCACTACCATTATTCCATTGCACCTCCATTATTCCATTGCACCTCCATTATTCCATTACACCTCCATTATTCCATAGCACTACCATTATTCCATAGCACCATCATTATTCCATTGCACCTCCATTACTCCATAGCACCACCATTATTCCATAGCACCTCCATTAATCCATAGCACCACCATTATTCCATTGCACCTCCATTATTCCATTGCACCTCCATTATTCCATAGCACTGCCATTATTCCACAGCACCACTATTATTCCATAGCACCACCATTACTTCATAGCACCACCATTATTCCATAGCACTACCATTATTCCATAGCACCACCATTATTCCATAGCACCACCATTATTCCATTGCACCTCCATTATTCCATAGCACCACCATTATTCCATTGCACCTCCATTATTCCATAGCACTACCATTATTCCATATCACTACCATTATTCCATAGCACCACCATTATTCCATAGGACCACCATTATTGCATTGCACCTCCATTACTCCATAGCACCACCATTATTCCATAGCACCACCATTATTCCATAGCACCACCATTATTCCATAGCACCACCATTATTCCATTGCACCTCCATTATTCCATAGCACTACCATTATTCCATAGCACCACCATTATTCCATAGGACCACCATTATTGCATTGCACCTCCATTACTCCATAGCACCACCATTATTCCATAGCACCACCATTATTCCATAGCACCACCATTATTCCATAGCACCACCATTATTCCATAGCACCACCATTATTCCATAGCACCACCATTATTCCATTGCACCACCATTATTCCATAGCACCACCATTATTCCATAGAACCACCATTATTCCATTGCACCACCATTATTCCATAGCACCACCATTATTCCATTGCACCTCCATTATTCCATAGCACCACCATTATTCCATTGCACCATCATGGGTGTTTTTCACAGTTGGTTGTATTCTCTGGCTCAGTGTGGTGTTTTCTCTGATACAGTTTTGTGCATTCTCTGGCGCAGCTGGTTATACTCTTCAGCGCAATGATGTGTCCAGTCTGCAGAACAACAATGATTATGTCCTGTTCCACAATGAGCCGGGATTATGAAGCACGACACTAGCATTATAAGATAGTGCACTGGTGGGGATATATTCTGCAGTGCCTTTTTTCATTGCATTTAATACAGATCAAGACAAAGGCAGAAACTCCGGGGGATAGTAACAGCAGTATGTCATCAGAGTTTATCGGCACCCCATACAAAATCTTAAAACAGAAACTGTGGAGTTATCATAAGCCATAAGTGTCTCATTTCCCCCAAGGGCATAACAGCAGTGCTGCCTTAACGCATGGGCATGCTGGGCAGTTGCCTGGGGGCCCCTCGACCATAGCGGCCCCATGCAGACCAGAATTTAACACTAATTTTCCATTAAACATTTTTATTCCTGTGAGTGGTTGTGTAGGCAGGGCCCAGTGCATTGCTTTGCCCGGGGGCATATAATGCTGTTAAGACGGCCCTGCATGACAGAGTACATGAAAGGTGGAGACCCGGACAGCAGTACAGTCATAGCTAAGAGCACACATGACATATCTCACAGGCATGAAAGCGCAGCTGGTGCCCACAGGTGCCCATCCAGCAACACCATTATGTGTCTCAAGGAAATGCCAGAGAAGCTGGAGTCCTAGCGTGAGCAGGCAACCCGAGTGCGAGTGACAATCCTATTTCTCCCCTAAAGTCCTCCACGGGGTCTTTTCCCTCCAGAGGCACAGGGGGAGGCCCTCGAGTTACTGTGGTACCCATCCAGGCCGTGGGACTTAGAACTGGACATGACCCCCGTGTGCATCATAATTACAGGTTTGTTAAGACATGATAGATCAGCTGAAACCAGGACATAATCAGGGTGGGCGGGTGGCGTTTTTTGCCTCTGTATTCCTAATGTAAGTCTCCCAGCAGTGCAGCACCCGCCACCTGTTGCCTCTCTCCCTCTGGTGCGTACCACTGTGAGGACGCCCGCCTCAGCGCGTGCCCATTTCAGTAAAGAAGATAGCGAGCACTGAACATCAGGGGCCATGGGCGCCTTCCATGACATCGCAATTTGTCCCATGACATTGCAATTTGTCATTTAAAGGGGATAAAGGCAAGGTCGACAAACCTGTGCAGGTGTTCATCTCCTTTAGCCTTGGGTCAGAGTCCGAGTAGACTTGACTCAGGTGAGGGCGTAAGAGTGTGGTCTGCAAGTGCGGCAGCGATTCCTGTGACCTCCCCCCAGGCCCACTGTATCACCGGGCATTCCCAGGCCATGTGATAGAATCCGGCTTCGGGTGACCTGCATCTGGGGCAGTCAGGGGATGCTGTGGGGAATATGTGCTTAATGTGCTGTGTTGTGAGGTCTGCCTGATGTAGGTTGTTGAACTGCGTAATACGAAATCGTGGGTTGCGGGATACCTCCTAGGCTTGCTGGAGTGCCCGGGAACAAAGTTTGTCCATCAGCTGTTGTGGACAACTGGTCCAGGCCCCAGCAGTCAACCCCGCCTGGGCGGAGTTCAATGCAGCATACAAAACAGAAATAGCCCGCTGTGTGCCACCACAGGATGGGAGTGCATGAAGTCTCAAGGATTGGGGTGGTTCCACCCCATGCGTGTCCCCAGGTGGTGTGAATTGCATGTTGTATTGCATGATATGTCAAGAGTTGTCATGCCATCACGTCATAAGTATCAATGATGTTCCGGAAGGACACAACGGCTCCGTCATGAAAAAAGTGCCCCAAGTGAGCAATTTCTGCCTTCCTCCATGACGCCAAGTCAAATCTCCGGCCACGACTCGGATTTCTAGTAGCTGCCATATCGAGATGAATATGGTATATGGGGTCCCCTATCATGTACATATCTCTGCCAGCAGAGATGAGCCACCTCCATCTGATGTGTCTCCTGTTGTGGGCGGACTCCCGTGTTCGACAACCACATATATACCTGGGTCCCCCCAGGGATCTTGTGGATGGTCATCCATTCAGGGCAAATGACAGTGCCTAACCATCGCAACGGCGATTATAGCTGGCCCGCCGTATAGTATAGTTCGTAGTTAGGGGAGCTGAGTCCGCCTTCAAGCAGAGGCCGCTGAAGTATGGAGGCCGCCACCCATCACCAGCCCACTCCCCACATCAGTTCCAGCAAAATGATGTGTAACTCCTGGAAGAATCACCTGGGGAGTGAGAGGGGCAGTGCAGCAAAGAAGCATAGGAGACGGGGTAACATGAGCATTTTCAGTATCGCCACGCGTCACAGTGGGAACAGCGGCATAGCTAGCCAGAAAAGGAGGGATTTGCGGATTGGGCCTAGTGGCTTGTCTACATTGCCCTCCTTGAGGTCCCTATCTTCATGGTATATCTGGACACCCAGGTACTTGAATGTCTCATGAGCCTAAATCCTGGCAGGGTTCCCCTGTCAGGCCCCGGGACTGGCGACAGGGGAATAGTCATGACTTGGTACAATTAACTCCAAGACCCAACACGGTTCCAAATTCTTCCAGCACCGCCATGAGGGCTGGGAGTGAGGTGGCTGCGACCTGCAAAAAAAACCAAGGGCATCATTTGCATAGAGTGAAACAATACGATGCTTGCCATGCGCCAATATCCCCCATTGCCGAGAATGCAAGTGCAAGCCAGGGGCTCCATTGCTAGGGCAAAGATCAGTGGGGAGAAAGAAGAGGCCTGTCTGGTGCCTCTCTGTATGGCCAAACTGTCCGTGATCGGCTGGCCCATTCGGACCCGCGTAGTCCAGGCGTGGATCCAGCTGAGGTATCCAGGTCCTATACCCATGCTCTTCAAGGTTGTCAATAGGTTGTCCCACCCCAAGATATCAAGCGATGCTGCGACAAGTCCTCATGTCTCAGCAGGGGTAGCTTTCATCAGGCGCAGTAGTCAGCGAATATTTAGGAGGGGCTGTGCTCGGGTATAAACACAGACTGGTCCTCATTTACTAGTGTGTTGACTATGGGGAGTAGCCTATTAGCCTGTACCTTACCTAATATCTTATAGTCTAAATTTAAGAGAGACAGCCACCAGTATATGTCCGTACATCTAGGGGGTTACGGCTCGGTTTAGGAAGGACCACAATTAGCGCTTCACAGAGTGAGTCCGGGAGCTGGCCTAGTGCCATGGCTTCTTTAAATACCTCTCGGAGTCGCTGAGAGAGGTGCGCGCTAAAGGTGGTATCATATTCGAGCAACAGATATTTTTTTCCCTGCATTTTATTCTGGGCGATTTGAGTTATGGCTACCCGTACTTCTTCAAGTTGGAGAGGCTTGCCTAGGTCAGCTCATTGGAGTGGGGTCAATCTGGTAGCGGGAGCCCCCTCAGGAATCACAGTACCCTATCAATACTTCCGGAAGGCAGTGTTGATGGCAGCCTGCGCATTAACCATTGTACCATCTCCTTGCCTAATGGCTCCTATCGGTGGGCGCTGATGGTCCCCCTTCAGCAACCACGCCAAAAGTGAAGGAAGTGACCTGATTAGGGCCACCCGGGTCACTCGCGACCAACTCTCAGCCTTCTAAACAAATAAAGAGTCGGTCAGATAGTAGAGAATACAAACCAAAGCTATTTATTAGTATGCGCTCGAGCGGAGTCCGATCTGACCAGCCTCCTTAGATAGCTGCCAAGGGGCTGACCCTTACCAACAAAACATCAGATATTATACATTTCCAATACCCAACAGGACCCGCCCAGACTGGAAATTTCCAGTTGGAGCAGGATAACAAAGGAGGCACAGAAGGATGAGCTACACTCCTGGGACCGGGTACATGCAATCTCAGCTTCAAGGTTATTCTGCCCGGGCCCAGCTCTCTAGGAGAGTGGGAGCAGGCTACCTACGAGGAAAGGCATACAAAAACAGAATGATCTATTCATTAGTGCAGCGAAGCTCAACCTTGAAGAATAAAGAGAAACAATCGAGGCTGCTTTCTGCTGAGGCAGACAGTATGAGACAGAAGCTTCATTTCGATCATGGTACAAAATGGCGGCTGAATACAAAATGGTGCCGCAAATGCTAACTTAACTCGCACAATGCTACAAGGAGTCAGCTAGACGCATTTTCAGTCCAACAGACCCTCCTTTTAGCATTTGCTAACAATTTTGTCTAATGCTAGGCAACCAATAACTGTGTGTAAATTAAGGGGAACAGTATTATATGTCAATATACACATTATCAATATTCAAGAAGACCCTCATCAATGGACATCAGGTCTTGGGCAGCCTGCATATTCATTAGGGACATTGTCTGGGACGCATAGGGACATCAACACTCAGAGTTATCCATATGTTCAGTATCAGGAATAGAAGTTGCAAGGGAGGAGGTAGAACCAAAGATGCCCTCATCTATTTGCATCATTTCGGGAATGTCCTTCTGCAACATAATCGCAGCAGTGTTACGGACTGTCTTCTGCGGCTTAGGGGTGAGGAGTGTTGAACAGTAAGAGCAGCATAAAGGAAGACACCGCACCAGAATGCAACAGACAATTAGAATCACAATAAAGTAGATCACCTTTTCCAGAATCCAACCCCATCCACCAAAGAGAGACCAACTCCAATTTCCGCTTTCCATTCCCTTGACATTCGCCAAAATATGTAAAATGTTTTGGGTAATATTCTTTTCCATATTTGTGATCCCGACTGCACACTGGTCTCCTACTACTGCGCACACACCACCGCTCTTAGCAAGGATGAAATCAACTGAATATCTTGTTTGCTCAGAGTATATTCGCATACTTTCCAACTGGGTGGTGATGTCACGTAAGGCCGCGACTGTGGAGTTAGACAGTATCTGCAGCTTACATCCAAAATATTCCCTAGCCCTTTCACCTCTGGCCATAGCGGTACCACCAAACGTAATATTAGAGGATAGTATATACCCAAAGGTGATACCATTACTATAATTATTGGCCTCCAGGTCTGTCAATACATCGCAAAATTCCTTTGTTAACGTCCTTTTAACCCATCTTATATTTTGTTTACTATACTTACAAGGCACCCCAAGAGGCAGCACCATTCCCAAAGCCACGTCCTCGGTACCATTATGGACATTGGAATAAGTACCATTGGACAAAAAGTAAAATTGTGGGTGTGCATAAAGTGGACCTTGATAATCTATAGGAGCATATCTTGTGTTCATTCCCACTGTACTCGGATCATTCTTCCTCACTAAAGACATTGTATTCTTGAACAGTATCAGTCCAGAACAATTTATGTATAGGAAAGTGTCAGTACTATTTACTATCGGGCAGCATGCGGGATAGTAACCTGCCTCTCGAGTAACTGTCAAATCTTGATAATGCCAGCCCGCTAAAGTAATGTTCTGTTCCTCCATATACAGATTGTCACAATACACATAAATGTTACAACCTTGGTATCCCTTCCCTCGTGGCTTCCTATAATACAAACAGGGACCGGGATATCCCATCCTGAACGCACCCTTTACCTCTACGAATTGTGGTGGGCGAACATATGTATAATTAACCAGTGACAATGGGTAAGCAGTCCACAAACTCATAACAGATTCAGTAGGATAGCAAGCTATACCTTCACCAAAGAATTTCCTATGTGTATCTAGAAATACATTGCTTGGTATTGTTCTTTTGGTACGAACTGGAGAAACAATCTTATGTATAGCACATGATGGGACATTACAATCACACTCCAAAACCCAAGATACCCCACCCAAAATCAACAACAGGAACAATACAAAAACAGCACAGAGCAGTTTTTTCTTAGTAGACCAACCGTTTTGCATACGAACAAGGAGAGTTACTTGTTGCTTTTTGACAGTAACCATTTTGTCAAAAGGGGCGTATAATGAATAGGTAAACGAGGGGGCAAATTTCCATCAAGAGAAATATACAATTTTCCAGTGTCCGTCAGAGTCTCACTGGTAGACTCCTATTGTTCATCTATGGTGGTGCTGTAGAGCATTTCCAGTGGAGCTGAGCGATCGCAGCCCTTTCTAAAGAAATCCCACGTCGTTCAGGGTAGTGCACCCCCCCCCCTTTTCCGGGGAAGTACGTCGAATTCACCCTGTCCAATGTCTGAACAATGCACCAATCTCCCTTTCCCTAAACTGCCGTTGGTACCACAGACAAGTTACACCCTATCTCTTACGATCCATCCCTACTAATTTAACTTTTCCTTTGGTGCACCGTTCCTCCGTCAGGGCGCAAATTGTACCTAATGACTTTAGGCACAGAGGCATCAGTAAACAATTACTCCTGGAGATCTCCTCATTTCTGGTGGTACTGCTGCGAGCAATATGTAATTATGCTGTAAATCCATCTTTGTCTCAGCCACCTCGGGTTGGCCCATAATGAATAGCCAGGCTGGGTATCGCGTCCGGCCCCTCTTGTGTAACTGGTAGAGCTTCCCGGACCTATGAGTGAATAGAATACAAACTTTCAGTTAACTGGCAAAGATAATTTTATCAGCAACAAGTGGTGAAATAAGTCTCAATCCTTTTACTGAACACTTAAACAAAGTGGGTGGTGTAGAACTACCGGGTAGTATGAGGATACCTTTCCCAGCATTATGGACCGTACACACCATACAGTATTTTCACTAGATGGGCAATTTATCAAAATACTGTCATTCTGCCATGCAGAGTCGTTCAATTTTGCTATACTTCCTTGTCATATTGCTAATTCCTCTACTGTGGCCTCACCCAGTACTTCTTTTCACCTTCTCAAACGTCCTCAAGCGTTATAACTTCAGGCACCCACCTAGTAGGGCCTGCTACAAACATCCTTTCCATTTTTCAAGCCATTTTCCTTAGCGACCTGATCCGCAGCTGCATTAGCCCTTCCCACATTATCAGTGACTTTTCGGTGGGCACTACACTTGCAATTCCCATGTTCTTCTCGGACTGACCGATCGACTGTAGTAACATAAGCAATAGTAGTTATCCGCTACCAGGATGAATAGGAATGCCGGAGAACGTGCAAGAAAAGAAAGCAGAAAAAAAAGGAATCATAGTCAAAAAAAATAATTCTTGAACGTCAGTAACCGCTGTAAACTAGGGAATCACTGCTACATTCATTTCACGCAAATCAATCACAAAACGATAACCATCTTCATAGTCATCGTGATAATACTGTCCACCCCTGTTGTATCCCATAAGGCGGCAGCATGCTGAGCTCTGTCCTGCCCACCTGCTCCACGACCCCGTATCCCCAAGAACCCGTGACTTCCTAAATGCTGTCTTCAGGCTCTTCCCAAGCAGCCTACCTCAATTAAGCGACCAGCGTTGTGGCATTACCAAATACCCGACCAGATGCCATAGCAGCAGCATACACATCGTCTCTGGTATCATAATTAATCTGGGGTGGAATACTGCTCTCATAGTCCAGTCAAAGTAGCCGAAACATTCTTAAGGGCATGCCGCTGCACAAACCGCTCATAATCTTCCATCACACTCCACGCATCCTCCACACTGTAAATGGGGTGACGAGCCCACTAAGTGGCTTTATTAGCTACCACCTTTTCCTCTTCACCTCCCACATCAGATCGTATCAATATCCACCCCAGTCGACGGGTATTCCACTACTCAGTACTGTCGGGGAATGAAGACAAAGGGAAGGGGCAGTAACAGAGGGAACAGGCACCAATGTCACTAACGACTGTTGCGGAGGTGGAAGAGCTGGAGAGAGATATGTCGAGACAATAGGCATAGCGGGAAGACACGCAGTCGTCACAGGCGCAGAAGGCAAAGCCAAAGAAAGGACAAGAGGCGCTGTGGCCAAAGGAGCTGAATCAATAATAGAAGAAACAGAAACAGCAGAGACAGAAGGAGCGGATGGCTGAGGCTAGGGCATGGCAGGGTACATTCTCTACAGGGCGTATGGGGGTGGAGGCCAAGTATCTAACTGTTCCTCCACAAACGCATCCTTTCCTCCTCGGGCAACATGAGACTTTTTACTTTGCAATCGAAATTTCCTATTCGCACACTCTATTATTGTTTTTGTTTTTACGCTACAGCTTTTTGAGTCACTTTCTACATTCTCCCTTTTTGGGCCTCTTTTCTGCTTTCATTCGCCTCTGCTTAGCTTCCTTCTGCCATACCTGGAGATAATCAAACATCGACTGCCTACTTCATTTTGCAAACAATTTATCCTGCAGGATATTCAGTTTTTGTTCATCAAAGGTACCTGTTAACGGCCACTGCAACTCGGCATTGTCCCTTGTATATTTGTGCCATAATGTGCTAAACATAATAGGGCCAAGGCCATGCTTAACACACATCTCAAAGTTTGGAGTGCCTTCTGGGGGCGCAGGCTGACTCTCTTCCAATCGAGCATCAGTAGAACAACAACAACAACACACACAACAGAACTTGCTGAAGCAAGGCATACTGGAACGATTTTTTTTTTTAATGCCAAGCAGATATTTACAAAGATCTTACCAAAGTTGGTCCGCAGACCTCCCCAAATCCGGATCAGAACAATACCTCGTTCACAAAGAAACTCAAACAAATTCAAGCGCTTGTCCAAAATCGGTCCTCAGACTGTACCAAAGAGACAAAACAAAGTTGGTACCACAAACCAGAAGCTGGCCAAATCCCAGGCATTTTCAAAAGTAAGCCAAATTCATTATGCTGCCTGGCAAAGTGTTCGCAAACACTTTGTATCCAAATCGGTCCGCAGACCGCGTCAAATACAAATCAAAAATGGTGCCATAACCACAAAGAACCAAAGCAAACTCTCCTGGATGCACACGTCAGGCGAATTTATTCTCCACTGCCGACTCTTCGGACCAAACGGTCAAATTCAAGGGTTTTGCCGTTCAGGACCCCAGCCGGGATGACCACTGGGCGAGGCACCACCCAGTCAGACAGGCGGAACAGCTGCGAGTGCAAGACTCTCTCGTGCAGGGATCCCCGGTCCGCCCATCCGACCCGACGTGGTCCTGTCCTCCTCACCCGTCCGCGGGCAAAGATGGATTACTCGCCCGATGGGGTCCCTGTTCGGGCGCCAACTGAAGGAAGTGACCCAATTAGGACCACCCGGGTCACTCACGACCACCTCTCAGCTAGGGGTGGGCAGAATTTGCATAGTCGCGCTACGCAAATTCTCACGAAATTGTAAAAAATCTCAGCGAGCACGCGGAAATTCCGCGAACACGCGGAATTGCTTGTCCCGCCCGTTCGCGATGTGTTTTTGCATGCTCGCAGGGAATTCTATCGCTAACTTGCCCATGCTAATGGGCGTGGCCATCTTGTTTTTCACTTGTCCCGCCCGCTCGCGATGCTTATTTCCTGTTCCGGGTCGCGTATTGCGTGCTCCCGCCCGTTCGCGATGAGTATTTCCTGCTCGGGAACGCGATTACGTGTTCGCGACGCTTTTTGCATGCTCAGGGGGGAAATATCGCGCGAACTTGCCCATGCGGTCGCAATGGGCGCGGCCATCTTGTTTTTCAGTCTATTGCTATGGTTCTGGGCCTGCTTTTCTATCCTCCCTCTATCTTTGCAATCCTTTGTTTCTGTACACTTTTTTTAATCTTTTTTATTTATTATCTATCTCTCTATTTTCCTGAATCTATATTTTGAGTTTTTTTACTTTTTGTGACTTTTTCTACTACTTTTTCACTCTTTTTCTATAACTTGCTTTTTTCATTTTTTTTACTTACTTTTCTAATTCCTCCCTTTTCTTTTCCACCCCCAAGTCCCAGAACCATGCCCAAGGGAGAGAGCGGGGGCAGCAAGGGAAAGGGCAAGGCTGCCCATAGCCGCGACCGCCTTCCCTGCGGAAGGCGGCACCCAAAAGGGGTGCAGGAACAGGCCTTATTTGGTGAGGCGGAGGTGGCCGCACTTGGTTTTTTTGTGCAGCGCCACCTCCCCTCAACCCTAGCAGCAGGCGGCAGGCCTGGGTCCGGGTACGGGCTCCGGGAGCGTAGCCAGCGGTGGGGAAAGGTGCGCCGGGCAGTGTTTCGCTGCTCTGGTGTCCGGCGCACCGATACCCAGCTGAGGCACCGGTGGTCCGATATCCTGGACCGGGAGCAGGACCTGCTGGGCCTGCTAGGAGTGGAGGTCCCGGGGCTTGGTGAGTAGCTATTTAATATTACTACTTTGTGTTCTTCTGCGCTGTGTTATATATTGCGAATATATATTTTTTTCCGAACAGAAAGAATGCTGCTGCTTACATTGCAGGTAAATTACGTTTAAAAATCTTCTGTGATTGTTATGACACAGGTGCTCGGCGCTACTAATCTTACTTGTTTGCAACTTTGCGCTCGCTTGGCCTGATTATGTAAGAGTTTACTTTAGAGAACTTAAGTTAGGTAATGCTAGAGAGACTCTAGTCCTTCCTTTGTCCTCCTGCCACTAAGAAGAGATAGTGGTGGATTGATAGGTTTAGTTACTTATTATTAGTAGGTAATTTTTTAGTGGTCTGCGTGACGCATCCTCTGTCACGTCACGTGTTGCTGAGTGCTGCTTAACCCAGTCCTTAGTAGAACCTTTTGTAGTTTGTTTAGTGATTGGTAATAGCCTATGCTTATCACTAGCAGAACATCAGCAGCAACCAACCAACAATTTGGTGTATGCAAAAATGTATGCATGTGTCCTCCATCTATGCATTTTTGAGGACTAAAATAAATGGAAATGCAGACTTAGTGAACAATTGGCCCGTCTGGAATAGGTGGGCTCGGTCAGGTGGTACTTAGGCTTAGTTAGTATTCTGGAATCAGAATGGAACACTGGATTAGTGTTCATAAATAATAACTAGACGGTCCGCGAATCCCGCAATACTAGTCGACCAGATTAGATAGGTCAATTTTATTGCAATTGTTGTTTCCATAAATGTTTGAGCGTTTTTTAAAATATTTTATTTGTTTCATACCAATCATCCATGTTTGTCTCTTTCTTTCTTACATCTTTCATGATCAGCACCCAGGGGCAAGAAGACGGGGTCGTCAGAGTCGGCTGGAGCAGCTGATGGCCAGGACCGCTCCTCTACTGAGGGCTCTGCTGCTGGCCCCAGTAGACGGGGTCGTCAGAGTCGGCGGGAGCAGCTGATGGCCAGGACCGCTCCTCTACTGAGGGCTCTGCTGCTGGCCCCAGTAAGTCCTCCTGTTGTTAATATTAATAATTATACTTCCCTAACTTTTACTGCACCTTATTTTTTCCGAACTATTATTTAGATTTCCTAAATCTATATTTTACAAAATCTTCTTCGATCTACACAATCTGTTTCTAAATTCTTGTTATCCCTGCCTCTAACTGCCTCTGCTATGACTCTCTGTACTACTACTATTAGTCTGTCTGTAGCTAATCTTGCCCAGTTGGCCACTTTTTATTTAAAAGGTTTTAAATAAAACTCAGATTCACCAATCGCTCTAGCCACTGAGTCCCGTCCTTTGGGTTGTCCTCTTCTAGTCTTCTTAATCTTGAGGCTTTTCGACAATTCCCACCAACAAAATGCCCAACCAGATATTTTACTATTTTTGATAGGATAGGAGATACTACTACTGTTGTAGGGGTTCTGCACATACAGAACTATGCACAAGAAAATAGGACGTTGGTGATAGGCGGTTGGACCTTCCTCACACCTCACCCACAATCCCCTGACCGACTAGCTATAGTGTCTCATTAGCTCCCCGAACCCCCGAAGATACCCAATGATTAGACAACCCAGAACATAACAGTCACTACACTCCCGACCTCTCAGACTCGTGGAAGCAATGCACACCCTGTCGCTCACTCACTCGTGTAAGTCCACACCAAATATCACAGAGTCTATGTAAGTTCAAAAGGTTTATTTTCAACTAACAAGCTCTAGCCAGCACCAACAGTAAAATGCATAAGATTAAAACAATAAACATTGTTACAACTACAAGTCCATAGAAGACAAAAGGGGAAATCAATCATGATGATAACTGAACAGTGGTGGAAGAACCACCCTCCCCTTGGTAGGAATATAGTTTATATAAAATTATAAATGAAGATCTCTGAGCCAATTCTGGGGGACCCCTCACCTTAGAAGAAGCGTCCTAGAAGTACTGGTTACATCATAAGCTCTGCAAAGCTCTGGTTCGTAGAAGGGAATCTTCCGTCTGGTATGAGAAAAATGGTGCGCGTTAGTATTTTGCAAGCATTTCTCAGTCGTGCCAAAAAGTGTAGCATGTTATGGCTAAGCAATACGGACTGACCACCAGAACTCCATAACAAAGTGGCTTGTTTTTCGACCTTGTACGCAGCGCTCAGACAGTAGCAGTATGAGCTCATGTGGGCTCAAAGGCGTCTTACACAACAAGCTGCGAGGTAACGTGCGTAAAAATAAAAGACACAAAGCTAAAATGGTTGCATGGCTCAGGCTAACTTAGCAAAGACTGGAATGACCCTAGGGACCATGATATAACACTACTAGTGTCTACTGTACTCTAGTACCCGATTTGTACTAGTGATGCATGTTGTATGTGTATGTATTAACTTTTTTTTCAATCTTGCTAGTGAAAAAGAAGAAATAGGGGGAGGTGATTATGGCATCTAAAAAAATGTGTAATGTTTTTTCTAGGCGTACTATCGACCACCAGTGCCGGGGCCAGGGGCGATGGCGACGCGGCCATTTCGGAGGGAGCAGGAGATGCGGCACAGGCAGTTGCAGGAGCTGCAGGGGGTGAGCCAGCAGCAGTGGTGGGCGGTGGTAAGTTATATTCCTTACTTATTGACATTACACTCGCTGCAAGAGTGTACACTGTACAGTTGAGACTTAGTAAGAAGTTGTTGTTGTGAACAACGGTTGAAGAAGACACCCTTTACTTAGCATTAGCAATAGCATTAGCGGCGGGAGTTGAGTAACCTATGGCCTCTTCTATCTGACTTCAACTCAGCTGTGAAAGTTTTATGGAGAAGACTAAAAGTCAGATCAGATGACCTTGATGGGTGTGTTGAACAAAATGGGAAAGAAGGGTGGAAGGAGGAAGGATGGGCGAGATGTAATATTTATGACTGGCAGAGAAGGATACATGGGATGCATGCACAGGTGGCTGATAGGAATCAGATGCATGGGTGGTTGAAGGATGGGTGGAAGGTGAAAGAAAAGATGCCTGCCTGGGTGGGTGAAACTGTATGGGTGGAGGATAGCAAGACTCCTCAGTGGTGTTTGGGTCAAACTCAAAGCCAAGGCAAGCAAGGAAGGAAAGGACACATGGGTGGTGGTTTAAAAAATAAAAAAGAATAAATGTTTGTTGTTGGTGAAACAAACTAAGGTTTGTTGAGAGATTAAGAAGAATGATAGACGTTTACTTTGAATGGATGGATGCCTGGATGGTATTCATCATAGATAGCATAGGTAGAGACTGTCACTGGATGACGAGTCTTAGTTTGAAGAGAATGTGAAAGAAACCACGCCAGAGTAGCAAAGCCGAGGAGAATATAAGTTGTATTTTCAGAATACTCCCTTGACTCACAGTAGTTTGCAAGCACAGCATATATATTGTGTATGTATGTAGTTATCATTAAGCGCCTTCCTCCGACTCAGAGGACAACTCCCTACCTAGGATAAAAAAAAATTCGACTGGGTCAGCCAGCCTGCCATGGGTGGCCTATCGGCTGGTTACACAATCAATCAAAACAAAGTACCTCATTTCGCCCCATATAAGCAATGATCATTGGATCAGATATCATCTGCCTTTTTCTAGTAGTCAGGGCAGGGTGAAAGTGAAATTAAGCAGTTGCCCTTGATGTAACAGAGTATGGCCAGTGCCATCTGTAATAGAAAAATACGAGCTTTCCCACCTGCAGACAGTAGTAAATAAAACTAACGTGAGTCTGCATCATCATGACTCTAGTATGTTTGTCTTGGGCGCAGGCTGACTGAGCTGGCATGCTGGCTACAACAAAGTTACGTTAATTTTGCAAAACAAGAGAGAAGAAGAAGATTGGTGTACTGTGTACTCGAGTCCATACATAGTGCTAGTATAATGCCAGAAACTCCCACAAATGTTAGAGGCCGAGGAAGTGGGAGGATAGATACATACCACAAATGTTATGTACTGTGCTTGCTAGTGCTACTGTGCCACTATGTGTTGAATTAATTTGTGTTACTGTTTTGCTAAGAGTATTGGTTAATAGTTTTTTTTCTTTCTTGATATAGCTACTCCTTCACAAGCAAAACCATCCAGGAAGGAGTTGGCAGCCATGGCCCGGCGCCGGAAGCTCGAGGCCATCTGTCAAGAATACCGGCGGCTGGTGGCTCTGGCGGAGGAGGAGGAGGAGGCGGCAGCTGCAGCCTCCTCCAATGCCCCGGGCCCCAGCCAGGCCCTTCGAGTGGTACGGCGCCACGGTCAGGCAGCCGCCCGCCACCGCCCTTCAATATCCAGCACTGCTGCCCCCCCCTGTGGATGCAACTGCAGGGCATATGCGTGCCGCATGCTCCTCCGGAATGCGCGTCTAGAGGAGCAGTTAGAGGAGGTGAAGAAGAGGCTAAAGGTCCTGGAGAAGCCAAGCCGAAGATCCAGCCAATAACTTGTCCCCGTTGCATTGCCCCTTTTTTAATCCTTTTTTTTGGTGGGTGGGAATTGGGCATTGCGTTGGGGTTTATAGACATTTTGGACATGGTTGGACTTTACCGTTTTGGACATTGGTTGGGGTTAGGGAGAGGGGTGGGTTCGGGTGTTGTGGGATTTTTACATAGTTTATTTTTGTTAGGGTATTAAATTATATTTCTACTTAAACATAGCAATACGTTGTTAATGTTTTGTGGGGGGGGTTACTGTTTTACGTCACAAACATGGTTTCCTTGCTGCTGCAGGGCCGCACCCAGTGTTGGGTTTAATAATCTGCCGATTTTGTAACACACAAACAGATAGATGCGGTACCCCTCACTGAGTGACTTGTCCTACTAGTACTGTCAGTCTCTCCTCCTAGTCCATTATTATACCTCCCCAAACTTCTTATCTTACCTGGGATTGATGTTTAAGTTAGGCACAGCGATGGGTGCATGGCGATGATGGTTTTGTTTCCCAAGAGAATGGAGATGCCATGGCTGTGGTGGTAGTAGTAGACACTGGCAGTAGCATTTGCAAAAAAAGAAAATGAGACAGTCAGTCACCTGAGACTCTTGGAGGAGTAGTAGAACAAAGTAAATAAAACATAATGGTGGCGGGGATAGCCTAGTACAACAAGTTACAAACTGTAGTTGTGTTGAGTCACTCGACTAGGCCTACACTCGACAGAAGCGTAACCTTTAGTGCTGTGTGTAGTAGGATGACAAATCCAATCGATGCCGGCAATTAATGCTGATGGATTAGGTTCCTTCGGTAAAAAAATTACCTCGCAAATATACTGCTCATGGGTGGGCAAGCAGAAGAAGATCCTCGCCCTGCCTTGAAATTGAATTAGTGTTGCTTTCGCCACATCCGCCCCAGCAAGCGTGTGATCAATTATTGGTGTACATTTAATTTAGTCACACCTCAATAAATCACACAGCCCGGGGAAAGAGGGTTAGGGTTTGATGAATGGTTGGGAAGGGGGTTTGGGGAAAGGTTTGACAAAGAAAAACAGTACGCATGGACAAACAACAAAACACAATCTTGGCAGACGACCATATCCATAAATCTGTTAAGGGAGAAAAAGGAAATGCATGCATGATGATGATAACTTGATGGTTAATGATAAGTAGTACTTACTAACTACTACTAGACAATTCGACAGTTCAGGGCAGCAGTATATTATGCAATTTGCCTTGCCTGTCTGCCCTCAGAGAGACCCAAATTACATACAGTTTCTGTTCTGTTGTACCGGGCTTACTTTTAAACATAGCAAAGAAAATTCAAAAATAGCTGTAGGGATGAATTTGAATTATAAGCAGAGAGCAAACATAATAATAACAACACACAGTAGTAATGATTGAAGACAAAAAATGATTACAATTATTTAAAAGATGATGAAAGTTGATACTGTTACTGTATGTTATCCTGGTCAAAATTGTAGTTGCAGCTCGGCATTCCTCTTGGTCCTCCCTTACATGGACGCTCCGGCCATCAAACTTGGGTGACACCACTGCCTGCCTGGCAAATGTAGATTCATTGGTAAGGTAAGTGTGAGTTGTTTTCCCCAGTATAGCACAGGGTAAGGGCCGGCCTGTAATTGTAGATGGAAAAACAAAAGGGATATTGAAAAATCAAGTAGAAAAAAATGCATAAATTACGGTGGAGTGCAACAAGAACCCTTTCAGAGGCGGCATGGATACTTCATGTCTACTCTAGTCTGTTTCCAGCATTAACCTCCAACAACAACAGGACAGAGCAGGCCCACGGCACCCGTGACCCATCCTCCATTTAGCGTACATTTTTTGACAGAGGCAGACAAAGCACGTATACAGCAACATAGCATTTTACAAATTAAGTGACTAAATCAATGCACCGCTGTCAGGCATACCACCACACTCGACTCCACCACTACACAGACATGTAGGTCTGCAGTGGTTGTTGTTGACTTGTTTACCTTTTATGCCACTCATGAAACGCCCTGACTTATTCCATCAATCATCTCGGATCCTACTGAGTGACTGCGAAGATATTATGTCACTGTGGTCATCATCATGGTGTTGTCCAACTCAGTGTGCAGTGTACAGATTGAGTCCCCTTTCCATATTCAAAATGCAATGGATCGGCCTGCAGTAGAAGTACAAATTTGGTATTAAAAAACAAGAAGGGAAACAAACATTGCCTTGAGTTACTTTTAGTGTGTAGATTAGATAATAGTACACAATGAATTAACTTCATGCACAACAAACAACAACAACACAAATCACTCAGTCAGCGTCCAATGCATGGCATCATTCATTACCTGTTCCTTCTCATCTTCAGTTAATGGGCAGTCTCTCTCGGCTCGGAAAGGAGGATAGCTATAGTAGTCATCATCATGTTCCACTTCTTTTGGAGGGACTCAACGAGGCAAGATTTTCTTTTTTCTTCTATTATGCTACATCCGATCATCATCTGGCTTGAGGGCAATAGATTTAGGGCGATTCAGGAGGATGGAGGAGCAGGACTCGGAGGAGTGGACTGAAATGCAGACAGCTGAAACTCATATATGGCAATAAAAGACTAGAAGACGGTGGTGATGGATTTGTTGTGATTCAAAGTTTCCCAACCAGAAAGACAGACACACAAATAAAAGTAAATAAGGGAGGAAGACAGTAAGAAGTGGAAGCCTAGTTGTCAGGGAAGTATAGCTCGTCCTCAAACTCTGGGGGTTCAACCAGAAGTAGGTAATCATCATCTAACACGCTACTTCCGTCACCTGAGCCGCTGTCCTCATCTTCCTGCGTTGATTCATGTATTGTGTAATTCGGTGGTATAAATTGCTGATTCATTTTGATCATGGTTAACCTCTCCACTTTTTTGGGTGAGAGACTGGTCCTTTTCACTGTTACAATGGAACCAGCAGCACTGAAAACACGTTCAGAAGAGACACTTGCGACAGTGCAAGCCAGATAGTTTATCGCCAGCCTGCTGAGCACTGGCCATTGGCCCCTTTTGCCATACCAAATCCGCAATGGGTTTTGATCAATGTAGACCTCTGTTGGGTCATCCAGATAGGCCTGGACCATCGGCTCAATGTTCAGGGGTGCTACACTTTGTTCGGCCGCTTTTGTCTTTGCATCAGCACTGGACCTAGCAAGTCCTTGCTGTAAATACCAATTCTGTGCCGTTTTTACTGGGGCTGATGATCCGGTTCTTGCTGTTGTCGATATTGTTGGTGTTGGTGACAGCTGTGAGCCAAACGCACTGCCCTCAGGCTCTGAAGTTGAACTTGACGCCGGATGCCCTGCTGCAGTACTTATTGTGGGTTTGAGTAGCGGGCCTTTAATTACCAGCCGTTCATTTTCCAATTTACTGGCTGCCTCAGCTATCCAAGTTTTGTACCGGGCAACATCCACTTCTGAAAAAGGAAGTAATGTCTTACTGTTCAGTGCCGATTTGTACCGTGGATCCAGAATTGTGGCACAAATGTAATGTTCTTGTGACAAAATCTTAGTTTGCACCCTGTCATTTTCAGTTAAGCGACAGGATAAGCTATCCACCAACTCATATGCTTCTTTTCTTTCCTCCACACCTATGTACGCTTCAGACACCTCCTTCAGCTGTTGCTCTAGCATGTGCAACAATGGGATAGCTTGGCCCATAGTACAGTCCTCCTTGCTGACTTCACGTGTGAAGACCTCGAAAGGAAGAAGCATCTCTGTCAGGCATTTAACTAGGCACCATTGTTCCATCTGAAGGGTCATGCCTTTCACAGTAGCATCCGCCCTTTGCATGACATATTCATTGATTGGTCTGTACTGCTCAAACAGACGGTCAAGCATGTAATACGTTGAGTTCCAACATGTTGCCACCTCCTGGATGAGTGCTTTGACTGGCATTCTATGGTCACGTTTAATGATCCTCAGCTGCTTCCGGGCTTTAAAAGAATGGCTGAAATGAGTGCATATTCTGCGGCAGGTGGACAGTAAGTTGCTGACTATGGCTTCTTTTTTCAGAAAGTCTTGAACTATAATGTTAATGCAGTGCGCCAAACACGGGACCCTGAAATAGGCACCAACCTCCATGGCCTTAAGTACATTACTGCCATTATCCGTGGCAACAAAACCAATCTTAAGCCCTCTTGGGTGCAGCCATTCAAAGACCTTGCTGTTAAACTCTTCCAAAATGTTTGCAGCAGTATGAGATTTCTCCATGGCGAACATGGCTACAGTTGCATGTTTCCGAGTAGCATCAAAAATCTCAGCTGTGTCAACAGCACCTACTTCAGATAGCTTTTCTCTAACCCCCACAAAAGAGACCCAGTGTGCAGTGATGCACATGTAATCAGTGGCTTGGCAACTGGTCCACATGTCTGTTGTCAGGTGGATATTGTGAACAGCACTCTGCTGCAAAGCTTGTCCAACCAATTCCAGCACATCGTGATGTAGTGCTGGAACAGCAACTCTGGCGAAATAGGACCGGCTGGGAACCTTCCATTTAGGGCAGATGGCTGACACAAATTCAAGGAAACCCACCCCTTCCACAAATGAAAAAGGGAGAAGGTCCAGCGCTAACATTTTCGCCAGCTTCGCATTGTACAACCGTGCCGTTGGGTGGTTGCGTTGGTACTGCCCCTCCGACCTAAGCATGCTGTCAATGGTAGGCTGGATTATTTTCCTTTGTGGTGCAGCTGTCTTCTTGAACCCAGTTAGGCTCAACGACGCACTGCTTTTCATTGCAGTACTCGGTTGCCTTGGTGTCTCAGTCTGACTCTGAGTCTGACTCTTCTTACTACGGTGCCACTGAGATGTTGCTGAGGATGTGGGCGGTACCACTACAGTGCTGGGGACAGGGCTAGAAATGTCTCCCTCTTGTTGACCTTCCGCCGCGATCATATCTTCTTCTACTTCTTCATCCCCACCAACAGCAATGGGTGCAGTTTTACTTTTTTGTAAGCGAAGTAGGTGAGCCTCCCACTGGATGATGTGGTGTTTTTTGAGATGACTTGTTTGGCCTCCGGTACCATAGTTTGTACCAAGCTTACCCCGCCTAACAGCTTGTCGACAAATTGAGCATATAGCAATGTTCTCCTCCTTACTGCTAACCGAAAAGAAGTCCCAAACTAGGGAGCAGAACTTTCTGGCGCTGCTGGAGGTGCCACTTTCAATACCAGATGAACTGGAGGGTGTGCCTGGAATTTGACTCTGTGCAGTTACAGTACCACTACCTACTGAGATGGTGGTTGAGCTGGATGTAGGTCCCTGCCGGGCCTTTGCAAATGCAAATATGGAAGCTGGAGGTCGTGTTGGTGTTGTTACCTGTGTTGGTGGTATCCGTGCTACATCCCTCGCAGCGATTTTGGATAGTCTAATAATGTTGGTCTCCGTCTCCTCTGGGCCGGGAGTGATGTTCATGATGACTGGATCGTCATCATCACCCCCCTCTTCTACATCTACCTCCATAACTCTAAGGCTTTCTGGAACCTTCCTTTTCACTAGCCTTGTCTTGTGGCGTGCATCACTCTCAGACTGAGCTGGTGGCTTCCAAGTGGCATCTCGATCATCAGAAGTGGGGCTTGAAGAAGAAGTTGATGGACTAACCCTCCTTTTCCTTGCTGGGGGTCTGGAAGACAATAGATCTTCTGAAACAGTGGCTTGCTCCTCTTCGTCTGCAAAAAGCTCGATTTCCTGAACTGCCCCTACTTCAGGAAGAACAACTAGTATTGTGGGCTGTTGTTGCGGCTGTGGTTCCGGCTGTGTTTCCGGCTGTGGTTCCGGCTGTGGTTGCGGCTGTGGTTGCGGCTGTGGTTATGGCTGTGGTTGCAGCTGTGGTTCCGGCTGTGGTTCCGGCTGTGGTTCCGTCTGTTGTTGCGGCTGTTGTTGCAGCTGTTGTTGCAGCTGTTGTTGCAGCTGTTGTTGCCCACTTATCTGCTGAGTTTCCGCCTGCGAGTGCGTTGATTGGGTACTACTTTGCGATAATTACATTTCAACATCACTGCTCGTTAGTAGACTGGCTACCTCTGCCACACTCATGGCCTTGGGCCTAGGTTGGTGTGCTGGACCCGCTGATGCGGAGGTACTGCTCCCAGCTTGGGCCCCGCTGGACACCGCTGCTGCAGGCGTAAGTTTTTTTTCCCCAAAAAACAACTCGGGCGGCACACCAGTCTTGGAAAGTGCCACTTCCTTCTTCTGTTCCTTCTTCTCACTGGCAACTTTCTTGGTACTGGAGGACCTGGTACCTTTCTTTGGG
Source organism: Calotriton arnoldi (assembly GCA_963921515.1). Classification (NCBI taxonomy): domain Eukaryota; kingdom Metazoa; phylum Chordata; class Amphibia; order Caudata; family Salamandridae; genus Calotriton; species Calotriton arnoldi. The sequence goes on from CAWUFW010002609.1 coordinate 1,487,797, forward strand.
GCCATCTTCTTCAGATGTCAGCGGGACGCAGGTACACAAGTTGCCGAGATGTCTGTGGTCACACGTGGACGTGACGTGGTGCGCAGCAGGACTTCTGTCTGGCAGTACAACGGGTGATGATGACACCTCCTCCTCTGTGTTTTTGTGCACCTAAAAGCAAAGAAGCCAGGAGAAGAACATCAGTGGAATGTTGCATTTGTTGTTGTGGTTCAATTACTACTAGTACAAAACAAACAAATAAAATGTATAACTTAGTGTAGCCATTTGTGAGACTTTGTCAACAAGGGCTTTCATGGTAGACTGTGTACACTCTCAGGAAGGCTAGGAAAGAAGAGGAACAACAACAAAAATACAAATGTAATGGAAGTGGACCCTGTTTGGCATTAAATTATTTGCTCATCACATCATTCAGGGAGCTGCAGCTGGCAAAGGGGATAGATGGAAGCAGTAAGCCAAGAGTAAAACCATGCAGGCCTATATGGCAAAAGCAGCACACTTTATAACTCCTACCAGAAATGGCCACCAGCCACATGGACACTCACAAATCACAAGCAACAAGCAGGAGGCCTGGAAAACAATGTACTGAAAACAGGCCTATAATATCCAGGCAAAGGATGCATGCTAAACCACACTGCTTTGCCTGTAATGCAATAAAATGCAAAAACGAAAATCCACAGGGCTATACAAGGTCTGCAAGGTACACAACACACCACACACAACAAAGACATTTATTTAACACACACCCAAAAACTGAAATACACCCAAAAATACACATTTTACAATTCAATCCAATGCCATCCATGCCCTAAATGATGTTTAAATTCAACAGAACACACAGAAACAGTTGTTTCATGCACCCCTGACTACCTCTGAGCCTACTGGATGAAAGGCCTGTTGGCAGACTAGGCCACAAGCTTGCAGGCCTATGGATAAAAGCACACTACCGGGCTTCAAAATGGCCACCAGCCACATGTCCAGTCCCACAACAACAAGAAACTGAAGACAGACAATGCAGGCCTATGGCAAAAAGCACATTGCCTGGCTTCAAAATGGCTGCCAGGCCCACAACTACAAGAAACTGAAGACAGACAATGCAGGCCTATGGCAAAAAGCACACTGCCTGGCTTCAAAATGGCCGCCAGCCTCATGGCCAGGCCCACAACAACAAGAAGCCAAGGCCACAAAGGAAACACATGCAGGCCTATATGGCAAAAGCAGCACACTTTATAACTCCTACCAGAAATGGCCACCAGCCACACGGACACTCACAAATCACAAGCAACAAGCAGGAGGCCTGGAAAACAATGTACTGAAAACAGGCCTATAATAGCCAGGCAAAGGATGCATGCTAAACCACACTGCTTTGCCTGTAATGCAATAAAATGCAAAAACGAAAATCCACAGGGCTAAACAAGGTCTGCAAGATACACAACACACCACACACAACAAAGACATTTATTTAACACACACCCAAAAACTGAAATACACCCAAAAATACACATTTTGCAATTCAATCCAATGCCATCCATGCCCTAAATGATGTTTAAATTCAACAGAACACACAGAAACAGTTGTTTCATGCACCCCTGACTACCTCTGAGCCTACTGGATGTAAGGCCTGTTGGCAGACTAGGCCACAAGCTTGCAGGCCTATGGATAAAAGCACACTACCGGGCTTCAAAATGGCTGCCAGCCTCATGGCCAGGCCCACAACAACAAGAAGCCAAGGCCACAAAGGAAACACATGCAGGCATATATGGCAAAAGCAGCACACTTTATAACTCCTACCAGAAATGGCCACCAGCCACACGGACACTCACAAATCGCAAGCAACAAGCAGGAGGCCTGGAAAACAATGTACTGAAAACAGGCCTATAATAGCCAGGCAAAGGATGCATGCTAAACCACACTGCTTTGCCTGTAATGCAATAAAATGCAAAAACGAAAATCCACAGGGCTAAACAAGACCTGCAACACACCACACACAACAAAGGCATTTATTTAACACACACCCAAAAAATGAAATACACCCAAAAATACACATTTTGCAATTCAATCCAATGCCATCCATGCCCTAAATGATGTTTGAAATAAATAAATACAACACACAGCAAAGGAACAGTTGTTTCATCATGCACCCACCCATGACTAGCTCTGGGCCTACTGGCTACCCACACCTATTTTTTTTTTTTTTAAATGATGAAAAGTACCAAAATTGTAGTTGCAGCAACTGCAATGCCCCAATCAAACAAATAACAACACTAACTTACTTGTAAAATCTCAAATCCAAAAGTCCTCAAATCCAATGATAATGATGCAGCAGACACAAAGAGTGATCCTTCCAGCTCAAATCCAAATGAAAAATGAACAGGAGATGGACAAAGCACTGGGAGGAGCCTGCTGGACAGGAACAGGAAGTTGGAGACTCTGTGGCACTTCCTCCCTCCCCCCCAAAAAAAATTTGACAAAAAAGGACAGCCAAATGTCAATCTGAGGAGTTTTTTTCATCCAAATCATCATTTTATAGAAGGTTTTATGCTGCTCAAGATATTATTCTTCTCCAGATTGAAAATTTTGCGTGTTCGGGATCGCGAGCCTCACCAACATTCCGCCGGATGTCGGATGGCGCGTCCGAATGACGTGTTCGCGATCGCAATCTCTCTCGCGGTGCACGATGGCACGGCGAATGACGGGTTCGCGATCGCACACTTTCGAGGTGTCCGATGGCGCGGCGAATGACGTGTTCGCGATCGCACACTCTCGCGGGATCGCGCGGCCGGCTACCAAAATCTCGTGGCGCACGCGAACGGATAGGAAAACGCATCGGCGAACGCAGGGATCCCGGTAAGTCGCTATCGCACGCGCTAGAACGTATTTTTAAAGCGCGAACAAGAAAATAATTCCGCTACGTCGCGGATCGCGGAATTTTTGCCAATTTCGCGTTCTCCGCGGAACGCGGAATTGCCTAAATTCCGCAAATTCCGTGAGCGGAGCGGAATTTAACGCCCAGGCCTACTCTCAGCCTTCCAAACAAATGAAGAGTCGGTCAGACAGTAGAGAATACAAACCAAAGCTATTTATTAGTATGCGCTCGAGCGGAGTCCGATCTGACCATCCTCCTTAGATAGCTGTTGAGGGACTGACCCTTACCAACATAAAATCATTATTATACATTTCCAATACCCAACAGGACCCGCCCAGACTGGAAATTTCCAGTTGGAGCAGGTTAACAAAGGAGGCACAGAAGGATGAGCTACACTCCTGGGACCGGGTACATGCTATCTCAGCTTCAAGGTTATTCTGCCCTGGCCCAGTTCTCTAAGAGAGTGGGAACAGGCTACCTACGAGGAAAGGCATGCAAAAACAGAATGATCTATTCATTAGTGCAGCGAAGCTCAACCTTGAAGAATACAGAGAAACAATCAAGGCTGCTTTCTGCTGAGGCAGACAGTATGAGACAGAAGCTTCATTTCAATCATGGTACAAAATGGCAGCTGAATACAAAATGGTGCCGCAAATGCTAACTTAACTCGTACAATGCTACAAGGAGTCAGCTAGATGCATTTTCAGTCCAACAAAAGCCTTCCCAGGTGGTCTCCCTCAGCATGTAGGAGGGTGAGTCGACGTTTGTAGTCATGCCTCCCCAGCCGCATCTCCGACTCTCTATGCTCCTTACACAGCTGCTGGAGCCATCCAACCTCGGCAGGCTGCTTAGTCACTTCAGTCTCGAGGAGGTGCATCCCCGTTCAAGGGTCAGCAATTCCTCATTCAGTATCTGGCGGACTCCCCGCGTAGCAGCCATTTCTGCAGAATGTAAACATTTATATTCTGCAAAGCAATAATAGCTATAATGGAAACATTCTGTAGTACAATCGTGGCCTTAATGGGTATATTCTGCAGTGCAATCAAGACAAGATGGGTATATTCTACAGTGCAATCATGAGCAGGATGGGTATAGTCTATAGTACAATCATGAGCAGGATGGGTATATTCTACAGTACAATCGTAAGCAGGATGGGTATATTCTACAGTACGATCATGAGTGGGATGGGTATATTCTACAGAACAATCATGAGCAGGATGGGTATATTCCACAGAACAATCATGAGAAGGATGGGTATATTCTACAGTACAATCATGAGCAGGATGGTTATATTCTACAGTACAATCATGAGCGGGATGGGTATATTCTACAGTACAATCATGAATGGGATGTGGCACAAAAATGACCACGTTCCATGGAACTGGAGAGGCCATATTCTGTGACACAAGAATGCTCGTGTTCCATGATTCAAGAGTGACCATGTTCCACAGCATAAGAATGGCCATGTTCTGTGGTACACAAATGGCCATGTTTGTGGCATAAGAATGGCCATGTTATGTGGCAAAAGAATGGCAATGTTATGAGGTATAACAATTACCAGGTTCCATGGGAAAAGAAGGATTATGTTCTATGGCACGAAAGAATGGTTAGGTCCGTGGCACAAGAATTACCATGTTCTGTGTCACAAGAATGACCATGTTCCATGGCACAAAAATGGCTTTGCTCCATGGCAAAACAATGCCCATATTCTGTGGCACAAGAATGGCCGTGTTCTGTGGCACAAGAATGGCCAGGTTCTGTGGCACAAGAATGGCCATGTTCAGTAGCAAAAGAATGGCCAGGTTCCATGACACAAGAATGAGCATATTCTGTGGCATAAGAATGGCCATGTTCTGTAGCACAAGAAAGGCACTTGTCTGTACCACAAGAATGGGTATTTCCATGGCACAAGAATATCCATTTCTGTGCCACAGCACATTTCGTAGTGCAAGAATACCCATTTCCATGGCACAGGAATGGCCATGTTGTGTGCACAAACATTACCTTCTTCTGTGGTATGCGAATGGCTATGTTCGGTAGCGCAAGGATAAGCATGTTCAATGGCTCAAGAATGGACATGTTCCACAGCACAAAAATGCCCATGTTCCATGACGCAAGAACGGCCAGGTCAATGGCACAAGAATGGCCATGTCCCATAGCACAAGAATCGCATTTTGTGGCACAAGGATGTCCATGTTCTGTGGCACAAAAATGTCCATGTTTCATGTCATAAGAACATTTATTTCCATGTGCCATGGGACAAAAATGGGGCGGTTGCATGGCACACGAATGGCCATGTTCTGTGCCACAAGAATGGCATCAATCAATCAATCAACTCGGACTTGTGGAGCACAGCTAATCACCCATGAGGGAATCCAGGCACTAGTTTTTTGCTGGGACCAGTCAAAAAGCCAGGTCTTGAGTCCCTTTCTGAATTCCAGGAGGGAGGGTGATTTTCGGAGGTGAAGAGGAAGGTCGTTCCATGACTTGGCTGCTAAGTAAGAGAAAGATCATCCTTCACTGTAGCTTCGGCGGATGTGGGGAGTGTGTGTGTAAGGGCAAGGACGCGGGCACAGGTGTCTGGAGGATTGGTGGAAGTTCAGGAAGTGGTTGATGTATGCTGGTCCTTGGTTATGGAGGGCTTTGTAGGCATGAGTCAGCATTTTGAATTGCCATCTTTTCTGGATGGGGAGCCAGTGGAGGTTCCTGAGGTGGTGGGTGATGTGGGTCCATTTGGGGAGGTTGAGGATGAGCCTAGCAGCTGCATTCCGTATCGCCTGTAGTTTCTTCAGGAGTTGGGTAGTGATTCCTGCATAGAGCTGTCAGCTGGTGGCTAGGGCTTGAGTGACGGTTTTCCTGGTGCTGATGGGGAGCCATCTGAAGATCTTTTGAAGCATGCGGATGTGGAAGCACGCAGAGGAGACTACGTTTATCTGGCATTTCATGGTGAGTTTGCTGTCCAGGAGGATGCCAAAGTTGCAGGCATGGTCTGTTAGTGTGGGTGTGAGTCAGAGTTCAGAGGGCTACCAGGCGTCACTCCACGGGCAGTGCTGTTCCCAAAAATCAGCACTTCCGTCTTGTCCGTGTTGAGTTTAAAGCAGCTGGTCTTCATCCTGTCAGCGACACTCGTCATGCAGTTGTGTAGGTTGGTCCTGGTGATGGAGGGGTCTTCTGAGAACGAGAGGATGAGCTGGGTGTCATCTGTGTAGGATATGATGTTGAGGTCATGGGTTCTAATAATGTCAGCCAGGGGTGCCATGTAGGTGTAGGTTTTGTTACGTGGCACAAAAACAGTCATGTTCCAAGACACATGAATGACCATGTTTTGTAGCACAAGAATGGTCATTTGTCTTGCACAAGATTAGCACTATTCTGTGGCACAAGAATAGCCATTTTCTGAGGTACTATAATGGCTATTTCCATGGCACAAGAATGTCTATATTTCATGGCATAAGAGAGGCCATGTTCTGTTTCACAAGAATCACCTTGCTGCATGGTACAAGTATGGCCATGTTCTGTGTCCCATGAGTGGCCATGTTCCTTGGCACAGGATTAGCTATGTTCTGTGGCACAAGAATAGTCATATTCTATGACACAAGAACAGGTGCAGCCCATGCAGATAAGAGCGGTGGTGCGGTAGGGCCGGGTTGGGGGGGGATTCGACAGACGACCACAAGGGAAAATTAAATAAATAAAATAATTTTCCCTCGTCGTCTGTCGAAATCTCCCCCTCCCGGCCCCACCGCTCTTGCCTGCACAGGCTGCTGCTGCACAAGAATGGTGATGTTCTTTGTCCATGTTCCGTGGCACAAGAATATCCAATTCCATGGCACACGAATGGCCAAGGTCCATGGACAAGAATGGTCCGGTTCAGTGGCACAAGAATGGCCATGTTCTGTGGCAAAAGAATGACCTTGTTCTGTGGCACAAGAATGACCATGTTCCATGGCACAAAAATGGCAATTTTCCAAGGCATATGAAGGGCCATGTTGTATCGCACAAGAATGGCCATTTTCTGTTGCACATGACTAGCCATGTTCCCGGTACAACCATGGCTATTTCCATGGCGCAAGAATGGCCAAGGTCCATGGACAAGAATGGTCCGGTTCAGTGGCACAAGAATGGCCATGTTCTGTGGCAAAAGAATGACCTTGTTCTGTGGCACAAGAATGACCATGTTCCATGGCACAAAAATGGCAATTTTCCAAGGCATATGAAGGGCCATGTTGTATCGCACAAGAATGGCCATTTTCTGTTGCACATGACTAGCCATGTTCCCGGTACAACCATGGCTATTTCCATGGCGCAAGAATGGTTATTTTTCATGGCATAAGAGTGGCCATGTTCTGTTGCACAAGAATGGCCTTGTTGCATGGCCATGTTATGTGGTCCCTGGATAGCATGTTCCGTGGTACCAGAATAGCCATGTTCTTTGGCACAAGAATGGGCACGTCTGTGGCATTTGAATGGGCATGTTTTTTTGTCCATGTTCCATGGAACGAGAATGTCACTTTTCATGGCACAAGAATGGCCATGTTCCATGTGACAATAATGCCCAGGTTCCATGGCACCAGAATTGCCATGTTTAATGACAAAAAAAATGGCCATGCTCCATAGCACAAGAATGGCAATGTCTGTAGCACAAGAATGGCCATATTCCGTGGCACAAGAATAGCCGTGGTCTGTAGCATAATAAATTCCATGGCACAAGAATAGCCATGGTCTGTAGCATAATAACGTTCATGTTCCATGGCACATGAATATCCATTGCCGTGGCATGAGAATGGTCATGTTTCATGGGACAAGAATGGGTACGTTTTTGGCACAAGATTGGCCATGTTCTTTGTCCATGTTCAGTGGCACAATGTTAAAATATATAATATGTCTTCGCTGTGTTGTTACATGTTGTTCTGCATAAGTTAGCATTCGCGGCACCATTTTATGTTTAGCCGCCATTTTGATCCATGGGTGAAACTGATCTCTCTGTGTCTCTGCGAGAAGCAGCTTTGGTAATTTTCCTATTCTTCAAGGTTGGGGCCCTGCTGTACTAATGAATACACTGTTCTTATTAGCGCATACCTTTCCCACAAGATAGAGGCCTGCTCCCACTAATCCAGCGATGGGCGCAGGCAGAACCACCTTGGCCTGAAGATAGTGTGTGCCCCGTCTCAGGATCGAAACTTATCCTCCTTTGTGTAGCTGCCTCCATCTGGAAATTTCCAGTCTGGGCGTGTCTTCTGGGGTTCTGAACCGTACATAATGTATCACCATGTTTTCTGATGTCAGTCCTCTCTGCAGCACCCCTAAGCGACTGGGCAGACGGGGCTCCACTCAAGTGTGTCTGAATAAACATATACTTGGTTTGTATTCTCTACTGTCTGACCGACTCTTCATTTGTATGGAAGGCTGAGCGGTGGTCGCGAGTGACCCGGGTGGCCCAAATCGGGTCCCTTCCTTCAGTTGGCACCCGAACAGGGACCCCATCGGGTGACCCATCTCCTCCCGCGGACAGGTGGGGATGTCGGGGCCATTGTCGGGTCGGACGGGCGGACCAGGGATCTCTGCACGAGAGAGTTCCCGAACTCGCAGCTGCCCCGTTTGTCTGACTGGTCGGTGCCTCGCCCAGCGGTCATGCCGACTGGGGTCCTGAATGGTGAAACCCTTGGATCTAACCGTTTGGGCCGAAGAGTCGGCAATGGAGAATAAATTCGTTCGACCTGTGTGCACCAGGTGAGTTTGTTTTGGTTCTTTGTGGATATGGTACCATTTTGGTTTGTATTTGGTACGGTCTGAGGACCAATTGTGGTACGGGGTGTTTGTGAACACTTCGCCAGGCAGCATAACAAATTTGGCTTACTTTTGAAAATGCCTGGGTTCAGCCGATTTTTGGTTTCTTGTTGTCGTTGTTGCTCTGCAGATACTTGATTGGAAGAAAGTCAGCCGGTGCCTCCAGAAGGCACTCCGAACTTTGATATGTATGTGAAGCATGGCCTTGGCCCTATTATGTTTAGTACGCTATGGCACAAATATACGAGGGACAATGCCGAGTTGCAGTGGCCGTTGACGGTCACTTATGATGAACAGAAAATTGGGTTTTTACAGGAGAAGTTGTTTGCAAGAAGAAGTAGACAGTCTATGTTTGATTCTCTTCGAACGTGGCAAAAGGAGGCTAAACAGAGGCGAATGAAAGCAGAGAAAGAGGCGTGAAAGATGAGAATGCAAACATTGACTCAGAAGGCTGTAGCAGATAATAGAGAGAAACGAGAGAAAGAAATTGAACGTGAAGATAGGAGGTTTCGATTGAATATTGATAAGTCTGATGTAGCCCGAGAAGAAAATGATACTTTTGTGGAAGAATTGCTAGATACTAGACCCCCAACCCCATATGCCCCGCAGAGTATATACCCCGCTCTCCCCTCACGGGCTCAGCTATCCGGTTCTTCTGTCGCTGCTGTTTCTGCTTCTTTTACTGTTGATCAGATTGCCTTGGCCACGGCACCTCCTGTCCTTTCTTTGTCCTCGCCGTCTGTGGCAACTATGACTGTTAGTATTCCTGCAACACCTATTGCCTCGGCGTTTCTTTCGCCAGCTCTTACACCTGTGGCGCAGCCAACAGCGACGTTAGTGCCTGCTCCTTCTGCTGTTACCCCCACTGTGTTCCTCCATTCCCCGACATTAATGAGTAGTGGGACACCGGTACGGGGCCCTGAGGATAGAGACTGGACGAAATTTAAGGAACGTATGGGGTGGACGTTAGTCCGATCTGATGTGGGAGATGAGGAGAAAAAGGTGGCGGCTAATCAGGCTGCGCAGTGGGCCCGAAACCCCATTTATAGTGTGGAGGATGTGTGGAGTGTGATGAAAAATTATGAGCCATTTGTACACCAGCATGCCCTCAAGCATATGTCTGCTACTCTGATTGGTCTTTGGGAGCAGTGTTTCAAAGATGTAGCACCGCGGATTTTATATGATATTAAGGATCATGTATATGTCACTAATATGGAGCCAGGTCAAGTGTTTAGCAATGTTGCGACACTGGTTGCTTATCGGGGTAGACTGTTAGAAAGGAGCCCCACCCCAGTATCTCAGTTTCCGATGTGGGAGGTCCATCCTATATAACACCCTGAAATACCAGAGCAAAGGGATCAGCACGATAATGTTATTAGAAAAGGTGTAGCAGGTCGTTTCCAAGAACAATGGGTTTATTCTCCGTGGAAAAGGAGTGAGGTTTTGTCCCTTAAAACCCAGTTATCTGACCCCAGGAAAAATCCTACTGCTTATTATAAAGAATTGACCGAGGCTGCCTCTTCTACAGTGATAACACTTGCTGATATTGAAATGTTTTTTGGTTTACTAGTTCCGGTCGATATTTGGAGACAAGTACATACCCAGGATCACGTTGTGGAATTAGGTGGTACCTGGGACCAAATTAAGGCATGGGATCAGGAACGGAAGCCAGGTGATAAGCCCAGAGCAGAGATACTTGTTTTGCCCGGCCGTATCATTACATATATGCATTCTCTTATCCCTCCGAGAAAGGTTTATTGGGACAAGTTATCGGCTTGCTGTCAAAAGAAAGATGAGAGTGTGTCTGATTTTTTCACCCGGTTTGAAGGTGTATTTCTAGATTATAGTTAAGGCTCCCTGTTTTCCATTTTTACTGATTTTTACAGATAAATACAGACAGAAACCCATTTATTTTCTTGTCTGTATTTATTTTTAAATGTGGATAAAAACGGAAATTGGGTGCCTTTTGAGTCATTCTAAATACACTTTGCAATGATTGCCAGGCCAATAACTGTGTGGATTGATAGGTAAGGGGGTTAAAAAATAACTGAATTTTAGTAAAGAGGCTTAAACAGCAGTAGCTATGCACAAGGCTGATACTGAAATTGCATATTTTCATATAAGTGCATTGATTTATCTTCTGCGGGTGTTCATATCACTGAAACCTGGCGGGCACTCAAGCATGACTGCATATTTATTGGTTAAATAAATGTGGAAATATACCAGTTTCAGCTTTACTCTTTTCACAAAACCCATAATAAATATGGATAAATACAGATAAAGTTGACAAAAAATAAATATGGATAAATACAGACGGAAATGACAAAAAAATAAATACCATAAAACCGGGAGCCCTAATTATAGTGTACAGGATTTGTCGATCGAAGGTGGTGTGCGACTGTTTGTTAATAGATTTGTTTCCAATTTGCTTCCTGAGATTGCGCCTCGATGGCAGGCTTCCGAGAGCACCTGGTCCACCTCTTCTCCTTCTGTTATTTTGAATATGGTGCAGTATTATGAGCACAGGGAAAACGAGGATAAGGAAAAGGCGGAGAAGAAGCACAAGGATTTGAAGACAAAGGTGTTGTTGCAACAGGTTTCTAGAGGGAATGGTAGAGGACGTGGTGGTTTGGCCCGGCAGCTTCCACGTACTAGCAGGAATACTACACCTGTAGGGCTGAATCAGTGCGCATATTGTAACGAGGAGGGACACTGGCGTAGTGAGTGTCCTGTGCTTTTGCAAAAGGTGGCGGTCCCGAGAGGACGAGGTTCTCGTGGACGGGGTCATGGAGCTGGTGGCCAGGACAGGGCTGAAGATGGTGTGGCCCCGCAGGGTCGTACTGATCAAAATTATTTTGATGACCCTCGGGGAGGGCAGTATAATCATGATGATTATGACACAGATAAGGTGACAGGAATGTCCTACAGCTAGGACAGCCAGGGACAGAGTGAGGGACCAGTTCCGATACCTGTAGATCAACGTGGTCCATACGTTAGTGCGGATGTGTATGGTTCGACTAAGGAGTTTTTTGGTGGATACAGGTGCAACAAACAGTTCTATTTCTCGTTCCTTGGTCCCTGGGGCGGCTCTGTCTGGCCATAATAATGTTTCGGTAGGTTTTTCCAGTGTACCGGTTGTGAGCCCCATTTCAAAACCTCTTGCGTTGACTATTGGTCCTTTCACTGTGGATTCGCCATTCTTGTTGACGTCTAATTGTCAAGAAAATCTGATGGGTTTGGATTTGTTGAAGAAATTGCATGTTACGATTTATTTCTCCCCGGCAGGTGTTTACCTGACAGTGGGTCCGGATGTAGTGCGTGTTATGCAGTGCTTGTCCGAAGATGTGCCTCTTCCTGCGGAGTTTAAAGATATACCGCCAACTCTTTGGGCGACAGGTGACACAGATGTGGACTTGTTACAGATACCGCCAGTTTCGATCCAAGTTAAAGACAATGCTATTTTGCCTCGCATCCCTCAGTACAAAATACCGCAGGCAGGTGAGCCGGTTTTATTGCAAATTGTGCAGGACTTGATCGAGAAAGGAGTGGTTGAGGAGACGACTGCTAATATTTGCAATAGCCCCATTCTTCCCATCCTCAAAAGGGCACCCTCGGGTTCCTCTGATGATCATGCAGATGTTTATCGCTTTGTGATTGACTTGCGGGAAGTTAATAAAATAGTGATTCCCCAGTTTTCGGTGGTCCCTGACATTACGACTCTCTTGACAATGATTCCTTCTTCATGCTTCATACTTTTCTGTCATTGACTTGAAAAATGCATTCTTCAGTATTCCCATTCATCCTGACAGCAGGTATCTGTTTGGGTTCACCCTAGCTGGTAGAAGTTTTAGATTCTGTCGTGCTCCTCAAGGCTATACAGAGAGTCCCAGTATCTATAGTCAGGCACTGAAGATCAGCTGGATTCCTTGTCACTCCCCACAGGTAATGTATTGCTTCAGTATGTCAATGACTTGCTCATCGCCTCGGATACAGAACAAGGTTGCAGAGACAGTACGGTTAAATTCTCCTTACATTTAGCTCAACATGGCCATAAAGTATCCCTTTCCAAATTTCAGTATTGTCGACAGGAGGTCACCTACTTAGGTCACCTACTGTCGAAGGAGGGTAGCAGATTGACCCCTGAGTGCATCAGTACCATTGTTAAAATGCCCATTCCTCAAACTCAAAAAGATGTGCGTGCTTTTATTGGTATTACTTCCTACTGTCGCGAATGGATTCCAAATGATTCCCTATTAACGAAACCCCTGCTCGCTTTGACTACTAAAGACGTGCATGAACCCCTGCCTTGGACGCCTGAATGTCAGCAGTCTTTTGAGAACTAAAAACTGCACTTTGTTCGGTTCCAGTGTTTGGCATGCCTAACTATAGCAAGACATTTGTATTATATGTCCATGAGACGGCTGGTTGTGCGCTTTCTGTTCTAACACAAAAATTTGGAGATAAGCAACGGCTGTGTGCTTATTTCTCTGCTGTGCTTGACCCTGTTTTGTATGCAACGACAGGAGTATAACCCATAAACCACGATGAGATGTGGGTAGGTACGTGAGGTAAAACAACAATATCTCAACTGGTATGATTAGTGAGGGCAGTTAGAAATGCATGTACAACACATTACATGAAAGGAAAGAGGGAGACTCTGAGTGAATTTTTTGAAAAGTGCACTTGGCATCATATATTTTAAGAACACAATAAAGTGGGTACAGTTGTAACAGCACTGTAGACAAAAAATGCAAAAGCAACCCGAATTGGACTTGGTGCTGAATTGTGTTTGTGACACAAAAAGTGGCGACGCAAGTGACAATGTGTAATCAGCGAAAACGGCGCAAAGTGCAATTGGTGAACAGATATATACAGTGAGTATTTGTGGTTCACGACAGTAATTTTTCAAGTTTTTAAATGGAGACAGTAATTTGGTTGAACCACAGAGGGTAATGCGCCATCAGTTGCGCTGAGGGGTCGACGACGTTTCGATCCTATGACTCAGGATCATCTTCAGGACCGGGTTGCTGTTTTTAGCGGTGCTGAGAAGGACACGGTCCCGTGTCCCTGGAGGGCAGGGTAACGAATGCAGAGATAGTCAGGATTCCGGGGAAGGAGATCCTTGAAGCATTTCACGTCAGTTGAGCGTGTATAAGCTGGCGCCGTGTCACGGAGAGAACATCGGCGGCTGGAAAGAAAGTAATTGAAGATGCTCCTCGGTGTACCGCGAGTTGGTACCGATGGGGGAGGTCTAGTAGTGAGGAGTCAATCCTAGAAAACACTGGGACGCCGGGGTCTCCCTCTTTCCTTTCATGTAATGTGTTGTACATGCATTTCTAACTGCCCTCACTAATCATACCAGTTGTGCTTGACCCTGTGGCACGAGCCCTCCCGAGCTGTCTAAGAGCGGTCCCGGCTGTGGCCATCTCGATAAGACAATCAGCTGGACTCGTACTTGATACTGATCTCACAGTCATGGTACCTCATGCTGTAGATACACTTTTGAACAAGACAAAGACGCAGCACCTCACCAGTGCGCGTCTGACCGGTTATGAGCTAACGCTGTTTGCCCAGCACATTACGATCAAACGTGAACCCAGCCACGTTACTACCCCTCCCTTCTGAGAATGAGGAGATTGACATACATGATTGTATCTTCCGGACGGAAGAAGAGACGAAAGGACGGGTAGACCTGACTGATGTTCCCTTATCTGACCCCCAAGGGGAACTATATGTCGATGGCTCTTGTTTTAAATTACCAGATGGCACTACGACCGCTGCGTATGCTATTACTACGCTGCGCACGGTGGTTGAGACATCACAAGTTCCCTATCAGTCGGCGAAAGCTGCAGAGCTCGTTGCCCTAATACGAGCCTGCGAATTGAGTGAGGGACTGGTTGTTAATATTTATACTGACAGCCAGTATGCCTTTGGAGTCGCCCATAATTTCGTGCGACTCTGGGCAGAGAGAGGGTTCTTTACACTCCATGGGACAAAGATTCAGCATGGTCATCTTATCTATAGGCTTTTGTCCGCTTTGACACTCCCTAAGAAATTGGCAATAGTGAAATGCAGCGCCCATAGGAAAGTTACTGACAATGTGGGTAAAGGGAACGCTTTTGCAGATCAGACAGCTAAGGAAACAGCCCGAACGAAGATGAAAAGAATGTTCATAGCAGGTCCCGCTAGGTGGGTGCCCGAGGTCACAATGTTTGAAGATACACTTGAGAATGTGAAGGAGATTCAGAGTGAGGCCACGGTGGAGGAATTAGCAGTGTGGCAAGAAAGTACAGCACAACTGAATGATTAGAAATGTTGGATTGACAAGTCAGGGAAGCAAAGATGGATGTTGCTAGACGCACATGTTCTTCCTGTAGTCACAATGGCCCTTGCCCCAGCCCATATCAATGCTAAAGGTATTTGCAAGTTGTTAGACCCCGTATGGCAAAATGATAACATTTTGAAGACAGCTGCACATTTAGTGAAGTACTGCATGGTGTGCATGATGCACAATCCTGGGAAGGGTACCCCTACGCCACCCGGTAATTTTGCACCACCCACTTTCCCTTTTGAGGTCCTTCAGTTAGACTATATTGAAGTGGACAGGGCCAACAATTTGAAGTACGTGTTGGTGGTTGTTTGCGCTTTCAGTAAATGGGTTGAAGCCTATCCCACCAAAGACAATACAGCCATGATGACTGCAAAGGTACTCTTAAAGGAGTTCTTTCCTCATTTCGGCTTGCCCCGTTTGATCTGGATTGATAACAGAAGTCACTTTAATGCCAAGGTTATACAGTTAATTTGTGACGGCCTGCACATAAAGCAGAAATTTTATGCTGCAAATCACCCCCAATCGGCAGGTTTGGTTGAGAAGTACAATGGTACTCTCAAACTGAAATTGGCAAAGATTCAGGAGACAACAGGGTTGCAGTTGCCAGAGGCTTTACCATTAGCTCTCTTGTCGACAAGAACAACAGCACATTCTAGGACAGGATTGTCACCGTACAGGTCGTGTTCGGACGCCCGGCAAATGTCTTGGGCGTCCCGCGTCCTCGTCAGTTTTCAGACATTGAGTATCCACTGCTGACAGACTATCTTTATCAGTTAACTGAAAATTTGCGTTCTATTCACCAACAGGTCCGGGACACTCTCCCAGACATACCCGAGGGGCCCGGACAGAACATCCAGCCTGGTGATTGGATTTTGCTGTGTAATTTTCAGCGGAAGAAGAGCATGGAGCCCCGCTGGAAAGGACCTGAACAGGTCCTTCTGGCCACCCGCACCGCCGTGAAAGTCACCGGCAGGAAGAACTGGATTCATGGCACTCACTGCAAACGAGTGCCCCTACCTTTACCCTATGACTAATGGGTCGCTGATGGAGTTGGGGATACTGAGTGTGAAAAAGTGCCTCAACTCATCCCCTTTAGTGAAGCAAAATTAAGGTGGACCCAAACGGATGCAGAGAATGATGACGTGTTAAATGCAGCGGTCCCTCCAGAAATTCGAGCGATTAAGGAGCCGCTCTTCATTGACCCCTCTGTGCCTGGAGTCACCAGGTACAATTTGCGCCCTCGGCTGAGGAATAGTGCACCAAAGGAGAAGTCAGATTAGTTAGGGATGGACTGTGCAAGTTAGGGTGTACTTTGCTATAGTACCAACGGTGTTAGTTTAGGGTATCATGAGATTGGTGCACTGTTCAGACATTGGACAGGATAAATCAAACGTGCTCCCTAGGAGGGGGGTACATTATCCTGTGCGACGTGGGATTCATCGTGAGCTTAGGACTGAGCAAGCTCCACCGCCGGTGCTCAATAGTGCCAACGTTGATGAACAATAGGAGCCTGTACCAGTGAGGCTCTGACGGACACTGGGAACACTTGCCTTTGTTATTAGTTCTATTGCATTCCTTTTCTTGTTTCATAATGCATCCGTTTGGTCGACCTATTGAGGAGGAGGAACAGCCGTTTGCATCAACGCGTTTAGCGCGGGGTTGGTCAACAAAGAGTAAAATAGTATTCATACTAATTGTTCTGATGACGTTAATAATAATACTTGGAATATCCTGATTTCTAGAGGAGAAGTATCCTGTACACTCTTTGGTTGGTACGACGCCCACTCCCCCTGAGCATGTTTTTTTGTCACTTTGGCTCCACACAAAGCAGCGCATAGGTTGTCTTTTACTGATAATATTTGTATACAAATGTTGCATCAAGTTCAGAATGTGCCCAATACAACTAATTGTTGGGTTTGTGGATTGCTCCCCTCAGTTACTCATAAGAGCGACAATTTGTTGTCCCTGCCATTTTCATATATTGGTAGCTGTGAAGGTTGGTTTGAATTGTTTGTAATGGTGCACTATCATTTCCACCACTCTACTCTGGTTATGACACCTGCTGATTCTCGCACTGTGGTAGAGTACGTACGCTTTCATCACGGGTATATTCCCGTATGGCTGGCAGGACAAGAGACTTTCTGTACACTGTCCCCAAATTTCTGTATGAGCACATATGACAAGGTGAAGAACGAAACATGGCTCCAAATGGAAATGGCTGATTTCCAAAGATTCAACACCTCTGAGTATTTTCAATCTTTCCAAGCTCGCAATGTTACTACGGACAAACCAATGCCGGTGTCCGTGGTCAACACAACAGCTAGTTTTTGTGTCCAGGGGACTGGGAAGGTAAAGGTGGGGGAGAGTAACTGCAATTTCACCTACAGTCCGAGCACGATTAATAGTCCGCCTTTGATCCTACCCCATAATGTTTATTTTGTCTGTGGCTCCCAAGCTCATGTCAGGCTTCCGAGGGGATGGTCAGGCAGATGTTACCTCTCTTTTCTCCTTTCCTCTGTGTATGTTGCTCCGCCCAATTATCATAAAGATCATCAGTTGCAGCGTAGGAGTACATGCTTGCCCCGAGTCAGAAGGGTTGTTGACACGAAGGATATAGATCAGACAGATACCACTGCACAACAGTTTGAGGATGCCATAAAGGGCTCCTACCCATTTGGGGCCCCATGGACAATAGTTTTCTAATTCGTCGACTAACAAGAGTAGTGGAGGGGGTTATCAATACAACTGCTGGGATAATGACAAATGTCACTGCTGAGCTCCAGGCTACGAGATTAGTTACTTTACAGAACAGGATGGTGTTAGACGTCATCCTTGCTGATTAGGGAGGGGCTTGTCGCATCATTGGTAGCAGCTGTTGTGTTTACATACCTGACCACGCCCCCAATGTGTACGCAGCTATACAGAAATTGCATAGACTTTCGTCTGACATGCACCAAGAGACAGGTACTTGGACCCTATCAGGGTGGGTCTGGAACATACTCAAATCCTGGGGTTGGAAGATCCTCACATTTCTAGCTGTGGTTGCCGGCATTTTCTTCACTTGTTGCCTCTGTGAACACTGTCTCCGGACTTGCTGCACTTACTGGGTAAATGTTCTCACCCGTAAACAGAAAATATCAGTTCATGATACTAATGCTGCGATCATGTTGCAGAAGAGCATTGAGGACATGATGCAGATTGACGAAGGCATTTTTGCTTCTACATCATCCCTTGCAGTTTCTATTCCTGATAATGAGTATATGGATTGTTCCGAGTATTGATGTCCTTTTGCTTATATGTATGTTATGTCTTTTCCGCCCACCGGGTAAAATTGTTAGCAAATGCTAAAAGAAGGGTCTGTTAGAATATAAAAAATGTCTTCGCTGTGTTGTTACATGTTGTTCTGCATAAGTTAGCATTCGCGGCACCATTTTATGTTTAGCTGCCATTTTGATCCATGGGCGAAAGATCTCTCTGTGTCTCTGCGAGAAGCAGCTTTGGTAATTTTCCTATTCTCCAAGGTTGGGCCCTGCTGTACTAATGAATACACTGTTCTTATTAGCGCATACCTTTCCCACTAGATAGAGGCCTGCTCCCACTAGTCCAGCGATGGGCGCAGGCAGAACGACCTTGGCATGAAGATAGTGTGTGCCCGGTCTCAGGTTCGAAACTTATCCTTCTGTACCTCCTTTGTGTAGCTGCCTCCATCTGGAAATTTCCAGTCTTCGCGTGTCTTCTGGGGTTCTGAACCGTACATAATGTATCACCATGTTTTCTGATGTCAGTCCTCTCTGCAACACCCCTAAGTGACTGGGCAGGCGGGGCTCCACTCGAGTGTGTCTGAATAATCATATACTTGGTTTGTATTCTCTACTGTCTGACCGACTCTTCATTTGTATGGAAGGCTGAGAGGTGGTCGCGAGTGACCCGGGTGGCCCTAATCGGGTCACTTCCTTCAACAAGAATGTCCATTTCGGTGGATCAAGCATGTCCATGTTCCATTTCACAATAATGTCCAAATAATATACACAGTACAAGAATGATCATGTTCCTTGGCACAAGAATGGCCATGTTCTGTGGTGCAAGAATTACCATGTTCTATGGCACAAGATTAGGCATATTCTCTGGCATAAGAATGTCTATTTCCATAGCACAAAAATGGCCATGTTCTGTGGCACAAGAATGACTTATGATGTGTCATGGAGGGTTTACCTTCAGTAAAACAGCTAAGACGACATGTTTTTATTACCAAATTGAACTAGGAGGCATGATAAATATGAAACATGCTAGCCAAGTTTTTAAAAATCTAGCATAAAAATTCCACTTTAATAGCACTATTTCTGAAAATGCCATAGAAAACAATGTATGTTTGATTATTTTTAACAATGCCCTTTTCTACTTTTTTGCACTCTTATTTATTACTACAAATCACAATGTGAAAATTATAAAAACATCTCTACTGTGTTTCTAGCTCTGTCTGCACCTAATTAATGTAATTTTTGTGTGCAATACCAGCAGCCTTTTCAAAATCAGGGTTACCTGAACAGATGTGTGGGGAGGGCCGGACTGGAAACTTAAATCAGGCTTCGCAAAACTTTTCAAATCCCCTGCACTCTGCAGGCCATGGCTAGAAAGGGGCTACAGCGGCGTTACTGGGCTGTGGTGGTCAATCCTGCTCCAAAAGCAGCCCCAGGCCTTCAGGCTATCAGGGAAATGCCTTAGTGGCAGAACTGCTGTCCAGCCCTGCGTGCGTATTGTGACCAAAAAGCTGGTGTCTCTGCTTGGGGTTGTGTGACTGGGGTCATGCTTGAACCTCTCAAAGTCAACTGATTGCTCCCCCCCCGCCACATCTTCTCTGGTGAGGCCTGGACAAGCCTAAGACAAGAATCCTTGCCCTGATACTCGCCCCCTAAACCTTTCCTCTCCTCTCCTCTTTCCACTTCCTGTGATCTTCATTGATTCACCCTAGTGGTACCATCTTACCAGGGTGGGACGAGGTGGCAAATGATGAAGCATGTCACATTACGTGAGTGAGCCTACCTCATCCAATTCTTGGAATTGCCCTCTTTCTGGGAGTTAGAATAGTATTAGGTAGCTAGGAAAACATTAGTGCATATATGCTTTTGAACAACCGGTTTCAAGCAAAAACAGGGTGTCAAGCCAATTTTTGTGTTGTGAGTCTATAAGTAAGGGCAGGCATGAGCCCATCTGTGCCCTTTTTCTCTCTTTTAGTGTGTTATGATCTTCATTGATCCAACCACATCCTTTCCACAGCACCTCTGACTGGCCCTGTCTTCTCTGTGGTCCCCTGGTTACACACCCTTCTGTGGGCTGTATCACCGCCACTCCACAGACCTGCACACTCGGTGCAGCTGACTTGCTTTCTGCTGCTCCGTGAGTGTTCCAGAGTGGACTCCTACACCCATGTAGTGCATTCATATGTACCCTGGCTGCACGCAAGCCTGGCCTCCCGAATATTGGGTTTCTATTGATTCTAGGTGAGCTCTATATAGCATATATCCTGATTGCTTACCAAGGCCTCTGCTTGGGTGGGTGGACACTCTGGGTGGACTCCACAGAGCTTAGACCACAGCTCGTTGTGTGATGCTCATTCCCATGGGTTGTTCCCCTGCCATTTGTGGGTGGACACCTGGATTTATGCTGTGGCTGGTACCGTAATGCCCATTCCTATGGTTCCTCTCTGGGTGGACACATCCGAGCATTACTATGGTTGTCCCATTCCTATGGAATACTCCACAGATCAGATCCTATGGCTGGGCAGCACCATGCTGCTCTTGGGTGGAAACCTCAAGCATTATGCCAAGGCAAGCTATAGACTGCTAAATCCTGCAGGTTGCTTTACCGCCACTTCCGGGTGGATTCCGGACAGCATATACTAAGGCTGGTTGTATAATAACCATTCCTATGGGATGGCCTCATTTGTATTTAGTGTAGACCCCACAGACCATTTTCTGTAGATGGTTGTATAATTGCCTATTTCTATAGGTCGATCTACCACTCTGGTGTGGGCTTTGCAGAGCATACACCTTGAATGGCTGCACAATGCCCAGTCCTATGCTTGCTCACCTGCACATACGAAGGCTGGTTGCATAATGCACATTGCACTGGGTTTCTCCTCGGTCACTCCTTTGCAGACTCCAGAGTTGATACCAAGTGAAAGCTTTCACCAGCACGGGCCACGTCATACTCACATGGGTTTATACTGCATAATACAATATAATCTAAAGATGGCAGGTAAAAATGTGTTTCTATCGGAAATGGATCAAAAGCTACTATGTGGTGGCAAATGTTCCTACACAGAGGAAGGACCATTGGCAAAGGTTGATTGGTCGCCTTTCAATTGCTTGTTGGTTTGTTTGGGTTTAAACTAGTTCCAATGAGGTGAAACCTTTGCCTCAACAGTGCTACCATGTGTAACAATGGCATAATAATTAAGGAATAATTAAGGAAGTAGTACTATCACAAAATATGCCACATTACGTCACAAGATCTGCTTTTTCTTGCCTCATAATTTAGTCAACCCTGCTTTATAATTTGCCCCTCCCCTGCCACATAATTCCAGTGGCCCTGCTTAAGGGTTTCTGATTTCCTCATTCTACCTGCCTTTCCTCTTGCCTACTTATTTTAATCCCTTGCTCCTCTCATCTTGTTCCCTTTCACTGCCTCTCCTCTCTAGCATTGGCGGCTCCTCCGCTAAGGCGGAGGAGCGTCGCCCCACTGCTTTTAAGCAGTATAAATAAAGGAAAAATAAAATGATAATAACTCTAAGTTATTATCATTTTATGTTTTCCTTGTTGCAGCAGCTTTTCGGGGCGGGGCGGGGCTGCTCTGCTGACAGAGCAGGGGAGGAGTGGTTTGCACTCCCTAAGTGCGCATGAATGTTTGGCCGGCCGTCTCGGGCCAGCCAAACAGCCATGCGCACTTTGCATGTTCTCCACGCAGGCTGCATTAGCGGCTGCTGTATAAGGGCGCAGGGGCTGCGTCCCCCTTTCCTTTCATAGCTTCCTTGTAAAAAAGGTTAAGTAAATATGCACAATTAAAACAAAGGTTATATTAATAGGTATTTTTGCAAGGCGTGCCCCTTCGTGAGCATGTGCTTGATTCAGCACTAGGAGGGCGTACCCATGCTCAGCCCTGGTCTTTCCTCACAGCGCCGTGACGTCACTTTAGTTTCTCCACCTTCTTCTAGAGCGTCCATTAAAAAAAGCCTCAGGCATTTAGCTTTCAAGCCCGGGCTGTACAAGTTTGCATGCCACTCAGCAGCAGTTACCCCACCCTTTAATATCTCGCCACTGGGTGAGGTGGAGCCAGCAAGCTTCACTGACCACACCCCACCCTGTGACGAGATGTGAAAGGGTGGGTTTAGGAAGCATGCGAATGACGCTACAGACAAACCTTTTTCGTCAGTCTGCGGTGTCAAGTCACGCTTGATTTTGTGTGTTGAAGACCAGGACAAGTCCATTCATACCTAGCATCGCTTGTAAGAGAATCCGAGATCCGATCCTGCACTGTGAGCTGCCACAACACGAGAAATACCAGGCAAATAAATGTGGGAGCTGCGTCACATAAGGTATGGAACGCACACTCAGACGGTACAAGCATCACCGCACGCTGAGGAGAGTTTCACATGTGGAGCAGGAAAGGCCCTGTAACATTTGTCATAGAGGTATGAATGCGACTCACTGAGAAGAACACGTATGTCTGAGGTGAGAAATGTACAAACCTGCATTCTGGACATCTTAGTTTAGTGAAGTTCGACAAGCTTGAAACAGGTTTTCATCTCTATAACGTGCCACGAGAAAAGCTGTAAAGTTTGGAAATATCAATAAAGGTGTGGTGTAATGACTGTGGAACTGGGGAGTCAGGTTAGAGTCTTGAGGTCAGCTTATCATCCTGTGATTCTGGGCAAACCACTTAGTCACCCCATGACTAAAAAACATGATTACAAATGTGCTCTTGTGTAATGTAGCTGGTGCTCATGGGTCCAGTTCGTACTAAATAAAACTGTAAACAAAATCCTGATGAGTGTGACCTAACGTAACCTTTTCAAGTAAGGTGACTGAATCAACAGCTGCCTCAAAAAAACTGCACAAATAAATTGGAGAAAAAAGAAAAAAATCGATTCCTTTCTAGCTGCTGTGCTGTCTCCTCTGCAGCACCAATGGGGTCAGTGCAAAAATCTTTATTGTAACTACTACATATGGTTCTTTTATCTCCCTTGCAGATCAAATGTGCTTATTGTTGTGGCAGTAGACATCAAGATGTCATCTGCAGGTCGAATAAAACAAGCACTAACTATGCCACTTAGTAGCTTTTTATTAATGAAATTGCTGGCTACTCAATGAGTGATATTTGGTGTGTGTGTGAATGGGTGTCATTGAATGTGGGGGTTGACTGGGTGGATAGGCAAATGTGATGACTGGTTATATGAATTGGGTGAATGACAGTGGGAAGCTTGATGCAGATGGGTGAATATGATTGAGTAAGTGAATGATGTAAGGTGGGAGAAAGTGCAATAATTTTTTAATGTGGGTAGGTAGGGGAATGATCTTAAGTGAGTAGTTGAGTGAGTAACTTGGTGGATGACTGTGAGAATGATAAGGTGGGTAAACCAAAGCTTGTTAAAACACCATGAGTTGACTGAAATGCAAACTGCTGCCTTCAATAACGTATTTAAGTAACTGAAAATATGACAGTGAGTGGGTAAGGCAATGTGAATTAGGTGAATGAGTGGGAGGGCAGTAAGATGAGAATGTATGATTGAGTGCATGAGTGAGTATGAGTGAGTGGGTGAACAGAAAAATGGGTGAGTGTGTGGGTGGGAGTATATGGTTCAGTGGGGGAAGAGTGTATGGGTAGATGGATGAATGTGAGTTGATGAGAAATTGTGCTGAACATACACTGGTAATACTGGTGAAGGTTTGAAAGTAATCTGGTCAGTCTCGGGCCTCTTAGCTGGATCTGAAGGCTCATTGGACTAATGCATCCACTAAGCCTTCCAACATGGCTGATGATCTCCACTCAGCCTTTCACCCTCTCTTGGTTGATAAAAGAAAACTACTGAGTTGTGTAAAAATGAACATCTGTGTTCACCCTCTCTTCCAAGCCAGACTTTCCCTAAGAAAATCAGGCATCGGGTTGCTCGCTATGCTAAATTGCGTAGTGCAATTCTGTGTATGGACTTCCCCTCACCACTTTTTGCAGTCACCAGCCGCCACTGGCCTCGGTGGAGAACATGCACAGGCCCCCAGTCCCTGTCTGAGCGCCGAACCACGGCGCTCAGTCCAATCACAACGCTGCATTGCAGTGTTGTGATTCACTCAAGGGAGCCTGGGTGCTTCCTGGGTGCTCTGTTCCTGTTCTGGAGATGACGGTGGAGAGAGCGGGTGAGATGCGGCGAGAAGGTAAGGTTTTTTTTCTTTACTCCTTCTCCTCCCGCCCTCTCACCCCGATCTGTGCCAGCCACCACTGCTATCTAGCCCCTACTAGCCTGTATCTCTCGTCATCTCATCTCTCAGTCATCCTTATTTCTGCTCTTCTTTTCCCACTTTTTTCTTTTTTTCTTCCTTAATATTATTCTCTCATTTGTCCCTAGTTCCTCTCTCTTGCCTCCTCCATGTCTCTCTCTTCCATCTACTTCCTACCACAACTCTAGCCCACAACCTCCATTTATTCTCCCTGCCCAATCTTTACCTTTCTACTGTTCCAGTTTACGTCTCTGCTGTGTCCTTTCTTCTGCATCTCACTCTTCACCATCCTCCCTTCTATCCAAACCCTAAGTTCTGTCCCTTTCATGCTCAACCCTGTCCCATTTTGCTTGTTCTTATCTCCTTTCTCTCCCGCTCATCCTTTCTTCCTTCCCTCTTCTCTCACATTTTCCTTCTTTCTGCTACCATTCAACCTTTCGTTTTTTCATCCTTATCCTGTCTCCATTTCTCCTTTGTCTTCTCCAGCCCTTTTCTTCTTCACTCTTCTCCTTTCTATGACCTTCGTAGCTTGTCCTCTTTTCTCCTATTTCTCCCCTCTCTGCCCTCTCCTTTTTCTCTCTACTCTGTTTATCCTCTCCTTTTTTCTTCCCATTATTTTTGTCATTCCTATATTTTCTCATTTCTTGTCCCATCCCTTCCCTTTCCATTCTTTATCCTTCTTATCTTCTTTCTTGCTTTTTTTTTAGGTCTGTCTTGACATCATAACTGCTGCCTGACCATCTGTAATCAACAGACCAAAGCACTGCTGAGGAAGGGCCTTTGGCTCCTCCAAAATCCTGGTTTCCCTGCTTGCAGATTGTGATTGGTCAGGAGCTGTGTGTTTATGCTGAAAAAAATGCTTGTGCTGCAATTTCTGCCTTGCTGGAAAGTTTATGCCCATCAGAGCAGGACTGAGCTTGTGAGGGTGACAGGCCGGCCATTGATCAAGGCTATAGGCATGCTCTATTTATTAGGAAATTGTATGACAAAGGAAGCAGGCCTAACATATTGTGCAAAGCATATTTTAAAGCCATCAGGCACTTAAGGGTGGACTGTCATTACTCTATGTTAAAGCCTATAGGCAGGTATTTTGTTACAGGGAAATTCACAGATTACTGTAGAAGACAAGCGTTTTGGTGTTGGTTACCAACTGTGACAAGAAGATTTGCAATTTGAGAATCCTTGTTATGTCATTTTAGGAAGGGCTGTATATATTGTTTTGTCTAATGTAAGACTGGACATATTTGTAATTTTATGATGGCTGCAAGAGAGGCTTTGTGTATGTAGTAAGGGTGGGCAGAGTTAGCGGAGTTGCACTACGTGGAATTCCGCGGAGTGGCATAATAACTCTGTGGAATTCCGCGGAGTTCCGCTCCGCCCTACCTTGCTAAAGTCCAGCCTCCAGCTTTGTTTATGTTGTAGTAGAGAGCAAGTAGAGAGATGCACTGGCAGCTGGGAAGGTAGGCTGGGGGCTCGAGCCCTTCAACATGCAGCGGTGGTCAAGGTGAGACGTAAGAGGCTCGTTGCGGGGGTGGGCACCTCAGGCTACACACCAGGCACCAGTTTGGCATTATGCACACAGCAACGAAAGGCTCATGTGCCACGCCCCTGCCACTCCCGCAAGATAAACATTAATTAACCCTTCGTTGCCCTGCCTCATGCTTGCCAAGTCATGCGGGTACACAAGCCGTGCCCTTACTTTCTCTGTCCCAGAGGGGCTGTTCGGTGGCTGGGTCCAGTGCGCAGGGGGGGTAGGGGTTCAAAGGGCTTCAGGCCAGCCCGCTCACACCGCAGCTCTGGTAGTGCTCGCCTTCTCTCAACCAAAGCTTCATGGCTGGTTGCTGCAGGAGAGGGCGAGTCGGTGCCTCCAGTCCAACACCCCGTTGGCTGGCTCCTCACTCCACCTTGAACCCCTGGTGGTCCCCTCCTCTAAATCCTGACCCCGGTGGGGCTGCTTTTGGAATCGGGGGTGCAGAGTGCTGGTTTCTGCTCTTCTCGTCCTTTCCAGCCTCCTATGCTCAGTGTGTGTCAGGGGCAGAGGACATGACGGTGGTCGGGTCTCCACTTTCCTCTCCTCTTGTTGCTCGAGCACACAGGGACACTTGCAAACTCAGCCGGGCAAACGTCACGGCTGGGGGAGCGTGCAGCACGGAAATGATGGCATCTTCCAGTTCTGACCAGTGAAGACGCTACCTCCCCACCAACCAACAGCAGCGGAAACGCCGGAAAGCCGGAAGCCAGACAAGGGCCAGGGGGAGAAACTGAGAAAGGACACGTTTGGCTGGCAGAACATACCCAGAGCCTACCCGGACCTGCACAAGTCAACCAACCGCCATATTAGGATCCGGCACTACCATATCAGGATTATGTTTTTTAAATAATAAGGGCGCCGGTAAAACTCCGCTACGCGATAGGGGTTGATGGAGTTTTTGTCAAACTCCACCCTCAAAGCGGAGCGTGGAGTTGCAAAAACTCCGCAAACTCTGCCCACGGAGCGGAGTCTACCGCACACCGTTAGTCTGTAGCATAGATTTTGATTGGCCAGAAGTTGTGCTTCTGCTTAAAAAGAATGTTTGTACTGCACTTTGTGCCTTGTGGGAAAACGTGTGCTCAGGAGGACTGAGTTAGTTTCGGTGACAAGACATTGATCAAGGCTACTGGCCTGATCTGTTTATTATGAAAAGTGACGACAAAGGCAGTAGGGTTGACTTCTTTATTGTGAAAAGCATATGTTAAGCCAAAAGGCATTTAAGGGTGGATTGGTATTACACTGTGTTAAAGCTTGAAGGAACTTATTTTATTCCAGGGGATCTCACAGGTTACTGTAGTAGGCAAGGGTTTTTGTGACGGTTACTCTCTCTGACAAACACTTGAAGTTGAAGATTTCCAATGTGATAATCCTTGCTAGGCCCTTTTCAGAGGAGTTGTATACTATTTTGCGAACTGTAATTTTGTACATATGTGCCTGATGTTTGCAAATATACCTGCAATACAGGAGGCCTCAGTTCGTTATGATGACAAGCCATTAATTCTCTAGGGTTCATTGAGACATTTTATTTCAGATGCTATTGGTCTGATCTGTTTATTATGAACAGTTATGACAAAGGTAGCAGGCCTGAATTATTGTAAAAATACATGTATGAAAGTAAATTGGCTTTAAAGCACTGATTGGTATTGCACTATGTTGTAATCAGTAAACTAGTATTTTGTTGCATGGAATCTCATGGATTATCTTCGCAAGAATGGGATTTGGTATCGGTTACCTCCTCAGATAAACCCTTGATATAGAAGATTTGTGCTGTGATGGACATTTTGTAATATGGAAATTCACCGATTACTGCAGTAAGCAAGGATTTGAGTGTTTATTACTTCTTTTGTCAGTCCTTGGTGGTGAGGGTAGAAGATTTTCACAGTGGTTATCCTTGCTAGATCCTCTGGGTAATAGTAAACATGAAAAGCATACTGCATGAGGCAATGGTTTAGCCCATTTCTGCCATTGGCTCTATTGCTATATGAATAGTGGCATTTTGTCTGATCACATGAGCACATCTTCCTGAGCATGAGTGTGCATCAGTGTCTGGGCTGGAGGCCAACCCTTTACTTTTTCCCTTTTTCCTTTTATAGGTCTCCTTTCATTTCTTTCCTTCTTCTTACTTTTTTCTTAGGGAGTCTTGTAGCTCCTCAAACAGTCCTACTGAGCTGCTTGCTGGCTGCTCATTTCACCTGCAGTGTGCTGCAACTAGTGCTGTCCCCATTTCTTAACGGGGCAAACATCTTGGAATGGCATTCTCCATAGTATATCATTGTTTACCATTCCAAGATAGCTACCATGTTTAGAAGCATTATGTTGGCCACCTTGGACTAGTACAACAGTGATACACTTTGCACTTTATAATTTGGAGATGGCTGCCTAGTGCGATATTTACTGAACAGACTTTTTGAAATGTTATTATGCTTAGTGTACCATAGTTTTTACCACTCCAAGATGGCCGATACTTTGCTTTTAAATGAGGAAGCTATGTTGGAAACGTAAAACAATACACTGTATACAATACCATTGCAGTTTCTGCATTTAACTTTATGTTGTATCTCAAGCATATGCCCACCAACTTTAGTTCGGGGCATGTTTTCTGTTTTGTACTTTTGATGTTTGAAGTTTTCATGCACAGGCTTGTTGTGATTGTGTGTCTGTTTTATTGCAGATGGATAAGTGGGTAAATACCAGAATGAGTCAGTGGGTGGATGAATGGATGTATGAGTGCAAGGATGATTACTAGAGTACATGCATGATGACTTACTTGGTGTCTAAGTCCATTACTGCCAATGCTTGTTCTCTGCTGGACTTGCTCTTTGCTTTACTACATTGCTCATCCCACGGAGCCCCCCTTTAACTCGAGGCAAGAATATACAGAGACCAGGCCACAGACAACCAAGGCAGGCACTCCTAGAGGTGAAACTGGTGGAATCTGTTAAGTAAGCTGTTTCCAGGCCAAGGCACACTGGAATCCCTCAACCCCTGCACTTGCTGCACCACTGATATCTACGGCCCTGAAACCGTGAGTTCTGCTGTGCCTTCACCCTCAGAGGAACATTACTCCCTGGGTCTGTGCCAGGTTAGTTTGAATTCTGTTACTTTGCCCAGACTCCAGTATCAGTTAAAGGGGACAGGAACCACAGAGGTCAGCAACAGACAAAAGGCATAAAGCATAATTTTTCTATGAATGTATTTAGGAACCATGATGCCTGCCCCCCCCCCCTTAATTCCTCCCCTTTGTGAAATGGCAGGGCGCAGTGTGTGTATTTATTCCCAGGGTCTGTAATTGCCCTGAACTGCACAGCTATGGCTCAGAGTTATGGTACCAATTATGGCGGGGTTAAGGTTGCCATGCTGATAGCAGGGTGTTCTTTCCCACCAAGAAGGGCGCTGCAATAGCGGGGAATTTTATGGGCCTTATGTACGCCTGCTCCGATAAGGCATCATTCTGGAAAACCTATACGAAAGGAAAAATAAACTGGCACCCTAGCAATGATCTTTGCTAATGTGGGGCAGGCTGCTCAATGCTGCAGGTGATTTTTAAATGTAAATGTAATTTATTTTGTTTTGTCTAGTGCTTTATGCTAGTGCTTAGAACTGCTCACAATTCTTCACAGTCTCCTACAGAGAACTAGAATTAATTACTGAGGATCACACTTGTTAAAGAAGGGGAGCTGTGATTAGAAGGCATGTTTCCTCGTTCCAGAGATGAGAACAATCCTGAAAATGTCGTTCAAAAGGCAACATGCTCCACGAAGTGACAAAGTGATGAACCACCACATCATTCCTTCCCATGTACCTTCCTCAAGTTCAGAGAATAAGTGAGCTTTCTTGCTTAAGTGCTTAAGAAGTGGGCACTGACATCCGCAGCCAACATCCTGCCAACAGGGAACTGGGAGATATATCTTTTCTGGCCCCCAATTCTGTGTTTTTAACCTGGATTAATACCAGCAGACATGCAGGTAGTGGATGGCCACACAGGGAGTGTGGTGCTGACATACATCAATCATTTCTGACGTGTAAGGGACTGTAATGCTAACCTAGCAAACATCAAGAGTGGCTGACCTACAGGGGACTATGGTGCTGTCCCATCGGACATCAAGAGTGGCTGACCTACAGGGGACTATGGTGCTGTTCCATCGGACATCAAGAGTGGCTGACCTACAGGGGACTATGGTGCTGTCCCATCGGACGGACATCAAGAGTGGCTGACCTACAGGCGACTATGGTGCTGTCCCATTGGACGGACATCAAGAGTGGCTGGCCTACTGGGGACTATGGTGCTGTCCCATCGGACATCAAGAGTGGCTGGCCTACAGGGGACTATGGTGCTGTCCCATCGGACATCAAGAGTGGCTGACCTATAGGGGACTATGGTGCTGTCCCATCGGACATCAAGAGTGGCTGACCTACAGGGGACTATGGTGCTGTCCCATCGGACATCAAGAGTGGCTGACCTATAGGGGACTATGGTGCTGTCCCATCAGACATCAAGAGTGGCTGACCTACAGGGGACTGTAGTGCTGTCCCATCGGACATCAAGAGTGGCTGACCTACAGGGGACTATGGTGCTGTCCCATCGGACATCAAGAGTGGCTGACCTACAGGCGACTATGGTGCTGTCCCATCGGACGGACATCAAGAGTGGCTGACCTACAGGGGACTATGGTGCTGTCCCATCGGACATCAAGAGTGGCTGGCCTACAGGGGACTATGGTGCTGTCCCATCGGACATCAAGAGTGGCTGACCTATAGGGGACTATGGTGCTGTCCCATCGGACATCAAGAGTGGCTGACCTACAGGGGACTATGGTGCTGTCCCATCGGACATCAAGAGTGGCTGGCCTACAGGGGACTATGGTGCTGTCCCATCGGACATCAAGAATGGCTGACCTACAGGGGACTATGGTGCTGTCCCATCGGACATCAAGAATGGTTGGCATACAGGGGAATATGGTGCTGTCCCATCGGACATCAAGAGTGGCTGGCCTACAGGGGACCATGGTGCTGTCCCATCGGACATCAAGAATGGCTGACCTACAGGGGACTATGGTGCTGTCCCATCGGACATCAAGAATGGCTGACCTACAGGGGACTATGGTGCTGTCCCATCGGACATCAAGAATGGCTGGCATACAGGGGAATATGGTGCTGTCCCATCGGACATCAAGAGTGGCTGGCCTACAGGGGACTATGGTGCTGTCCCATCGGACATCAAGAGTGGCTGGCCTACAGGGGACTATGGTGCTGTCCCATCGGACATCAAGAGTGGCTGACCTACTGGGGACTATGGTGCTGTCCCATCGGATATCAAGAGTGGCTGACCTACAGGGGACTATGGTGCTGTCCCATCGGACATCAAGAGTGGCTGACCTACAGGGGACTATGGTGCTGTCCCATCGGACATCAAGAGTGGCTGACCTACAGGGGACTATGGTGCTGTTCCATCGGACATCAAGAGTGGCTGACCTACAGGGGACTATGGTGCTGTCCCATCGGACATCAAGAGTGGCTGACCTACAGGGGACTATGGTGCTGTGCCATCGGACATCAAGAATGGTTGGCATACAGGGGACTATGGTGCTGTCCATCGGACATCAAGAATGGTTGGCACACAGGGGACTATGGTGCTGTCCCATCGGACATCAAGAATGGTTGGCACACAGGGGACTATGGTGCTGTCCCATCGGACATCAAGAATGGTTGGCACACAGGGGACTATGGTGCTGTCCCATCGGACATCAAGAATGGTTGGCATACAGGGGACTATGGTGCTGTCCCATCGGATATCAAGAGTGGCTCTCCTACAGGGGACTATGGTGCTGTCCCATTGGACATCAAGAGTGGCTGACCTACAGGGAACTATGGTGCTGTCCCATCGGACATCAAGAGTGACTGACCTACAGGGGACTATGGTGCTGTCCCATCGGACATCAAGAGTGGCTGACCTACAGGGGACTATGGTGCTGTCCCATCGGACATCAAGAATGGTTGGCATACAGGGGACTATGGTGCTGTCCCATCGGACATCAAGAATGGTTGGCATACAGGGGACTATGGTACAGTCCCATCGGACATCAAGAATGGCTGACCTATAGGGGACTATGGTGCTGTCCCATCGGACATCAAAAGTGGCTGACCTACAGGGGACTATGGTGCTGTCCCATCGGACATCAAGAATGACTGACCTACAGGGGACTATGGTGCTGTCCCATCGGACATCAAGAATGGTTGGCATACAGGGGACTATGGTGCTGTCCCATCGGACATCAAGAGTGCCTAACCTACAGGGGACTATGGTGTTTTCCCATCGGACATCAAGAGTGGCTGACCTACAGGGGACTATGGTGCTGTCCCATCGGACATCAAGAGTGGCTGGCCTACTGGGGACTATGGTGCTGTCCCATCGGACAGCAAGAGTGGCTAACCTACAGAGGACTATGGTGCGGTCCCATCGGACATCAAGAGTGGCTGACCTACAGGGGACTGTAGTGCTGTCCCATCGGACATCAAGAGTGGCTGACCGACAGGGGTCTATGGTGCTGTCCAATCGGACATCAAGAGTGGCTGACCTACAGGGGACTATGGTGCTGTCCCCCGGACATCAAGAGTGGCTGACCTACAGGGGTCTATGGTGCTGTCCCATCAGACATCAAGAGTGGCTGACCTACAGGGGACTAGGATGCTGTCCCATCGGACATCAAGAATGGTTGGCATACAGGGGACTATGGTGCTGTCCCATCGGACATCAAGAATGGTTGGCATACATGGGATTATGATGCTATCCCATCGGACATCAAGAATGGTTGGCATACAGGGGACTATGGTGCTGTCCCATCGGAAATCAAGAATGGTTGGCATACAGGGGACTATGCTGCTGTCCCATCGGACATCAAGAGTGGCTCACCTACAGGGGACTATGGTGCTGTCCCATCGGACATCAAGAGTAGCTGACCTACAGGGGACTATTGTGCTGTCCCATCGGACATCAAGAGTGGCTGACCTACAGGGGACTATGGTGCTGTCCCATCGAATATGGTGCTGTCCCATCGGACATCAAGAATGGTTGGCATACAGGGGACTATGGTGCTGTCCCATCGGACATCAAGAATGGTTGGCATACAGGGGACTATGGTTCTGTCCCATCGGACATCAAGAATGGTTGGCATACAGGGGACTATGGTGCTGTTCCATCGGACATCAAGCATGGCTGACCTACAGGGGACTATGGTGCTGTTCCATCGGACATCAAGAGTGGCTGACCTACAGGGGACTATGGTGCTGTCCCATCAGACATCAAGAATGGCTGACCTACAGGGGACTATGGTGCTGTCCCATCGGACATCAAGAATGGCTGGCCTACAGGGGACTATGGTGCTGTCCCATCGGACATCAAGAATGGCTGGCCTACAGGGGACTATGGTGTTGTCCCATCAGACATCAAGAATGGCTGGCCTACAGGGGACTATGGTGCTGTCCCATCGGACATCAAGAATGGCTGACCTACAGGGGACTATGGTGTTGTCCCATTGGACATCAAGAATGGCTGGCCTACAGGGGACTATGGTGTTGTCCCATTGGACATCAAGAATGGCTGACCTACAGGGGACTATGGTGTTGTCCCATTGGACATCAAGAATGGCTGGCCTACTGGGCTGTGCAGAGTGCTCCAGACATGCATCAGGAAGCTGTGCTATTGTCAGGACAGGCATTAAGAGTCGATAACCAAGAAAGTATTGACACATAAAGCGTTGATGGCGTACAAGGGGGTGGGCCAGATTATGAGTCTGGAAGTCCTCGGACCGCCAGACTCGTGGTGGCGCGGTGGTGGGGAATCCAGCCACCGCCGCACCCGCGATCCGACTGCCCGATTACGACTCAGGCAGTCGAACCGCACTAGGACTGCTGGCTCTGCCAGGGAACCGCTATTCCCTGGTGTAGGAGTGGCGGTCAGAGGCCGCAAAAAGATTGCCAATATGCTTGGCGAGTTTCCACCGCCATGAAAAGCCTGGCGGAGAGGAAACAAAGGGGGCCCTACAGGTAGACATATGAGGATGCACACAGGGTGGACTAACATTTGACGGCCTGTGTGCATGCACATAGGTTCCTGCACGGCATGGACTTACCTTGTGAGGCGTTCCTATTGTGGTGCCTTTTTAAAAGGTACCGCCACCTTTTAAAGGGCACCGCAACTGCCACGCCGCCTGCCCGCCAGACTATGAATGAGTTGTAATGTGGCGGGCGAGCAGCATGAGCTTTAGCGGAGCAGTGGTGTGGCGGTTTGCACCGCTGCGCCACCGCTCGGCCAAATTCTTGTAATTTGGCCCTAAGAGTAACTTATCTACAGAGGACTAGGTGTTGACCCAGTAACAGTAAAGGCTGTTCAGCCTACTGGGGAGCGCTGTGTTATCCCAACAGAAATCGAGAGTATCTGACTTCCAAGGAGTGCACTGTTCTCCTGAAGACTCGTGCATTTTCTGCAGAGCTGCGAATCAACACTTGTAGGGTTATTTAAGGGCTGCATAGCCCAGGCAAGTTAAAAAGAACATACGATTCCCTCGTGTAGGCATGTTACTTGTATGAATCTAGTATTCCAAGACAAAATGCCAATCTCAGCACTTGTAAGTCAAGACCGCCTCTTACTGGCTCATGAAGAACAGCTGGCAGATTCCTAAATCCCGTAGACCAGTGGTTCTTAAACTTTGACAGCTGTGGACCCCAACTTAATCATTACTAGAATACAGGGACCCCCCACATCCGGGGAGCCTGGCCTAAGCAATTGTGATGATATGAACCACAAAACAATGCCCAAAAATACAGAAACGAGCATTCATCAAACAAATACAAAAATGATGAAATATTTTATTTAATTTGCAAATATAAGAAAAACTTACATGATAATTTTAATGAAGGTTGGAGATTTTATTAATTCAATTTATGCCACCCATCGTCCATACTATATTCTATTTGATGCACTTGCACCGCTCTCCTTGATTAGGTGGTGTGGACCCCGGGGGTCCCCAGACCGTAGGTTAGGAACAACTGCAATAGACAATAATAAATAATGTGACACAAGATGAGGGCATTTTGAGAGAACAATTCATAAGGAATTATTTGAGGCATACAACTGACTTATGCCAAGAAAAAGGTGTAACTTACACCAGCGTAAGTTACACCTGGTTTATTGATAGGTACAGTATGTGAATGAAGAGTTTCTAAATTGCTGAAAGTTTGTTAAAATGCACCAATTATCACTGTTATCACAAAGTGAGGTTATGTAGGAATAAGGAAACATTTTAGAGAAAAACTATGTATTTAAAAAAATGTTAAAGGAACACCTGTATTTAAAACAAATATATAATTAAAAATGTTACAAATGTCCTAACTTTTAACATACATTTTTTATGCAATGTGCAAAATGTGCCATTGTAGGCATAGAAAACCCTACACTCCTAATTACGAGTCTGGCAGTCCAAGGACTGCCAGACTCGTGTTACAATTAGGGCGGTGGGACTGGCATTGCCGCTCCACCAGGTAACCGCTGTCCCCTGGCGGTGTTGTGGTGGTCAGGAGACCACAATATGCTTGTTGGGACTGCCACAGTCCTGCAAAGAATATTATAAGTTTCCTCTCTGCCACGGTTTTCATGGCGGTTCCTCCTCCATGAAAACCGTGGCGAAGAGGAAACAAAGGGGGCCCTACATGGAGTGCATGCAGGGGAGAACATGTGTCCCCCTATGTGCAAGCACCCCAGTTCCTGCACGGCATGGACTTTTCAGTCGTTTTTGGCATTCCCACTGCGGTGCCCATTTTCAGGGCACCGCCTTGGGAACATAAAAAAAGCCTGGCAGATACGAGAATTACTCGTAATCTGGCGGGCGGCCCGACCACGGGTTTAGCGGTGCGGCGGTGGGGCGTATCTGGCCCTATGTTTCTTCTGTTTGTGAGTATCACACTTATCACTGATTCTTCCAGCTATCTTGCTTGCGAAGGAAAGTTTTGTGAGCAACCCAGACAAGAGTAACTTACACCTTTCTGACAGTGCAATAAGTTACATCTTTTTGTAAGCCAGTTTGTATGTTTTGAATGTTTTTAATGTAAACCCTTGCCTGGAATTTTAAGGAAAAGGTTGTTGTGAAATTCCCCCCTTTCTCATGAAACCACCAGAACAATTCAAGTAAGTAAATAGAAGGAGTTATTTATACAGCAGCAGCAGTAATCATGACCATCTTTCCAAGCAACCTCCCTAAAACTGCTCTCTAGTTCAAGATCACAGAAGTCTGGAACACTGTATTTACATGGAGGTGATACAATACAATTCAAAGGCATTTGTAGAGCACGAGGCTACTCCCAAGGGAGCATCCATGCGCAAACAGCAGGACTGCCCTGAAGAATGGAAGGGAGCTAAGCATTAAACAGGCGGGTCTTTAGGCCCTTCCTGAAGAACTTTTCTGAGGGTGCAAGGTGAAGGCTGGATGGAAGTGTATTCTAAAGCTTAGCAGTAAAGAAGGTGACGGACCTCCCACTGTGTCTGGCCCTATGGATCCTATGGATATGCAGGAGCCTCTGGGAGTTAGACCTGAGGGATCTGCTCTGATGGTAGGGCTCGAGTATACATCTCAGGTACAGAGGTCCCTTGTTCTCCAAGGCTCTGTTAGCGGAAATTAGTGCCTTGAATTTGATGTGACTGCTCACAGGGAGCCAGTGAAGCTGTCGAAGATGTGCAGACACCGATTACCGCCTCGGGATCTTGAGGATGAGGCGAGCGGCGGCATTCTGTATAATCTGCAGTCGTTGCAGAAGGTACACCGGCAAGCCCAGGTAAAGACTGTTGGCATAGTCCAATTTAGGGCCCGACTACGATGTCATCCGGAAAACATTCCAACCGAATCGGTTTGGGAATGGCTTCCGAACGACTCGGGTTCGGGGAGTCCAACCAACCAATTACGGTGTGTCCGAACACTGTTCGGTCGGACTCCCATTGACTTCAATGGGAGCCTGAGTCCCGAACAAGAACACAGGCTCCCATTGAGTAAAGTGGTGGTTGGGGAAAACATTGCACCCTGTGGCAGGCACCCCATGCAGGGAAAGGGGGGACCCATGGGTACCCCCACGGGCCCTATTCAGAGGGTCCAGGGTGAAGAGGGGCCTGCCACTGTCCCCCAAAAGTCCCCCAAAGTCAGATTTTGGCAGCCGATCCATGTTGGAACAACCGACTCGGAAAGGCTGTCTGAATCCAACATCCTAATCGCTCGTCCAGAAACGCGGCCCGTAGACATTTACGAGTCAGCTCCAAACGACACTGTTACTCCAAATGCCTTTCTGAACCAAGTTGGACAGTTCGGACGCTTTCGGGACGTCATGATCGGTCGTCCGGAAATGTGTCCGAGTCGGTTGGAAACAAGGCTTCCGAATCGGATTCGACCGAATCAGATGCAGTTCGAAGGCTTTCCGGGCGGCATCGTAATCGACCCCTTAAAGGTGAAAAGAGCATGGACAACAATCTTACAGAAAGTCACACGCACCAAGTGGAGCACCCTTCTCAGAGATTTCAGAGTAGCAAAACAGCTAGCCGAAACTGCTTTGACCTGTGGTTCAAACAATTGGGATGAGTCGAATGTCACGCTCAGATTCCTAACACAGGCCGATGGGGCATGGGAAGCCCCCAACTCGGATGACCACCAGTTTAGAGTGTCAGGGATCATACCCATGCAAAAAGAGAATTACAGTTTTATCGGAATTTAGTTTGAGACAGCTTTCATCCATCCAGTCGCATAATGCTTTGAGGCAATCCTTGAAGGACTTAAGGTTGTCATGGGCTCCATTCTGAAAAGAAAGCATCAGCTGCGTCTCATTGGCATATGAAATTATCTTCAGACCCCACTCTTCAACCAGCTTGGCCAGGGGCTCAAGGTAGATATTGAAAAGCATAGGGCTCAAGGCAGAGCCCTGCGGCACCCCGTACTTGAGCGATCTAGGGTCTGAGAGGAAGGGAGAAAGAAGTACCGCCTGAGCCCTCTCCTCCAGATATGATTTGATCCATGTCATCTTAATTCTAACTATGCAACATATCTCCTTTCCTTATAACACTTTTTAATAAATAACAAATAAACAATAATGTGATAAAATAATAATAAAATGAAATTTATGCCTTTAGAGAAGTGAATGAAATCTCAACATTAATTACATATGAAAAGAAAAAGACGAATGTATCTGATAAGTCTAGTTCTTCGCACTACTATATACAGAAGAAAAGAAAAAAAATGAAATTTATCTAATATGTATTTGGGACAAGTTCAAATTTGTTTATTTATTTTTTTAGCACAATTGACAACTCTTTTTGCCACCACTTCTCCTAGATCACAAGCACATCGACCCAAACTGACTCTATTTTCCGTTGGACTGCCCGGATAATAATTACTACTTCATTTTGCAAGTATTTAAAACTCACTGGTCACAATTGTATTATTCCATCTTTTAATGTGGACAGAAATTCTACTTAGGCTTTTTGTTGCCAAAACTCTCTCATCCAGCGGTATTTTTCATACCCACAGGCCTTGGTTGGCTGTAACAGCATCCATTCTCACTTAGTCCACACTTGGGTTAGGCAAAATTCACAGAGTTTCACAGAAAAACTTTGCAATTTTCTTTAGATTTCTGCCAACGGATAAAATAAGCAGCTTGCACTGCTCACACTATTATTTAACACTGGTAGCGTGAGCAGCCCTGAAAATAAGCGTGAACGGCACCATGCATTGCACAAGAGCGCATGCGTATTCAAGTTGATTTTGCTGCAGATCAAGTAGTAAATCTACTTGAGCTGCAGCAAATCTACTCAAACGGTGGCCCTGTGATGGCTCAGTTCACTGACAAAATATCGACCCTCCAAATATCCCCATACAAAAATACTGTGACATAAATATCGATGTAAAAAATATAGTCATCCTGTACTTATCTTGTAAATCAGCAAAATATCGAGAGGAAAAAATATTGTTTTCACTAATATCATTGCCTAAAATATTGTTTTTTTAAATATATATACATTTAAAAGGTAAACATTCAATATATTAAATAATAATACACATATAATAAAAATTAAATAAATATAACTGTTTAAAAAAAATATAATAATTATAACTATTTTCAAAAAATAAAACACACATATATATTAATATATATATTTATTTACTCTGACCTTATGTACTAGCCAGTTGGCAAGTTCATCTTGAAACCTGCTGTTTGTATCAAATTCTCGTAGTCTGATTTGTAATTAGCGTATTTCGCAACCACTGTGTGAGATATAAGACGTACATTTACAGGGGTATTACTCAGCGTAATAATACATGTCTTGAGAGGCACTAGACCGCATGTATATAACTTTCAAGATATATAACCCCCTTTTAATGATGAAGCTTTCGTACGGTAAAAACATAAAAACGTAATAATACATGTCTTGAGAGGCACTAGACCGCATGTATATAACTTTCAAGATATATAACCCCTTTTAATGATGAAGCTTTTGTACGGTAAAAACATAAAAACACCGTAGATATAATGGCAGAAACTCATTATTATAAGATCGAACATATGGGATACACGCCACTAGTGCTATTGGAATATTGTATAAATTCTTGAAACATAGCTAACCTGTCATAAAATCTTGATTATATGGTATTACACCGGTTTTATGGTTAATAGAAGAGACACGAGTAGAAGTATAACTCGTAGTCCGTTTCCCATGTTCAGGTCAATTCAGCACGCTCGTATCGCCTCGTGTAACAAGGAGGTGTGACTCGAATCGAGTTATAAATTAATGTAATTTGTGGATTTACACAACTGATGACACTTTCAAGCGGTGCAGTATGTATAGTAACAAGTGCCATTATATAAAGTTGTATTGATGTATTTATTTTCACGTTACAAAATGGCCGACAGTTTACAACACAGGTAGAGTGTAATTTGTAGTCTCCTGTCTATTACCATGATTGTTTTAAATTTATGCACGCTCATGTTTGCCGTACTTTTCGTGTGATCAAGACAGTAATTGTCGAAACGCGTAACGAGCAATAAAGAGCTTCCTGCTTGGCATCCAAGACTTTGAGAGTGCGTTTTACTTGGAACAATTTTGGATATTTATTTACATATATTTATTTTTTAAATATTTTTTAATTAATAATTGTAATTTATATTCTAATTTAATATTTGTTAATGTAATAATATAAAACATAAATATATATATGCATATGTCCAAAAACATACATTTGAAAAGAAAACCATTTTAATGACAAATAAAAATTAAACAAAAACAAATTTGCAAATATACTGCAAATATATTACATAGCAAAATATTAATAATTATAAATATTATAATTTTAAATAAACAAAAACATAATATAAATAGAAACAATATAAAGTAAACTATAACATTTTACAATTAATACATATACTATTCCCACTACAATTTATACAAGAGTAGGCAAAGTGACTCAGGAGGGGTAAGATTTACTAGTCCCATTCTACGCAGTGCAATAGTACGGAAAGTGTTGGATTACATGGAGGTAAAATTTACTATTCCCACTCCAGTCAGTTTAACAGGAGAGAAAGCGTTGGATTGCAGAGGGGTAAAATGTACTATTCCCACTCCAGTCAGTGCAAAAGTAGGGAAAGTGCTGGATTACGGAGGGAAAAATTACTATTCCCACTCCACTCATTGGAACAGTAGGGAAAGAGTTAGATTGCGGAGGAGTTAAAATTTACTATTCCCACTCCAGCCAGTGCAAAATTAGGGAAAGTGTTGGATTGCAGAGGGGTAAAAGGTACTATTCCCACTCCAGTCAGTGCAACATTAGAAACAGACTAATTCACTTCAACAACAAAAATTAATTTGAAATACATATTAAATATATAAAAAAATATTTAAATATAAAAAAATATATATATTGTTTTTAAAAAAAATAAACAAATTACATATTTATTGCAATGTTTGATACATATTATAAATTAATAAAAATATTATTATAATTAAAATAGAAAAACTAAATTCTCAAAATAATAACAACCAATAAATATAACCTTATTTGCATTTAAAAATCACAACACAATTAACACATACAATAATAAATAACATAATTCTAAAAAAAAATATTAACTATTTATAAATTTATTACATAAATAACTTTCTACCCTATACGTCTACAAACTACACAATACACATCTAAAATGAATTCTTAAAATTATGTTATTTACATATTTTACATAATTAAATATTAACTAAAATAAAAATAAATTAACAATTTGTAAAATAATTATATTTAATTACCTTCTTTACCTTCCCACCATTTATCCATACAAAACAAACAACCCACACACAATATATAAATTACAAAAATATTAATTGCAACATTTACATAATTGTCAATTAAATAATTATTCTTAATAATTGATAGATAATAAATTAATTGTATTTAATTAACTTCTCACCCTTAACCCCTACAAATGCAACTCACACCTAATATATAACTTAAAGAATATCTTAATTACAATTTTACATCAGTCAATCAATCAATTCAGGGTTTGTAAGCGCGGCTACTCACCCGTGAGGGAAGGTGCTGGGGGGGTAAGGTGGGGCGCAGGGGATCAGACTAAGGGGACGATTACGATGTTGTCAGGAAAGCATTCTCACCGAATCGGGTTAGGAATGCTTTCCGAACGATTCGTATTCAGGGAGTCCTACCGACCGATTACGATGTGTCCGGATGTTTACGGACTCGGTTCGGTCAGTCTGCCATTGACTTTAATGGGAGCCTGTGTCCCGAACGAGAACACAGGCTCCCATTGAAAAAATGGGTGGGTGGGGAAAACCTTGCACCCTATGGCAGGCACCCCATGGAGCCTGCCACACTGTGCATGGTTCGGAAGTGGGTTCCCTTGGGTACCCCCATGGGCCCCATCCAGGGGCCTACAAGTGATGGGGGGCCTGCCACGGGCCCCGAAGTCTGATTTCCACAGCCGTTTCGTCTCAGCCAAACCGATTTGGAACGGCTGTCCGAATCGTTCATCGTACTCGCTCGTTCCGAAACCGTCTCCATTGGGCTGTACGATTCGGCTCTGAACGACTCGGGATGCCTAAATCCCGTTTGGAACCGATTCGGACAGTCCGGACAGCTTCTTTGCAACGTACTCGATCGTCCGGAAAAATGACCGATTCGGTCGGGAACATAGGTCCCGAATCGGATTCGCAGATTCCGAATCCCGTTCAGAGCCTTTCCTGGCGACATCGTAATCTGGCCCTAAGTGCTTAGTTCATCCAAAGAGACTGGTCTTGAGGTCCTTCCTGAATTGCGTCAGCGAGGGTGATTTCCTGAGGTGGATGTGCAGGGTGTTCCATGTCTTGGAGGTGAGGTAGGAGAAGGACATTCCTCCGGGTCTGGTCTTGCGGATTCGTGGAACGGTAGCCAGGGAAAGCTGGGTGGAGCGGAGGTGTCTGTCGGGTACGTGGAATGAGAGGTGGTGATTCACGTATGCGGGCCCGACATTGTGAAGGGCCTTATATGCGTGGGTGAGGAGTTTGAAGGTTATTCTTCTGTCGACTGGGAGCCAGTGGAGATCGTGGAGGTGTTGAGTGATGTGGCTGCGCCGGGGGATGTTGAGGATTAGTCTTGCTACGGCGTTCTGGACATTCTAGAGTCTTCAGAGGAGTTTCTGGGTGACGCCGGCATAGAGTGTGTTGCCATAGTCGAGTCTGCTGCTGATGAGGGCATGGGTGACTGTCTTCCTGGATTCAGTGGGGATCCATCTGAAGGTCTTTCCAAGCAGGCAGAGTGTGTTGAAGCAGGACGAGGAGACAGTGTTCATCTGGCGGTCCATTGTGAGCGAGGAGTCCAGTATGATGCAGAGGTTTTGTGTGTGGTTCCTGGGGGTAGAGGGACTTCCTAGAGCAGAGGGCCACCAGTAGTTGTTCCAAGTGGAGGGGAGGCTCCCAGGAGGAGGACTTCTGCCTTGTCCGAGTTGAGCTTCAGGCAGCTGTCCTTCATCCAGGCAGCGATGGCTTTCATTCCTTTGTGGAAGTTGTTCCTGGTGACAGTGGGTTCTCTAGTGAGGGAGAGGATCAGGTGGGTGTTGTTGCGTAGGAAACGATGTTGAGCCTGTGGTTCTTGACGATGGCTGTGAGGATGGGCATGTAGACATTGAAGAGGGTGGGGCTGAGGGAGGAGCCCTGGGGTACTCCGCAGCTGATCTCTGTCGGTTTCGAGAGGTACGGTGGGAGTCTACCCATTGTGTTCTGTCGGTGAGGAAGGAGCAGATCTAGTTGAGGGCCTTGTCTCGGATACCAGCGTTGTGGAGTCTTGTGGCTAGGGTACGGTGGGAGACGGTGTTCAAGGCTGCCGAGAGGTCCAGTAGGACGAGGGCCTCTGTTTCGCACTGGCTGAAGAGGGAGCGGATGCCGCCGGTGGCGATAAGGAGGGCGGTCTCCAGTCGCGGCTCGCAATTCTCGCAGGTGGGGGGTCACGCGGGGTTATCGCGCGGGGGTTACCATGAGGGGGGCTAAAGTAAAATTTTAAACGAAACTTACCTGACCGGTCCCGCGCCGCCTCTGCTCGTGGGCCGGGTCCGAGTTTTCCTGTTCCTGAACAGGAACAGGCATGCTCCCTCCCCTCCTGTGAGCCAATCACAACGCTGCAATGGCAGCGTTGTGATTGGTGCGGAGTCCCGGACAGCGCCCAGCCGGGCTGACCAAACAGTCAGGGTACTCAGAGTGGTGCAAGCCACTCCTCCCCGACTCGCCCGCCCCCCAGGCATATCGTCCCGCCCGCCCCCAATCAGGCATACCCCTGCCTTCTGCTTTCTCGTATTTAAAATACCATTTTATTTTCTGCTTCTCGCACTGCGAGAAAACAGTGGGGCGGCTCTCCTCCGCCCTAATGGAGGAGCCGCCCCTGGCGGTCTTGTTGCTATGATTGCTTCGGAATCCGGATTGGGAGATGTCCAGGACATGGTTGGTTTTGATAAGGTTGGCGAGCTGGGCGTTGATGGCTTGTTCAATGACTTTGGCTAGGGAGGGGAGCAGGGACATGGGCCTGAAGTTCTTGAGGTCCGTCGGGTCCGCTGAGGGTTTCTTCAGGAGGGGGTTGATCTCGGCGTATTTCCAGTCGTCAGGGAAGGTGGCAGTCTTGAGGGAGCAGTTGATGGTTCGGCATAGCTCGGGTGCGATGGAAGAGGCGGCCCTGAGGAAGATGCGGTGCGGGCAGGGGTTCGAAGGAGCTCTGGAGTGGGTACTTTTCATGGCCTTTATCGTGTCGTCCGTGGTAAGTGGGGACCAGATGTGCAGAGTCAGTCGAGAGGGGCCGGTTGTGGTAGTTGCTGTCGAGGTGGGGTGGTCCTGGCTGTCGAAGTTGTCGTAGATTGTCTTGATCTTGTGGTAGAAGAAGGTGCTGAGTCTGTTGCAGAGGTCTTGGGAGGGTGGGACGTCTGTGGCC
Source organism: Calotriton arnoldi (assembly GCA_963921515.1). NCBI lineage: Eukaryota > Metazoa > Chordata > Amphibia > Caudata > Salamandridae > Calotriton > Calotriton arnoldi. The sequence continues at coordinate 1,532,276 of CAWUFW010002609.1, forward strand.
TCGCTGTTGGGTTTGGCGAACTCCTTGATGATGCTGAAGAGTTCTTTGCTATTGTGTGCGTTGTACGTGATTCTGACTTGGAGGGCCTTATTCCTTGTGGTTTTGATGAGGTGGTGGTGAGCGGTGGTGGCTGCTTTGAAGGCAGTGTGGGCTTCCGGGGTTTTGTTGTTCCTCCATGTCTTCTCGAGCCGTCTACAAGTGCATCTGGACTCTTGAAGGGTAGGGGTGAACCAGCTTGCTTTCTTGACGTGTTGTTTGCCAGTGGCTTTCTTGAGGGGGCAAGGGTGTCAGCGCAGTTTGCAATCCATTGGTGGAAGTTGCGTGCTGTGGTGTTGATGTCGGTGGTGATGTGTCATTGAGGAAGGTGGTGAGCTGATTTTCTGTGACTCTGTTCCAGCTTCATCGGGGTGAACGGTGGGCATGCTGGTGTGTGGTGGGTTTGTGAAAGAGAAGTGGATGCAGTGGTGTTCAGTCCAGAGTTTGGTGGTGTGGCAGTAGGAGATGCTGTTTCCTGCGGCGAAGACGGGGTCGAGTGTGTGTCCTGCTGTGTGCATGGGAGAGGTGACTAGCTGTTTAAGTCTTATGTTGGCGATGTTATCAAGGAGAAAGAAGGTGTTGGAATCATTTTGGTTGTCCAGGTGGAAGTTGAGGTCTCTGAGTAGGATGTAGTCAGTGGATGTGAGGGCCTGGGGTGCGATGAGGTCGACAATGGCATCAGTGAAAGAGGCACGGGCACCGGGGGGGTCTATAGACGAGGGTGCCACGGAGGCTGGTTTTCGGGTTGGTCTGGATCTGGACGTGGAGGTGTTCCATGTGGGTCGTTGGTTCATCTGAGTGGATGGTCAGGCGGAGAGATCTTTTGTGGATGATGGCGATGCTTCCTCCTGGCCGGATGGGATGGTCCTTGCGGATGATCTTGTAGCCGTCGGGGATGGCGGTGGCAATGTCTGGTGCTGAGCTGGTGTTCATCTAGGTTTCCAGCAGGAAGGCGATTTAGGGCCAGGCGGAATCGAGGAGATCACAGATCTCTGTGGTGTGTTTGTGGAGGGATCGTACGTTGAGGAGGATGCACTTGAGAGGCTTGGATGCGGTGAGGGTCGGTAGGTTGGGTGAGGGAGCCAGTGTATGGAGGAGGGTGAAGGTGAGGTGGCAGCAGGAGAGCAGGCTGTGGGTGTTGGTTGGCATCGAGAGCTGGCAGTTGTTGTTGCGTACGGGGTTGAGATCATGGATGATGCTGGCGTTGTAGTGGTGGCAGGTTGGAGGACCAGGGTCCCTGGCGCTGGGCGCAGTCGGGTCGCGGACGGGCGCATAATTATAATTTTAACAACTTTTATAAATGAGCATTATTTATTCATTATAATTAATTTCCTACCCACTCTTTACCCATACAAAAACAACACACAATAAACAAAGATTTTTTTAAATATATTACACAATTTACATAATTATCAATTAAATTATTAATATTAATTAAAAACGAATTAATTAATTATAATTAGTTTACTTCCCACCCTATACCCCTACAAAACACACAACCCGCACCTGAAACCTAATTGAAAAAATTATTAATTATACAATTAACATATATAACTATCAATTAAATAATTATTAATTACAAGTTATTTATTAATTAATTATAATTAATTTACTTCCCACCTTATACCCCTACAAAGGACACAACCCACACCTGAAACTTAACTTTACAAAAAAATAATTATACAATTAACATAAATGATTATCAATTAAATAATTAATATTAATTAAAAAGTAATTATTAATTAATTATAATGAATTTACTTCCCACCCTCTACTCTTATAAACCCCACAACCCACTACAGTACTAAAAATATCAAAAAAGTATAAAATTAAATTTCAAAACGACAAAACATTTAAAAACTAAATTAAAAAACATAAACAATAATTATACAAACAATTTCTAACATATACAATTAAAATATGTGCTAAAATACATAAAACTAATTTTAAAATGATAATATTAACAACAATATTTTTGTAAACTATATTAATGATTTGGCTATTGTTAAAATCGATATTACGTACCTTAAAATCGATATTTTTGACAACGATATTCTTGCACACGACATTTCTGTATGACAATATTTCAGACTTGATATTTATGTCTTACAATATTTAATTTTCAATATTTTGCCTAAATACCGATGGCTCGTGACCGCTGGTGACTGCCTGCGTTAGAAAATTGCAAACAGGGAAAGCCAAATCTCGTGCTCACCAGCTCGCATATTCTGGAGCTTCACAGGAGAAATATTCCGCCACACGGTGATTGGCAGAATTTGGCCAGAACTCCACATTAAAGAGTAATTCGGTGGGCGGAATGGAACATTTTGCCCACCAGTTGTTGTTACTCATTTTGGAATACTCTTAACTATCCATGACAAGCTTTATCAGCAATCAGATTCTTAAGCCTCTAATTCCCAGGCACTGACACCCATTTTTCATGGAGTCATAATACCAGAGCATGGTTTTTGAACACACTCTCATGAGGAGGGCCTTTGACGCATTCTTTTGTTAATATTTGCCACCCCCTTGCACTGAATTTTAACCTGTGGCATCTCACTTTGCACTTTACTGCATTATACACTTGAATTCACTCTTTTTCTAACATTATCTCTATACCGCCAGCACTTTTTTTGCCCTAAAAGGGCACACATGTGGCCAACATGAGTCATTATTACAATGTTGTACCAGAGTGATACTACATTGTATAGTAATTGTGACTCCATTTGATCACAGTCTTGTTGGCTGTGTGATGCATGGATATTGCTTATCTTCTTGAGAAGCAATATATCACCTCGTCAATAAAACCCATCAGAAAGAACCTGAAAGGGCTACATACTTTTTGATGACTTTATTACAGTACTTTGAATTGACAGCAACAAAAACAATATGATTGCTCCAATATCTATTGTTATTTATTTGCATATCCGACACCATTTTGGTGAAAGCTATATTGTCATCCCTAGGTAGTGGGGTACATGATGTTGTGGTACCACCTGCTCTTTCCTCACTGCTCGGTATATCATTGATACACCCTGTACTTTGTCTCTAGGGATGTGCAGCGAGTATTAAACATGGCTCCCTTTGTTGAAACTGTCCACCCAAATGCATTTGATTAAGTTTCCTCTTGACACACAGAGAGCATATCATAGCCTATTAATGTGCAACATACACCCAAATCTGCTATCACTTTGGCAGAGTTTCCATTGACTGTAATTTCACAAAAAGGATCATTCTCATTTCCCATACTACAAATCTGCAAAATCAAATCTTTTGGATCACCTTCTCCCATCCTGTCTTAGTCTCAGAGACCGTCTTCAATCTTCTCTTAAATTATATACATTACTAGTACTACCTCTGCACATCCAGGGACAGTGTCCTTTCATCTTACATCTCCTACATATTTGATTATACGCTGGACAACCCTTCTCTGTAGCTATATGTCCTTTCATACCACATTTATAACACATTGTTTCCCTGTCATCCTTTACTTTTTTTACTTTTGTCATCTCTATATTTCTTATTGTAATATTCTTGTATTGACATTAATTCTTATCCTCCATTTGTCCCAAAACTTGAATATTTGTGTGATCATAAACACCTATTCCCAATTATTTTGACATATTTTGAAACATCTCTACAAGTTTATTCTAAGGTTAAATCCTTAGTCAGTAGCTATTTTTCATGTGTGAATCTACTAGCTAACTTTTGGCCAATTTGATCTTTTAACATTTTGTCTAAATTACAAGTTGCGGCTTGTGACTTTAGTGCTGCTACGGAATCGTCAAAGGATTCTCCTGGCATCTGACCCCTTCCATTAAATCTATGTCTTTCTACAGCTTCATTCTTTTTCTTCCCATACTTCACATCTAATTTCATTAATGCTTCTTCATATGGTTGTATGGCATAACCACGCATTCATTTTCCACGCGTTCCTTAACAACGAGGGCGGAACTACGAATGCATCTGTACCACGCATTCCATTTACAGCACAAGTCATTTCAACAACTTGCCTTAGGGGGGTGCTGGACTTTGGAATAGTATAATTTACTATTCCAACTCCAGTCACCGTAATAGTAGGGAAAGCGTTGGACTTTAAAGTGCAACGCCGCTTGACCTAACGCATGTCGTTGTAACAACTTGAGTTGTAAATGTAATGCGTGGTTCAGACGCATTCGTTATTCCGACCACGTTTCAAAGGTAACGCGTTATTCGGCGTTCGTAGTATTTGCCGTTTCCCTCTTCATATTAATCTACCTCATCTCCACTATCTACCTAATGGTGAGGGAAGATGTTTCAGTATCTTGATGCCTTCAGCTCCTAGACAATGTTTGAGAATTGCTAACTTTCTTTTTATTGTAAATATGTCCCATCCTATGGCTCTCCCTCCATTCTAAAAGGTGAATAACACCCACCCCTGCTTGTTGCAAACTTTGCTGCCAATTTCCACACAGTTAAGTGTGCATCAAAGAGGAGGATGGATGGCAACCATTCTCTATGACCCAATGCTTATGCAAATGCAATACTTCATGAGTGATAAAGGAAAGCCACCCAAACATCCCTTACTGTTCTAAGCATTGGGAAGACAACTAAAACCAGTGACAAATAGAAACTGTTTCGGGTCACAAGACTGGACAAGTTGCACTTACCTGTTACTAAAGTGCCAGTATTTGATGGCTTTTCTTTGGGACCTCCCGAGTCTGGAATTTGTGATGTTCGAGACTTAAAGGATGCGTTTGGTGGATTATGACACCCTAAGAGGGTGGCACAGTTCTGAGTGACAGGCGCTCAAAGCGCATGCTTGTGACTGGGGAGAATGAGGGTGAGGGATAGAGGTGTCTTCAGTGGTTCAGTACCAGCTTCACATGTATTGGTAATTCCTCAGTCAGATACCTGCACACATCCTTCCATTATGGCCTAAATAAAGGACATAGAAGATAGTTATTAAAAGGCAATACCACAACCCCTCTCCAATCCATGGCTTACCAGGTTCTCAGTAAGAAATTGCAGTTAAAAGTACAAGAGTAGTAGTACACCTGTGGCTACCTAGATAGCCTGAGGTCTTGGAAGAGGATTAATTGAGATGTGGCAGATATGAAGCCAACAGGATAGCACACGAGGTGGAGAGCCATACAACTAAGCAGTTGCGTGGCAACTGACCACTGTTACTGACAGTTCTTACATTTCTCTGGATGTTCCCATTTTCCCTCGAAGTTTTACACTACTTGGTCTCTTGTTGATCTTGGTCTGGAATGCCCACCTAATACCTTTCGGCCTTCGCCACCACTGACCAGCCTTCCAAATCCTCCAATACCACTTCTTTCTGCTCTTTGCTTGCCGTGTCTGTCTCTTGACTCTGTTGATCCTGTGCCTACCATTACCCTTGATTCTGATAGAAGTGCTTTAAACTTGCTGTGCAGGCCCTAGAAGCTTTGACAACTGACATGCCAACCTGTATGCCCATTGCTGGTTCCATTCCTGAAGTGCTAAGTGTCATGTTTCAAGAACCATCCAGCTCTGATATGTCTAAGCCCAGAAATCAAGCCAACCTGGGAACTACCTAGCTACCATATCAAAATGCCAGTCAGAAGAAGCTAAGTGGCAGTACCCACTTCTGGACTCCAGAGTTTACCTTGAAAGTATGTGGCCAACACAAGCCAAGACAGTGTCTTGCCAAGCCCATCATGAACTCCATTTAGAAGGGAACAATTACAGCTAAGGATGGGGTTATTGACTGGTACAGAGTAGGAACATTTTTGGGATAATATTCAATCATGCGGAATATACATTTTCAAATGGCCTCAATTTCGTATGGTCTTGACCTTGACCCCTAAGCCCTTGACCTGATAGGGTTTGAATCAACAGATGCTAGCTTGCAAAGATTGGAACTCACAAATGCCACACATAAGAACTGGCAGATATATTTACTATCTGAAACAAAAAGGACGAACCCTCAATGTGGATGTGGTACAATCACTGGTTATGTTAGTACGTGGACCCACTAGGTTTCTTTAAAGACCCTCACACACCAACCTAGTTGGTGTCATGCGTCATCATTGAGGTCCCAACCGGGTAGCCGAATGCCGCCCGGTTGTGCTACGACGCCTGATTACAGCGGAGCTGGTTGGTGTATATGTGAGATGTGATGTAAATTAAAATATCTCTGAGAATCCTTGCCTGTAAACTTTTATTAGTGGCGGCTCAGGATATGGTTAAAAATAAGTGTGGTGCAACTAGAATTGTTATCCCTAGCTGACTAAGTGTGTGGTCAACATGTTTCAGCCCACAATGGGAAGTACGAGGGGCTTTCTTCAGGACCGTGTGGTGAAAAAAGTGAGTGGCAAAGTGAGTAGTGCCACGTGAAAGGAGTAAAATGGTACCTACACACGCGCTAAGGTGTGTGGACTAAATGTCTCCGTACTTACGGACACAAAAAACACTATGTGTGAAATTGGGCAGCCGATCGGGACTCGGGAAGGGTCACATCCGATGACCGAATTTGGTATCGAGAAGGAACCTGACTGAGAACCTAGTGCGGTATCCCTGCATCCCGCACTAGGATCCTCCAGCCCGGATGCAGGGATACCGCACTAGGTTCTCAGTCAGGTTCCTTCTCGATACCAAATTCGGTCATCGGATGTGACCCTTCCCGAGTCCCGATCGGCTGCCCAATTTCACACATAGTGTTTTTTGTGTCCGTAAGTACGGAGACATTTAGTCCACACACCTTAGCGCGTGTGTAGGTACCATTTTACTCTTTCACGTGGCACTACTCACTTTGCCACTCACTTTTTCACCACACGGTCCTGAAGAAAGCCCTCGTACTTCCCATTGTGGGCTGAAACATGTTGACTACACACTTAGTCAACTAGGGATAACAATTCTAGTTGCACCTCACTTATTTTTAACCATATCCTGAGCCGCCTCTAATAAAAGTTTACAGGCAAGGATTCTCAGAGATATTTTTAATTTACATCACATCTCACATATACACCAACCAGCTCCGCTGTAATCAGGCGTCGTAGCACAACCGGGCGGCATTCGGCCACCCGGTTGGGACCCCAATGATGAAGCATGACACCAACTAGGTTGGTGTGTGAGGGGTCTTTTAAACAAACCTAGTGGGTCCACGTATTAACATAACCAGTGATTGTACCACATCCACATTGAGGGTTCGTCCTTTTTGTTTCAGATATCATTATACCGGGGATACGGACGCACCCCATTTTTCCCTTGCTCTCTCATTATTTAGTCAGATATATTTACTAACCAAAATTTTTAAATGAGGATCTAGATCCTCACAACAGAGACTTTAGTTGTGGAAGATTTCTTCTAATTTCTTCTAACTCTGAAGATATCAAATATAATTGTGAGTGTAAATAATCCATGTTGATAAGACTGCACTACATTTAGGATTTGTTTCTGCCCATGTATAACGAAAGCTTCTTACTTACAAAATATATATATTTGAGGACACTACAATAGAGCTTGAAATGATTGCTTCTATCTTTTCTGTCCCTAAACCATTCTTTCTAACTCTCCATTCAACATTCCATAACTTGTCTTAAAAACCTTTTAAATCATAACCTACCTTATAGTCACAATTAAAGTGACCACTTAATGATGCTTAAACAGTAGCTCTCCTTTTTTTATATAATCAGATAAAGAAAGAAGTACAAAAGAAAAAATGGATATGCCTCTAACATCCAGTGACCTCTCATTCTGACTTGATCCGTCGGCTTCTTCTTGGTCAGGAACATCTTGTGAAATGTCGGGTGGTGGAGTAGACTGACTTTGGGACATTCGATTGTCATCTGGAGATGTCAGTTAAGATTCTGACTGTATGGAGAATATGTTTGTTAGACAATGCAAATGAGACACTTTTCTGATAATATTTTTTTCTGAAGATGTTTCAGAGACCACTTTTTCTTTTACTTGTCTTACTTGCAGTGGAGTACTTCTGAAAGCAGCACCAGTTTATTTATTTTTTTAAGTTGTTTCTTATGTACCCAATCTCCTGGTCTGATGGTTGCACTTTGTTTTACATCAGCACACTCTTTCATTTGCTGTTTTGCAATTTGGTATAGTTTCACAGTATAGTATCATGTTCGAACATTTTCTGCAGTCAACTTGTGGGAGTCTAGACTTCCTGACATAACCACAAGTGAGTACAGAAGGGGATTTACCAGCTGAAACATGTGGAGTCACTCTATAAGGCTCTATAATGATGTAAACTTGATGCTCAGACTGATGCTTTGACATGTGTCAGCTTTGTGCAGGGCTCTAAAATTCCATGGAATGTAGTGTAGTTCCTATTTCCCTAATAGGCTCTGCGCATTGGAATAATATAACCTATAGGTTTGACATAGGACTAAGGTCGGTATGTCCCTATTGATTATATTAAACTTAATTACCTGTGCCAGCTAGCTCAGAGGCCACTAGAAACTCCTTGAGAACAAGAAGGGAGTAGTTTCTGGCAACCGAAAAACATGACAACTTTGTTTCCCTTTAGAAGCGGAACATGTCTCAGAATCGTGGAAACAATAGATAACAGTTTCACTCATTCAATCGTGCATGCTTAGTTTCTACAGAGTTACACAGAAAGGAAAGACGGGCGTTTCAATAAAAAGGGTTTTATTGAACAGTCTTGTTTCTCGTGTAAGAGATATGTGCTGTTATGATCACAAGACAGTATGCAAGATAAATAATGTACAGCGTAAGCAGTAGAAATAAATAATACTGAGCTAGCATTATCTTTTAGCATATATTCACGTACATAAATAACATGAGCTAAGAATGCGAGTACTCATACGATGCGTCTCTAAGCTAGTTCTACCCCAGTGTACCTAACCTAGTCTAGGTGTAGGGAAGAGTAGAAGTAGGTGGAGTATTCTCTAGTATGGTAGACTAAGAGTATGTTAAGTCTAGTATGCCAAGAGTCCCTCTAGGATCTAGTCAGCTCCATACCTTGAGAATGAGAGAGGTGGGAATCTCCTGCCGGGTCTGGAACTCTAACACCTGCGAAAGGAGTCAGAACAATGGAAGCTGGATTCGTCTGCGTGCAGGAATGACAGCGTCTTCTCAGTGCGTCAGGCCGGGATACGGGCTCCTCTGAAGTCGAGGTCTCCTCTAACTTGCTTGGGCAAGGGAAGGTATATTTATACCTGGTAGGTGTCGAGGAATGTTAGCATTGACGTGAAGTCGGACATAGGAAGACGTCAGGAATGAACCCTTAAGGTATAACGGTTCATACATAATAGATGAGTTCTTGGAGAAATCAATAGTCCTGTGCTAGTGGAACTCCCGAAGCTTAAGGGTCTGGTTTCTAAGAACTCGTTGTGACGTTAGGGTGGACGGATGTCGGTGACCATGCCTGTATTTGGAGTGCACGGTTAATGCCTAAATAAGGACAGGGATTCTATGCCTATATAAGGGCAAGGCGAATTGTGCCTATATAAGGACATGATTCAGGAAAACCTATATACAGACCCCTAAAGCGGAATACAACACCCACTCCATCTTCGAGTGAACGATAATACTAAATGCTAAACATTTAAATGCTAAACATAAATTTGAGTACCACATATTACTAAAAACATTTCTAAAAGCATTTTTAAAAGAAGCTTAAAAACTGTTGAAATGCCATAGGTACTGTACATTTAAAGCAGTGTTTTCATTCTAAGCATATAACGGAAGTGGAATGCAACGTGAATGAAACAGTAATATATACATATGATGAAATGGTCGATAAGTTCTTACAATCAAAGCCATTTGTATATCATGGAAGTAAATGAAATTGTAGACAAGTAAGGTGACAATGTGTCCCTGGAAGTATTCAAAGAAGTCTGTTTTATAAGGCTAGTTCTACTGTAAGCAGATTGTTCATTTGCCATGTCATTTAAAAAAAAGAAAAAGTTCAATTCTGGGAAAAGTTCCAAGTTTGAAAAATACGAAGGCCAAATGTCATTGTTGCCCTGGTACACTGTGAGCCGAATCAAAGTCAGTGTAGGGGTCTGGCGTAAACATTAGATCATCTATTTCCGTAGCCAAAATATCGTCCACCGAAGTCGGTGACATTTGGAACACCTCGTTCAGAATGTTAATTGCACAGAGATGAGAAACATCGCCTTCAGCAGAAGATGCAACGTTCACGTCCGTTGTTACCTGTGTGCCCGTTGATCCATCTCGTACCTCAGCAGCAGCCGGAAGCGTCTGTGAGATCTCAATGAATGCCGCCATCAGGATTGGAAGCCTCTGGGGACAACACACAGCATGGGCCGTTATCGGGTCCAGCAGAGTATCGATATCCGTTGGCATGACTGATGGGAGTGTTAGACAGGTGTCTAGCACGCATTCTTCACCGCAAAACAGGCAGCGTAGAACAGGTAAGATGCAATCTTGCCAGATTGGTCTGAATGACAGGAACCAAGTTGTATTAAATCCCCTTAGACGAGGCATGCCCAAAAGCTGTACTATTCGCTCACGGCATTTCCGTTCAAGGAGGGCTTTCTCCACATCGCTCGGAGTGATGTTGGCGAAGAGGCTTGCCATAGCGTAGTAGGAGGAATAGAAACAGAATTCCTGCAACAAGTGCTAGAATTAACGGCACACCACCAAACACCGAATGTGCGAAGTTTGGGATGATTCCGAGGACAGCCTGGAAAGGTGCTAATAGTCCGGAACAGATGGTCTTAAATACATGTACAATTCCGCTTGTATCTGACATGTTAAAGATACGTCCTATCATTTCTACGAAATGTATAGGGCAGTTTGTACTAATTAAAGCTTGTATCTCAGCCGAATTCCTTGCAACTTGTAGATCATAGGTTTCTTTGGCCGAGGTCAAAGGCACTGATTGTTGTATAAGCATGGCTTTCATTCTGCTTAAAGTATCAAATCGTATAAAAGAGACATTCAACGAAGGCCATAGAGGCGACTCCCTGACTGTGTCTATTGGGGCAAACAATACTTGCATACAGCAAGTGACCCTGGAGTTGACCGTTACTAGATATGGGATGCCTGGCAACATGCCACAGCAACTCTGATCATTCAACATGAGGTAACTCCCATTAGAAAGTTGTCCAAACGTTGGATTAATCACAGCAGCTGGTGTACCCTGCTGGTGGCAGGACAAGTTTGCCACAGAACCATTACAAGCCCCGTGTAAAGAAATGTCCTGACAAATCAGTGAACCGCTTAGTGCACTTTCACAGTGTGTACCGCTTAGAAACACTTCACGATCCCCACTCCAACATCTATAGGTGTAAGGTAAATTCCAGGATGTCTTAATGTATTCTTTACCCAACCTTTCATATTTGCCTGCTTGCATCTGTTTAAGGCAATACTGAAACTGGAAAGTAGTCACAGGTAGACTAATTTTGCCATGAATAAGCCATTCTGTAGCTGGTTTTTCTGCCACTGTGAATGGTAACTTTTCAAGTTTTTCAATGCTCAGTACTGTATACTTTGCTCCCCTTTGTGCCAGTTCGATCTGTTTATCAGTTAGATTGTATTCTGCAAACAGAGCCGACGTGTTGATAAAACGCCAAGGCACATAGCCCGCACGCAAAGATTGCAGCGTCCAGCTTAATAACATAATAGAACGTAACTGAGACTGGCCTTGCTGTAACATGGCTAAATCTTGTTCCAGTATGTCGATAGCAGAGGATACAATACTGTCCAATGAATAAATTCTGGAGGACAAAGTTGTTAACCCATTGTCGACCACAGAGAGAGTTTTCTCTAAATTAATACGATCAAGTTCACGTATTCGTTCTGCGGCCTCCATCTGTGACACCTTCCATGCTTCATTATAAGCAGCATAAATGCCGGCATATATGAAACGTTTTTGACGCGGTTTTCTTGGTCCAAGCAAGAATTCCCTAAGGTCTGCGTCTTCTTTAAGTAAAGATAAGTGTTGTTTCACATCCTTAAGTGTAGATTTTTGCAGCCAATCGAGGCATAATTTTCCTACACTGTATGTTGTTACTACCCCCGGATGCTGTCTTTGGATGTATCTTGGGTCTGGCCTGTGAATAGAAAACCCCTGTGTTTTATTCAGGAATCTGTCTTGACAGTTGTTTGTGTCTGTGGGCCAGATCAACCATTTTCTCCAATCAGGATTTGTTCTGTTGAGTTTTAGTATGGTGTCAACTGTAACCGCTGCCTGTGTATAGTTATCACTTGCAGGTGTTGGTACAGAAGGATTTTTCATGTCTTTAATCTTGGCTAACCCAAGGCAAGACATTTGTTGGACCGTGTCATTCAAAAACATTATTTGTTGAGGGATGATACAGGCTCTAAATAAAGCTTCTATCCCCTGCACTTGCCAATCTTTAGTACCCCAGACAGATTTTGTGTCTATTGTGTCTTTCCATAAGTTGAAACCCTGTCTAGACAGTTGGGCAATAAATGCTGCAGAGTAGATCTGTTTTGTATTAGTTAACATAATTTTCAGTCCTGTTTTGTTTACATTTTTATAGTAAAATGTTATCTGGATCAGATGTATTGTATCCTGAAAAATATGGAAACTTCTTAGCAAATGTTTTTGAACTACCTTTTGGTGGTGTAGGACAATGCTCCCATTGGTTAAACATAAACACATTTCTAGGTGTTGCAGATTTATGCAAAAAATGATGACCATAGTGGTTATAGCAATACAGCTGTTCATAGTCTGATGAACCCTCTAAATATTCATTATTAGAAAATGCAGCAGATTTTTCTAGGTCAAACATCATATTATTCACAGTTTCAAAGTCCCAATCATCAGAAAAGGTACTGGATGAAACAAAATCACTTAGTGAGATCTTAAATAAATGTGGAATGTTCAAATGTTCCGTCGGGCCAAAAATATCGAAATCTGTTTTGTCCCACACTATACCATCCTGTATAGGAACGGCTGTGATGTTCACTGCAGACAAGTCTCTTGTTTCACGATGGGATGATTTGTGAGGTTTCAAAAGTAAGTTCACTTCTTTTCTTTCAATGTCCAAATGGATGTATCTCCCATTTATAAGCACGCTCATAGTCATAACCAAAGCTAGCCAAAACAGGAAGAAAAATATTCCAGAAATAACCCAAAGTTCAATAAGTCTTTTTCAAAAAATGTAAAAAGTCTTGTACTTGCTGTTTAAAAGTTTTTGATGCTGGCGACGTCTCGGGCTCACTTGGATCCTCAGAAAACGTATCAAAGTTAATGAAGTAGCCAGAAGCAGTTCTGTCAATTGTTGGAATTGCATCAGGATTTGTAGAAATCGCTGGGACCAGTTGATCACTTGTTACATTGGTGTAGACAGGTGTATTTGGACGAACTGTTACTTGTGTTTCAAGAGGGATGAGTTCCATAGCATTGTTGCTCAGTCCTTCATCTGTTACTGCTGAATTCTCGATGGTTATCAGTCTTTCAGTCTGAACCTCTTGGATAGTAGCGAGAGGAGTGTGTCTGCTACTAGGTCGGAGTCCACGAGGCCTACTATTTAGTATTGGCCACATACTGTGGTTTGATGAGGTCGATGGACACAAATCTTTTCTCCTTTCTTCCAGCAAGGGGCGGCAGAAGTACTGTTCTTGTTCCGTGTACGGCTAGGACAGGTACTGGTTGTCTGTATGAAGGTCCAAATTCCTTCTTGTCCGCAATTTTCTCTCTGACTAGATCCCCAACTTTTGGAATCCAGACCGGCCTTGTTGGGACCGCCGGTTTTTCCCCAGTGGTGGTTGGTTGCAGGAATACGTTGCTTTGTTTCGTTCTTAATTCGTTTAAGTCCTGTAAAACAGCCAAACGATCTTTGATATCAAAGGGTTTATTTTCCACCACTGTGCCACTGCTTTCCAGATCTGGCACCCACATTCTTGTCCCAAATAGGACCTCATATGGAGTGACCCCCCTAGAGAACTTCTTGGCAAGTTGTTTAATGAGCGTTGGACCCCATAAAGATGTTTGACCCACCCATCACCCGAACCTAATACCCTAGCTGTTATAGACTGCTTTATGTCCCGGTTTTTCCTTTCCACAACAGAATTTCCCTCAGGATGAAACGGAGAGGAGTACCGCAATGCAACGCCCAGACTGGCCATGGCGTCTTTGTAAGCCCGAGAGCTAAACGCAGGGCCCTGGTCAGAATGTAGCGTGCCTATTGCGTATGTGCCGATAAAGACTCGCAAATCTTTTATATCAGTTCGAGCGTCAGCCGAGCGCTGAGGCCATATCCATAGGAACCTAGAGCAAGAATCCACTGCAACCATGATATATTTATAGTTACCGTCCCTTTGCAAGGGACCGCAGTGGTCCAGGTAAACACAAGCTAATGGTTTGTCTGAAATTAACAGGGGTGTCTGCGCAGGACGTTTCACTGTGGAGACTTTCATCTGTTGGCAAATTTCACATTCCAGAACATAGTTCTTGGTCTGCTTCCTAATGCCAGGACACCAATATCTTTGTGTTAGTAAAGATAGTGTTGCACAAAATGCCTGCATGGGCAGAGGCTATCCCTTCGTGTGCTGCTAGGATTAGTCCTAATCTGCGTTCCTTGTTTGGAATTACCCTATCCCCCACTCCAGGGATTCGAGCAAAAAGAACGTTGTTCGCATCAATTACATATGAGTACTTGTGTGGAAACTTTTTTGGTAACGCTGCACCACTGCCTTTGCTCATAGCATTGACAGCCAACATTATCTCACTGTCTATTTTCGTTTTTGAACGAGTGATCGCAGCTACGGAAGCCGTCTGAACAGCCCCCTTTGCGGCTTCGTCAGCCAATGAATTCCCTGCAACGTGAACGCCATCACGTTGATGACTCAGTGTATGGATCACGTGAGCCTTTGGTAGTTCGCTTTTAACTGAACTACTTGTTCCCAAAGCGTTTTATGCTTTATTGTGCCACCTTTTGCATCTTTGAACCCGTTTTCAAGCCAAGTTTGTATATATTCATTATACGACTGAACACAGTAGAAAGAATCGCACACTATTAGTGTGGGGAATTCTCGATCTGTACTTTCAAGTGCCAGTTTGAATGCTTGTAGTTCAGCTCGCTGAGCTGTGCAATCTCCTAGAGACTGGGTTTTTGTGACCAGAGGTCTGAATTTGCCATCGTGCATGCGACCTTTAACGATTGCGCACGCTGCACTGTAAGCTTGCTTACTCCCTGTTGCGGGTTGTGCGGATCCGTCAGTGTAAATTATGAATTCGTACTGATCGAGAGGCAGAATCTCAGTGGGCAGAGGACATTCATGTTCATATTGCAGGAATGCTTGTGTTTTTAAATCGGGATCAAAAACATATTCAACATCTGTTGCAGCAAGAGAATTAACCCATTGTATCCATCTTGGATGTAATGCTTTAGCATTTGGAATGCTCGCTTTTGTTACCGCCTTTAAGGCCGGTACTGGGGTTACGATAATAATGCGTTTCCCTTGGGCTAGAGCTCTTTCTTTTGCTACAGCGGTTTGAACTGCTGTCAGAATTTTTTCTGTTGAAGTGAAGCGCATTTCTGCTTGTGTATACAAGTGTGATTTGTATGCAATTGGTACTTTTTCACCCTCATTAAATGTTAAGTAGGTGAATCCGCATTGACCCGAGATTATTCGGATCACTAAATTGCGTTGACTTACGCGTGTTTGTAAGTGATTTGTTGCTAAGATGTTAGCTTGGAGTGAACGCAAGATTTCTGTGTGTTCCTGTGTCCAGTTTTTGATTGAAAAATCGGGTTTGATTAAAATTAAAAGAGGTTTAACCCTTTCTGCGTAATTTAGAATGTATGTTCTTCAAAAATTTAGGAAACCCAGGATGGATTGTAAATTTGTCAGCGTCTTTGGAGGTTGGAGCAGCGCACACCTACCTAAAAAGTTAGCTGCCAAGCTCTTGCCTTCACTTGAAAGCTCAGATCCTAGAAACAGGACATTGAGATGGGCAATTCTGGACTTTTTGAAGTTGAATTTGTAGCCCTCAGAGGCGAAGCCCAGTATAATGGTGCTCACCCTGTTCAAGTGTTTATCCAGGTCATCGTCTGTCAGATAGATGTCATCGACATATGACAATGCCTCATTGTCATAAATTTGTAGTAACTCCGTTACTCTCGCTGAGAATAACCCCGGGCTGTTCTTGAACCCTTGTGGGAGTCGACAAAATTGACGCTGGGTCCCCATTATTGAGAAAGCTGTTAAGTACCTGCTTCCAGGTGCTATGTTTTGACAAAAGAAACCATTTGAGATATCCAATGTGGTGTTGTATTTTTTACGCACAATGTTATTCATTAATGCTGTACTATGTGCATTTTGCACTGCAAATGTTTTTGAACAAGTGTTTAAGTGTCTGTAATCCAAAACTAGACGATAGGTATTGTCTGGTTTGGAGACAGGAAACAAAGGATTGTTCATTGAAGAGGTGCATGTTTCAATCACCCCCTGGTATTCAAGTTGATCTAAGATCTCCCTGACCTGTTTTTTAGCTTCTTGCTTTATTGGGTACTGCCTTTGTGCAGTAGGTTCATTTTTCAGATGTATTTTATGGTGAGGTGAATCCTCATCCCATCCTACATGATTTTTGTATAATGCTGGGGCCTGGGCAACTGCCCATTTCCTGGCATAAGTATATTTTAGGTGAATTGGAATATGGTTAGAGAAGGCAGGCATAATAATGTCCTCGCCATGTGGGCACTCCCTGACAAATTGTGGTGGCCAGTCTTTTTCTGCTAGAAGTATGTCATAGCCCCTTGAAAGTTTTTCCCAAAAAAGTGCTTTCACCTGTCTAGGTATGTCTCCCTCCATCCGGAGTGTTATTTCATATAACTTTTGTGGAGTACTAACCCTGGTGTCTACAGTCTCAACTGTAATGTACTCATTCAAGTCCACTATCTCCAGAAGTTCCTTCAGGTTCTGGCGAGCTATGGGACTTCTGCTGCACTGTCCAGCATTGTCTGAGCCCATTCTCCGTTCTTGAGTTGTGTTCTCAGTATCCTCGGCATGTCTGACCTTCAGACCTGCTACCTTCTTCTTTGAGAATTGAGGTTTTGATTTGTTTTTCGGAACGTGTTTGTCGGCTTTCGATTTCACGCTTTCTTCTCTATGTTCTGACCGTCCTCTTCTTTCCGATGTCTGTGACGAGATCTGAAAGGTACGAGAGGAACGTGTATCAGTATCTTGATACCTGTCAGGCTTTTTCAAATTATCCCTATTACTGAGGTTATACCTCCTTTCAGAGGGCTCCTTTTGAGGAGACCTACCTCGGGATTGAGAACGTTTCTCTGAAATATTTTTATTAGTTTCCCACTTCTTTAGTTTTGGCTTCACTGGTCTTCCACCCAAACTATCTCTGCCTAATTCTGCATATGATTGTTCTATTATTCTGGGTAGCTCAGTTTGATGTTCTGTAACATCGTATTCCCTTAATCGTTGGCGGATCGCCACTGCTGCTGCCTCCCCTTTAATATAAGATAATATTATTGTTGAGACCTGGTCGAAATGTTTCAGTAATTTCATACCTAAATTTAGAGCAGGCTCTGCCCCGTATTCGTTTTGAATTTGTTTCAGGACATCTGGTATTACTGCAATTGATGGAATACCATGTGTTTTAGTATAGATGGCAGCAAAGACTGAGCCCCAAGTGGTACAGTCTTCCAGTTGTGGTGTGATCCCCATCGGTAAACAGATGGTTAGGATTCTGTGTTTCTCATAAGGGCTTCTATTTGAGTAATTTTTTGAGCTATCCAAAATAGAACTTGCTCACGTTTTGTGGGCATTTTTCCCATGACTGCGTATAGAGTCTGTGGTGTAATTTTTAGTGTATTCCCCTGTTGAGGAGTTTGATTTGGAAGTGTCAATGGTGGTTGGACTGTGAAAGTCTGCATGACATATTGGACTAATTGTCTGTAGATTTTTATTAACTCTGTAAGTTGAGTAAGTAGTTCCTCGTCTGACATTATTTCTATGTCAGGATGAGGTGTGTAGCCGGCTAGAATCGGCCATGTTGCTCCTGGTCTACCTAGTGGACCGAGCCTGGTTATGTTTTTGTGATGTTTTAGGGAGCCTTTAAACCAGAGCTGATGCTCCTGGTATGTTAGTAGAATTTCAATATCCTCGAAAGGAATATATTCCTCTGGTGGATCATCTTCTTTGTAGAAGTGAAACAGTCTTGTTACTGAATTTGATTCAGGAAATATGACCCATGAATAGAATACCTCTGTCTGAAAGGATTCGTGTGCCTCTATCACGAAAACTGCTCTACCGCCTCTTGGCGGTAGGCCGTGTTTTATAAGTTTTAGAGTGATGGCTCTTCTTAAGTTTGGATTGATGTCTATAACACCCTCCTCAGGTTCATTTAAACCTGTAAAGTTAAAAACTGGTATGGCTGGGTCAGCCACAGCTCCACCGTTTCCGGTGTTATTGTCCCCGTTTATGGACATTTTTTGTTTTTTGAAAAATGTAGAACAAGTTTCAAGGAAACAAAAAGATAAGGTGCACAATAATTTGGAACACTGTATCCTCCAACGTTGAACAAACCAAACAACTACTATATAGGGTGCTTCCCTATTTAGTTATGGCGGATATTTAACCCTACCCACTCCAGACGTCTTATGGAGTATGTGAGTAGGGGTCTCTGAGAAAAGCACGAATGAGTTACTCAGTATCTAGCGTTAAATTACTGCCTTACCAAACCGTTGGGCGCCATGTAGTGTAGTTCCTATTTCCCTAATAGGCTCTGCGCATTGGAATAATATAACCTATAGGTTTGTCATAGGACTAAGGTCGGTATGTCCCTATCGATTATATTAAACTTAATTACCTGTGCCAGCTAGCTCAGAGGCCACTAGAAACTCCTTGAGAACAAGAAGGGAGTAGTTTCTGGCAACCGAAAAACATGACAACTTTGTTTCCCTTTAGAAGCGGAACATGTCTCAGAATCATGGAAACAATAGATAACAGTTTCACTCATTCAATCGTGCATGCTTAGTTTCTACAGAGTTACACAGAAAGGAAAGACGGGCGTTTCAATAAAAAGGGTTTTATTGAACAGTCTTGTTTCTCGTGTAAGAGATATGTGCTGTTATGATCACAAGACAGTATGCAAGATAAATAATGTACAGCGTAAGCAGTAGAAATAAATAATACTGTGCTAGCATTATCTTTTAGCATATATTCACGTACATAAATAACATGAGCTAAGAATGCGAGTACTCAAACGATGCGTCTCTAAGCTAGTTCTACCCCAGTGTACCTAACCTAGTCTAGGTGTAGGGAAGAGTAGAAGTAGGTGGAGTATTCTCTAGTATGGTAGACTAAGAGTATGTTAAGCCTAGTATGCCAAGAGTCCCTCTAGGATCTAGTCAGCTCCATACCTTGAGAATGAGAGAGGTGGGAATCTCCTGCCGGGTCTGGAACTCTAACACCCTGCGAAGGGAGTCAGAACACTGGAAGCTGGATTCGTCTGCGTGCAGGAATGACAGCGTCTTCTCAGAGTGTCAGGCCGGGATACGGGCTCCTCTGAAGTCGAGGTCTCCTCTAACTTGCTTGGGCAAGGGAAGGTATATTTATACCTGGTAGGTGTCGAGGAATGTTAGCATTGACGTGAAGTCGGACATAGGAAGACGTCAGGAATGAACCCTTAAGGTATAACGGTTCATACATAATAGATGAGTTCTTGGAGAAATCAATAGTCCTGTGCTAGGGGAACTCCCGAAGCTTAAGGGTCTGGTTTCTAAGAACTCGTTGTGACGTTAGGGTGGACGGATGTCGGTGACCATGCCTGTATTTGGAGTGCACGGTTAATGCCTAAATAAGGACAGGGATTCTATGCCTATATAAGGGCAAGGCGAATTGTGCCTATATAAGGACATGATTCAGGAAAACCTATATACGGACCCCTAAAGCGGAATACAACACTGGAGATGTCAGTTAAGATTCTGACTGCATGGAGAATATGTTTGTTAGACAATGCAAATGAGACACATTTCTGATAATATTTTTTTCTGAAGATGTTTCAGAGACCACTTTTTCTTTTACTTGTCACACTTGTAGTGGAGTACTTCTGAAAGCAACACCAGTTTATTTATTTTTTTAAGTTGTTTCTTATGTACCCAATCTCCTGGTCTGATGGTTGCACTTTTTGCACGTTGTTTTACATCAGCACACTCTTTCATTTGCTGTTTTGCAATTTGGTATAGTTTCACAGTATAGTATCATGTTCGAACATTTTCTGCAGTCAACTTGTGGGAGTCTACACTTCCTGACATAACCACAAGTGAGTACAGAAGGGGATTTACCAGCTGAAACATGTGGAGTCACTCTATAAGGCTCTATAATGATGTAAACTTGATGCTCAGACTGATGCTTTGACATGTGTCAGCTTTGTGCAGGGCTCTAAAATTCCACTGGCCCACTTGCTATGGCGGGCCAGATTTAATCAGGAGGACGAGCTATTTTTAGGGCCTACCCGCCCATTCTGGCGAGCTGACAACAGGTGTTCTGCTTGCTCACAGAATGAATGAGCAATAAAGATGCATTAAAATCTTCTACATTTACTTTTCTTTCTATGATTGAAGTTAGAGGATTTTGTAAAGTGAACTGTGGGACAATCGTGCTGTGCAAAGCATGTGAAATGAAAGTCTATAAGATTTCAGGCTTTTTCTCTAACACAACACTGAAATAGCTAACAGGTGAACTGTTCAAACATTTCAAATATATTTCACTAGTAATGAAGACACATTTTTGTAATTCTGTGGTAAAAAAAGATTCTTATACGATCAAAACAAACCAGAACACTTTACTTGATGATGTGTAAATTTGAAGTATTTTTGCTCAAACCCAATTTCCAAACATTGTTTATGCTCTATATAGTTTTATCAGTAAAACTACATGTTAATGGGAAAGTTTTGTGGCCGTTTCAATGGAAAATGTGCTATCTGTAAATGACAGTGCACTATCATATCATGCTTTAGTAATGTATTTGTGAAAAGTGAGTTTTTAAACATGAACTGGGAAATATTCCCGCTCCTGCCCAGATGACAATGCTATTAGTGAACTAAGAGGCAAACCTGGGATCATGGGTACCCTATATGTGGGCTTGATTCTTATTATATACGGAGCAAATGTTTAGTCTAGTAAATAAAAAGAGTTTATGTACTGCAGAAATAGTGAACTTGCATATTTGAAGGTGCTCTCTTATGTGATAATGAAGAAAAAGGCGGCTTCATCGGACAAAATATTTGCGTGGGATCACACAATTTGAGACCAGGTCACGGGTCAAGTACATTACAGTTAGGTTGAGTGGATAGTTCAAGTTACTAGACCTGCAGGTCAAGTAAACTTTTTATGATTTTTCGAGCCCTGAAGCTCTTTGACTTGCTTTTTTCATAGTGCCATGAGTCTTTCAGCCATGCCATTAGCTGGTGGCCTTAGCAGTGTTGTAACAGCCATATAGAGATGGAAACGTTGGAATTCTATTCCATATGAATGACTGTCTAGTGTCTGGCTTGAGTGTATCAGGTATCCACCATTCGACATGCACCTTATCCAATGCTAGAAGAACGACTAAGGCAGAATGAATGTAATTTGCTGAACTATGCAAACACACGAATACTCATCAATGACGAAAAGCAAATCATGCTCTGAGACCATAAAAGTCTGTAGCCGCAGTTCATAAACTATTTTCTGGAAGATTTGGCATAAAACGTTTCTCAGCTGTATTAGATCGTCCAAAGCTTTGACATAAATCAGAGGATTGTGTCATTTCCTCTATTAGAGAATAGAAACTTGGAAACCAGTTCTTTTCTCTCATAAATTTCTTTGTAGATAAATGGCACTCTGACTCTCATGCGAAATTTCAAGCACTCTTCTCTGTACCTCTTGTGGTATTACAATGCGCTCTCCTCTCGGGTGCAATCCTCTCCCTGAGATCACTAGTTCACTTTGTTTGTACCAGCTTGCATGCTAACATTCCATTTCTCTTAACCCACTTTTGCCCCCTTTTCAAACTTAGTTAACGAGTTTATACATTTCAATCATCACAAGAAGCTATTTTTAATTCCATTCCTGTTAGTCTTTCCGCTATTGTTTGTCTTATAATAAGGTGTGTGCCTTCCACAGACAATGTGTTTTCTTCTTTACATGTCGAAAATGGAGGACGTGAAATGTGTTACACTGAGTTACATTCCTTGCCCTTTTAGACACAATTTTGTAATCGTAATCCATAAGTCTAATTCCCTACCTTTTATTTCTCAGTACAATTTTTGCTTTTGCATTACCATGTTTGGTAAGGAGTGCCTGATGATCTGTGACAATTGACAACGGTTACCATACAGAAACAAATAATGATGCTCACGTGCCAAAACTAATATCAAACTTTCTTTTTAAGCTTTGAAGTGTCTTTATATTCCTGCTAAGCTTCGGCGTGCATATGGCACTGTGCATCTTAGTGAGCCTAAGCCTGGTTTATGCTGTGCAAGTATCGCTCCTACTCCTACTCTGACTGGACTCACATCCACTGTTAGTTCTGTACACTATTGTGGGCAATTATGGGCCATGTGCTTTGCAGAAGCGGCTTCTTCTTTTATTTTGTTAAACGATTCATCATTTTCTTTCGACCATTTAAAACATATCCCTTTCTAGTTAGTTCTCGTAGTGGGACACTTATTGTTGCAAATTTTGTTTTGCAATGAGCTCTGCAACTATCTATTCCTAAGAAAGAGGATACACGTGTTTCATGATTAGTGTTTTCTTTTGTTGGACTGGTCCATATTACCTCTCTTGAAAACATATGACCGAAGAAAGTCTGTTTCATTTTGTCAAACTCACAATTGTGTGTATTTAACATGAGACATGTTTCCATACCTCGTGCACATACTTTTGGCAGAGTATCATCATGCTCTTTTTGCGTTTTGCCAAACACGAGAATGCCATCATTGCAGTTCAAACTGTTGTGTCCTGGCCTTATTGTCTTTCTAATTGTTTCTTGAAATATCTCTGCAAAGGTTGAGATTCCAAAAGTAAGTCTTTTGTAGTGGAAAATATCCAAGTGTGTCAAGAAACTGTGATATTTTGGGATTATCTAACTGAAGCCTATGACCATACTTCAAGAAGTCTAATTAGGTAAACATGATAGCTCCTGATAAGCAAATTATCATACTCCTAACAGAGACCCAGGGTATCTTTAAAATGCAGTTTTGGCACCCGCATGTTTACACAGATGCAGTTCTTTCCATTTCCTGTTTTTTTGGCACTGCTACAATTGGGGATATCCAGGATGTCAGCCCTGATACCTCTTCTCTTATCTCTTGTTTCAGAAGACATTCTTCTTCAACTTTCTTTTGCAAGTAAATCAGTAGCCTTCTATGATTTTGTGCTGGAGTATGAACAGATTCATTACCATGTAGTGTTATTTGTGTGTTCTTTAATTTGCCTAACCCTTTGAACAACTGTGGAAATGTGGTTTTGATGGCCCTCTGTTGGTTTAAATGTCATGACTATTGAACACATAGCTTTTACAGTTACATTGCTCAGAAGCCAGGGTGCTGGTATCTCTCCTTTCAATGCATATCTTTTTTCTTGCATCATTGTATTTCCATATTTAATTGTTTCCTAGAACTTGCCTACATTAGTGACCAGATGATGTGCTCCCAACTGAAAAATATTCACTTCTGATGGATGTAGTGCGGGTTTATTGGTTATTTTCCCATGTATTCTGAAATGTGCTCTATATTGCAAGAAACTCCACTATGAAATGCAAATGTAGCTGTATATCATCTCACTTGAAGTTCTACAGATGCTCTTTTTTATTTTGTTCCTTTCTAGTAGATTAAGGTGTACATTTTCTTTATGTTTATTCATATTTCTTTCCCATCTATCGTGCATAGGCGTTCTTCAAACTTTCTTCTACTGAAACATTTTCCATTTCATTTGGTTTTCAGTCTTTCGTTTGCCTAGCATAATGTGTATTTTTCAATTTCTTCATCAATTTTATATTTTCTCATAACTTTCCATATGCTACCCTGACTTGCAAACAGATTGAACATGATTAATTTACCCACATTTTTTACATTTCCTTCCTACCGCCGAACAAGATTGGGAATGAGGAACACTATACCATGCTTACAGCACAATTTGCTGTCTTCTAATGTTGTCCATGTTATAACTGAACTTTTTTTCTTACTCAATCGTTTGACGTTTTTTCTTCTGTTGTTAAGTTTCTTGATGCACCTGTGCCTAGTCCATGCCACTCTTCTCGCACTTCTGCTCATACCATCTACAAAATTTCCAGTACAGTTAGAGGTTCCTTTAGTAATTTGCTTTTAAATTAGGCCATGATGAAATTTTAATTACACCAGAGTAATCAGAGTAATTTTGGTAATTTTGCGTTACTCTTCTGACCCCTATTTTAAATGCAGTTGAGTGACATCCTTCTACATTCTCAGCCGTATTGATTATTTATTGTTAAAGTTATGAAAGTCACAATAAGTTACTCGTTTTTGCAATGTTATTGCAAAATCATCCACTGACTCTTCTTTACCTCAGCATGCAGTATTGAATGTATATCTTTCAAAATCGGTAGTTCTTTGTGAGTCAAAATGGTAATTCAAGTATTTAATAAAGTCATCATACATTTATGTTTATCTGGTGTGTACAAGTAATCAGGGGGAATGGATCACTTGTCCTGTTTTTACCAGGGTCTGGGGTTCTTGCCGTCTTAAAAATCTGGTGTGTACGTCATTAATAATGTTTCCACCTTATCACCTATCAGGTTTATTGAGAAGCCTTGTGCATGTTCATCTGTATATCTTTTACAAGTTGCTTGTAAGTTATGTTGAAACCTGCCCCTCCACTTTTCCCATCGCAGCCATGATGCTTTGGTGTCTGACATGTCAAATGGTGGTGGCTTCCTAAATACTGAGCTTTTGATACTTTCTTTTTCCATCAGCCGCCTCTGCCACCCCGCCTCTGTCACCCTTGTTGCGATAATGGTGTTGGCATTGGTAATATTGGTGATGCTGGGGCAATTGCTACTTCTATTTCTGACATATTTCTTGCATTTCTTCTTATTACTTACATTTCGTATTTCTTATTTTCCATTGATTTATTGAATTGCCTTATGTTGTCCTTCTTCAGTGTTATTGTTGTTTACTCTGTTCCTTGCATGGGTGTTTTGCTTCCTTTTTTGCTGCACGCGAGCAGCGTCTTTGAATGAGAATATTGGTCCTACACTTATGTACATATTTTTTTTTCTTTGATGCGGATAAGCAGACTGAAGGCAATTTTTGTTTGCCGGCTTTTGGCAGTGCATATTATTAATTTAAATAGTGGAAGCTTATCTTCGCTGTTCTACCACGCAATCCGCGCACTGCTTGCGCGCGCTTCTTCTGTCTTTTCTGCCCTGTCCCGCTTACCTAGGCGATGCTTGTGCACTCACCTCTTGGGCCACTTTTTTGCTTCGGCCCGCTGCTTTCACTTTTCAGGCCACTCCCTTGTCTTTGCCTCCATCTGCCTGGTACTTTCTAATTTCAGGCAGAGCTCTGCTACTCCGCTCTTGTACCTTTGACGGTAAATAGGGTTCAATTGTCCCCATTATAACGAAGGCTTTTTACACAAATGTTTTTATAAAATAGAAAAATGTCAGAACAATAAAGCATAAGTTAAAGTGGTAACATCTTTTGTGTCTGTCCTTTTGGCCTTCCTCTCAGCTCTTACACCAACCTTCCATGATGAATCTCCAAACATTCTAAGAATCATGAACTGCCTCATGGTCACTTTAAAGTGACCACACTCACCACACCAGTGGTTGAACATTACATCTGGTACCTTTTAGAAGGATTCTAAAACTCTGAATCTTTCTTGAGTGTTCCTGTTGAGTAACATTGAGATCCTTCAACAGAGTTACGATGCTGCAGTCTGTTATAATGGTCTAACTGTAGCAGCAGTGCCTGGAATAGTTATTATAAGATTAAAGCATTACTGGTTGGGTTTCACATTTTAAAGGTAACTCATGTGTAGGCAATTTGGGGAAGGAATTGCTATCCAGCCAAATACTGATTCACTTCGATTTAATTTGCAAGTTTTCACTAGGGTTTACCAGAACTGTAGTAGTGAACGAATGCTGTAATTCTGAGTATTCAATGTATGTAAAAACTACAATATATAGAATTCTAGAGGGGAAACAGTGAATTGCGGGGATGTTTTGCACCAAGGGGTTCTGAGTGAGGTCAAATAGGCAACAAGAGGGAAGCTCGAATTGTCTACAATGTCACTCAGAACCCCGAGGTGAAAATCATCCCTGTAATTCACTCTTTACCCATCTATAATTTTCTGTTATGTATGCCCCCACCCCCAAAATCATCTGCCCCTGCTTTCAGCTGCTACGCAGGGGCACAGGTGTAATGGGGAGCCATACATAACATGGCCTCTCCTTCCTGTCCCAAATCTAAAAATAAATACCTTACCTGCCATCCTTACGGAGCCCCCAGCCATCCTCCCCCCTCCTGCAAATGCGCTTTCTGCTTTCAGTCAAAGCAAGAAGGTACGCTGCACAGACAGGCGTTCAGAGAGCCCTGTCACCGGGCCTGGAGGGCCATTATGATGTGGCAACAGTGGGTAACGAGTTTTGTTATTAACTGTTGCTAAGTAGCGGCTCTCTACCAGAGCCATACATAACATAATTATGTTTAATGAACATCTCCTTCACTTCTATTCAAGAAAGACTTGGACCATCCTCTTCCACAGCCATGGTTGGAGGAGGGCAACTCTACTAAAGATGAACAGGGGTTGATAAAACTCTAGGTTGTGAACTTGCATCCTGGTCTAAGAGCCTGACATGATGTGTTCGGCGTATTCCAACTCCTGCATAAAGAATTACAAGTTAAAAGGAATTTAACATATCTGATAATTATCGGATGTGTTACGTACCTAAAAGCTTGTTAAATTTCAGCAGGTCAAGCCTGCCAAAATGTAACAGGGGAGAAGCATACTGTATTTATCATATTATGTGAATTTCAATGCATTAAACACTAAAATTTGCATGTTATTCCCCATAAACTCGTAATAGGTGCCATTTATCGCACGCGATAAATAACGTCCAACCCGTGGTATCGTTATTTGTCAGGTTTACTAGATAGCACCTGCACTCGTAATCAGGGCCTAAGTGTATTAAAGCCAATTGTTTGACTTTGCCTGGTTAGTTCCCCCCCCCCCTTTGCTGGCATGACACCTAGATACTTCCAAACAGTCCACACAAGGCCATCACGTATACATAACTAGTGTATCCAAAACTGGTTCACAACCACTGGATCTGTGCAATGTTTTCAGGGTCTCTCCATAGGACACATTTACAAAAAGTGGCCCGATGCACAGTCATTTTCGGTCGTAATTTGTATGATTATAACTGAAAATGGCTTGATTTATATTAGCTAAGTAGTCGCAAAAGGACATCTAGCATGTGTAAATCTATTTACACATCTGCAGTTGTGCACTACAACCATGTACAACTATGCAGGTATAAATCCTGAGCAAGCGTTGGGAAGTGAGTGTTACAAGGCATGGTCAGTCTGTGAATACCCACCCACAAACAAGTCAGTCTCTGAGCATCCACAAACTCGCCTCTGACACATTCCCACACTGAACATGATCAGAGGTTTCCTCTATTCCAGTTCCAAGGGTGAGAATGGGGAAAGAGCTCCTCCAAACTTGGCGGGGTGTAGGGAAAGGTGTTTTTCAGCGAAAAACATTGTTTTCCTTGTGGAGAAAAATAACCCCAAAAGAACGTGCAATTCCACAAGGGCTATTGTGTTTCCCATTTTGAATTATACTGTGTGTGCAATTCCACATTGTACAAATTCTGTGACCTGGGGAAGTCACTTACTTTTTCTGAGTCGGCCTGAAATACTGCGACTGGCACCGTTTTCCAGACCTACTCATGGAAAGGTTTGTGAATTAGAAAAAATTGCAAAAAGTTCGCACGAACGAAGGTGTAAGTCCTTTATACTGTTTTTGTGAGTGGGACCCAATGAAACTAAATGAGAATAGTTTGCATAGTCAGTAAATATCTGACAAAGACCAGGCCTTCTGGAGCAACGGTGGACACCCATGCCTTATAGGCAAGGTAGTCTCTACCTTTATAGAATATTGCAGTGAGTGAGATAGGGATGGTCCGCGTGATGCATTCGGTGATAGTAGCTCCCTGATGCCATCCACTTCATGTCCAGGTGCTGCACTTTCACTCACCTCAGGAAGGCCTGTAATAGAAGCAAATAGTAGCTAATGATTCTATTTTAAGCCTTCTGATTGGCTAAGCCAACGTCAGCATGAAATCAGTAGTAAATGATTGGACCAGTGGCTGTGCCCTGAGAGCTGTGCTAACATTTGGGTTGAACCTCATTTTAATGGGATGAATTAAACTAAAATGAATTCTAGACTAACAGTTGTAGGTCAAAGCACAATATTATCAGCCTAGTGCAGATTGTTTTTTTATGATTCAACCTGGTTTTATAACTCAGTAAAAGAAAGAGTAGAGTTATATAAACAAATTAATGAGATTGGTGAAGGGCTACTGATATAACTATGGTAAAATAAAGCTTCAGGAGCCTATTCACAAAGGTAAATATAATTATGTGTATTTACTAAGGTGTATATTTACTCCTACACCTAGGTGTAACTCTACACCTTTTTTTGCTATTCATCATTTCCAAGGATATATTTACATCTAGGTGTAAACTTAATTGTCTCCACCCACTCAAATCTATGGGAAAGTATAGGGAAAATTAACAAAGCTCATTATTATTGAAAACAAAATAATAAAAATATTTAACGTAAAATACTAATGTAATTTATTTTTTTGATTTTTAATCTGAAATAAAATGTTACAGCACATTAATACATCATATTAAATGTGTATTAATTAATATGATTATTTATGGATTTAATTATAAATAAGTCCATTTGTAATTCAAAAATTCTATCCTTAGTAACATTTTTATATTTATTTAACATGTAGTACATTCTGTTAACAGTTTGTTTAATTTTTTTATATAACGTTTTAGTGAAAGTTCAAAAGTTTAATTTTTGTTGAATTAAGTTTACTTTACCTCTAGAATAATAAAATATTTATTTAACACAGATATATTTTTTAACAATTAAAAAAAAAATTCATTTTTTAAATGTTGAAATAATCTAATTATTTTAACATTAGTTCCTATGAGGTGTTATTTTATTTCTCTCCCTCCATTGGTTCTATGTGAGTGTGTTGCAGTACTTGACGTTCGCCATGTGTAGTGCTTGACTTACTCCAAGGCTGGGCTGCAGTACATTTACACCTACATCTATTTTGACACCTTTAGGGCTGTAGTAACTTTAATAATGTAGTTTGGAAATGGCAATTGTCTTACACATTTGTGGGTGTGTTTGTATTCCCCAAACCCCTCCCATTTAGGAGTGTGTATTCTCTATTCCCCGCCCACTCCATCATGTCCCACCCGCATTTACTACTGAAACGTATTCCTACGTGTGCGGAGCTCTTCACCACCGTAGTGAAGATTACTGCATTGAAAAGATGGGAGAGGCAGAGGTCTTCATAGGTTTGTGAACAGCATTTTGTGGTACACGAGTAGCACTGCAGTAGCACTACTTTACGTACTACAAAATGTAATTTATAACTAGGCCCCTCAGTCTCAGATGTTTCAACTGATCTCCCCACTCCTCTGTCCCACCGATAACAAACCCCTTTATGTATACAGTTCAATAGTGACATTGTGTACCATGGCTCGGGTAGAATGTGCCGCGAATACTGTGTTTACCAAACGCTGCAAATCACTACTGACTTCTTATTACAAGAATTTACGGGAAAGTATTATTCCCCAGCTGTGCGAACCTCTTTATTTTTAGAAACCTCAACTTTGGAGTCCTTGAACTGAGATCAACAGCAAACATATACATCTTCTCCCTTCCCCTTCTTCCAAAATAATCCGGATTTTTCCACAGCCGTAAATGTCATCTTTGTGATGAAGTGGTTGGGAAGCAGTACTAGGAAATGATGAATTATGCTTATATCGTTGAAAGGACATATGCAGTGAATTGTTTCCCCCAGCAAACATCATTTACAATGGCAAATACTTAATATGGTATTAACTACCACATCTATAACATGTATTAACAAATCAATGGTACTCATCTTACCTCTAAGATGAATGTGAACTCATCCCACCAGGATGTGTGATGGTCCGCTGCAGAGATTTATAGGTGACTTGCGGGTCCCACGTTTTCATCTTTGCAGGGTTCCCTTAGAATCACATCCTTCCAAAGTAGATAAAAATAGATGAAAGAAGTGGGAATGATTCTACCCTTTACTTTAAAGCTTAAGAGAGACAATTCAGTGCATTGCATGTGCTATATAAGTGGTGAGAATAAGTAGAATTGTATAAGAAACTATGGCCCTCTGTTTTCTCACAGTAGGCACATGAACCCTTTGTGCTACCTTACCAGCACATCAGCATCCCATGCTTACAATGCTGGGTTCATGTAGGAGGGACTGTTGACAATAAGTTGCTTAAACACAGCATTTTATGTTAGGGGTATTGGGAAACAGCCTACTGTGTGCCCGCATATTGCCGCCTCCATTGCCTAATTCAATGGGGCATCGGGGAAAGGAAGAACCAGTTTCTTTTCTAGTGGGGTAATTGCTACCAAACATTCCTCGCTGCAAAGCCAGCAACTGGGAGCAGTATATCATTCCTGAAAATCTGAATTCATTTCTCTTTGGGGGCAGATAGTAAAAAGATTTTAATTATTCAATAATCACAAAAATGCGCAGAGCGGGGGATTTTACGACTTCATTAGAAGGCCAGTAGGGGGCTTCTTCCAATATGGCAGCCAGAAATTCAAATTCAGTGACTGGGGCATGGAAGTAGAAGGCGTCTATATCAAAGAGGGGCGGGGGGGGGCAGTAACAGTCCCATCCATTGATGATCGGCAGACTAATTAACACATCAATCTAACTTTGTTTTCCGCTATGTGACCAATAAGCTGAGGGAAGTCGATCTTGGAACCAGTTTTTCACAATTTCCTGTTTACCTCATTTAGCTTCTCTGTGGTCACAAACTGAATGAATGAATGAATGATCTGGATTTGTAAAGTGCACAGCTACTCCTAGAGGTGTCCCGGCTCTGTAACGGACCAGATGAACTACTACCACCGCCAGTTAACATGACGAGAACAACAACGTTTTCAGCAGCTTTCTAGCAAACAATTCATTTCTTGACTCACGAAGATTCACCAGTAGCTTACTCCAAGCTTGAGGCCAAAAAGGAAACGGAGCAGCCTCCTCTCCGTGAGCACCTAACCTTGGTGAAACAACCAGAGGAGCTGGTGGTGAACGGAGAATCCTAAAGGAGAACAATGGTTACGCCGGTCAGACAAGCACTTAGGACCAGAGGTATAAAAAACTCTGTGGACCAACACTAGAGTTTAAAAAAGAATCCTCTTATTGACCAGCAACAAACGGAGAGCTTTACGATGATGCAAAATAGAAGCTTGGTGGAGAATCTTGAGGATAAGGTGGGCTGCTGAGGGCTGCACAACCTGAAGATGTTCACTCAAGTTACCTGGATGACCCAGGTAGAGAATATTTGCATAGTCCAATCTTGATGTAACTAGGGCGTGAAGCTATTTTTTTCCGAGTGTCAAGTTAAAGAAGGAAAGGACATTTTTTAAAAGACTTGAGCAGAGCAAAGTAGGTATCCGCCACCACGGAAACCTGGGGCAGAAATGAAAGCTTACTATCAAATTTTACACCCAGATTCTTAGCTATTGTGGCAGGCTGTAGTGGGGAAGGCAGAGCAGCAAGCCAACAGTTCTCCCATCAGT
The DNA here is from genome assembly GCA_963921515.1 of Calotriton arnoldi. Classification (NCBI taxonomy): domain Eukaryota; kingdom Metazoa; phylum Chordata; class Amphibia; order Caudata; family Salamandridae; genus Calotriton; species Calotriton arnoldi. The sequence goes on from CAWUFW010002609.1 coordinate 1,564,139, forward strand.
TTTCTTGAAAAGAGCCATACAGCAGAATTTCGGTCTTACCCGAATTAAATTTCAGATTGCTTTGCTGCACCCAGTGCAATACCCTATATAGACTGTGTTTATCGGTTTCCTGAACCGCAACTAACTCACTCTCAGACGAAAGGATCTCTTGTGTGTTGTCCGCATATGAGATGCTCTTGAAGCCAAAAGTCTCAAGTAGGGGAGCTAGGGGAGCCCTATAGATATTAAATAAAGTAGGGCTCAAAGAGGAACCTTGAGGCACCCTGTATCTTAACGGTTTGCTACCCGAAAACTAGGGCCCAATTAAAACCGCCTGCTCTCTATTTTTCAGAAAGAACAGGATCCAATTTAATGCCTGGCCACCGACACCTATATCCACGGGATGTTTCAAGAGAATGACGTGAGAAACTTTATCAAACGCTGCCAATAGATCTAATAATATTGTAATGGCGTTTCTCCATTTTTCCAGTGTCATTTTGATGGAATCAGACACCGCCAATAAAAAAGTCTCAGTGCTCTGTCAGGGCGGAAGCCCGGCTGACTAGGGTGTAACAAGCTAAACTGTTCCAAATAGGTTGAATGTTGACAGTTAGTCAGTCTCTTAAGCATTTTGGCCGCAGTGGGCAGAAGTGAAATAGGTCTAAAGTTGAATAGTATATTGGGATCTCCCAAAGGTTCCTTATATCAACTACTTGCCTTAAAAACAGTGCTTAATTTAAAAAAAGATAAGTGCCAGGGCTCTAGTCAGGAGGCCTCCGCAGAATGCACCACCCAATACCACTGCCAGCGTTGCCAATGACAGTACCTACTCAACTACTAGCCAGCCCACTGCTACAAGTGTGACAATTGAGACTATTCAAAACCCCTAAAGTTATAAAAATGGCACGGGCAGCCGGTATTAGTTGTTTTTAATGTATACTGAATTAATAAACAATTGCTGTTCTGCTCATCCCTAAATTATAAAAACAGCGCCACCATGTGGCAGCTGTCATAAGTGCCAGTGTTGACAATTAAGTGCTGTTGCCGAGCACCGGAAACCACCTGCTCAAATTAAGCACTGCTTAAAAATCTACTGCAGGCAGGTTCGTAAGTGAGGGCGTTGCAAGCATGATTATTATCCCCACACTTTTTCAGGGCTCCCTGTCCCTGCTGCAACTTTTATTTATAGATTTTAAAATAAACCTGCCCTAATTATTAATTACAAAACAGCTAATACGGCGAATAACACTAGATGGTCCCAGACACTCTAGCTGCTGTATCGTCTCAGTCAATGCAGGTTATGTGTTTTTTAAACTTTGAAACAGGTCCTCATATTCTATGGGGTCTATACTTGAGTACGTTTACCCAGGCCCAGCAAACTTTGGCTATGACTGACTGCAGGAGTCTGTTGGGGGTCCCTCGATCTACAATTACACCTCGATACTAAGTACAGTTCCCTAGACACTCTGGCCTTCCATGCCACTCACACCCGCAGAACGTCCTAAACTGACATATGTCTGGGGAGAGTGGAAAGGTCTCTATTTAGCCACAGAGCCCTCATCTAGATGGGTAATGGACGGGGAAGGGCAGCCTCAAACTCAAGAGCGCTGAAACTAGGGACAAGATCATTAGACCGTGACGATGCCCACATTATTTGGTTACCACTTAAGCGCGCAAATAAAGTGACTTACAAAGTGAAACCTCAAACTCCCCGCTGTCTGTGTCCAGGCTCACTTGTGATTCAAAATATTCAAGTGTGGGGTAGAACCTGACAATGGAGGGTTTCCAGCTGTGGGTTGGTCAATCAATCAGTCAATCACGAATATGCCTCCTTTTCACGCATTCCGTCACCCCGCATGCAATTACAATGCGGTCGTTACAACGACCTCGTTGTAATAACACATACCATTACCCCGCCAGTCGGGACAACGACTTGCTGAGGGGGGCGCTGGATGTTGGAGTAGTATTATTTACTATTCCAACTCCAGTCTGTGCGGACAGTAGGGAAGGTGTTGGATTATAAATCCAACACCTTCTCCCCCCTCCGCAAGTCATTGTTTCGACTTGCGGGGTAATGGTATGCGTTGTTACAACGCGGTCATTGTAACGACCGCGTTGTAATTGCATGCAGGGTGACAGCTTCGTTGTGAGGGCTGTTTACCGTCAATCACTTATATAGCGTGATAAATCACCTGTGATGGTCTCAAGGCGCTGGAGTTGCTAGTGTGCCTTTTAGGGCAAAGTAAGATCATAATTACTTTGGAAAAAGCTAACAACAGTATTAATTAAACGAAAGTCTTTGGACACCTTAACCTGCACAAATTGACATGTGAAGGCCCTGATTGGGTAGCTGCATTAGGGCACATATATTTGTTAACATACCATTGCATTTGCAATAAACTGGCTCGCTACCTCTCAACCTAATCACAAGTTTGTGTAGATAAGTAGGCTGACCAAGTGGTTGTTCTTCCAACTCTGACATTTTCAGATGGTACTATATTGTATCTTTGCTGAAATCTACATTGCAACCCAATAAGCGTCTAACTGGGATATGCAAATGCACTCTATGCAGACCCATCAGAGCACAAGCTACACGTGCTGCAAGAGGTCCAGAGTGCATCTGGCTCGCTCATCTCTGGCTGCAAAAACAGAATCTATCGGCAGCTTTTCGATGATCCCTCTTCTGGCTCCCTGCGAGAGCCCTGATCTTATTCCAAGTCGTGGTCCCACTTGCATTTGACCTGTAGCGATGCCTCTCCATCTATACAAGGAAAGGCTTCCCCTGCATCTCCACCCACCTTCTCTTCCCTCTTCTATTCACTCTTGACTTGTTTGCCACTGAGACATGTTGGCTTGGAATTGGGGCAGGAAAACAAGTACTTTGGGCCAGAACTACAAGCCCCTTGCGCCACTTTTGCGTCACTTTTTCCATGTTAAAAGTGACGCAAAAGTGGCGCAAGGGGCTCGTAAATCTGCCCCAAGGTGTGTAAGCCCCAAAATCAGCTGCAGTTCTTCATCAGAGGGCTTCGCATCAACTTTGCTGGTTAAATTTGGAAAGGTGAGATTTACTTGCAAAGGGTAAGTCCAGCAACCAAGTAAGTCTCCCCCACAGCGAGGTCTGAGATAGTTTGCCCTCCAGGAAAATGTTGAAAAAGAAGTGGATATCTTGCTTTTCTCCTCTCCTGCAAATTTGACTTAGCAGCAGTAGGTCCACTCACAACATATTCAATGACCTCCTGGTCTGTCCGGTGAGCCTGAGCTCCCCTAGTGATATCTTGGGGGTTCCCTCTCCCAAGCAAATGTGGAGGAAAAAGCTAGAGATGAACAGTGCACCACACAGCACAAGTTCACAAAGACACCGATTGCCATACTAGCTGACGTGGTTTCTTTTCATTTGCAAAATGTCTACAGCGCCTCCTTTCCTATCTACCTTCTAATCCCTTTCATTTTTCTATCTCCTCCTTTAAATAAGGTCATCAATTATAAAACACAACTAAGGATCTACACAGAAATTGGGTAAGAAAATGAAATTGTAGAATGACATGCATCACACGGTCTCAGACCCTAACAGCAGAGCTAGCCCTCAGGATAGGCAAATCCAACAGGCTCAGAGCTACTGCTCATGTTTAGTGGTTACGCAGCACACCATAATCTTAAAGGCTTAGATATCATTAAAAAAGCTATTGATGTAGATGAGTGATGGAAAAAGCACCATAAAAGCAACAGGTGCCACCTAGCACCAAGGAACCAATGTCCCTGAATCAGCTTGAAGTATCACTCAAAGATCAAATTAAAATATTTGGAAATCCACACATTTTGTCGAAAAATATCAATTTTTATCATTTCCGACACAAGCAATCAGATGATGGCTGAGGCCTCCAGTGCATAGTGTGTGTTCATGCACAAGAACACTGGAGTGATATCAAGCTTGCAGAACAAGAATAGCCACATGTGCTGCTGACAAAATGGAGGATTCTTTCTTTACTCTTGTTCGAAGCGATACAATGGAAGATGTGTTACCTGTAGACAGCACTCTGCACATGAGTTGGAAAGAAACTGTATTTCTGCATTACCGTCCGAGTCCTATAAAAATAGGCAGGCTGGGACTGGACGCCATCTTAAAATAAGGTATATTTTCTAGTGAGCTGGGGGTCAAGTGGAATGAAAAAGGTGTCTTCTCTTTGCTGTTGTTTGTTTTGGAAGCAAGAATCCGTGTTGGTGTTATACTGAGCTGTGATCTGTGCCTCTTGTATGTAGGTGCAGCTCCTGGGCTGATATGATTGGTGCTGCTAGTGTACCAGATCCAGTTGCGATGCACAGACGCGTCAAAGTAAGATCAAAGTTCTTCCTCCAACTTTACAGGTGTTACTTTTTCTGGGTTGTAGAACATATTCACCCCATTACCACTTGTATTTTCAGCCCTAAACAAAAATCTGCAGATGAAAATAGTCATTTAGGCCTGACAGGAATTCATAAAGGGATTCATGGAAGGTGTAAATGTGTTTACTGCTGTGGATTTCCCAGAAACTAGTGCAGAGAAATCCACAGCAGTAAATCTCACTCAAAGAGTGGGAAGTGGGCGTTCCCGTGAGTGCCAGTTTGTTAACGTCAACAAATTTGTTGATATATGGACATTCCGAAACTCCAAACCAACCTCTTCCCAACTTTGAAATGGTCTGAAATTTACTCCAGCAAAGAGCTAGGGTTACACCCCAATCAGAATAGGGAAGAGAATGGATTGCCCCGATTGGCTGGGGCATAGGAGAAGAGCTTTCTGCACAAAGCAAATTGTTTTCCAGTGGTGAAAACAATATGTGCATTTGAGCAGATGTGTATCATGTTTGGTGTCATAGTTCCCAAGAGTAATTGTTTGCATTATTACAGACTGATTAACCTAAAGCAACAGCACTTATGTTATGTTGATATGTATAATGCGCTCGTTTGACTAGGCCTCTCTGCATTGTACAGAACACAACACAGATTGAAATTAAATTCTGAAGTAAACAGAAAGAGGAAAACAAGATACTGAAGCCAATCAGTCTGTTCGGCTACATGTCAGGAGATTTCTAGGGAATTATAGAGTCAATAGCCACGTCTTCAGCCGCTTCCTGAAAGTCATTACATTAGATTCTTGATGGACACTGAGGGGGAGGGAATTCCATGTTTTTGTTGCCACCTCAGAAATTGATAGGAACAAAGCTCTTTCCAAAGATGACCCTCGCTGACGTTTGTGGCCAGGAGGCAGGAGTTTTGGAGTATATGACTCTATAAGCGATCACGGCAGCCTGGAAGAGTTTTCTACTGTCAAAAGGGAGGCATTGCACAGCACACAACGCACAGCAGGGGAGTTTGGGAATAAGAGCACAGTGATCTGGACTAACTTGAGGGGAGGCTCAGGAGACGTTGCAAAGACGTTTAAAGGTGCTACAACTATTAAACCCTTATTTCCTTGTGTTTATATATGGAAAGTTAGATATAGGTCTTCCAAATCAAATAAATATTTCTGTGAATGCAAACTACTAGAGAATATTGGTTTATTACAACATCCTGGTGGCAAACGTCACCGGAATCTTTAGCCACTGGGCAAAATTGGACAAGGACTGTGACAACAGAGGCAGCACATATTAAGTTACGTGTGCGTGTTCTGGCCAGCTTGTTAGTAAAGGATATATCAATTATATATTTGAGATTTGAGGCAGATCCAACTTGATTGACACCGAACTATGACATAGTAGTTGTTGAAAACTGTTTTTTCTATTAAAAAAGCAGGACCACCTATCGTGACATACCAAATCTCGACCAGAGATAATATTAGTCAATGTGAAGTATTGAATACTGCAGAGATCACCTCTAATTGAATAGCTTCAGCAATGATGCTTTAAATATCCATAATTAATCCTTCTGTTGAAAGCTTGCATCACACAGGGAAAGCAGAGAGGAAAATGAGATCTTCTAAAATTTGGGGTTCACTATAATTAAAATCCAAAGTACGAAAAACAGAAAAAAGCTGGGAAAAACATTTACAACATAGAACTTAAAACTGTTCTTAAAGAATTAGTATGCAATTATGGCAAAAAAATAGTTCTTATGCAAGAATACAGAAAGCAAAGTTCTCCAAATGAAAAGATATTAAAAATATTAAATCAAGCCAACATCTCATGAAGTTCCCCTTGGAGAAACCCATGTAAATGTCAAGATCATATAAACTCATAAAATCAGAAACTCAATCAAATCTAATAAAACATCTGTCCAACAGTCCCAAAACGATTGAATTAAAATACAATGTTATTGTCCTACCCAGAAGAACATACATTACTAATCAAGCCTCATTGAACCCAAAAGACTCAACCAACGTTAGACACATTCCTGGCAACAATTCTACGTAAAGCTGCAGCAGTTTTCACCATAAAGGCGGCAAAACAGAGAGGACCTTAAATAGAATCAAACATTTCTCACTAGTAGAAAAAAATATTTATATGTGAGATACACTGAAACAAATATTTACATCACAGACTATAGCATTTCACAGGGCTCACCTTGATCAAATTTCCTTGTGTAGTCACCAATGGCTCCTGATACAGAAAGAAATCTGGCTTCTGTAACCCATAAGGCAATAGGGTCCCACGTACAAGATTTTGATTAATTATGCACAATTAGTATGCACCAAGTAAAATACTCAAATAATCCTATTTAAATAATAACCTTATTGTATTATGATTGCATCCATGGAAGGTGTATCCCAGGCGAGCCTGGGGGCAAAACTTAGGAATAAAATCCAATGACCCTCAGACTGAAGCCAAATGTGTTGTGTTTCCACAAAAACTCTTAAAGATACACTTTTTTATTAGACTCCTACTCGTGTTTTTCGTTGTGTGGCTGTTTTTATCCGTGTATGCATGTCTATTAGGATCGGAACACAATAGAAATACATTACGTAGAAACGAAGAAATCATAATATTGAAATTCAATAGCCACAACTCCAAAATGTCATAGTCAAGAAACGCAATTGTGAAGACAATAATAAAGAACATTAAGAATATGGACATTTTCCAGATTTAGAAAAAAACTATTTAATATTAGCTAAAGAGGAAGAGTTTATAAAGAGGATAATGATTAACGTTAAAGTTGGTGTTGAGGTTAGAGAAAGGGTAAGGATTAGTGTTAAAATAGAGGTTACTGTTAGGGACAGTGTATGGGATTGGGTTATGGGCATGGTTAGAGTAAGAGTGAGGGTAAGGATTAGTGTTAGAATTAAAGATTAAAGTTAAGGATAAGATAAGGGATAGGCTCATGTTTATGGTTAAATGTAAGGGTAAGCTTTAGTGCTAGAATAGAGATTAGTGTTAGGGGCAGGATAAGGGTAAGGGTAAGGGACAGGGTTATGGTGATGGATAGAGTAAGGGTAAGCGTTAGACTAAAGGTTAGTTTTAGGGACAGGATAAGGGTAAGGGATAGGGTTATGGTTTGGATTTAATAAGGGTAAATGTTAGAATAAAGGTTAGGTTAGGGTTAGGGACAGGATAAGGGCAAGAGTATGGGATAGGGTTATGGTGAGGGATAGAGTAAGGGTTGGTGTTAGAATAAAGGTTAGGGACAGGATAAGGGTAAGAGTAGGGTTATGGTTAGGGATAGAATAATGGTACGTGTTAGAATAAAGGTTAGGGACAGGATAGGGTTAAGGGATAGGGTTATGGTTAGGGATAGAATACGGGTAAGTGTTAGAATAAAGGTTAGGCACAGGATAAGGGTAAGAGTAGGGTTATGGTTAGGGACAGAGTAAGTGTAAGTGTTAGAATAAAGATTAGTGTTAGGGACAGTATAAAGGTAAGGGATGGGGTTATGGTGAGGAATAGAGTAAGGGTAAGTGTTAGAATAAAGGTTAGTTTTAGGGACAGGATAAGGGCAAGGGATAGGGTTATGGTTAGGGATAGAATAATGGTACGTGTTAGAATAAAGGTTAGGGACAGGATAGGGGTAAGGGATAGGGTTATGGTTAGGGATAGAATACGGGTTAGTGTTAGAATAAAGGTTAGGGACAGGATAAGGATAAGGGTAAGGGATAGGGTTGTGCTTTGGGATAGAGTAAGGGTTAGTGTTAGAATAAAGGTTAGGGACAGGATAAGGATAAGGGTAAGGGATAGGGTTATGCTTTTGGGATAGAGTAAGGGTTAGTGTTAGAATAAAGGTTAGGGACAGGATAAGGGTAAGGGATAGGGTTATGCTTTGGGATAGAGTAAGGGTTAGTGTTAGAATAAAGGTTAGGGACAGGGTAAGGGATGGGGTTATGGTTAGGGATAGAATACGGGTAAGTGTTAGAATAAAGGTTAAAGTTAGGGACAGGATATGGGTAAGGGATAGGCTTATGCTTTGGGATAGAGTAAGGGTTAGTGTTAGAATGGATGTTAATGTTAGGGGTAGGGTAAGTGACAGTCACAAAGTTAGGGTTAGATTAAGGAGTAGGGTTAGGTTTACGATTAGTGTGTTGGTGGGTAGGGTTCTGATTAGGGGTATATTTATGGTTAATTTTAGGGTTATGGTAAGGGGTAGGGAGAGGTTAGTATTAGCACAAAGATTAGGGTTACGGTAGGATTAGGTATATGAGTAGGGTGGATGCTGCAATTTCAACATCGTTGCACACTTGATGGTTAATTTAATGCAAAGCAATTCATTTGTGGCTATGGTTTCTTAAATCCGGAGAAGTTAATATGTCTTCAATTTCACTTATATATATATAAATATCCCTAAATCTATAGCAAGATATTAGCTAGTCTGGATTCAATCCTGCCCAAGATCACTAGCCTGGTGTCAGTCGCCCCGGCTCTAGCGATGGCTAGCGTGGCTATTGCAGTGTAAAATGCAGCAGCAGTCCTGCATGAAGGGTGACTTCATGCTGCAAGGCCACAGTCAGCAAGCTCCCTTTCACCAGCTGGAGTGTCAGCATGGCACCTATGAAGGGAGCAGGTCAGAGGAGGAGACAAGCTCACATCAGAAACCAAGCTCCATTGCCCTAGTTTACAAGCCGATGTGAACCCGGGTACTGTGGCACGAGCTTAAGAAGGCACATCCGGTAAAGACTTTGGGGGCAAATTTAACAGGAGGGTTTGGGGGAAGAGACTGATAAACCTAACACTAAGGCATAATCACAGTTTAGACAGGCCGAGGGCTTCAAATATCCCAACTTGTATTGAAAGCGTTGGCAGCCATTTTAAATTATTAGAGTTGTGGGGGTGTTTGGTGGGGGGCTTTGAAATTAGAAGGATCAAGTGAAGAGACTGTCATGTGTAGCCGTCCCAACCATCTCTGCACTTAATCAACTTGTGTCTGCAGGCGCTAATCTGAAAGTAAACTTCAGGAAGGCTATCCCTAATTTTAAAATGCATGCATCATTCAAATATTAGAGAACTTTAAATATTAGTGAACTTGATATGTATGTACAAATAAGATGCACTAGCAGTGTGGGCCATAGGATGTCGCACGAGTGTGGAATAGTGTTGATATATGTCTTGTTTATGCTCAACTTCTCGTGACCCCAATGCTCTGCAGTCACAGAAAATCCAAGACCAAAAAAGTTAAAAGGAGCATAAAATTATATGATCAGCTTCGCTCAATTAGCAGCATTACGACAAGTTCCATGTAATGTTCTATCCACAAATGTTCTCGATTATATATCTAATCAAATTCCTCATGAGTCTTGAGCGTGAGTTTCAATCCACTTTATTGAAGTTTATTCATTATCACAATTGCACATCAGCCCAGCCAACGCGTTTCATCCTTGCGCTCTTCATCCGGGTTGGGTTATTGCTCAAATTCTAATGCTCTACGGAATGCAGAAATGTCAAAGAGCCGATGTCCGGTGAAGGTTCAAGTAAATTACCCCCTGTTCCATCTCATTCGTCCAAGTCAAAGTTCCATGAGATTGAATAGGGGGTACTATACCACCCAACTTATTATCTTGAACCAAGGCATTTGAACGCGGCTCCTTAATTTCAAATTCTGACTGATTCTTCAGTTCATTAGAAAATAAGAAAAATCCTGGGCAGTAGTGCGTACATGTTTTCAGGTTCTTGCAGGGGGTGGGTAAAAGCACTCCTTTCAGGGGACTGGGGTGCATTTTACATCATAAGACTTTGACCCAGAACAAAATAAAAAAAATGCAGAGAAGGAAGTAAGAAAGGGGAAAAGAAAGACAGAAAAACAGTGATAAAGGGAGAAAGCTGGAATGAAATAGAACCTGCAAGAGTGGGAGTAGGAGACAGGAATAATAAGATGGCAGAAGAAAGAGGCATAGGTTGGAACCAAAACTAGATAGTCTTGATATTCAGTAACCCCAGCATTCAGCAGTACCGGCGACTGGCTGCTAAGGAAAGCTCTGGGCCTCTGCACTTATGCACACGCAGCACTTCCGGCCATGAATGTCCAGGGAATTCTTCGGTCCGGTAAAAAATAGCCAACAAGATGCAGAAGAAGAGATTTCTGGAAAGGAAATTCTATCTGATGTTTTTTGGCCAAGATATTTCAAGGTCTGGGGGGTATATGCTTCTAGGGGTTGAGAACACGTCGGCCATATTTGCCCAAGTGGCTCCAGATGCCTTTTGAGTGTTATTGCAGAGATGCAATCCTGAGTGTGTCAGTTTTCTTTTTCTTTTTTTATAAGATATCTAGCATTATAAGGAAAACATGGCTGGAATTCCAGAGCAGGCCAGATGAGAGCAGAATATTTCCATCATAGACTGACTTCTCAAGATTTGCATCATTCACAGATCCTCATATTGACATATATAAATTCCAGTAATGCACAGATAAGATCATTGTCATGTACTCCCTTTATTTAGAAACACAAAGAGAGTAAACCCTGCACTGTTTATATCACTTGCTGACTGTACACAGAATCGCAGACAGATCATATGGCTTGTATTTCACTCTCAGTGCAAGGTGACACCCAGAAAGTGAACATTGCTTGCATGAAGTATTCACTGGTCTGTATGTATCATGGACTTAGGGTACACAGACACACAGATGATAGACTTGCACAGTTTGTAGCATTTGTTTTGTGTCACCAGAAACACAGAGGGAAAGGAAGGAGGGCTGCATAAGAATGCTACCTCTCCTGCGGGCACTTACCTTTCACGATTTCCTGTCATGTGACACAGTACACTTCCTGTTATCTTCATATCACACTCTTAGGGTGCCTGAGAGACCTACAACTCAGAGTCAGACCAAAGAATGACAAGATATGCCACAGGCGTGAATTGCAGGAAGTCAAGGGCAGCTGATACCCCTGGCTTGTCCTTTGATGCCCCGGGCACTGCTGATCCTATTCCTGCTTGTGGAGGACATGATGACGTCAGAGTCAGCAACAGAACATGAACAGGCCTCTAAGAACCATGTCAGCCTTCTGTATTTTCCACCCCATGTCCTTGGAACCAGGAGGCTGCTAAAGATGAGGCAAGAAGTCAACCCTGTGATGTCACTGAGTGTTAAAAGGTGTGATACCTTTTTTATGAATCAATGTCCAGGATACACACATACAACATAAAAGACCAAGTGACAAGTCTGGGACATTGTAAGTATCATACATTCCAACATTATGGAACAGATAGCAAGAGATTTTGGAAACAAAATCAGGGACATTGGATTTCTTTACTCATTTTTGTTTAAGAGAAGGACATTGTAAGTGAGAGAAAGCTGAAATAAAGTCATTTTCTACTTAAAATATGGGAGTCTCCCATCTACATTGGGACAGTGGCGGCTCGCAGAGAGAGTGCTGCGGGCCGGTGGGGCGGGGGAGGGGTTGAGTGAGGGGGTAGTGAAGTCGGACATACGACGGGTAGGAGTAAGGTAAGTAAATAAATAAATAAAACTATTTTCCTTGCACTCACTGCATCGCCGAGCCCCTCCCCTGCCCTGCCCCACCGCCCCGCAGCACTCCCTCTGCGAGCCGCCTCTGCATTGGGAGTGTTGGCAAGTGCGAAAGAATGGGTTAAAAATCTCGAGGTGGGCGAGCCAACAAATTAACAGGGAGCGCCGAGCCAAGGGCGAGCCAAGGGCGAGCCTGGAAATGTTTCCAGGTAGATCAAGCAACAATCTCACATAAAATACAATGAAGTCTCTACAAAATTCTAAAAAGTGTATTTCTTCAACATGTGGAGGCTTTGAGGTTAACATATCACATCATATTATTGGTGTGAGGGATGCTCATTAAAAGAGTTCGCTTTAAGCATGATCTTAGAACTGATCCTGCCGCCGCCCTGGTGAAAATGCCACTAGTGGAGGAAGAGGCAAGTCTGTTGTCAAGTGCACCCTGTATGTGGCCCAGATTCTTATAGATAGAACTACATTATAGTCTATTAATTTAAACACAATACGTTTTTGTACCGCTCTCATTCTGAAGTCACGTATTTGAAGGTGCTTTCATATCCGATAATGAAGAAAAAGGAGGATGGGGCAAATATAATATTTGCCTAAGATCACACAATTTAATTAAGGGGGAAATGCCAGATTAATCCCATGTTTTCTCATTTTGCTTCGTACAAATCAGACAGTAAATGGGTATTTTATTCGTCTCTCCTATTTACCTCAAATGTTAAAGCTTTGCTTTTAACTCTTTGTGCCTTAGGGTGGAGCGAGAGAGGAAGGCAGAAGCTAGCAACATGAAAGCTCGGCTCGTTTTAGGCTCGAGGTTCTAAGGAACTCGAGCTGAGCCTGAGCCAGTCATCTGGCTCGAGCCTCCCAGTGGCTCGCCCACCTCTACAAAAATCCCACATACAAAACAAAGATGCCTGAAACAAGGCCTGGCTGAAAGTAACACATGAGGTTCCGGTACGGAAAATAGGCCCAGGGTTGCCACTCAAACCACCTTGGCCGGGCACCGCTTGAGTGTCCTTGGATTTTTTAGTACAAATAATTTTTATCAATTGTGATAGAATGCTTGGTTCAACAAAAGCAAAGCAGGCAAACAATAACCCTTACGATGTCAAAGGAGACCTTGGAGGGAAACATGGCGTCCAAAGGGCACAGTGCGCGGTGGCCAACCTTACTAGCCACGGCTGCAGCTCGGCTGGTTCGCGAGGCAGAGCCTGGGTCTGAATGTTGGGCCCGTTTAGCACCTGCCCTGCACCGGAAGCACTTCTTGGTAACAGAACCCGGGGGCCCTGGGTAAAACACAGACACCGCGCGCCGGGCCCCATGCAGCGGCACCGGGCACCGTCGTGAAAGATGTGTGCGTTAACACCTTCTAATTACCAGCAGATTGCAGGTGCGTGCATTGGGTTTCCAGTGAGCCCTGCTAGGGTTACGCGGCGCCGGCCCCCGGGGTCAGCCCGGGAGGATCCGGTTCTCCATCCTGTCAATGGGGCTGTATTATTTAGCGGCCTCCAACCGATCGCCGGGATAAAAAGCTCTCTGAGTAATCACATGCGGATACCGGCAGCTCTCGGGCTCAGTATCTGAGAAGAGGGGGCTGCAAGCGAGCCCCGCCGTGCGTTAAACACTCCATTGTGCAGGACAGGGGGTCCAGGGGATCGGGTGGAGGGCCTGCCCCCACCCTCCCCGGGGAAGACCTCCTCAGCCTTTGTGTTTGCTGAATTGTTTCTTTTATTCGATAATGGCTTCCGCGTTCCCACAGTGCCCACACATGAGGCCGAATCTACGCCCACGCACACGTCAATAGAAACCGGTGTTCCACGGCTTTTTAAGCCCGTACTTCCCCTCCTTCTGTAAATATTGCGGGTGACTTAAAACCAAATATGACGGGAAAGCAGAGTGACGAGGTCTGAGTCACACCATCGAAGCCTGGCAGGCACCCAGCACTTAGGCATGGATCTCACCAGAAGCATGACTCGCAACACTGAGGCATGGATCTCACCAGAAGCATGACTCGCAACACTGAGGCATGGGTCTCACCAGAAGCAAGACTCGCAACACCGAGGCATGACTCGCAACACTGAGGCATGGATCTCACCAGAAGCATGACTCGCAACACTGAGGCATGGGTCTCACCGGAAGCATGACTCGCAACACTGAGGCATGGGTCTCACCAGAAGCAAGACTCGCAACACCGAGGCATGACTCGCAACACTGAGGCATGGATCTCACCAGAAGCATGACTCGCAACACTGAGGCATGGGTCTCACCGGAAGCATGACTCGCAACACTGAGGCATGGGTCTCACCAGAAGCAAGACTCGCAACACCGAGGCATGACTCGCAACACTGAGGCATGGATCTCACCAGAAGCATGACTCGCAACACTGAGGCATGGGTCTCACCGGAAGCATGACTCGCAACACTGAGGCATGGGTCTCACCGGAAGCAAGACTCGCAACACCGAGGATTGACTCGCAACACTGAGGCATGGATCTCACCAGAAGCATGACTCGCAACACTGAGGCATGGGTCTCACCGGAAGCATGACTCGCAACACTGAGGCATGGGTCTCACCAGAAGCAAGACTCGCAACACCGAGGCATGACTCGCAACACTGAGGCATGGATCTCACCAGAAGCATGACTCGCAACACCGAGGCATGACTCGCAACACTGAGGCATGGGTCTCACCAGAAGCAAGACTCGCAACACCGAGGCATGACTCGCAACACTGAGGCATGGATCTCACCAGAAGCATGACTCGCAACACTGAGGCATGGGTCTCACCGGAAGCATGACTCGCAACACTGAGGCATGGGTCTCACCAGAAGCAAGACTCGCAACACCGAGGCATGACTCGCAACACTGAGGCATGGATCTCACCAGAAGCATGACTCGCAACACTGAGGCATGGGTCTCACCGGAAGCATGACTCGCAACACTGAGGCATGGGTCTCACCGGAAGCAAGACTCACAACACCGAGGCATGACTCGCAACACTGAGGCATGGATCTCACCAGAAGCATGACTCGCAACACTGAGGCATGGGTCTCACCAGAAGCAAGACTCGCAACACCGAGGCATGACTCGCAACACTGAGGCATGGATCTCACCAGAAGCATGACTCGCAACACTGAGGCATGGATCTCACCAGAAGCATGACTCGCAACACTGAGGCATGGGTCTCACCAGAAGCAAGACTCGCAACACCGAGGCATGACTCGCAACACTGAGGCATGGATCTCACCAGAAGCATGACTCGCAACACTGAAGGTCTCACCAGAAGCAAGACTCGCAACACCGAGGCATGACTCGCAACACTGAGGCATGGATCTCACCAGAAGCATGACTCGCAACACTGAGGCATGGGTCTCACCGGAAGCATGACTCGCAACACTGAGGCATGGGTCTCACCGGAAGCAAGACTCACAACACCGAGGCATGGGTCTCACGAGAAGCAAGACTCAACACTGAGGCATGGATCTCACGGGAAGCAAGACTCGCAACAATGAGGCATGGGTCTCACCGGAAGCAAGACTCACAACACTGAGGCGTGGATCTCATGGGAAGCAAGACTCGCAACAATGAGGCATGGGTCTCACAGGAAGCAAGACTCACAACATTGAGGCATGGGTCTCACCGGAAGCAAGACTCACAACATTGAGGCATGGGTCTTACCAGAAGCAAGACTCACAACACTGAGGCATGGGTCTCACCGGAAGCAAGACTCACAACACCGAGGCATGGGCAAGACTCACAACACTGAGGCATGGGTCTCACCGGAAGCAAGACTCGAAACACTGAGGCATGGGTCTCACGAGAAGCAAGACTCACAACACTGAGGC
Organism: Calotriton arnoldi; assembly: GCA_963921515.1. Classification (NCBI taxonomy): domain Eukaryota; kingdom Metazoa; phylum Chordata; class Amphibia; order Caudata; family Salamandridae; genus Calotriton; species Calotriton arnoldi. Next base: position 1,579,826 of record CAWUFW010002609.1, read on the forward strand.
ATGGATCTCACGGGAAGCAAGACTAGCAACAATGAGGCATGGGTCTCACCGGAAGCAAGACTCACAACACCGAGGCATGGGTCTCACGAGAAGCCTGATTTATAACACTGAAGCATGGGTCACACCACTGAAGCCTGACTCGCAATACTGAGGCATGGGTCTCAGAGGAAGCAAGACTTACTACACTGAGGCATGGGTCTCACTGGAAGCAAGACTCACAACACTGAGGCATGGGTCTCACCGGAAATAAGACGCGCAACACTGAGGCATGGGTCTCACCGGAAGCAAGACTCATAACACTGAGGCATGGGTCTTACCAGAAGCAAGACTCACAATACTGAGGCATGGGTCTCACCAGAAGCAAGGCTCACAACACTGAGGCATGGGCCATACCAAAAGCCTGAGTTACAACACTGAAGCATGGTTCACACCACTGAAGCCTAGCTCTCAATACCAAGGCATGGGTCTCAGCAGAAGGAAGACTCACAAGACTGAAGCATGGGTCTCACCAGAAGCAAGACTCGCAACACTGAGGCATGGGTCTCACCGGAAGTAAGGCTCGCAACACTGAGGCATGGGTCTTACCAGAAGCAAGATTCACAACACTGAGGCATGGGTCTCACCAGAAGCAAGACTCACAACACTGAGGCATGGGCCACACCAGAAGCCTGATTTACAACACTGAAGCATGGGTCACACCACTGAAGCCTGACTCACAATACCGAGGCATGGGTTTCAGCAGAAGCAAGACTCACAACACTGAGACATGGGTCTTACCAGAAGCAAGACCCACAACACTGAGGCATGGGTCTCACCAGAAACAAGGCTCACAACATTGATGCATGGGTCACACCAGAAGCCTGATTTACAACACTGAAGCATGGTTCACCCCACTGAAGCCTAGATCTCAAAACCAAGGCATGGGTCTCAGCAGAAGCAAGACTCAGAACACTGAGGCATGGGTCATACCAGAAGCAAGACTTACAACACTGAAGCATGGGTCACACCACTGAAGCCTGGGTCGCATTACTGATACCTGGCTCACACCACTGAAGCTTGGGTCACACAACTGATGCCTGGCTTGCAACACTGCGGTATGGGTCACACAACTAATATCTGCATCACAACACTGAAACAGCTTACTCCACTGGAGCCTGACTTTCAACACTAAAGTATGTATAACAGCACTGCCCAATGGGTCACAGAATTGAAGTTGACTCACGACGCAGAAGAACAAGCTACACAAATGAAGCCTGACCCACAACGCTGAAGTTTGACTCACAACACCGGGGCCTTCCTCAGATCAATGGAGTTTGATACGCAACATGCAAGTCTGGTTGTTTCGCACTACTACAGTCTGATCCTACAACACGTGCCTTGCTCTTATAATGAGTCGGACTCATACCACCGGAGCCTGACTTAAACCTCTGGACTCAGGGCAATCAAGCACACACCATTGGAGCCTGTCCAATTTACAGCACTGGACTCTGCCTGACAACCACTAGAATACATCTCACACCACTGAAGTCTAGCACACAACACAGATATCTGGATGATTTGCATCACCGGAGTCTGTTTGACAGCACTAGAGTCTGACTCACATTAGTGAAGTCTGGCTCACACCAGAGAGAATCAGTCACACAGTAGATCCATGCTCACAATGGGGGAGTCTGGCTAACACCAGTGAAGACTGGTTCCCCCGGTATAGCTCACACTGTTGTGGAGCGACTTTCACTGTTGGCGAATAGTTTCTGAATGTCCCCATCAGCCATGTTGAACCCATGTTGCCTGGGCCTGTCCTATGGCTCTCCACGGTGGAGTCAGGAAGCTTCCTCTTACCTCACAGGGCTACAGCTGGTACTTCAGTGTCTGCCAGTCCATATGGCGACAGTGGTTGAAGTCTGGAGAGAGGAGTACATGGGTGGAGTCAAAAGCGCAACACGGAGTACTGGCGCAGTGGGTGGAGCTAGGAGCATGAGGAGTACGGAGACAGTAGGGAGAGGTAGCAGATCGGAGAGTATGAGGTCAGTGGGTACTGATGGAAGAGTGAGGGGTATGGGGACAGTGGGGATAGTCAGAAGAGTGAGGAGTACTGGGACAGTGATTGTAGCCAGGAGAGGAAGGAGTATGGGGCCAGGAGAGAGAGTTAGGATGTTGGACAGTAGTGAGACATTTGGCACCGTTGGAAGAGTGAGGAGTATGGGGACAATGGGTGCAAATGGAAGAGCGAGGAGTACTAGGACAGTGAGTGAAGCCACGATAGTGAGGAGTATGGGGAAGTAGATGGAGTTAAGAGATCGAAGAGTATTGGCACTGCAGTTGCAGACAGAAGAGTGAGGAGTAGGTGCAGATGGAAGAATGATGAGGATTTGGACAGTGGTTGCAGTCAGAATAGTGAAGAGTATTGGGACAGTGGGTGAAGTTGGAAGAGTGAGAGTATTGGGACAGTGGGTGCAGTTAAAAGAGTGAAGAGTATTAAGACAGTGGGTGCAGATGGCAGGGTGAGGAGTACCGGGGTAGTGGGTGCAGTCAGTTGGAAGAGTAAAGAGTATTAGGACAGTGGGTTCAGTTGGAAGAGTGAGATTATTGGACAGTTGGTGCAGTTAGAAGAGTGAGAGTATTGGGACAGTGGGTGCAGTTGGAAGAGTATTGGGACAGTGGGTGTAGTTGGAAGAGTATTGGGACAGTGGGTGCAGATGGCAGGGTGAGGAGTACTGGGACAGTGGGTGCAGTAGGAAGAGTGAAGAGTATTGGGACAGTGGGTGCAGTTGGCAGGGTAAGGAGTACTGGGGCAGTGAGGGGAGTATGGAAGAGCTAGAATGCCTAGAGGGTACTTGATATTAAAACATGTTTTTCCTCGTTGTTGGATGAGAGCTGTCCTGCCTTGAGCATTGGAGGCTAGTAAGATACAAGATACACCTGTGGTCCGGGTGTCATGGGCTCCAGGGCATCCATGTGGCCCCAGGAGAGGCAGCAGGTTCTGCGGCTTGAGTAAATGTTGAAGATAAGTGAACCTGTGAAGCAGTTTCTGGCAGGGTCAAGACCCAGAGAATGAATAAATAAAGGTCTAAAGTCCTATGGGGAGCTATAGACAATTTTAATGCTCTAATCCATGGGACTCTACACCTAGTATTATCACTGACACACAAGCACTTAACATGAGCAGTGAAAAGATCCTGACTCAAGAGTGCCCGTTGAGGGGCCTTCTAGGCGCTGCACCATCCGCCTAGCATGGGATAGAATCCTACGATGAAGCATGACACCTTGGTGGGTGAGGTTTCTTGTCCCTGAAAGAATTGCTTCCTTGCTTTCCAGTGGGGCAGGTCGCACCGTAGATCATCTATTTAAATTTGGGGTATTGCACTAATAAGTTCATCTTTGGCCTCCCAGAAATGTCACGTTTTACCATTTCATTTCACAAGGCCCAGATAGCCACTCCTAGATGACAGCCCTGGTGAAGATTCTCCAGCAGATCTGCGGAATAGAAGAGGATGCTCTTGGCAAGACATGTTCAGGCAGAGCTGTGGTCCAGACTCATACGTTGAGTACCAACTGAGATCGGGACACATAATGGTGCAGGACTGGAACCGCCTGGCATAAAGTCCTTCTGTAGGGGGTATCTCAGTCAAACCCCTCCAAGATGATTAAAAGTCCTCTGGAAGTCCAAACCTGCCCAGTCAGGGTGGGGTACTCGGGGCTGCATGCGCTTCCAGCTGCTTCTTTCAATCAGCCCAGTAAAGACAAGCAGAGATGAGCTGCAGAGAGAACAGACCCTCAAAGCACCCCCTAATGAGGCTACAGAGGGGAAGCTGGGCTAGGGTGAGGTCAGTGCCCTATTACCTTGGGGAACTGGATTAGGTGCACTCATATCATGGGATCTGTCAACAACTTCCAACAGCAGCTTTTTACTCTTGCGTTACTCCTGATCTAGTTGCAACAGGCCAGTTTCGAAGATATTTTGTTGACTTCCATAATTCCCAAACTACCAAATGCTTTACCTCTGTGTCTTACTTTTACTAATCACCTCTAGGCCTTACCTCTATGCTTCTTTAAATCATGGAGTTATTATTGCCAAGTTAAACAAGACTTTGCTCTCAACTCTATCTATCCACTTACTTCCATTTTCAGTGTTGTTATATTCTCATCTGTGCCAACTCTATCCAGCTTATGGAGAGACCAGACTAGAATCATGGCCTGTCAGGCAGCCATGTTTACTTCTCACTGAAATACCGACAATTCTTACATGAAAGAACAGTTGATGGAGCTAAATCCAGCAAATATATATGTATTTCTCATCTCTGAGCATCCAGAACTCTAGACCATGGATCTGGGACTCTTTCACCATGGACCCCTGGCTTCTCTTTCATAGCGCCTACCTATACAGCCACAAAACCAGGCACAGTATCTTCTCTGTTTCTTTCACTCGCATGGCCTCTGTAGTCCCCACTGTACTCTTCCCCCACTGGGAACAGGGCAAGTGCCTTTACCTGAGACTTTCAGCTTTCCTCCTTCAATGGCTCCTGAAGGTTCAAATCATAACTCTTGCTCGGCTGTCCATATGCTTGCAGCAGCAGATAAAAAACATTTGAAGATACTCTGCTAAACAAGTGTCCAAATTCCAGAACGTGATCAGATTCTTCTTTGCACTCATTTCCAAAGTAAGATCCTCTCTTCCTTTATCAGTTCTGACCATTAGGGTCACCAGACTAGGGGTGGGAGGAACTTCACTTCGTCTAATTCGGCAGAGTTACATAAAAACTCAGCAAGATTCTGCAGAGTTCCGCGAGCGGGCGGAATAGGCCCGTTGCGCTGATTTTTAGCGCCGGGAGCTGGTTCCCTGCTGCAAAATCAGCACAAACAGCACCCTGCTGCGCGTCAGAGGGCACTGCTGTTTTGCTGCCACTCGAGTAGATTTTCTACTTGAGCAGCAGCCTTCTCACCACAAATGGTCATGACTGCCCGTGACCGCCTACATTGAGAAACTATCGCCGGGTGCGTCTTAGCACCCGCAAATCACACTAGGGGATGCAGATTCTCACTCACGGTAGCCAACTTAAAGTTTGCGAGCTGCACATGAGAATTTTTTTTGCCATGCTGTAGTTGGTGGAGTTTTGCCAGTCCACATTAAGCGTAACATGGAGTGGGCAAAGCTCTGCGCACCCGGTGGCGTAGCGGAATTCATCGCCCACCCCTACACCAGACATATTGCCGGCAGTGACATGTCACTTCATGAAACCCTTATCTTCTAAGACTGCTTTTGAAAGAGCTTCTTTGATGGCTTCTCAATATACCCATCTTTTGTTGTTGCTTCACCATTTATAGCAGAGTCCCTGTCAAGGTTATCAGATGGCCAGGTGTCAGTCCTGGGCTCTTCTTCGACAATTACTGGTTTTCATGTTGGTGAGCTCAATGGGTTCAGTGGAAATGAACTAAGAACACAACTCACAGAATTCATGATCTTCTTAAAGAATTCCCCAAGACTGGAAGTGGACTTCCCAATGATATGGAGTTATCTGGCAGCATAAAACGTGTATTTGTAGAGCATATTAACCCTCAACAAGGTCTCTCGACACTCTTGACCAATAAGGTATGTTTATTTTTATCTAATGCAATGATGCTCAATCTATCAACCATAGAATGATGAAAAGCCAAGCACACCTACCTAGATGCAAACATGTAACAGTGAGGTCGAACACAGATTCTGCAATGGGTGTGTTAGTCTACTGCCTCCTTGTTTTGTTTGACCTATGTCGTAGACCCCGTGGGACGCTCCTTCACTTTCCTGATCACTTCCCCTTTTGATGTTGCCCCTGTCCCTGTCCTGACCCTTACCTGTCCAATCCTGTTTGTCATCTCAGCGCCCTCTCCTGTTGCATCCTATTCTGAGCCTGTGTGTCCCCCACTCCTTCTCCGAGTGCATTCCTGCCAGCTTTCTTGCATCTTGTATTGTATGACGTTGAAGCTCCATCGATTAATTTGGGATGAATAAATTGTAATCCAATCATGGCCTGATTTTTCTGCAAACAGGTGCCATTGTGAGCCTGTCGTTATCAGCCTCCTTGTTGAGGTACTTAGCTGATGTCTGGATTTTTTTCTCCAAACTCAGGCCCATCGCAGTGTCGGCGACTATGACTGTTAACTTCTTATCAGACGGTATTTGTAGGTCTCAGAGGTAGTATTGAAAAGAGTGCTGGAAAACATGTTCATGTCCAAACTCTTAAATCTCACCCACCTGTTTCATGTGTATGTTGAGAGAAGCAACATGCTAACCTCAGGGGCTGAGAAAATGGTCCCCCTGGGAAAAGGTCTTCCCGATGCCATAAAACAGCAAGAGACTCAATCCGGTTCTGGATCTGGAGTCAAGCTAGCCTAAGAGACATTGGCCTAGATATCCCCTACTTTAGGGGAGTTAGAGTGGAGTTAGAGTCAGTGGAGTTAGGCACTCGACTTCAAAGACCCCCAAAAGCTGCCCACAGAGATAACCTCTGGTCAGAATACTAGGTCGAGAAGGTGATCTTTGAACTAAGCTCAGCTCCACAAATGTATGTGGTAATAAAGAAACCTATTGCAAAGCAATATCTTCAAACTCATTTCATATCATTCTGTTTGATACTATTGCGCCCTTGTTTCGAAGTGAAGCGCCCGCATACCTCCCCACCCACTCTCCACCATTCCCAGATATCTGTGCAACTCACCTATAGTCCATTCCCACCACCAGAAAGCTCGTCATTCTTGTTCTCTTTATCATTTTTTCCAGATTATATTTGCCAGGGTTTTAGATTAGAGATTTTCACACAAGGTTGAGCTCCACTTGACCCTATACAGTGGAACTCAGCAGCTGTTCCTTACCTCTGAAATCTGGGAGAAAAGGTTTACGGAGAGATGGTTGAATGGTTCAGAGAACGTCTGTCTTAAGAGGAGGACCACAAGGATGGCAACACACCCCACTACTGGTCATCTCTCTGGGGGCAATAAGCCCCACCTGCGTCCTCTGAAAGGGATATCCGGAGCGGTTGTATGGAGAAGTACCATTCAGGGCACGTCTCCCTTGAAGTCGTTTCCGCCAGAGGAAAGCCACCTTATTCCAGATGTGAAGAGTGTGTCCTGCAGTGCCACAAAACTGCCAGCTTTATTAGAAAACCCAAAAAACTCTAATATTGGTCCGGACTCACAGAAGCATCGCTGTCTGCCCTATTGAGGGCCCGAAAACCGTAATGGAGTCACTGAATGATGTCGCTGCCTCTGCTCCAACCCTACAGGCCTCTGCGTGTTGCCCGTGTATAGCCATCGCTACACTGTTTTTCTGTGCATAAGACCTATCGCCTCTGACATGTATATGTTTTTGTAAACAACAATAGCAGACTAAATTATTTTTCTACATTCTAAGTTATTGAAGATTTTGGGCACGAAGCACCATATCCTTTCTTAATTTTAATTCCATTGATACCCGCAGTCACAGCAACTAAGCCGGAAACCTAATGCGTATAAATTACATTTGCCTTTTTCACATATAAAATTGGCCTGTCGATTTTCTCTTTTATTTTTCTGTGCTAGAAAAATGAAAACTCACAGGGACCGATGTTGTGAATATTGTTGTATTTACAAACTCTGCGATTCACAAAAGGGCCCTATTGCATGCTCACGCGGATTCCTCTCCAAATGAGAACTTTTCTTTTTTTAAAGTAGCACATATTCTTTTTATGGACATGAGCTGCTTTAATAAAATGTTTCCTGTTTCGGAATGGAATCATATGGAGGGATTTCTGCTGTCCCTTATAGGCAGGGCCACTGGAATAATATGATTTTGCGGCTGCGGCCTTTTTTGCAACTGCATAATCTTCCATTTTAACAAAAAATTGTTGTTTCTACTGCAAACTGTTCAAAAGGTACAACGTGCTGTTGCACAGTTGAAAGCCGTTTGCAAAGGTTGACAAGTCCCCTTTCTTTTGCATATTGCTATATTTGAGTGGTACAAATTAAGTGCAACCAGTGCCCAGACAGTGTAAAAATGACTAAATAATGAAGTAATACCATCACATTATGTGCACATTACGACGCATAATTTGCCTTTTCTTGCTGCATAATTTACTCTACCCTGCCACATGATTTGGCTCTCCCCTGCCACATAATTCCAGTGGACATGCGTATAGGCAACCACTTCTGCAGTGGCAGAGCCAGAGGGCTGCAAATACCAAGCTGCCCAGTTATTTTTTGTCAGGCAGGTTATTTAGCAAGCCCCTGCTGATGGACATATGTGATGCGACCTCTTAGCACATAGAGCGCATCTCAGGATCCATTCCCTTTCACAAACCAGTCGCTGCTGCTTCCAAGCGGGGAGAGTGTCCCCTCATGTTATCACCTCATGTTGTAGCATCCCCCCACATCTTGACACATCCGGGATGCTCAGCATGCGTGGCTGTCATCTCCTGGCTGTGGCTTTTCCTGGGTGCAGTTTGCCCTTTCTGCTAATGGAAGAGGGCAGGTTAAGTACCCGGGCACATATACATTTTAAAGGAACTTGTTAAGTGACCAGCTCTTTACAAGGGTCAGATGGGGCACAGGGGATCTTGTGAGTTCGTGCAGTGTGTGCTGAGTGAGTGACAGGGAGGTTGCAGGAATAAACGTTCTCCCACTGCTAGGAAAGTTGTTTTTTTTTGCTTTTCTGATCTACTCTGTACCTTTTCCCCAGTGGGCTGTGCATTTACAAATCCGCTGAGGGTAGCCTGAACCTTTGTTTTGTTCCTTCAGTCGAGCACAAGGCTCTCATTGACTGGGGTTACATGTAAATTGTAACTCAATCGATAGTGGCGATGTCTCCTACCTCCTCACCAGGCTGCCATGTTGTCCTCGTTTTTTCTTCTTTCCTTTCTCTGAAGGGTATCCCTGATCAAACCCCTCCCTGCTTTTTCTTTTACACTCTCCTCTCGCCTTCTTCTCTCACTCCCTTTGTTTTTCTTATTTTTGTCTTTGGGCTTCCAAAGTCCAGCTTCTTATGTCAATCTATCTACCCGCCTCTATTTGTGTTCCCCCCACCCGCTCTCTTCTTCCTGGACCACTTTTACCCCTGTCTGTTTTTTCTTAGCTAAAGGGGACCCTTCCCACGCACCTGCATTACGCTTTTTTGACTGTTCATCTTTTTAAATCCACACACTGTGACATGCTACATGCATGCCTGTCTATGCACATTCTACAGCATGCTACATGCATGTATGTTTATGCACATGCTACACTAGCACCAACTCTCCAGACACCTGCGCATGCCCCTCCCTCGCACACACTCCCCGCATCCGCTGAAGCTACAGTGAAGGATGCTTCTTCTCCTACCTCACCGCCAAGTCCTGGAATGACCTTCACCTCCACATCCGAACAGCTTCCTCTCTCACGGAACTCAGAAAGGGACTTAAGACCTGGCTCTTCGACTGATCGCAGCAGGATCCCAGCACCTGGATACCCTCACTGGGGATTAGCCACACTCTACAAATCCTGGTTTATTGATTGATTGCAACTTGAATGCATGTCTATGCACATGCTACAGCGTGCCGCACAAATGCTTGTGAATGCTCATACTATGGCATGCTACATATATTCTTGTCTGCACACATGCATGCATGCCTGTCTATGCACATAGTGCAGCGTGCGACACGCATGCCTGTCTATGCACATAGTGCAGTATGCTGCATGCATGCCTGTCTATGCACATTGTGCAGTGTGCTGCATGCATGCCTGGCTATGCACATCGTGCAGTGTGCTGCATGCATGCCTGTCTATGCACATCGTGCAGTGTGCTGCATGCATGCCTGTCTATGCACATCGTGCAGCGTGCTGCATGCATGCCTGGCTATGCACATCGTGCAGTGTGCTGCATGCATGCCTGTCTATGCACATCGTGCAGTGTGCTGCATGCATGCCTGTCTATGCACATTGTGCAGCGTGCTGCATGCATGCCTGGCTATGCACATCGTGCAGTGTGCTGCATGCATGCCTGTCTATGCACATCGTGCAGTGTGCTGCATGCATGCCTGTCTATGCACATCGTGCAGTGTGCTGCATGCATGCCTGTCTATGCACATCGTGCAGTGTGCTTCATGCATTCCTGTGTATCTGTTGTGTGGATAGTGCGCTCCGTGATATCTGATAATGTTAGACAAATAAAGAGCCTTATAAATTAAATGTATCTCTTCTGTTGCAAGAGTCCCTTCGAGTTCCACAGAGAGGTGGAGAGGTTCTACTACTGGTCACAGTATTTGTTGCAGGTACTGTTTGCACTGTGCGCTCAATCAAGGCTGTAGGGATGCGGGGATACAGGGAAGGGGATGCTGCCAGATGGTACCCTTGCTTTATGGTGATGGCTTGCTTAACAGCTGGCAGCTTATATTGACATGGATAAGTAATGGCTGCGCCCGCGCCAGTGTCCCAGGAAGGAGGACAGGTATCCGCATCAGTGTAAATCAGGCCGGGCTCCTGGGAGGGGGATGGGGGGGGTAACGGGGGGGGGGGTGCTAGGAAGTGGCACAGCTGAGACGGCTCCATTTATAAGGTTCAACCAGCTGAGGGGAGCAGAGAGTGTCACTGGCATGATTTAGGGCCTTCATTAGTGCCATCATATGGAATGCTGTCTGCTTATTCTTTTGTTCCCTTTTTCATTTTTTACTATTTGTCTATTTTTCAAGCTCCCGCTGTCTGTCGGCTCCACTCAGGTGTGGCCCTCTTGGTGCTTCCGTGTGTCTGAGAGCTAGAACCAGTGAGGCTCTAAAGGAGTATATGTAGAGGGTTGATCTTAGTATAAGATGTGCGTCTTGTTCCTCGTGAGACACCAGGGCACTGACTCAATGTGGGAGGGATTGTTACATTAAATGATCATTTTCTTTTTAGTATTCTAAACACTAGGGGTCTTGGGCGGCCCCATGTCTGCTTCAGCATCGGATCTGGTGATTCCCCAAACGGTGCAAGGAGACAAAACCCCAAGAGTGCTAAACTGTGCCACCAGACCCGCCTTCCACCCAACATGCACCACCAATGCCACCAGCTCCACCTTCCACCCAACATGCACCACCAATGCCACCAGACCCGCCTTCCACCCAACATGCACCACCAATGCCACCAGACCCGCCTTCCACCCAACATGCACCTCCAATGCCACCAGACCCGCCTTCCACCCAACATGCACCACCAATGCCACCAGCCCGCCTTCCACCCAACATGCACCACCAATGCCACCAGCTCCACCTTCCACCCAACATGCACCACCAATGCCACCAGACCCGCCTTCCACCCAACATGCACCTCCAATGCCACCAGACCCGCCTTCCACCCAACATGCACCACCAATGCCACCAGACCCGCCTTCCACCCAACATGCACCACCAATGCCACCAGCCCGCCTTCCACCCAACATGCACCATCAATATCACTCCTGCTCTGTGCCTTGCACAGGTTCTCCACCATACAATAGATTGAGCTGAAGACTCTTTTCTTTGTCCACCAGGCCCTTCGCGGGCAAGAACCATCTTACTTTACCAATTTGTTGTCACCATGCCAGTCAAAGAGGGAGAGGTGTGGCGCAGCGGCCAGGGCGGCTGACTCTGGAGCGTGGGGCTCACAGTTCGATTCTCACCGCCGGAGGCAGATCAGCTCAGCATCATGTGACTCTGGGCAATAGCTCACTTAATCTCCCCAACGGCCCCCAGTGCCTTGAGACCATTACAGGTGATTAGTTTGCGCTTTACAAATGCCGCGTTATTATTACTAGTCAAACCAGATGCCTAAGGCCGGCTGCCCAAAATCAAATCTCCATACGTCTGGTGAGATGCAAGCACTTTGGTGGCAGGTCATTCCATGCTCAAGGCACTGGCCTATGGGCCCCACTCCTTTTAGGGGCCTTTGACAACGGATCAAAATACAAGTACATAAACCAGAGACATCAGATTCACATAACAGTTTGTCTCTTAAAAGCTCATCTTCTGGCAGCTGTCAGTTTGTAAAAAAATCCAGTGCATAATTTGCAGGGGCCCCCCCGAAATTTCGACTGCCTAGGGGCCTCCACAGGGTTTAATCCGGCACTGAAGACACATCTCTTCTGACAAGCTCTTGGATCAAAACTCTGCTGCCTTACACACCCAAGAAACCATTTGCACGTATTTCCTTGCCTGCTGGTTATCCTTTACCCGCTCTCCTCTGTGCCCCAAAACGCCTTGAAACATACAACAGGCTGCAGTAGTGCTATGAAACCAACACATAAATAAACAAATAAATAATTTAAAAGAATGACAGACTCCTCACTCATCACACAGAAGTAAGACCATCCAGTGTGCAGTACTAAAAGTCAGAACCATAGTGCCAAGATCACACAGCACAATGCCCTTTTACCTGACCCGGGCAGTGAACCACACTTAATGCCTACTTGCATTATATTAACTTGGCAATGCCAAACCATTATCTACACCTTCAGTAACACATTTTCACAAAGGGTAGATCTGTGGTCCTAAAAATCTACAGCACAATAAATGTTGTGGCGTACCTACATACAGTACTGTGCAGTAATTCAACAGAAAAATGGATTCTAAAAATGATGTAAATTGCTTTTTTAGTGAGCTTCCACTGGTTATCCCATGCATAATTTTCCTTATGCAGGCATAATCTACATAATTCCTAATTTATGTCATGCAAATGTTTGAATTTTTCACCATTTTGCTTAACATGAAAGCTTGCATGATGTTTCCCCAGGAAGCTGGTTTGAACAGAAAATGCTTCACTGAGAGATGTTTTCTGCTCAAACCAATTTGTTGTGATACTCCAAATAACTTTTTTTGTGCGAGGAATGGCATTGATTACAAATGTCATGCAAGATACCAGGCAAAAACGTTTTACGCACCTTGCACACATTTCACATAATTTCCCATAATATCATAAAAGTACAATTTACACACAGGGCTAGTTTCTACATGTAAAGCTTGCCAATCAGGAATTGTGCATTGCCACATCCCCAAGTTCTTTTGCCAGGGTAGCCTTGAGCGGAGGCAGCATACCCGACAGTAGCGGGTAACCCAAGAGGTGGATCTCCATTGCCCAATGGTGACCAGTGCTTTAATGTATAGCAGAGTGACTCTATGATGCCCTGCTGAATGCCCACTACACCTCTTTAAGGGTACTTTTTAGGGCAGAAACATGTTGAACAATCTACATAGCCAGGGATGAGTCTCTTCCCTGTTACACTCCATTGCTTTTGAATCCTCCCCTGGTGAACAGATACAAGTTGTAGGGTCTAACCAGAAGATGGTTTTAACATCGCCAAACTTTATCCATTTTTTTGCACTCTGCATATGTCACGCACACCTTAGGCTTCCATAGGGCTGGTTTAATATCAAAGAGCTCCTCGTGTTCCAGGAGTTGTAGCCCACGCCACAATAGGCTTTTGTGGTGTGAAGAGGGACCCAATGATGAAACATGCCACCTCAGGTTGGGTGAGGGTTCTCGTCCTAAAGAAGGCTCAATTCTCTTTCTTGTCTGAAACATTGGTTTTTAGTGATTGTTCAAATATCGGTTCAGATACTAGTTGACAGACCCGGGTAAATTTTTGTGATTATTATTGATATTGATATTGGGGAGTCTGTACCTGACGGTCTTTAAATACTCCTTGGCCTCCTTCTGTTTTGATTATAGTATTACTTTCTTCACATAGACTAGTCCTCGGTTGCTGGTCCACTATGAAACCTGATGAGAAAGAACCACTTAAAGCTAGTCTCAGACCTGTGTTAGAATAAAAATGTTTTAGCTGAATTGTTTATATATTGTATGTCTTAAGTTAGCATTCGCGGCACCATTTTATATTCAGCCGCCATTTTGAGCCATGATCGAAACAAACTTCTGCCTCTCTGCCTCAGCTGAAAGCAGCTGTAATAGTTTTCGTTTCTTCAAGGTTGAGCCTTGCCGTACTAATGCACACACTGTTCTTGTCTGTGCATACCTTTCCCACTAGATTGGCCTGCTCCCACCCTTAGAGCGGCGGGTGCAGGCAGAGTGACCCTGGACCTGAGATAGCATGTGCCCGGTTTCAGGATCGAAGCTCATCCTTCTGTATCTCCTTTGTTCACCAGCTACCAACTGGAAATTTCCAGTCAGGGCTTGTCTTTATTGGTTCTGAATTGTACTTAATGCATTGCCATGCTTGCTGAAGTCAGTCCCTCTGCAGCAATCCTAGGAGGCTGGTCAGACTGGACTCCGCTCGAGTGTACCTGAATAAAATATACTTGGTTTGTATTCTCTACTGTCTGACCGACTCTTCATTTGTATGGAAGGCTGAGAGGTGGTCGCGAGTGACCCGGGTGGCCCTAATCGTGTCACTTCCTTCAGTTGGCGCCCAAACAAGGACTCCATCGGGTGACCCATCCTCGCCCACGGACGGGTGAGGACATCGGGGCCATCGTTGGGTCAGACAGGCGGACCAGGCATCCCTGCACAAGAGAGTCCTGAACTCGCAGCTGCCCCGTCTGTCTGACCGGTCGGTGCCTTCCCAGCTGTCATCCCGACTGGGGTCCTGAACGGCGAAACCCTTGGATCTGACCGTTTGGTCCGAAGAGTCGGCAGTGGAGAATAAATTCGTTTGACTTGTGTTCACCAGGTGAGTTTGTTTTGGTTCTTTGTGGATATGGTACCATTTTGGTTTGTCTTTGGTACGGTCTGAGGACCGATTTTGGTTTGCATTTGGGATGGTCTGAGGACCGATTTGGATACAAAGTGTTTGTGAACATTTTGCCCGGCAACATAACGAATTTGGCCTACTTTTGAAAATGCCGGTGTTTAGTCGTTTTTTGGTTTCTTCTTGTCGTTGTTGTTCTGCTGATGCACAACTGGAAGAAAGTCAGCCAGCGCCTCCGGAAGGCACTCCTAATTTTGATATGTATGTGAAGCATGGCATTGGCCCTATTATGTTTAGTACATTATGGCACAAATATACGAGGGACAATGCCGAGTTGCAGTGGCCGGTGACGGGCACTTTTGATGAACAAAAAATTGGTTTCTTGCAGGAGAAGTTGTTTGCGAGAAGAAGTAGGCAATCTATGTTTGATTCTCTTCGAACATGGCAAAAAGAGGCTAAACAGAGGCGAATGAAAGCAGAGAAAGAGGCCTGGAAGGGGAGAATGCAAACATTGACTCAGAAGGCTGTAGCGCATGATAGAGAGAAGCAAGAGATAGGAATAGAACGTGAAGATAGGAGGTTTCGACTGAATATTGATAAACCTTATGTAGCCCGAGAAGAAAATTACGCTTTTGTAGAGGAACTGCTAGATGCTCGACCTCCACCCCTGTATGCCCCACAGGGGTTATATCCCGCTCTGCCCCCGCAGGCCCAGCTACCCAGTTCTTCTGTGTTTCTGCTTCTGTTACTGTTGATCAGACTGCCTTGGCAACGGCACCTCCTGTCCTTTCTTTGTCCTCGCCGTCAGTGGCAACTGCGACTGATAACACTTCTGCAACACCTATTGCTTCGGTATCTCTTTCGCCAGTTCTTACACCCACAACCCAGCAAGCAGCAACGTTAATGCCCACTACCTCCATTATCACCGCCACTGTGTTCCCCCATTCCCCGACATCACTGACTAGTGAGACCCCGGTGCGCGGCCCTGAGGATAGAGAGTGGAGAAATTTAAAGAGCGCATGGGGCGGACATTGGTCCGATCTGATGTGGGCGATGCAGAGAAAAAGGTGGTGGCTAATCAGGCAGCACAGTGGGCTCATAACCCCATTTACAGTGTGGAAGATGTGTGGAGTGTGATCAAAGAGTATGAGCCTTTCGTACAGCAACATGCCCTTAAGCACATGTCGCCTACTCTGATCGGTCTTTGGGAGCAGCATTTTAAGGAAGCAGCACCGCAGATCATATATGACATTCGGGATCATGTGTATGTTACTGATATGGAGCCTGCTCAGATCTTTGGTAATGTCGCAACATTGGTTGCTTATCGGGGAAGACTGTTGGAGAAGAGCCCCACCCCGGTGTCTCAGTATCCGATGAGGGAGGTGCATCCTATATACCATCCCGAGATACCAGAGCTACGGGATCAGCATGATAATGTGACTAGGCCAAGGGTAGAGGCCCGTTTTCAGGAACAGTGGGTTTATACTCCATGGAAAAGAAGTGAGGTCTTGTCCCTTAAAACTCAGTTACCTGACCCTAGGAAAAATCCTACTGCCTATTATAAAGAATTGACTGAGGCCGCTTCATCGACAGTAATGACGCTTGCAAACGTCGAAATGTTCTTTGGTTTGTTGGTTCCTGTTGATATTTGGAGACAGGTACATACACAAGATCATGTCGCTGAATTGGGTGGTACCTGGGATCAAATTAAGGTAGGGGACCAGGAGAGGAAGCCTGGTGAGAAGCCAAAAGCGGAGATACTTGCTCTGCTTGGCCATGTTATCACTTATATGCACTCCCTTATCCCACCCGAAAGATTGATTGGGACAAGTTATCGGCTTGTCGTCAGAAGAAAGATGAGAGTGTGTCTGATTTTTTCACTCGGTTTGAAAGTGTATTTTTGGATTATAGTGGACAGGATTTGTCGATTGAGGGTGGCATGCGTTTGTTTGTTAGTAGATTTGTTTCAAATTTACTCCCCGAGATCGCGCCTCGATTACAGGCTTCCGAGAGCACCTGGTCCACCTCTTCTCCTTCCGTTATCTTGAATATGGCACAGTATTATGAGCACAGGGAAAACGAGGAGAAGGAGAAGACGGAAAAGAAGCACAAGGATTTGAAGACGAAGGTGTTGTTACAGCAGGCTTTTAGAGGGAATGGTAGAGGACGAGGTGGTATGGCCCGACAGCTTCCACACACTAGCAGACCCGGTAATACCGCGCCTTTGGTGGCGAATCAGTGTGCATACTGTAAAGAGAAGGGACACTGGTGCAGCGAGTGTCCTGTCCTTTTACAGAAGGTGGCGGTCCCCAGAGGGCAGGGGTCTCGAGGACGGGGTCGTGAAGATGGTGGCCGGGACAGGGTTCAGAACGCTGAGGCATCTCAGGGTCGTACTGATCAAAATTACTTTGACGATCCTCGGGGCACACAATATTATCATGATGACTATGATACGTATGAGGTGACCGGGATGTCTTACAGCTAGGACAGCCGGGGACAGGGTGAGGGACCAGTTTTGATACCTGTAGACCAACGAGGTCCGTACGTTAGTGTGGATGTGCATGGTTCGACTAAGGAGTTTTTGGTGGATACAGGTGCAGCGAATAGTTCTATTTCTCATTCCTTGGTCCCTGGGGCGGCTCTGTCTGGCCATAATAATGTTTCGGTAGGATTTTCTGGTGTACCGGTTGTGAGCCCCATTTCAAAGCCTCTTGCGTTGACTATTGGTCCTTTCACTGTGGATTCGCCATTTTTGTTGACATCCAATTGTGGAGAAAATTTGATGGGTTTGGACTTGTTGAAAAAATTGCATGCCACGATTTATTGCTCTCCAGCTTGTGTCTATATGACGATAGGTCCAGATGTGGTGTGCGCCAAGCAGTGTCTGTCCAAAGATGCGCCCCTCCCTGTTGAATTTAAGGATGTGCCACCCACACTGTGGGCAACAGGCGACACAGAATGGGTTTGTTGCAGATATCGCCTGTTTCGATATGTGTTAAGGAAGGTGCTATTTTACGCTGCATACCCCAGTATAAAATACCACAGGCAGGTGAGCGAGCTTTGATGCAAATAGTGCAGGATTTGATTGAGAAAGGAGTGGTTGAAGAGACGGCTGCTAATGTTTGTAATAGCCCTATTCTCCCTATTCTCAAAAGGACACCTTTGGATTCCTCTGATGACCATGCAGATGTTTATCACTTTGTGATTGACTAGCGTGAAGTTAACAAAATAGTGATTCCCCAGTTCCCAGTAGTTCCAGATATTACAACACTCTTGACAATGATTCCTTCTTCTGCTAAATTCTTTTCTGTCATTGACTTGAAAAATGCCTTCTTTAGTATACCCATTCATCCTGACAGCAGGTATCTGTTCGGGTTCGCCCTAGCTGGTAGAAGATTTAGATTCTGTTGCGCTCCTCAAGCCTATACAGAGAGTCCGAGTATTTATAGACAGGCATTGAAAAGTCAGCTGGATTCCTTGTCGCTCCCCACAGGTAATGTCTTACTCCAATATGTTGATGACCTGCTCATCGACTCAGACACAGAACAAGGTTGCAGAGATAGTACGGTTAAATTGTTGCTCCATCTAACTGACCATGGTCATAAGGTACCCCTTTCCAAATTCCAGTATTGTCGACAGGAGGTCCCCTATTTAGGTCACCTACTGTCGAAGGAGGGTAGGAGGTTGACCCCTGAGCGCATCAGTACCATTCTGAAAATGCCTGTTCCGCAAACTCAGAAAGATGTGCGGGCTTTCATAGGTATCGCTTCCTATTGCAGGCAGTGGATACCCGGATACTCACTGCTTGTTAAGCCTCTGCTTGCACTAACACTAAAAGATGTGCAAGAACCCCTGCCTTGGACGCCAGAGTGTCAGTAGTCTTTTGAGCAATTTAAAACTGCGATTTGCTCAGGTCCAGTGCTTGGTACCCCCAATTATGCAAAATTCTTCGTGTTGTATGTCCATTAGCTGGGTGGTTGTGCACTTTCTGTTTTAACACAAAAATTTGAGGATAAGCAACGACCGTGTGCTTATTTCTCTGCTGTGCTTGACCCTGTCGCACGAGCCCTTCCGAGCTGTCTAAGAGCGGTCGCGGCTGTGGCTGTCTCAATAAGACAATCGGCGGGACTCGTACTTGATACCGACCTCAAAGTCATGGTACCCCATGCTGTGGATACACTTTTGAATAAGACAAGGACACAGCACCTCACCAGTGCACGTCTGACCGGTTACGAGCTAAAACTCTTTCAAAAGCACATTACGATCAAATGTTGTGCCACTCTGAATCCAGCCACGTTACTACCCCTCCCTTCTAAGAATGAGGATATTGACATACATGATTGTATCTTCCGGACGGAAGAAGAGACGAAAGGACGGGTAGACCTGACTGATGTTCCCTTATCTGACCCCCAAGGGGAACTATATGTCGATGGCTCTTGTTTCAAATTACCAGATGGCACCACCACTGCAGCATACACAATTACTACGCTGTGTACAGTAGTTGAGACATCACGAGTTCCCTATCAGTCCGCCCAGGCAGCTGAATTAGTCGCCCTTATTCGAGCTTGTGAATTGAGCAAGGGACTGGTTGTTAATATTTATTCTGATAGCCAGTACGCCTTCGGGGTCGCCCATAAGTTTGGGCGGCTCTGGGCAGAGAGAGTGTTCCTTACTTCCCATGGGACATGCATTCAGCATGGTCCTCTTATACATAGGCTTCTGTCCGCTCTGACACTACCTGAGAAATTGGCTGTTGTAAAGTGCAGTGCTCATAAGAAAGTTACTGACAATGTGGGTAAGGGGAACGCTTTTGCAGATCAGACAGCTAAGGACACATCCCGAACAAAGATGAAAAGGATGTTTGTAGCAGGTCCAGCTAGGTGGGTGCCCGAGTTCTCCATGTTTGAGGATACACTTGAGAACGTGAAGGAGATACAGAGTGAGGCCACGGTGGAGGAATTAGCAGTGTGGCAAGAAAATACAGCGAATTTGAATGATGAGGGATGTTGGATTGATAAGTCAGGGAAGCAAAGATGGATGTTGCCGGAGGCATATGTTCTTCCTGTAGTGACAATGGCCCACGGCCCAGCCCATATCAGTGCTAAGGGTATTTGCAAGCTGTTAGACCCCGTATGGCAAAATGACAACATCTCCAAGACAGCTACACATCCAGTGAAATACTGCATGGTGTGCATGATGCACACTCCTGGCAAGGGTACCCCTACACCACCCGGTAACTTTGCACCTCCCACTTTTCCATTTGAGGTCCTTCAAATTGATTTTATTAAAATGGACAGGGTCATTATCCTGGACGACGTGGGATTTATCGCGAGCTAGGACTGAGCAGCTCCACCGCCGGTGCTCAAGAGCGCCAACGTTGATGAATAATAGGAGTCTACTAGTGAGGCTCTGACGGACACTGGGAACACTTGCCCCTGCCCTTGCCATCAGCTTTATTGCATTCCCTTTTCTTTGTTTCATAATGTATCCGTTTGGTCGGCCCATTGAGGAGGAGGAACAGCCATTTGCATCACCGCGATTAGCGCAACAGGGCTGGTCTAAAAAGAGTAAAATAGTCTTTGTACTGAGAGTTGTGATTGGATTAATTACAGTACTTGGAATAGCTTGGTTCCTGGAGGAAAAGTATCTGGTACATATTTTGGTTGGTACAAAACCCATTCCCCCTGAGCACACTTTTTTTTACCTTGGCCCCTCACAAAGGAGAGCACTGAAAGTCTTATAAAGATAATGTTTTTATACAAATGTTGCATCAAGCGCATAACGTGTCCAATACAACAAATTGTTGGGTTTGTGGATTGCTTCCCTCAGTTACTCATATAAGTGATAATTTGCTGTCCATGCCACTGTCATACATCAGTAGTTGCGAGGGTTGGTTTGAATAGCTCAGTATGGTGCGTCCCCATCCCCAACTTTCTACTTTGGATAGGACACCTGCTGATTCTCGCACTATGGTACAGAATGTACATTTTCATCATAGGGTTCCCCCCGTAGGACCGACAGGACAAGAGACGTTTGGTAAATTGTTTTTAAGGTCCTGTATGAACGCATACAAAAGAGTAAAGAATGAGACCTGGTTTCGAATGGAAATGGCTGATTTCCAAGGGTTTAACATGTCTAAGTATTTCCAATCTTTCCAGGTTCGTAATGTTACAGAGGACCAGTCAATGCCAGTGTCAGTGGTCAACACAACAGCTAGTTTCTGTGTCCGGGGAACAGGGAGGATAAAGGTGGGGGAGAGCAGATGCAATTCCACATACAGATTGAGTACGACGGATAGTCTGCCCTTAATACCACCCCCTAATGTCTATTTCGTCTGTGGATCTGAAGCTTATGTCTGGCTCCCGAGGGGATGGTCAGGCAGGTGTTATCTCTCTTTTCTCCTTCCCCCTGTGTATATAGCTCTGTCCAATTACCATAAAGATCATCGGCTGCAGCGTAGGACTTGCCCCGAGTCAGAAGAGTCATTGACACGAAGGAAATAGATCAGACAGATACTACCTTACAACAATTTGAGGATGCCATGAAGGGTATCGTACCTTTTTGGGGCCCCATGTCCAATGGCCTTAACATTCGCAGGTTAACAAGGGTTGTTGAAGGGGTTATTATTATTAATACAAAAGCTGGTATACTGACGAACATCACTGCTGAGCTCCAGGCTACGAGGTTAGTCACCTTGCAGAACAGGATGATGTTAGACATTATACTTGCAGATAGGGGTAGGGCCTGTCGCGTCATTGGCAGTAGCTGTTGTGTGTACATACCTGACCACGCCCCCAATGTGTATGCTGCCATACAGAAAATGCATAGACTCTCATCTGACATACACCAAGAAAATGGTACTTGGACTCTATCTGGGTGGTTCTGGGGTATGCTCACATCCTGGGGTTGGAAGATCCTAATCTTCATAGCTGTGTTTGCTGGTGTTTGCTTCATATGTTGCCTTTGCATACACTGCCTCCCAACCTGCTGCACTTATTGTATACATGCTCTTACCCCTAAGAAAAAGAAGTCAGTTCCTGACACTAGTAATGCGATCATGTTGTAGAAGGATATTAACAACATTATGCTGATTGATGAGGGTATCTTGAATATTGACCATGCGAACATCAGCTTGTAGTGGTAGCTCTTACTCCTGCAATATGTTATCTGTTTCTAGGTAGTAAAAAAATGGTTTAGCGACTGCTAAAAGGAGGGTCTGTTGGAATAAAAATGTTTTAGCTGAATTGTTTATGTATTGTATGTCTTACGTTAGCATTCGCGGCACCATTTTATATTCAGCTGCCACTTTGAGCCATGATCGAAACTAACTTCTGCCTCTCTGCCTCAGCTGAAAGCAGCTGCGATAGTTTTCGTTTCATCAAGGTTGAGCCTTGCCGTACTAATGAACACACTGTTCTTGTCTGTGCATACCTTTCCCACTAGATAGGCCTGCTACCACCCTTAGACCGGCGGGTGCAGGTAGAGGGACCTTGGCACTGAGATAGCATGTGCCCGGTCTCAGGATCGAAGCTCATCCTTCTGTATCTCCTTTGTTCACCAGCTACCAACTGGAAATTTCCAGTCAGGGCATGTCTTTATTGGTTCTGAATTGTACTTAATGTATTGCCATGCTTGCTGAAGTCAGTCCCTCTGCAGCAATCTAGGAGGCTGGTCAGACTGGACTCCGCTCGAGTGTACCTGAATAAAATATACTTGGTTTGTATTCTCTACTGTCTGGCCAACTCTTCATTTGTATGGAAGGCTGAGAGGTGGTCGCAAGTGACCCAGGTGCCCCTAATCGGGTCACATCCTTCACCTGGACCTATGGAATCCTTAGTCTCTGCCTGCAAACACAGAATAAATAAGCGGCAGAACCAGTGCTTAATTTGAGCCGGTGGTTTCCAGTGCTCGGCACTGGCGCTTAATTGTCAACACTGGCACTTTTGACAGACTGCCACATGGTGGCGCTATCTGTTAACTTTCGAGATGAGCACAAGAACAGTTGTTTGTTCCATCAATATATATTAAAAGTGACCTATACCTGCCTCCAAATCATTCTTATAGCTTTGAGGGCCTGGAATAGTCTGATTGTCATACTAGTAGGTGTGCGATGGATAGTAGTTATGGTAATGTCATTGGTAGCGCTGGCAGGAGCAATGGTTTGTGCAAGCTGCAGTGGCCTCCTGACAAGGGCCCTGGCAGTTAATTGTTTGCAAATTAAACACTGCAGAACCCCTCGTAGTCGTGGTGCCAGGATGTCTCATCACCCAGTGATAGGGATTCCACACTAGTGGAGACTGAGAAAGACCTTTGAGTTTCAGAGTTGGGGGTCACTGACTGCCAACTCCTCTTTGCCAGGTTGAGAATCAGGAGCCTAGAAATTCTGTAACCGGCTAGGAGAAGCGGACTCGTACCACCTTGTCAGCACACTGACTGGTAGCAATGAGTAATGGAGTTGTCCCTGCAGAAAGGAAAGGCTGCCTAGAAGAAGAAGAAGAGGACCTTGAGGAGCTGCTGTGCAGGAGGAACTGGATGTTGACACGCTTTGGCCCAGGGAAGGATCTGCCATTCCAGGCTGTGATGTGAGGCCTCGTCACCCCGGCCTCCTTGCAGTGTGCCCTGAACAGAGGTGACTTGCTCCCTGAATCTGTGCTTGCACGAGGACACTTCAATCTCTCCCTGACCAGCACATGAGGATGGTGGAAGTCGGCTGGAGAAGGACAGAAGTGACTGTGAAGGATAGAACTAGCGAAAAGCACCTTTGATAGCTTGGCACTAAAGGAAATTGTAGCTTGGCTTAGCAGTATTTATCTGCCCAGAAGAAGCGCCTTCCATGACTTGGCACTAGAAAAAGTCCCAACCATATTCTGCAGTTTGACGTCAGTGAGCGCGCCACCATGAACAGTGGTGGACTCCTCGTTTTTTGGGTGGAGGCCTTCAGCTTTAGGCTCAAAGAAGACCCAATAAAGGAGATGACTCTCAGCTGGCTCGTGTAAATGCACTCAATGTTTACCTGTGTCTGCGCGGTCCTTTGTCTTCATTATCAGAGGTGCACGCCTGTAAACACTGCAAGGCCTAGTAAGAGTTAAAGGTGGCTGGTCCTCAGTGATCAGTGCGAACACTCATACAAACTGGAGCAGCGCTTTTGCAGAAGGTGGCGATCTCAAGGGGACAAGGGTCTCGTGGACGGGGTTGTGGAGATGGTGGCCAGGACAGGGTATAGTCCGTTGGGACATCGCAGGGTCACACTGACCAGAACTACTTTGAAGACCCTCGGGGCAAACAGTACTATCACGATGACTATGATACGGATGAGGTGACAGGAATGTCTTACAGTTAGGACAGCCGAGGACAGGGTGAGGGGCCAGTTTTGATACCTGTATACCAAAGAGGTCCGTTTGTCAGCGCGGACGTGCATGGTTCGATTAAGGAGTTTCTGGTGGATACAGGTGTGACAAACAGTTCTACTTCTCGTTCCCTGGTCCCTGGGGCGGCTCTGTCTGGCCATAATAATGTTTTGGTTGGATTTTCTGGTGTAACGGTTGTGAGCCCCATTTCCAAACCTCTTGCATTGACTCTTGGTCCTTTCACTGTGGATTGCCCTTCTTGTTGACGTCCAATTGTGGAGAGAATTTGGTGGGTTTGGATCTATTCAAGAAATTGCATGCCACTATTTACTGCTCTCAGGAGGGTGTCTACATGACCGTGGGTCAGAATGTCGTGTGTGCTACGCAGTGCCTGTCGAAAGATGCGCCTCTTCCTGCTGAATTTAAAGATGTGCCACCCACACTGTGGGCAACTGGCGACACCGATGTGGGTTTGTTGCAGATATCACCTGTTTCGATTCGTGTCAAGGAAGGTGCAATTTTACCCCGCATTCCTCAGTATAAGATACCGCAGGCAGGTGCGCGTGCTTTTACCAAGATTGTACAAGATTTGATTGAGAAAGGAGTGGTTGAGGAGACAACTGCTAATGTTTGTAACAGTCCCATTCTTCTGATCCTTAAATGGACGCCTTCAGGTCCCTCTGAGTATCATGACTGATGTTTATCGCTTTGTGATTGATTTGCGCGACGTTAACAAAATAGTGATTCCCCAGTTTCCGGTGAACCCTGACATTACGACTCTATTGACGATGATCCCTCCCTCTGCTAAATTCTTTTCTGTTATTGACTTTTTCAGCATCCCTATTCATCCTGACAGCAGGAACTTGTTCGGGTTCACCCTAGCTGGTAGAAAATTTAGATTCTGTCACGCTCCTCAAGGCTATATAGAGAGTCTGAGTATCTATAGTCAGGCATTGAAAGGTCAGTTGGATTCTTTGTCGCTTCCCACCGGTAATGTCTTACTCCAATATGTTGACGACCTGCTCATCGCCTCAGACACAGAACAAGGTTGCAGAGATAGTACAGTTAAATTGTTGCTCCACTTAGTTGACCAAGGTCATAAGGTGTCCCTTTCCAAATTCCAGTATTGTCGACAGGAGGTCACCTATTTAGGTCACCTACTGTCGAAGGAGGGTAGGAGATTGACTCCTGAGCGCATCAGTGTCATTGTGAAAATGCCTGTTCCGCGAACCCAGAAAGATGTGCGCGCTTTCATTGGCTTCCAATTGTCGCCAATGGATCCCAAACTAGTCCCTCCTAACAAAACCTCTGCTTCTATTAACCACTAAAGATGTGCATGAACTCCTGCCTTGGACGCCAGAGTGTCAGCAGTCTTTTGATCAATTGAAAACTGCACTTTGCTCGGCTCCGGTGCTTGGTACTCCTAACTATACCAAGCCATTCATGCTGTACGTACACGAGACGGCTGGTTGCGCGCTTTCTGTTTTAACACAAAAATTTGGAGATAAGCAACGGCCGTGTGCTTATTTCTCTGCTGTTCTTGCCCCTGTCGCCCAAGCCCTCCCGAGCTGTCTAAGAGTGGTTGCGGCTGTGGCCGTCTCAATAAGACAATCGGCGGGACTCGTACTTGATACTGACCTCGCAGTTATGGTACCCCATGCTGTGGATACACTTTTGAATAAGACGAAGATGCAGCACCTCACCAATGCACGTCTGACCAGTTACAAGCTAACGCTCTTCCAAAAGCATATCACGATCAAACGCTGTGCCACTCTGAATCCAGCCACGTTACTACCCCTCCCTTCTGAGAATGAGGAAATTGACATACATGATTGCATTTTTCAGACTGAGGAAGAGACAAAGGGACGGGTAGACTTGACTGATGTTCCCTTATCTGACCCCCAAGTGGAACTATATGTCGATGGCTCTTGTTTTAAATTACCAGATGGCACCACCACTGCGGCATATGCAATTACTATGCTGCACACGGTAGTTGAGACATCACGGGTTCCTTACCAGTCCGCCCAGGCAGCTGAGCTAGGCGCCCTTATCGAGCCTGTGAGTTGAGCGAGGGACTGGTTGTTAATATTTATACTGACAGCCAGTACGCCTTCGGGGTCGCTCATAATTTTGGGCGGCTCTGGGCAGAGAGGGGGTTCCTTACTTCACATGGGACACGCATTCAACACGGTCCTCTCATATATAGGCTTCTGTCCGCCCTGGCGCTCCCTAAGAAATTGGCGATTATGAAGTGCAGCACCCATAGGAAAGTCACTGACAAGGTGGGAGAAGGGAACACTTTTGCAGATCAGACAGCTAAAGAGACAGCTCGTACGAAGATGAAAAGAATGTTTGTAGCAGGTCCTGCTAGGTGGGTGCCCGAGGTTACCATGTTTGAGGATACACTGGAGAATGTCAAGGAAATACAGAGTGAGGCAACGATAAAGGAATTAGCAATATGGCAGGAAAGCACAGCACGTTTGGATGAGGAGGGGTGTTGGACTGATAAGTCAGGGAAACAGAGATGGATACTACCAGATGCATATGTTCTTCCCGTAGTCACCATGGCGCACGGGCCAGCCCACATCAGCGCTAAAGGTATTTGCAAATTGTTGGACCCTGTATGGCAAAATGATAATATCCCAAAGACCGCCACTCATTTGGTAAAATATTGTATGGTGTGCATGATGCACAATCCTGGAAAAGGTACCCCTACGCCACCAGGTAATTTTGCACCTCCCACTTTCCCTTTAAAGGTCCTTCAGATGGACTACATCGAAATGTATCGAGTCAATAATTTGAAGTATGTGTTGGTGGTTGTTTGTGCATTCAGTAAATGGGTTGAGGCTTATCCCATGAAGGAAAATATAGCCATGGCGACTGCAAAAGTACTCCTAAAAGAGTTCTTTCCTCGCTTCGGCTTGCCCCGTTTGATCTGGAGTGATAACGGAAGTCATTTTAATGCCAAAGTTATCCAGCTAGTTTGCGAGGGACTACATATCAGGCAAAAGTTTCCTGCTGCAAACCACCCCCAGTCCACAGGTTTGGTTGAGAAGTACAATGGTACTCTCAAACTGAAATTGGCAAAGATTCAGGAGAGAACAGGGTTGCAGTGGCCAGATGCTTTACCATTAGCCCTTTTATCCACAAGAACGAAAGCACATTCTAGAATAGGATTGTCACCCTACGATGTCGTGTTCGGACGCCTGGCAAATGTCTGGGGCGTCCCGCATCCGTGTAGGTTCTCTCAAATTGAGTACCCTTTGCTGACAGACTATTTGTATGAATTAACTAAAAGTCTGCGTTCTATTCACCAACAGATCCAAGACTCCCTACCGCCAGTACCCGAGGGGCCAGGACATGATATTCAGCCCGGTGACTTTGTTCTAATAATGAATTTTTAGCGAAAGAAGAACTTGGAGGCGAGGTGGAAGGGACCGGTCCAGGTCCTCCTTGCCACCCGCACAGCATATTTCTAACATGGCTCAAAATGGCGGCTGAATATAAAATGGTGCTGCGAATGCTAACTTAAGTTATACAATGGATGGAGGGCTTCAGCTAAAACATTTCTGTTCCAACATATCCCTTATGAGTGGACAGGGGCTTGCTCTAGCAATCCCAAGGGGCTCTTCTAGGGGGTAGCATGGTCAAGCAGCCTTAGGCTTATCAGAGATGAGTGTTAGACATTGATGCATACACACAGTCAATACATGATACACACAACTCAATAAGGAGATCCACACCAATTTATAAAAACAGCTCTTACCTTTATATAACTTTTGGCACCAAGATTAACAAAATCAGGTAAGTACATTTTGAGTTATGAATTTTTATAGTTATAAAAAACCAGCACTGTGCAATTCCTGAAGCTGTAATGTTATTCTATAGAGTAAACACATACATTGCATACAGGTACTTCACAGTGACTTATGGGACCAATCTCCTGGACTTAAGGTAAATATGGGGCCAGGTCCTAGGCAGCACCAACAGGTCACCTCAGGCAGCACTGGAGCGGCCGGGCGCAGAGGTGCTTTTCAGCGTCAGGTGCCCAATGTTATCATATGAGGAAAACAAGTACTGCATTCGGGCGCTTCACAGTGACTTATGGGACCAATCTCCTGGACTTAAGGTAAGTATGTGGCAAGGTCCTAGGCAGCATCAACAGGTCACCTCGGGCGGCACTGGGGCGGCCGGGTGCAGATGTGCTTTCCAGCATCAGGGTACCCAATGTTATCCTATGGGGAAAAACATGTACTGCATTCGGGCACTTAGCGACTTACAGGACCAATCTCCAGGATTTAAGGTAAGTATGGGGCAAGGTCGAAGGCAGCACCAACAGGCCACCTCAGGTGACACTGGGGCAGCCGGTTGCAGAGGTGCTTTTCAGCATCGGGTTCCCAATGTTATCCTATGGGGGAAAACATGTACTGCATTTGGGCACTTCACAGCGACTTATGGGACCAATCTCCTGGACATGATATTCAGCCCGGTGACTTTGTTCTAATAATGAATTTTTAGCGAAAGAAGAACTTGGAGGCGAGGTGGAAGGGACCGGTCCAGGTCCTCCTTGCCACCCGCACAGCACATTTCTAACATGGCTCAAAATGGCGGCTGAATATAAAATGGTGCTGCGAATGCTAACTTAAGTTATACAATGGATGGAGGGCTTCAGCTAAAACATTTCTGTTCCAACATATCCCTTATGAGCGGACAGGGGCTTGCTCTAGCAATCCCAAGGGGCTCTTCTAGGGGGTAGCATGGTCAAGCAGCCTTAGGCTTATCAGAGATGAGTGTTAGACATTTGATGCATACACACAGTCAATACATGATACACACAACTCAATAAGGAGATCCACACCAATTTATAAAAACAGCTCTTACCTTTATATAACTTTTGGCACCAAGATTAACAAAATCAGGTAAGTACATTTTGAGTTATGAATTTTTATAGTTATAAAAACCAGCACTGTGCAATTCCTGAAGCTGTAATGTTATTCTATAGAGTAAAGACATACATTGCATACAGGTACTTCACAGTGACTTATGGGACCAATCTCCTGGACTTAAGGTAAATATGGGGCCAGGTCCTAGGCAGCACCAACAGGTCACCTCAGGCAGCACTGGAGCGGCCGGGCGCAGAGGTGCTTTTCAGCGTCAGGTGCCCAATGTTATCATATGAGGAAAACAAGTACTGCATTCGGGCGCTTCACAGTGACTTATGGGACCAATCTCCTGGACTTAAGGTAAGTATGTGACAAGGTCCTAGGCAGCATCAACAGGTCACCTCGGGCGGCACTGGGGCGGCCGGGTGCAGATGTGCTTTCCAGCATCAGGGTACCCAATGTTATCCTATGGGGAAAAACATGTACTGCATTCGGGCACTTAGCGACTTACAGGACCAATCTCCAGGATTTAAGGTAAGTATGGGGCAAGGTCGAAGGCAGCACCAACAGGCCACCTCAGGTGACACTGGGGCAGCCGGTTGCAGAGGTGCTTTTCAGCATCGGGTTCCCAATGTTATCCTATGGGGGAAAACATGTACTGCATTTGGGCACTTCACAGCGACTTATGGGACCAATCTCCTGGACTTAAGGCAGTGCTTAATTTGAGCCAGTGGTTTCCAGTGCTGAGCACCAGCACTTAATCATCAACATCAGCGCTTTTCATGAGCACCAGTTAAGGACACATTAATTTACAGGAAGATTAAGTGATTTGTCCAGAATCACAAGATGTCGAGCTGACGTTGAGACTCAAACCTGGTTCCCCAGCTCTGAAGTCTGCAGCTCTGGCCATTACGCCACATTTTCTCCCCACTTTCATGGTTAGCAGTTGGTTCTGTTTTAGGTGGCACTAACAGGACAAATGGGCTGGTGCAAGCTGCTACCTGACGAGAGCCCCGGCACTTATTTTTTTACAAATTAAACACTGACTTAAGGTAAGTATGGGGCAAGGTCTAAGGCAGCACCAAAAGGTAACCTCTGGCGGCACTGGCTCGGCCGGGTGCAGAGGTCCTTTTCAGTGTCGGGTGCCCAATGTTAGTCAATGGGGATCGGTCCGGTTGAAAAGAGGCTGCAGGCTTGAACTGGGAAACAGTCAGGGGGACTCAGGTCTCACAAAGCTCAGAGACGTGGGGACACCTTTGGTCCACTTCCACTCGGGCCAGGGGCGACGGGTGCATAGGTGTCTTGAGGCATCTTGTTTTTCACAGCTGAGTCACTTGGGGTTGGGGGGGCTGCACCAAGAGGCTGCAGGCGGTGTCGAGGAGTCACTTCCTGGCAAA
Source organism: Calotriton arnoldi (assembly GCA_963921515.1). Taxonomy (NCBI): domain Eukaryota; kingdom Metazoa; phylum Chordata; class Amphibia; order Caudata; family Salamandridae; genus Calotriton; species Calotriton arnoldi. The sequence goes on from CAWUFW010002609.1 coordinate 1,610,088, forward strand.
CCCAAAGTGGCTTCATCTCTGAAGGGCTGGGGGACCACGCTGGCACTGTTGGCCCCCTTCAACTCGGGCTTGGAGCAACAGGTGCAGTGGTGCTGGCCGGTGTTGGGTTTACGCAATCTGGAGTCCTCACAATTCTTTCTTTGGTACTTGAAGGGTGCAGGGAAGCAGCTCTGCTGCTCCACAGGAGTTCCCGAGTCTTGACAGACATGCTGGCGGTCCTGCCAGGCTTTTGGAGGCACAGCAACTTACAGGGTCAGTTGACTTTGGTGCAATCGTCGGGAACAGCAAAGAGGAAGGAAGGGTTGGCGCCAAGTCAGGTGCTCCTTGCACAGTTCTTGCTGTTTGTGGATCTTCAGTCTTCTTCTTCTTTTAGGTCAGCAGGGTCTGATTACCTCATGCCAGGGGCTCCCCTAAATACTAGATATAGGAGTGTTAGGGGTGTGTAGGGTAGTAGCCAATGGGCTACTTACCCCTGGGGTCACCACACCCCGTATATGACTACCTCCTGTGGGAAGTGGGCATAACCCTGTCCCAGAGTTCCTAATTTTGCCATCACAAAAATGGCAGACTTTTGTATTCACTTCAGGTAGCCCACCTTAGGGGTGGATCTAGCCTACAGGGGAACACGCCTCTCTGACTACTAATTTTCCCACCTGTCCAGGTGCCAAATGGGCCCTGGGCAGGGGGGTCGGCATCCTCTCCTGTGAGGGAAGCCAGATTTGCATACCAAAGGCAGTGGGCTCTTTGAAGCTCCCTGCCATAGGATGCTAATTTGCAAGTCGTCCTGTGGGAGGGGGTGTAAACACCTTCTGCCAGAGCAGGCTTTGTTCCTTACCTCCTGAGAGCAAAGTCCCTCACCCCTGGGGGTCTGAAACTCGTCTGTGGTGGCAGGCTAGCTAGGACCAGTAGGTGGTAGGCTTTCAGGGGGTATCTCAAAGGTGCCCTCTGGGTGCATGTATTAATAAATCCATCATAGGAATCAGTGTGGGTTTATTAATATGAGATGCTTGATAACAAACATCTCTAGTTTCAGTAAAGCCATCATGTGAATGGGGAACACGTTTTTGATCAGTGTCCAGCACATGTATTTAAAATGGCTTCCCTGTTTACTTGTACTGGTAGTAATTGAACTGGCCAGCACGGGGGCATTTCTGCTTATGCAGATATGTCCATACATGTAATATAATGCACCCTGCCTTAGGGCTGTAAGGCCTGCCATAGGGGTTACTTACAAATAGTACATGCCGTGTTATGGGGACATGGCACCCAAGTGTGTGCCATGTCAAGTTTTCCCTTTTTAGAGCACCTTGTTACAAAGCCTGTGGTGGTAGTGTGTATGAGTTTGGTGCTGGGTCCCTTAGAGTGGCACAAGATATGCTGCAGCTCTTAGGGACCCTCTTCATTACCTAAGCCCTAGGTACCAGAGGTTCTACTTACAAGAGACTTACAGAGGTGCTGAAGGCCTGGTCACTTGGGGATCAAGTGACCAGTTGTCTTGATTTGGTAAAACAACACTGGCACTGGGGACCTGGTTAGCAGGAACCAGGTGCACTTCAGTCAGAGTTGCATCAAATACCAGGCCAAAAAGTGAGGGCTACTGCAACAAAAACCCAATTTCCTACACATAATAGATGTGTAATCACCTAATTAGTTGTGTGTATCGTGTATTGGGAACTTTGACTCAGCAGTAATGAACAGGTTTGGGGATTGTGGCTTTTGTTTAAGAAAATCCAGCTGAGTGCTGTATTCATCTTGCATCAGATAAAAAAATGTATCATAGAATCTTGTATCCATAAATCTGGCTGAACTTATCACATAAAAAGCCATGTAGTAATTTCTGAAATCTAGGAGAGCCAGTCCTCCAATTCCCTGAGGGAGACTTACTTTCTTTATACTGATCCTCAACTTATTATGCCCCCTTAAGAACAAATTATTAAATTCTCCAATTTATTTTTAAAATTCACATAGAATACATGGTAATATTGAGACTAAAAATAAAAGTATTAATATATTCATTTTTATCAGAGCGGTCAGTCAGTTAGTGTAATTGGCAACCGTTTCCATCTCTCCAGTAGATATTTGTAGGAAGCTGGCTCTGTATATACTATACCAAAGTAAGGTACAGTGTGCAGGGAGTCCCGTGGATCCACAGAGGCTTTACAGAGGCTAAAGTAGATAGCACCTTACTCTCTTTTATGGTAGTGTGGGCGAGCAGTAAGGCTTTATCAGAGGGCTGAGTGTTAAGCATTTGTTGTACACACTCAGCAAGAAATGATTACACACACTCAATGACTAAATCCGAGACCAATTGTTTGTAAAAATATTTATTTTTGTATGCTTATTACTTAAAACCAAAGACACTTTGTTGAAGTAAAATACGTTTTGCAGTATCAGTTTTTCAGTATAAAAAGTAGGCAGTGCATTTTTCAAGCAGTTCAATGGTAACCTATGGAAGGAAAACAATAATGCAATTTCACAGGTAAGTACACGACTTACAATGCTAGTCTTCAGGTTTTAGGATCAATACTGGGGACGGGTCACGTAAGTGTAGAGACTGCACCACCAGCGGCTCTGGAGTGGCCAGGTGCAGAGGTCAAATTCGGTCACTGAAGCCAATGTTAATCAAAGGGGACTGGGGGCACTCAAAGAGGTGCTGGTTGAAGGTAGGTAAAATCGGAGTTGGGGGTCAATGTCTGGGGGTATAGACCAGCACTGGGGGGGGCATGAGGCAACACCAAACATACACCCTCAGCGGCACGGAGGCAGCCAGGTGCAGAGTGCCAACACAGCGTCGAGCACCCAATACAAATCAATGGAGAATAAAGATTTTGAAACAAGGCTGGAGGCTCGGACTATGAAGCTCGACGAAGGGAACCAGTGGCTCAGGAAGTAAGTTGGGATGCTGAAGAAGTCAGGGACACTGTCAGCTGAGCTCCCCAAGGCCTGGGGGCTCCGGGTGCAGAGGTGTCTTTGGACGTTGGAAAAGTCTTACCGGAGCCTGTCGCAGTTGGGGGCCCCTTCGTGTTGAGGCTGCAAGCGGGGTCGTGGAGTCTAGTAGAGGTCACTCTGGAGTGGACTTGAGCTCAGGACCACTGGGGAACATTCTCATGCCAGAGGCGTTGGGTGCAGAGGTGGGTCCGGAGGTCTGGTTGTGCGGTTCAGCAGGGCACTTGTTGTTGGTTTGTTTGTGGACAGGGCCGCTGTCCTCGAGAGTTCTTGGTCTTTGGGGAAGGCAGCCAGTCCTCCCAGGGTTTTGGAGGTCGTTGGCCCGCAGGACGAGTCACTTTTTGGAGCAAATTTTGACAAGCTCCCAGCCCATGTACTCAGTATGGCTTCACTATACCCTTATAATGCCCACGAATGGACTTAGATACCATGGGGCATATCTGCTCATGCAGTTAGGCTCTCACAAGAGGTATAGTGCACCCTGCCTTAGGGCTGTAAGGACTGCTGTAGGGGCGACTAACCTATGCCTCATACAGTGCTGGTAGGCCTGGCACACAGGAAGATGTGCCAGGTCGACTCTTCACTTTTATCTGCACCAAAACACACAGGCTGTGTTTGGTGAGGGGTCTCTTAGGGTGGCACAATACATGCTGCAGCCCTTAGAGACCCTTTCAAGTCACAATGTCCTTGGTACCACTGGTACCTTTTTCAAGGGACATATGTGGGCCAGAGGTTTGCTAATTGTGGAAACAAAGGTACAGTTTTGGGAAAGAACATAGGCACTGGGAACCTGGTTAGCAGGGACTCAGTGCACATTCAGTCAAAGTGCATCAGACTCCGGCAAAAAGTGGGGGTAACCATGCAAAAAGAGGCACAATTACTTCCCTAAAATATTGCACCTGTTTTTTAAAAGTGGGACATAGTTCAGGTCATAAAGATTTTAATAACTCTCAGAAATACAAACTCCTAGATATCTCTTGTTATTATAGTTCAATTGAAGTAAGAGGAGATGTACTTCCACTTATGTGTTAAACAGTAGCACATGTGCCTTGGTTGCATTCACTTTATAGCCCCACTCCCCGATCAGTGACTTCAAATATCAAATATAGTGAGAGTTGGATAGTTTACTGTTGGGCATGTAGCATAAAAGACCGAAAACTCTGTATTTAATTTTAATCTAGGTGCCCTGGGAGAACAGGTTTTAGTCTCGGACTGAATCGGAGTGCAATTGCAAGTGGCTTGATAAATAAAGTAAAAATTATTGGTGATATTGAGAATCCCTGCTGAGTTAATATATTTCTCGCAGGTTTATTTTGCAAGATTAAACAGGCTGAGGATTTAGCATATAGAGAGTGTATCAGCCACTCCAGCTAGGCGTATTGCTTGTAATACCTGAAATAAGAATTTCCAACTAACAAGGTGAAATGCCTTCTCTGCGCCTACTAGGATGATGTCAGCTGAATTAACAGAGGTAGAGAGAAAGTCTATTGCTTAAGCTACAAAAGTGAGTGTTTGGTCTGAGTGTAACACTGAGGAGGCCCGAGCCATTATAAATACGGTTAATATTTTAGTCAATATTTCATAATCATTGTAAAGTAGTGTAATAGGATGGCAGCAATTTAAATCTTGAAGATTTCCACTTTTATTTTATTTATTTTACAGAGTTTTATATAGCGCGAACTTGACCCGAATCGGGTATCAGAGCGCTTTACATAGCACCAGTTGCATTACATGAGGACACATTCATTTTTGTTAGGCACGGGGAGATTAAGTGATTTGCCCAGAATCACAGGATGTTCAGCGTCATTGCCGAGACTCTAACCCAGTTCCCCAGATTCGAGGTCGACCGCCCTAGCCGTTAGGCCAACTCCTCTCCACTTTCTTAGGAAACAACTTAAATATGCCCATAAAGAAGGAGACTAGGATCTGTATGCCCATTACGAAGTTGTTAAATAGTTTGATAACCAGATTATTTCATTAATTTATAAAGGCTTGATAAACTTTGGCTAGAAAAACTATCTTCTCCAGCTGCTTTACAGATGGATAAACTATTGACTGCAGCCTCAACTTCTTTTGGAGTGAATGGGGCTTCTAAAATGTGTGCACCTTCTTCAGTTAATGTGGGAATTTCTAAATGCCCTAGATAGTTGTTAATATTTTTTTCAGGTGGTCCTTTGGGTCAAATATACGCTTTCAAAAGGCTCTGAGAAAACTCAGACTATCTCTTTGTGTTAAAAAGTAATGTTATCATTTTTAGGCTCTATGATGGAGAAATGTGTGTTTTAGTGTTAGATGTTCTGGTTGTAAGGCCAGAATTTTGCCCACTGTTTCACTTTCACAAGCGAGTTGCTGCCCAAATGTTTTATTGTTTATCACTTCCTTCTCTGTTAAATATACTCTTGAAGTGCCTTTGGCCTCTTCCCAATGAAAAGATTGACATTTAGAATTCATCTGATTCAAAGCACTCTTTTCTTCCTCGTACTTATTTTATAGCGAATTTAATTGAAGGTTCCTTTTATTATGTTCTTAAATGTTCATTATTTTCTCCTTTTAAACTTGTGTTAAAAGCCTCCCATGTCACTTCTGGGGAGGAGGAGCCCTCACTTTCATGAAAATATAAGGTATTCTTCTTTTCAATATTTTGAACAACTTGTGGGTCAGTTAATAAGATTGTATCCATTGATCAGTGGAAAAAAAGTTCTCATCATGCCATATTAAGGACTATAATAGTATGATATGAAAAACAGTTTAGTACACACCCAACTTTGGTTGAGATTTGTGAAGCTGTAAAAAAAGGTCCATTCGAGATGCTAACTGATGGCGTTTTTAAAAGTACCTGCACAGCTTAGTTTGTGGGTTTTTAATCTCCACAGATCATACAGCCTTAATTCTTTTCATTTAAATATTCATTGCTTTGGCAGTCTTGAAAGTTCTCTGGGTTGCACAGGGATTTGAAGTGTATAGAGTCATTCACTGGAGGAAATTAAAGTCTCCTCCTATAAAGATAGCTTCAGGGAATGCCATCAATGTGTTGGTCAGACTCATGAGAGGTGTGGGATCGTCTTCTACAGGTCAATAGTATGAGACAACTGGGAAGGAGTTCATGGGACATTGTATTGCCAAGGCTATCCAGCGAACAGCCAGGTCGCTAACTGTCTTAAATACAGAACTTGGGAAATTCTGAGCTAATTGAATCAAAACTCCCCTATCCCCAGCCAAGGTGGAGGAGCAATAAGCGTATTTATACCTTTAAAACCTGGATGTGAACATATGGATTCTGATTGTTTAACAATATATATTTGTTGTATCAATACTATTGCAGGCTTAAATGTGCCGGGCCATGAAAGAACAGCCTTTTGTGTTATGATTATTAAGGTTATTAAAAGTTATTTTTAATTTATCCATGACCAATACGGTTTTCTGACCCTGTGTGGTTTGTTTGAGTCATCGTTATTTTTTCTAATACTACCACTTTTTCCGCTTTTTAGTCCGCAGACATGCTCACCGCCCCACCCCACCACCACCTAAGACTCTTCCTTGCTTTGCCTTCACCCTGCTCCCTACCCTTTCCCCCCTCTTGCATCCTCCCGAGTGTGTAACCCCTTTACCTATGGAGGAACCACCCTCTTTATTCTAGTGCCCTGGTTTGCACTCGAGTGCACTCCTGAGGACCTCCACCAAGCCTTCCCTATCACCACCAAACTTCATACCACCATCAATATTGTAATTCAAAAATGTTCCTTTCACTATCCTGGAGACTCTCTTGGTTTTTCTTTTTTTTCCTTCTCTTTAAGATCAGACAAAATTCTTGTGCGGTCCGTACATCAATATCATTAAAGAAATGGAATGTGCTTTGTCCCAGGACTTTCAGTTTTACCATTTGTACTAGTATTACTTGGGCCCCTAATGATCTAAACTCGGGTACTAGCTATTTGAGTTCCCAACAACATTTGGAAATTTCAATTGATATATTTGGGAAGATTTGTAAATCATATTCATTGTCTATCCTGAAGTTTACCCGAATGGTTATCGATTCAGAGCCAGGTTTATGTAAAGAAAAGGGGACTCTTTGTGACCAACAAATTGATAGATCTTCGACAGTTCTAGATGGAACATGACCTTAAAATGTTCCCAATCAGTTGTGGGACTGGTGTATCACTTTCCTTAAATTCTGGAATCCCCACAAATCTCAGATTACACCTCCGTATGCGGTTTTCATAATCTTCTTGTTTAGATTTGAGTTTTTCCAGCTCTTTTGAAACAACTGAGACTTCATGCTGCGCTATTGGTTAATAGTAATTCTACGTCTGTTACCCTTTGTTCCAGTTCTTGTCGTTGTCCATTAAATTGATACTTTTTTTCAACTAAATGTTTTATTTATTGCCCTGGATTTTAGCCATGTTGTGCTTATTAATTTTTATTGTGAGATTTTTTTTCACTAAGGTTACCACAGCATTATCTGAATTGTCCGTATGGGGGCTAATTTGATCAGGCTATTGTAGCAAAACAGAGTAATATCTGAGAGAGCTCAGCCTGCCTTCTGATAATCGGGACCACCACTAATTGCATTGTGTATTCAAAAAGGTAACTTCACCAGCAGAAGGTTTTCGTTTTTGGACTTATCTGAATGTCCTCAGCGTCACTTGAATTATTGTATTTCCCTTGTAAGATCTCATACCTATTCGGTTTTTGAGGTTCTAGAATTGCTGTCGTCAGGCTAGAAGGGGTTTTGACAGGTTTGGATGAAAGTTTAGGTCCACACCTAATGGGAGACTATGTTATCACTGTGAAAAGACTGAGAATGTTTTTCCTGCAGATTACTTTTTTCTGTATAATGCTTTTGCATCTCGCTCATCCTTGATTAGAAGTACTTTGGTGTTTTGCTGTTATGTAGGAGTGAGCAGAACTTTCAGAGTGTTACTCCACAGAATTCCGCAGAGTTATCTAAAAAAACTGCGAGATTCAGCGGAGTTCTGCCAGCGCTGGAAATCCAGTCCATCTCGCTGCTCGCGCTAAAGTGCCCGGAGCTTGTACCATGCTGTAAAATCAGCACGATCTGCACCATGTGGCACGCCAGAGGGCGCTGCTTCTTTCTGCCACTCAAGCAGATTTTCTACTCGAGCGGCAGCTTTCGCAAGGCGAGCGGCAACGTTCTCAACGCGAGCCGTAGTGACATGCTGCGACTGCCCTTATTGAGAATTCTCGCCTGGAGGTGGTCTAGCGCTCGTTTTTCTCCCACTTACCAACTTAACATTAGCAAGCCTCGAGTGAGACAAATGCCGCCATGTGGCGGTTGGCAGAGTTTTTGCTGAACTCCGCGCTCCGAGCAGAGCACGGATGGGCAAAAATCTCCACTATCTCCACTGGCAGAACGAAGTTTACCACCCACCCCTACTATTGGTCTTATTGAAACCTGTAGGCATTCCCATTTACTGGTTTGGTAGTGATATGTTGAAAAGACTGATTCAACAGCACTTGGTTACGTTGTGCTGGGAAGTCTTCACCTTTTTGTTACTTCTACTGTTGTGGTTGTTGTTATTACTCCTGATTTAATTATATTGTGAAAGGTTGGTGGTTAGTTGTCTTATTTCCATCCTGATTTTGGCCTCTAAGCTTCTCTTTGGGCAATGCACCCTCTATTGCCAACTTTTTATCTCATAAGTTTCTGTTTCTAGTGAGATAGTATCCATAGTTTCTATGATGTCATCCGCTACCACCAATCACAAATTAGCAATTTTGATTTTCGCAGCCTATGATATCATTCTTACTTTTGTGTTCCTTTTTAAATGTATGCAAGCTGGCCTCTGCTGTGTGTGCCTTACTTCTCATTGGGGATTGTGCTTATTGTTTGTTTTGGGGTACAGTACATACAATGACAGTCATCATAGCTTTATTTGATCATTAGAAAACAATCATGAAAGCAATACAACACACAAATATTAAAAACATAAAATATGTTAAAACATCCAAAGAGTAGTATGACCATTAGGTCATACTAGCATAAGCAAAAGAAAATTCACATCAAAAACGTTAAAACAACCGTTTTTTCCTATGACAAAGTGTAGATTTTAGGAAATAGCGGACGCTGGTTTGGATGGAATACTCATCACATGGGCAAATCATAATGGAAGACTGATCAAACATTCCACAGCAGGAAGCATAAATGACAACAAATAAAACAAAATCTAAACTTAGTAAATTGGATCCACTCCCGGGTGTAGATTGCCATATCCGAATAAGGTTCCGCCTCCACTGTGGTGCAAATCGTTAAGTGCTCCGCTTTAGGGCACTTAGCTAAATCAGCAACTTCCCCATCTTTCCTCCTTGAGGCTAGATAGCTCACTTTTAGCCAGCCTTTGACCTTGGTGGTTAGGGTCCAAGGTTTGGAAAAAATAGCTTTATGCCCTAGAGCCTTTCTTTCCAGCACTTCTTGGACCTCATCTCCCCTAGACTTGGGTGGATGTTCAATTATGCCGGAGTTATCAAACTCATTTTGGTGATTCTGCGATACTCTTTGATGAAGAATCACGCTAATAACATGCTTACGCCCGCTGGCGTAAATAAGAGTAATTTGGGGGGGAAATCCTGCCGCAAGAGCACTTTTAGATTTCAGAGCAGCTGCTCGCACTGCTGTTTATGTTCTGTTGCATTTATCGCTATTTACTTAGTGCAAAATGCATCCTAGCGCCCAATTTGGACTCGAGGGTGCAGTCTGCACTAAGAAGCTAACACTAAATCCTACCCAAGCGCACATTTCCCAAGCACGAGCGGTACTTGTGCTGCTGTTTATGTTTTCTTGCGTTTAGCGCTATTGCTTGCCGCAAAATGCATCCTTGCATCCATTTTGGATTCGAGGGGGCATTTTTAGACTAAAAAAATAGCGCTAAATGCAGAATTATGCTTCTCTCGCAATTCAGCACAACTGCGCAGAATATTTGGGTCATTCCGTGTGATTCGCTACATGGAATTACGTGAGTTACACCCAGCCCTAATTTACTCCCACAGCCCCTCTCTCTATCTACGCAGAGCATCTGCCCAGCTCCCCATGCGGGCCCCGCTGAAGAAAAATAGGGGAGGGCTCCTGTTGAAGGCTTGTAGTAGGCCAAGACCTTCTCCCTGAAGACTGAGTCAAAGGTTTGTTTTGTCTTCAGCTCACTGCTCGCCTCATTCCTACATTGCAATCTTGGTATCCCGCAGTTAGTTGCTGTTTTAGGTTTTCATCCCAGAGAGGTTAAATCACGGCAACATTGTGTCTTCTCTGGAAACGAGAACCCACTCTCATCTTCGTCTGCTCTCGTGGAGAGGGAAAGGGCAACGATATAACAGCCAATCCGCGGCCGCCGTGACTGGTCCCGGGGCTGAGCCCGGCTGTCTGGGGGCGTCGTTCATTCATGATTACAGACGAGCTGTTACAATGTCACACCGCTGCCTCTCCGAATTCCGTCCGCACCTCGCTTCTCTAGTTTAGTACAGTCTGGCGTTTAAGTCAGTGGCGACGAGGCGGCAACTGAGGACAGTGTCACTGTCACTGAGGCCATGTTGGAGGGGGTGAAGCCGGGGACGCGCCTAGAAGCTCTGAGGCTCAACATCAAAGCGTCATCCAGGGAAGTGTTTAAATGGAAATCTAAAAGTGCAGGTACTCACGACTTAGGGGCCGATTCCGATCTCGGTCGGAGGCGCACCCAATACCATTCGGTCGGGAAAAAAGCCATGCGAAAGCCTGTTTCCCGACCGAACCGTACGCGGGTCCGGCCGAGCGAGTACGATGCGAATTCGCCGACCGACTCGTCCGGGCGACCCGACCGCTCCGACCGACTCGTACCCGGACCGTACCGCTCCGACCGACTCGGTCGGACCCGATTCGCACCGCGCAATGGAGACGTTTTCCGGCCGGGTAAGTACGATGCGCACCTCGACCGCTCCGACCGACTCGCGCCGTCCGACTCGAACTCGCTGTCGGAGCCGTACTTTGGGGGTCCGTGTCGGACCCCCCTGTACGCGTACCCGTGCGAGGCGCACACAGGGGGGACCCAAGGGTCCCCCCTACCTGTGCGTGTACGCCGCGAAGCGCTTCGCGGCGTACTCGCTGTAGGGGGCGCCCTTGTCCGCCTCGCACCCATTGAGGCAATGGGAGCCCGCGTACGCGTTGTACGACCGGCTCCCATTGAGTTCAATGGGAGTCCGACCGACTCGTGTCCGATAACATACGGACGCATCGGACTCGTTCGGTCGGACTGCACGGGTCCGATTCGGTCGGAAATCTCTCCGGGTCCGGCTCGGTCGGGGAAATTTCCGGCCCGAATCGGAATCGACCCCTTAGTACCTGTTTTCTCCCGAGAAGTGCCAGTACTCTCCTATTAAATGTATAGCAACAGTTCTGAGAAGTGCCGGTACTCTCCTATCAATGTATAGCAACAGTTCTGAGAAGTGCCGGTACTCTTCTATTAAATGTATACCAACAGTTCTGAGAAGTGCCGGTACTCTTCTATTAAATGTATAGCAACAGTTCTGAGAAGTGCCGGTACTCTTCTATTAAATGTATAGCAACAGTTCTGAGAAGTGCCGGTACTCTCCTATTAAATGTATAGCAACAGTTCTGAGAAGTGCCGGTACTCTCCTATTAAATGTATAGCAACAGTTCTGAGAAGTGCCGGTACTCTCCTATTAAATGTATAGCAACAGTTCTGAGAAGTGCCGGTACTCTCCTATCAATGTATAGCAACAGTTCTGAGAAGTGCCGGTACTCTTCTATTAAATGTATAGCAACAGTTCTGAGAAGTGTCGGTACTCTTCTATTAAATGTATAGCAACAGTTCTGAGAAGTGCCGGTACTCTCCTATTAAATGTATAGCAACAGTTCTGAGAAGTGCCGGTACTCTCCTATTAAATGTATAGCAACAGTTCTGAGAAGTGCCGGTACTCTCCTATTAAATGTATAGCAACAGTTCTGAGAAGTGCCGGTACTCTCCTATTAAATGTATAGCAACAGTTCTGAGAAGTGCCGGTACTCTTCTATTAAATGTATAGCAACAGTTCTGAGAAGTGCTGGTACTCTCCTATTAAATGTATAGCAACAGTTCTGAGAAGTGCCGGTACTCTCCTATTAAATGTATAGCAACAGTTCTGAGAAGTGTCGGTACTCTCCTATTAAATGTATAGCAACAGTTCTGAGAAGTGCCGGTACTCTTCTATTAAATGTATAACAACAGTTCTGAGAAGTGCCGGTACTCTCCTATTAAATGTATAGCAACAGTTCTGAGAAGTGCCGGTACTCTCCTATTAAATGTATAGCAACAGTTCTGAGAAGTGCCGGTACTCTCCTATTAAATGTATAGCAACAGTTCTGAGAAGTGCTGGTACTCTCCTATCAATGTATAGCAACAGTTCTGAGAAGTGCCGGTACTCTTCTATTAAATGTATAGCAACAGTTCTGAGAAGTGTCGGTACTCTCCTATTAAATGTATAGCAACAGTTCTGAGAAGTGTCGGTACTCTCCTATTAAATGTATAGCAACAGTTCTGAGAAGTGCCGGTACTCTTCTATTAAATGTATAGCAACAGTTCTGAGAAGTGCCGGTACTCTCCTATTAAATGTATAGCAACAGTTCTGAGAAGTGCCGGTACTCTCCTATTAAATGTATAGCAACAGTTCTGAGAAGTGCCGGTACTCTCCTATTAAATGTATAGCAACAGTTCTGAGAAGTGCCGGTACTCTCCTATCAATGTATAGCAACAGTTCTGAGAAGTGCTGGTACTCTTCTATTAAATGTATAGCAACAGTTCTGGGAAGTGCCGGTACTCTCCTATTAAATGTATAGCAACAGTTCTGAGAAGTGCCGGTACTCTCCTATTAAATGTATAGCAACAGTTCTGAGAAGTGCCGGTACTCTCCTATTAAATGTATAGCAACAGTTCTGAGAAGTGCCGGTACTCTCCTATTAAATGTATAGCAACAGTTCTGAGAAGTGTCGGTACTCTCCTATTAAATGTATAGCAACAGTTCTGAGAAGTGCCGGTACTCTCCTATTAAATGTATAGCAACAGTTCTGAGAAGTGCCGGTACTCTTCCTCTCAGATCAAAGAAGTGCAGGTACTGAGTACCGGACAGCACTGGCCCATTTAAAGTACCGTTCCAGGGGAGAAAAGAATTGAAAGCACCCCCAGGGTATTAGATGCAGACTACAATGAGTCAAATTGTAATCACTGGACATTAGGACAAAAAAAAGTCGATGGTAGACCCTTCAAAAGTTAAAACAAGTCATGCCGTGCAGTTCGAGCCCACGCATACGAACAGGTGACCATCCAGGGTGGGGTATGGAGAGACGGGCCCGTCGGGAGCTCTGGAAAGCCTCTTTAGAGCTGCTGCTCGCAGACCACAGCACTTTGTTGCCTATTACTTGCAGCTGCTGCACGTGACCCCCTACACGTTCGAATGAGGTTGACGTTTATTTGGAATATTTGGTAGTTTATTTTATTTAATTTTATTTGGGAGCTTTATCTATCCTGCTGGTATCACATTGTAGCCTTTACCTCTGTGTGGGCGCATCTATTCATTATTTTCTCTGTGTTCTGTTAGTTGCCGTCATGTTAGATAAATATTTAACTAAAAGCAGGGCCACCGGAATTACACGGCACAGTAGGACCAAATTATGCAGATAGGGAAGACCAAATGATGTCAGGAAAAGCCAAATTATGCACCATAATGCAGCATATGTTTTGTAGTATTACTTCATTTTTTTGGCGTTTTTGCTAAGGGTTCACCTAATTAGTATCTGTTTAACACCCGAATGCAGCAATAAGCAACAGAAGGGTGGCGAGTGAACCTTTGCAAAGGGCCTTGCACTGCGCACCAACATGTGTTACCACGATTTTAGTCATTTTTCATCTGTTTGAGCTAGAAACACATTTTTTGTTAAAATCTACAGATTATTCAGCAGATTACAGATTATGCGGCAAATGTAGTAAATTCATAATTATGCTTAAAACTCCTCAGCAGCAAAATCGCATAATTCCAGTGGTGATGACTAAAAGTGCAAAGGAATGGATGGTTAGGATGAATTATTCACACCTCTCTAGAGTTAAGGTTCTCCTGCTGCTGTTATTATCCAGGACACCTGTTAAGGAGGGGACAAAGGAAGTTTACACTCCTGGTACATTCAAATATTGGTCTCTTCATTGAAACTATAATTGGCTGTTTGTGTTGCACTATTAAAAGCATAGCAATTCTGCTCAGAAGGTCTGATTCTGCAGTATTTAAACACCGGCCCTGCTGAGAAGCTCTGGTACTGTGTCATGAAGAATGTATCTTCTGCACTAAGTTGTTATGACACTTAAAGCATCAAAAAATAAAGTGGTGGATGGAATGCTTGAATTCATCTCATCTGCTGGCGATCGCTCGGGGCCACATCCCAATCCATCGTTTTTTGCCCGCCATGCCACCTGAGTTTGGACCCAGCCATATGCAATTCAGCCTTGACCCTGCTCCAATGGGAACAATCCAGCCCAAACTGCCAGGCCAGGTCCTCCCCGAACCGGAATACAAGCAGCCCAGGACTGGTTTCACACTAGCTATGGCTCATCAGCCAGGTGTAGCTTGGCTCCAGTGACACAGTGTGCACGAGACCCATGTCTGGGAATACCCGTCCCACTTCGCGCATCGCAAAAAACAAAGTGATGGATGGAAAAATTGTAGTTGCGGCTGTTAATTTAAAAGCTAAGCAGCCACGCTGAGAAGTTCTGATACTGGCCCATTCAGAGCACAGCAGCCTAACTGAGGTGTTCTGAAAATGTCCCATTAAAAAATGGGGGCCATATTTACAATGAAAGTGACTCAGTGTGTGCCGCAAGCCATTTCGCTGCGCCGCACTGAGTCACTTTCAAAGCACAGGGATGCAACATATTTACAACAATATGTCGCATCCCTGTGCTTTCCCCTGCGCTGGCGCACAATTAGCTGCCATACGCTGGCACAGGCACCCTTGCACCATGGTGCAAGGATGCGTGTGTCACGAGGATGATTGTTTATGTGCAGGAAGGTATCTCTTCCTGCACATAAACAATCTGAAATGGCGTTTTTCAACTTCTGTGTGTGTTGCATTAGCACACATAGAACTTGTAAAACGTCATTTTTTAAAGGAATGTTTATGTGCAGGAAGGGACACCTGCCTGCACATAAACAATCATTAGAGGTCATTTCCTCGTTCTATGTGTGCTGCAGAATGCAGCACGCATAGAAAGAGGGGAAAAAAACGAGGAGAAATGAATACATTTCTCCTCGTTGCGCCTCCCTACGCCTCCCCTGGGGAGGCATAGCATTCAGACGCATTTCCAGATTACGATTTCTCGTAAATCTGGAAATGTGTCAGGTTCCTTAGGTGTTGCGTGGGAACACCCACAGCAACACCCATGGAACGCCCCTTTCACGCAAAGTTCTGCGTGTAAAGGGGCCGTATTTACGAGGACAGGAAAAGCCACGCATGGTGGCTTTTCCTGTCCTTGTAAATATGGGGCAGAAAAATGTGCCGCCGGTGCGTCACAAAAAGTGTAAATAAGCCCCTAGGATTCTTGGTCCAAAGAGCTGGAACTCTCCCACTGAAGGTATAAAAAGGATTCTGTGGAATCTTTGTAAATCTGGGAATGCGCCAGAACTCATACATGGATGCATGGGAACGCCCATGCTCCACACGTGGAACGCCTCCCCACTGCAAGGTAACGCAAGGCTGCTTTGTATTTACCAAACCAAGCAAAGCCTCGCAAAGTGGCTGTGCACAGTTGAGTAAATAACATCAAGGATTTTGCGTTGGGCTGCGCAACAAAAGTGACACACACCCGACGCAAAATGTTAGTAAATCTGCCCCTTAATCATTGTATTATTCCGATTGTAAGCAATGCCTCTTTTTTGTGAATAAATAAATAAGAATTGCTGCTGCTGGGAAAAGCACTATGATATCAGCAGAATATTCAGCTCCCTTTCCTGGCATAAAGGGATTTTTTCCAAACTCAAGGAAAACAAGCATTTGCAATGCAATCGGTCTCGGCTTTGGGACCTTCTCCGTATTTAGCACATTTAGGGTAGGGGCAGGAAATGGGGAGACCAGCTTTTTTTGAATAAAAAGCTAACACAGTTTGGGAAGACTTTAAGGACAGTGTTTGGTGGCAGTGTGACAGAGGGAGAGGAGAGAGTTCTGCAGAAGGACGGAAAGTGGGGGACAATGGTATAGCATAGATAGAGACCAACAGAGAGTTTGAAGGATAGCAGTCAGTTTAAAAGAGATAAACATGGAGTTAGGAGTGAGGGAGAGGAGAGGAGAAACTAGAAGAAAGAGAGGGACAGAGTTTTGGGTGGGAGGATAGACGGGGGAGCATGCATGTGAGGGAGAAAGAGTTTAAAGAACAGAGACAGGCAGAGTTTTGGGGTGGAGGGAAGGACTCTGGGTTTAAAGCGACTGCGCATGAGACAGAGAAAGTGAGTTTGAGGGGCAAACAGTGAGTTTGAAATATTGTTTCCTGGGACAGGGAGCGTTTGACAAAGGGGCAGACATCCGGGGCACAGATAGGCAGAAACATAATTGTATGCCCCTTCCGGTTGCCACTAAGCACTGCCCCCCAAGTTTTCGAGGACCTTCCCAAGTTATCCTGTCCGTATTTCTTATATGCGTCCACAGTTTTTGGGGGAAGCCTAGAAAAACAAGTATCCCTGGTATCTTCTACAGTTAAAACACAGGCATTTCTAAAGTCAATTACTCTGGAAAATAAATAGGCTTAAAATCGTCAAATACATGGGTAAAATAATAGGCATTGGAATTTTAAAAATAAAAATAGCTCAAGAGTATACAGATTGAACAAGAACACCAAACAGGAGGATAAATAGGTTTACCTAGTAAAACGGCAAGGCACCCTTGTATGCTCGGCACAAACCCTTAAATGTCTGTGAGCTCGAAAAGCAGCCACCCAGGGCACATCAGTTTAGCCAAACAAATCCTATAAATCAGAGTCAGCGGGAGCTCAAACATAGCAGTCTCCCTATATTATTGTAGCATCAGAATGCCCAGCACTAGGAAAGGAAATCATAGTCTGCAAAGCATGTGTATGAAAAATCCCACCTTTCACCTGGAAATGATTTGCATTTACTCACAGAGCTCCCCAAAAAACACCACTTGAATAAGAACCTCCTGGCTAACGATTAAACAAAAGAAGACATGCCAAAATTAGAATTTGGAATACATTTTACGTTGTACAGAGCCAGTAGGGTTGGTATTGAATCATTCCATTGCTTGGAAATGTAAAGCATTTAATGTATCTGCGTTTTAAATATAATTCTTCTGATTGTTTTTGGTAAAAGACATCACATACCATTTCGAACGGCCGATCTTAAACATGGAGAACCCATTTCAAGTTTTGGCATATTTTCACTGTGATACGCCAAACCAAATGGTGCTGGAAACCAAGGTTCTAGCCTCGGGGTCGCGACCACATCCTGTGATTCTGGGCAAATCACTTAATATTGCGGTATCTTACCCTGCACAGGATGTATGGGCCTTGTGAGAATGTAAGGGCTCATCTAGGGAGTATTAATCTGTCAATGATCCATGATCCTGTCAAAGTGAGGGCTGGTCTAGAGTGTATGGGTCTGTCAATGATGTGTGACTCTGTCATGGAGGTGAGGGCCGGTCTAGAGTGTATGGGTCTGTCAATGATGTGTGACTCTGTCATGGAAGTGAGGGCCGGTCTAGAGTGTATGGGTCTGTCAATGATGTGTGACTCTGTCATGGAGGTGAGGGCCGGTCTAGAGTGTATGGGTCTGTCAATGATGTGTGACTCTGTCATGGAGGTGAGGGCCGGTCTAGAGTGTATGGCTCTGTCGATGATGGGTGACTCTGTCATGGAGGTGAGGGCCGGTCTAGAGTGTATGGGTCTGTCAATGATCCATGATCCTGTCAAAGAGGTGAGGGCCGGTCTAGAGTGTATGGGTCTGTCAATGATGTGTGACTCTGTCATGGAGGTGAGGGCCGGTCTAGAGTGTATGGGTCTGTCAATGATCCATGATCCTGTCATGGAGGTGAGGGCCGGTCTAGAGTGTATGGGTCTGTCAATGATGTGTGACTCTGTCATGGAGGTGAGTGAACAAAATATCATAGAAAAAGTATTGTGTGGACAAAATGTGTCAAGAATATCGAGGACAAAAATATTGTGAAGGTACGTTTCAGTGGGTAAGCAAAGTTTTACTATACTTAACTCCACATATATGTAACTTGACGATATATATACATATCTTCAAGGTACGTAGATGTGGAGCTAAGTATAGTAAATTTATACTTACCTATTTGCACTGACCTCAATATTTTGGTGCTCAATACTTTTGACACAATATTCTGTCCACACAATATTTTTGACAATGATATTCTGTCTGATAACCACTGAAGAGGTATGGTCAGTCAAATATGTATAATGCTCTTTGAGAGAGTATGAGCCCATCAATGATGTGTGAGTCTATCAAGTAGGTATGGTCTGTTGAAAATGTATGGACCTTTCAATGATGTGTGAGTTATCAAGTAGGTATGGTCTGTTGAAGATGTATGAGCCCGTCAGTGCAGTGGTCGAAGTGGGCGGGATCGGCAGGGCACAGCGTGCCCCTACTTCTTTAATTTCATAGAGTCTGTTCCCCTACTTTCTTATTTTAAACATGCATCCCGGACGTCAGAAATCGCCAAAGCCGATAGTAAAGGCTTGGCTTTTGGGGACGGGCGGAACGGGCAGAGAAGGAAAATGACTCTGTCTTTTCCTTCGTGCCCAGAGAAGACTAGGACAGTGTCCAGTTCTCCTGCCGCTGGCAGCTGCCGCCCCCCTCTCTTTGTTCCCCCTCTTCACTCTCTTTCTGTCTTGCTCCTCCTCATTTAGTGAAAACCGAGACTTCAAGAAACGGGTATTACCCTCTCTTTCCTCCTTTCGTTTATTTGCTCCCCTGTGAAATGGATCCAAAAAAGAAAAACACTTTTGCTGGAAACGTCGTATTTTTCTGACATTTTCAATTTCTAAGGGCAGCCTCGGGGTGGAGAGAAATTAAATATTCAAAATATCAAAAATAAACAACTAACTAACTAAAGCAAGACAGAGTGGTTGCAAGGTGGCCAGATTGATTTATTCACACCTAAACACATTAGCGCCACTTTACAGTGTTTGCCAGTGAAGCGCTACTTTTGTTTTCTCGTCTCTCTTTGAACAACATTGTTTTCCCTGGGTGGGAAAGTGCACTATTCCTGGAGGTACTGAAATACCCGCTTAATGGGTGAATTGGAAAACAAAATGTGTACAGCGGCTGTGTGTTCACGAATGTGGTCTTTTTAAACCATACTGCTTACGTTTTGCAAGGATATAAGCAATGGGCATTGAAACAGGTCCCTTCTGGGCCCTGTAGTCATGGCCTTAACTTTTCAGGCAAAAGCACTCACTCATTTATGAATAATGAGTGTAAAAGGAGCAAGCATTGGCATAGCTAATAGGTCTCGCTTTTGGGACCTTATAAGTATTTAGTTATGCAGCACAATATCCTTGGTGCAACAACATCACCTGTTGCATGGCTAAACACTTATAAGGTCCCAAAGGCGAGACCTATTGGCTATGCCACTGCTTTTTACTTATGTTTCACAATAACGATTATCACAACGCCGAGGAGCGCTAAAAATCCAAATGCCCTTCGAGGCCTTATACATGAGAAGTAGGCGCTAGGCAACTGCACATAGCAGAACATGTGCACATATTTCAATAGCAATGCATGCCACGCTTGTTGTATCATTACTCCGTAATGTGCATAGGTCTGCATGCATTCATTAGCATTAATATGTTTACCAGGCTGGGTGTGCGTGCAATCATTTCAGGAATGTGCACATATATTAAAGATGTATGTCGGCAGCGGGATCGTAGACAGCCGTGTGCAGAGTAATGCAGATTGAGTGGGACATGCCTATTTCTGTCCATTGGTGGAACTCCGCAAAATCTAGCTGAGTTTTTAGGTAACTCCACTGAGTCAAATTCCGTGAGATCCTTCCATCCGAGTGATTTCACATTTATCCCCGTTCTGAAGGTTTAACTAGAACAGAAATATAACAAGGGGGGAAATGATAGAACGCAGTTCATAAAAAATAGTATTAACTATCTAACTTTACTAAAGTACTTAGGAACATTTTTGTAACAACCTACAATGTAAAGAGTTTCAGTTACATCATTGATTGACATCTCAATTTCTGAATCATAGAGGTGGCCATTTTAGGTTACTCTTTACTGTGAATCCCGTAGAAGATCTTGGGTTTCTCAGCAAAAATGCTGTGCCAGCTGAGTTTGATAGCAGTGATTCCATGTATGAAAGCATTCTGGGAACCTTCACAGCAAGAGCAAGCTTCATGGATTTTGTTCTGATAGCTCCAGAAACCAGTATTCTGTTGACACATCACAGATGTACAGCTGGAAAGATTTGTGCAGCAAGTTGTGTTATGTGGTTATGTTATGCTGTTGGCATTTGTACAGCACACAGTCTGCCGTTAGTATCCTGACCTGCTTGGTTAGGACAGAAAGGGTCTGATTTGACTGGTGATGATGTGTTACAGATATAGGGGCAGATTTACAAGCCCCTTGCGCCACCCGTACGTCACTTTTCCCATATTAAAAATGACGCAAAATTGGCGCAAGGGGCTTGTAAATAAGCCCCCGAGTCTTTTTGTCTCTGTCTTCCGGTTTGGTGGTAATTCCTCAATCATTGAGCTTTGGGTCCATGATGTGGTGTTTGGGAGGCCAGGCTGGAGTGCTTTACTCATTGCTAACCCACCTTCTCGGTCGGAAGTGTGGCCGTGTTGTTGCTGAATATATGTCATGTCTGATATACATTAGATGATTGTAAAAGGAAATCGGTCACTGTCTTCGTGTTGAATCCCACCTCTACCTGCTCACAAGATCACAATTACATGGATGGATTCTATTTTTAGTTGTAGAGTTTTGAAAGTGCCACAGTTGTCATCCACCTACTTCCGGGCACATCGTTATGCAGACACTGCATACCTATACTGATGCTGTGTTCCATGGCGACCCTGGTTCCTGCAGCCCACACTCGACCACCTGCCCCCCATATGAAGCTGATTGCAAGGAGGAGGAGCGCAGAGGTCGCAACCTGAGGATGTGCCCTAACTGACTTGGATGCTGGGGAAGCGCGTTCGAGTCCCGGCAGCGAGGTTCATCATCCTGTGATTCTGGGCAAATCACTCAATGCTCCCCGTACCAAACAACAGGTTAATGTGTCCATCTGTAATACAACTGATGCTCGTGTAAAGCGCTCTGATACCTTCGGGTCGAGTTCGCGCTGTATAAAACTTCCAAGAAATAAAGAAGCTATTTTGTAGCAGTTCGATTCTGAGATGGAAATCTACGATGTGTAGCAGATGCAAAATTAGAGAGAAGGAGAAATTCCCACAATACCCTGTGACCGCAGAATGGCGACATAACATGGCTTTAAGTAGTGTATGCTTACAAGCGAACGCTGCCTAGATGATGCAGATAGGAAGAGCAGTGTGCACTAAAACAAGCGAACAGCCTGGAGGCATGCTTGCGAGACAGTACTCAGCTGCAGATAAAACGGATTGCGCAACATAAAGAAAACGAGCGAGCGCAGCAGCCTGCTGAGCTGACCACACGCTCGTGCACAATGGCCATGTGTTTTCAATTATCGTGCCCGCGTCTGGGCACGATAATTGGAAACAGATGCCGGCCGTGCAGGTAACCGCACGGAAAAGGCCATGACGCACGAGCGTCTGGTCAGCTTTCAAAAGCCCACTACATAAAGGCTTCGCCAAAGCAGCGCTTGCGCGCTACTCTAGGCTCGACCTAAAAAGGTAACCATGCTGTTCCTGCTTACATTTCACATGCTTTACTTAATCTTGCATTCCCTATGAGTGCTTTCTTTTTCTAGCATGTCGTTAATTATTTTTTAGGCAGCATATTGCTCTTGTCTAGTGCGTTATTTGAATTGAGTCACATCCAGGTGTTTATAGCGGGTCAGTGCAGTGCAAGTTTCTCTCAGTGGGGCAGTATGGTGTTCAGTGGGGGAGAGGATATGGCACTATGGTCAGAGCTGCTGAATTTGGAACTGGGGAACCAGGTTCAGCCTTCATGACCAGTCCACCAGACCACTCCCCCTGAGGGAGCACATTCCCATGCTAGACCTTAGAAGGCCACGCAAGACCTTAGAAGCCCTGGTGTCTTAGCACCAGCAGGTGTACCCTAGCAGTGGCAAGTGTGGGTTAACCTTGAAGGCCTGTCCACCACAATTCATACTGAAGTTCACCTCCAGTCTTGCGGGCAGGCCTATGAAGCAGCACACCATAGAGTGACAGTGACTCTGTCACTGAGGTCACAGGACCCTTGAGCAGGGTGGCTCTAGGGCAGTGCGACTGCACCGGGTGCTGACTTCAGGTGGGGGCGTCGTGTTTGCAAGTATAATATGGTTTTAAAAGCACTTGCTGCCTCCTTCCTGGCCTCCAACAATTTTCGGCAACAATAAACATGTCATGATAACTCCAGTGATTAATGTTCTTAGTAGAGAGAGATGGTGTTTTGTCTAGTGGAAGTTTTGACTCATGGAAAGGAAGCACAGAGGGTTAATGTGCCTGCTGCTAAGAACATGTACCATGCAGATCACAAAGTGCACATAATGTAAATAGGTCAGTGGGTTACTGCTTTTGTCAAAGAGACCCTATTGTTACTTGCAGTTAATCAGTTAAAATCCTAACATAGAACAGTGAGCTATTAACTGTCATGTAAGAACTGCATGCAAACTGCAAGGTATAAATTAGAGCGTTATGGTATTTTCCCCAGTCTTTGATTATCCTAATATTGCAAAAAAGGGTTCATTTGGGTAGAAATCAATTCTGATTATTAAAGAGAACCCACAACCATGGTATTATGTTTTAAATTCTGAGTTTGTGTTTCTCCAGACCAACCACTATTAAACTATGCTGCCTACTAGTATGGTTGTCATGTGACTCCTACACCTTGTAGTCCTTTGTCTTATGTAACATTTGCTATACAGTTCTTTACACACGTATGATTGATTGTCTCTGTGTAATTCTCTGTGTAATATGTGTGATGTAAAGTGCTCTGACACCCTACACTGGTATTAGTGGTGCTGTAAATTTTATGATACTTTATTATTTTGACATTTTTACCCATGCTAACAGTCTCTGCAAAGATTTTTCCTAATTAGTACCAGTGGAACATACAACTGCAGCAGTGAGAAAGGTGACCAGTCAACCTTTGCAAAGGGCCCTCCACTTCACAGCAGCACAAGTCACATTTGTTAGTAACTTTTGATCCGTTTGAGCTATAAACAATTTATTAGTTAAAATCGTCAGATTATGCAGCAGATGATGTATTATGTGGCAAATATGGCAGAGCCATAATTATGTGGGAAACATTTACTAACTAGGATGTTTTGCCATTCATGTTTGAACTGCTCTTGTGGAAAAAGGGAGGAGAAGTGCTGATGACAGAAACTCCATGGCTGGGAGACAAATGGCTTGCGATTCCACTTTTAAGGATATTTGGGACATTCTGTGATTGGAAACGTATCCCACTTTGTGAATGTATTTTAATATCAATAACTCATATTAAACCTTAAATAAACATGTGTATGCATTGGTTAAATTAAATAACATAATAAACTGTAACTGGTTAGTGAAATGGGAAACAAATACAAAAAATTGGGATATTTTGCTCTTTCTGCCACACCTCTTACTCCGCCCACTGACCCAATCCACTGGTTATTCCCGCCCTCTGATTCTCCGCCCACAGTTCCCCTACTTTTTTTCTCCCACTTCGACCACTGCGTCAGTGATGTGTGAATCTATCATGGATGTATGGGCTGTCGAAGATATGTGGTCCTGTCAGTGATGTGTGAGTCTATCATGCAAGTATGGTCTGTCGAAGACGTTTGAGCCCGTCAGTGATGTGTGAGTCTACCGTGGATGTATGGGCTCTCGAAGATGTATGAGCCCGTCAGTGATGTGTGAGTCTATCGTGTATGTATGGGCTGCCGAAGATGTGTGAGTCTATCGTGGATGTATGGTCTGTTCAGGATGTATGGGTCTATCAATGATGTGTGAGTCTATCATGGATGTATGGGCTGTTGAAGATGTGTGAGCCCGTCAGTTATGTGTGAGTCTATTGTGGATGTATGGTCTGTTCAGGATGTATGGGTCTATCAATGATGTGTGAGTCTATCATGGATGTATGGGCTGTCGAAGATGTATTAGCCCATCAGTGATGTGTGGGTGTATCATGGATGTATGGTCTGTTCAGGATGTATGGGCCTATCAATGATGTGTGAGTCTATCATGGATGTATGGGCTGTTGAAGATGTGTGAGTCTATTGTGGATGTATGGTCTGTTCAGGATGCATGGGTCTATCAATGATGTGTGAGTCTGTCATGGATGTATGGCTGTCGAAGATGTATAAGCCCATCAGTGATGTGTGGGTCTATCATGGATGTATGGTCTGTTCAGGATGTATGGGCCTATCAATGATGTGTGAGTCTATCATGGATGTATGGGCTGTCGAAGATGTGTGAGTCTATCGTGGATGTTTGGGCTGTCAAAGACGTGTGAGTCTATCGTTGGATGTATGGGCTGTCGAAGATGTGTGAGTCTATCGTGGATGTATGAGCCCATCAGTTATGTGTGAGTCTATCGTGGATGTATGGTCTGTTCAGGATGTATGGGCCTATCAATTATGTGTGAGTCTATAATGGATGAATGGGCTGTCGAAGATGTATAAGCCCGTCAGTGATGTGTGAGTCTATCGTGTATGTATGTTCTGTTCAGGATGTGTGAACCCGTCAGTTATGTGTGAGTCTATCATGGATGTATGGTCTGTTCAGGATGTATGGGTCTATCAATGATATCTGAGTCTATCGTGGCTGTCAAAGATGTATGAGCACGTGAAAAATGTGCATAGGAGCCTGCCAAGTATTACATGTATTTTATTTTTGTGGTTCATGTAGCACCAGCCATGTCAGTGCTCACATCTGCGATCTTTAAATAGCAGATACAATGAAACACGTCATAGAATTTTAGAGTACACTGTTACATGAAGACACAAGCTATTCACTGTGTAGTACAAAAGTATAGTACATTATTACAACGCTAAACTAATTGTGTTCCCAAAGGAAACTTCTTGGACTGGTAACTCTAGGGAAAAGCACAATGTTTTTTTTTACCTTATTGTCTAATAAACGTTCACTGGTTTGACCTTTCTCTAATGCTTTGGGAAAACAACAGCGTTGAGTCAAGGCTCGCCCTGCTTGACCAGTGCTTAATTTGTGCCGATGCTTTCCGGTGCTCAGCACCGGCACTTAAATCACCGGGCCGGGTCTATGCAATCTTTCTCCTCCAGCGGAGTGCCCGGTAATTATTAAAAATTAATTCCTGCTCTTCCTCTGTTGCTGCCTGGTATGTCCTCTTACGGAGGCCCACCCCGGTCCAGGCATGTTAAAAGATCGACATCATGACGTTCATCACGTTAGTGATGTCACGTCAGCAGATCGTGCCTGCCTTCCACAAAGAACATGTTTTCATTTCCGTTGGGGAACTGCCGAGGGCGGGCTTTTGGCTGAACTGGGGCAAGGCAGGCTGGAATTGTGCAGTACTGCAGGTCAAATGTTTTAATGTAAAACTTCCAGCAGAAGTGAATTTAAATGAGCACCCACGATCAAAGCAGCAGGTATGAGTTTCATAGATTGAATTTACTTGCTTCATAAGTAGAGAGGTAATGTGGTGCAGTCGCTATCGGGCTTCTCAGAATCCCGTGAATAAATTGTTATTTTGTGAAACCGGGCGTGAAGTGCCTTATGTTACACGCATTCCCGATATTTTTCCCTGACACCCTCATCGTGATTTAGTTGGGCCACTTATTTCCTGCTTAGTGTAATCTATTCGTTTGGGCCTTCTCACGTAGTTTAGCAGTATAATGTTTTAGAATAGTTTTCGTTTGCTTCGTTTACACGTGCTTTGAGTCGCTTCTTGTAAGAGAAAGTTTTTAAAGTGTCAGCTTATGAATACCTTCGTGCACATGGACGCATACTTGGTGCAACTCACGGTTTGCCTCAGTGTGTTTGGCATTTGTAACAGTCAACCATGGTTGTAAAGCGTGGCTACTCACCCGTGAGGGCTGGGGAAGGAGAGTATTACCTCAGTATTTTGTCATTTTTGCACGTTGACACTGTCTGGGAAAAGGTTTCACCTCCGCACCAGTTTGACACCCAAATACAGCAAAGAACAGAAAAGTGACAAATCGGCGTTAGAGAAGTGCCTTCCAAAATGACTTGACCAAAATCATTGTTGGCGCTTCTTGCGATGAAACTTGGGTGCAAGATTTGTCGACCATCCTGAATCGCGCCCTGCTCAGTAACATGAGACAACTACTCGCAGAAAGAGCTCTTTGAAGCAGATAACATATTTATCTGAATTCTGATAGGTTCACGCGGAAGCTTCAGTGTGGAACATTGTAATATCGCCTAGAATGAATGCTGCACGTCCTAAAAGCTATTCTTCCCAGTTTTGTTGAGGATCCTGGTGCGTTGTTGTGCACAGCTGTCTTAAGTGAGACCTAAGATTTTCCTCCATCTCCAGTCTGAGTGCACTGTGGCAGAAGAGGGTGTGCCAGGAAGCCCTTTCCTGTGTGTTTTTGTATACATTATTGTTAACATTCTGCTTTACAAACTAAGCAAATGTAATTCAGTCCTATCCAAAGACAGGAGAAAGAGCAAAAACGAGTGCATGCAAAGCCATTCTGCTTTCAAAATGGATGGCTATTCTAGCTTCCTGCAGCTAATCATAACATCTTTTATCTTGTTTCAATAACGTTGCTTCTAAGTAGGTTTATTACTACAGAAGCCCTGTTCCGAACCCTGGGCTGACATTCTGAACAGTTTGGACAGCAAAGTACATTTCCAATAAGTTTAAAATTTAAGGGATTTTGAGGCGAATGCTTTTCTGGGCTTCATTCACATTGAGTAGCTGAATCTGGCCTAGTGACAGTTCTGACACTTCTGAATGTTGCCCATGTCCGCTTTAGTTCTTTCTGGTCTATCGGCCCCATTTAAGACTGCCCATGCCTTACTCCTGCGCCATGTTAGAGGTAGGCCTATGCAAGTATTGTTTATCGTGGGCCATTTCTTTTTCCTTACATTTCAGTTTGCTGTGCTGCCTCCACTTTCAAGTGCACATTACAGGAAAGGTCTCTCCTGTGCTGTGACACATTTTCTACATGTGTGGTGGCTACCAATATGTTTTCTTCTGGTTAAATTGAGAAATAGTTCTTGTCTATCAATTTCGTTGCCATGCATGTTGCCCATTCTTGATTGAATGAACTGCAGTTGTCTAAAGTTGAATCTAGCAAGACAAAGGAAATGGTTGCAGGTGTATTGGAGGACCATAGCTCTTTTGTACACTGGCCACGAGAGTTAAGGCTTGCCCAAATCTTTAATGTGATATGCGGCTTAGGATTCAATTTGACTACACTCTTCGTGGCACCCCAGGGAAGAGTGTTGATGTACGTACCTTTTCGAGATGAGAACTCCGGGGTAGCTTCTCGCCCAAACAAAAACGCTTGAACACCCCATCAGGGGTAACCAGCGCTATATAAATGCAAACCTTTTCCCTCTTCTAACCCTCCGCTATCCTTCTCAATCCAAATAACTTATTAATATCCACCACTCAAATTACTTTCATATTTCACTATGCTAATTCATCACTAATCCTTATGGGTTCCGGAGTAGCGTGCTACTCGCCGGAAAAAGTGCTTTAACACCCCATCAGGGGTAACAAGCGCTATGTAAATGCTAACCTGTTTCCCTCTTCTATCCCTCTGCTATCCTTCTGAATCCAAATAACTGACTAACCTATCCACCACTCAAAGTACTTTCATATTTTACTATACTAACTCAACACTTATCCTTTATGGGTTCCGGAGTACAGTGCTACTCGCCGAAAAAGCGCTTCGACGCCTCGTCAGGGGTAGTAAGCGCTATATAAATGCAAATACAATACAATAAAAGCAACAAGAGCCGCACAAAAAATAAATACATATCCGGCATTAAGGCACATTATTAATCTCATGTCTTTCATGCTGAGGGCCTGCGCTTCAGATTTATTGCCATGTGAAATCCGACCGATGGTTGCCAGAAGCTGCGCTTGAGTCACATAGTTTGGGTTTGACAGCCTGATGCTATGAAATCCTCTGTAGATTTATTTTGCTGCCCTGCCTTTCTGAAATTAAAAAAGAGTACATACTCATAGCATGCATTTTTATCAGCACTGACCTGGAGAGCTGTCTGTAATTCTGCTTTCGAACTTAGTACTCATGGCCCAAAACTAACTACAGTGTGCACGTGCTGCTCTGCACTTAGTAACTGCCAGCACTCTAATTGCGTGGCACAGGACCTGGCAGCATTACGAGGAGCAGCCGGGCAGCAGGCATAGCAGGACATTCTGAACCCAGTCAGCACAAGGTGACGCAACACAATGTGACTAGCCCATCATCCCTCAAAGATCAGGTAACTGGGGCCAATCATTTTCGGCGCTGGGAGGGCCATTGCTGATTTTGTCATTTGCGTGTTTGCCTTGAAAATGAGGACTCTGTGCATTTTTGTAGTGTTTTCATTGCGACAGATAGTTTGCACTAGCTCAGCTGTGGGATATAAGAAGTCCACATTTGTTAGAAGAAATAGCTGAAAGAAATAGCAGATACCTGAAAAGAAGGCCGTTTCTTATCTACAAGTTGCTTTTGACTTTATCAAATTAAAAAGACTGGCTAACGAGAACCCTAAACAAAGAACGCTTTTAAAAAGGATACTCTCATCCAGAATCACAAGTGTATGCACTTTGTGATTTAAAATGTGGTTGGCAGTGGGCTGAAGCAGGTTAGTTAATAGCAGGAAAGTATTTGTGTGTTTGAATTTCACATACTTGCTGCATTGTCTCTGCAAGTGTGTCCTTTCATTTCATTTCCACTAAATTCAATTACTAGATGAATGAACACAACAGCTGAAACTGATTGATCCAAACATACATGCCGGTTGATTAAAGTGTCCAAAAGCAAAATGAGCAATAGTATGCTGCAGAAACCATTGTCCGGAAACCATTGTCAGTCTCCTTAATTAAATCCACTTATGGTAAAATGCCACCCTTGACCCACTACACTGTATGTAATTGGCTTATTATGAGATGGAAAGGGTTAACTGTTTTGAAAAAAGATTTATCATTTAGGAGCTAAATTGAAAGAGTCATATATGACTTTTTCATTCTTCCACCACTGTTGCCTCTTGAGGACTAAAGAGTCATTCATGTTGTGCAAATGATTCGGTGCACACTTGTTAAAATGTAGAATGTTTAGGATACACTACAGGAAGACCTGTGCAAACAAGCCTGAAGTGGACAAATTGTAAAAGGAAGCCGTAATTTAAAAATATGACATTGTTTCTATCTTCACATGGAGTTAATTTGTGATGTATTTTTCAATACTCAAGTCAATGTGAGTGGATGAATTAATGAGTTTCTAAGTGAACGTGTTGGCAGCGCCCGCTTTAGCGCTCCTGGCGCCTGATGCAACAATCTCTTTTGGCGGCGCGTACACCAAGCTTGAGGAGGTGGGGGGACCGCCATGTTCACATCCACTCTGAAAGAATGAGTCCTTAAAACTAACAATGGCACGTGCTTTCACAGTGCATGCACAAATGGTGTGCCCCCAAGCTTTGCACTCAGTGATATGGTGTCCTTAATCGCTATTGTGTGTCTTGGACAGCACAGCTATGCATTGATGAGACAGGCCAAGAATGATATAGCCCTGTCACCCCTCAACTTTACATAATTAATTACTGTATATTTAATAAAGCAGAGGTGTACTCTCTTCCTGCTTTTCCTCAGTATTTGCTTTTCTTCCTACTCTTCACACCTTACTCCTTCCCTTCTCTCCATTCTTCTTTCACTTTCTGCCCTACGTCCACGTCTCTTCTTAATCGCCACCTCCCATCATTAACTGCTTTTCATTTTTCACCTTCTCATCTTTCCCTTCCACTCTCTTTTCACGCACTCCCCAAAGTCTGCTCTTCTTCCCTTTCTCCTCTTTCCTTTTTTCATTCTCATCCTGTTCCACTCCAATCTCGCACTCCCCATCTCTGCTTTCCTCACTTCTCTTCACATTTTTTGTCTACCGTATCTATCTTTGCCTTCAGACCTCTCCTCCTTCCTCACTCCCCCTTTTATGTTTTTCCTTCTTGCAGATTTTTTTATATCCACTCCAGGAATCAGTGTTTGTTCTCAGGGTCTTAACTTTAAATCTTGGTGTGGCAACTCAGTCTTTCATCTTCCTGAGGTCGATAAAATTTGTGCCGTTGAGCTGGATCACAACATTTTAAATTCATTTCAAGGCTTCCTTTGGTGAATATGTGCTTTACAAACATACATGGTATGTTAAGGACACAAATGTATTTGAATCTTTTTTTTTTTCAATTTCTTTGCAATATTGCACTGTCATTATTCTCTCTGTACCTCCTGGACCCAGTACCTTTCATACTCGTATCCATTCCCCTGACCTCCTTTCTTTCCTTCGTCCCATCTTTTTCTCTTCCTTTTTTCTCTCCCTCAGCACCTCCAGCCATGCCTTCTTTCCCCTCTTGTTTCTTGCTTCCTTACACCCTCATTCCATTCTTCCTTCCTTACACCCTCATTCATTCCCCATCCTTCCTCCCTTGGTGCATTTAATCCTTCTTCCTCCATTCATTTCGTACTTTCTTTTTTTCCTGCTCCTTCCTTCATCCCTTCTTTAATTTCTTCCTTTCTGATCCCCAACCCTTCCTTCTGCGTTTCTTCCTCCTTTCCTTTCTTCTTTCTATTAATCTATCACACATTATTGATTTCCTTTCTCCTTCTATCCCTTAATTTCTTCGTTTCACATTATTTTCTTATTTCTTCCTTCTTTTATCCATTACTTATTTATTTCCTCACTCCAGTACCCACATCCACCCTGCATTTGATGCTGCCTTCTTTAATGTATTCCTTCCTTCATCCCTTCCTTTCTTTTAAACAGCACAGTACAAGCACATTCTCTTTAGTTTGCAAAACTGCCTCAAGTCCTCTATTGACCTTTCCTAAAGCTGCATTTTCAGATTTGCACACATTCTCTTATTTGAGATAACTTTTAAGTTGTTGTTATAGGCTTCCCATATGTTACATTATGTTATGTTGCAGTATTGATTTGTATAGCGCACTAATCACCCAAGAGGGTATCCAGGCACTTGGGCAGGTGTGTAGATGGGAGGTCCTCGATGTGCTTATGTGAAGAACCAGGTCTTCAGCTTCTTGCGGAACTCAAGATGTGATGAGGTGGCTATGATGTGTTGAGGCTTGATGATGTGGGTGGAACCAATAAAGGAAGTGGGTGGAGCCTCTGGAGGAAGTGGGCGGAGCTGGACAAGTGGGTGTGGCCTCCTCAAAAAATTTGAGCACCTGCACTTAATATTTTACAAATTAAGCACTGTGCTTGACTATAGTCCACCTTAGGGCGATTGGGATAGCCTGTGCGGTAAGGGCTCTCCTGTGGATATGGGCCTTTGGAGCATGTAAAGGAAGGTCAAAGATATGTGTCTCTGAAGGATGCAAGACGTGGAAAGCCTGAACCCGTCAAGAATGCAGGATCCAGTTGAGAAAGTAAGACCCCGTTAATGATGCTGGGACATGTCGAGATTGTAAGGGATGGTCGAGGTTGTTTAGTGCTGACGTAGATGTAAGGGTCCTGCTGAGGAAGAAGATTACTGTCGAGGAGGTAAGGCCCTGTAAATGATGTTGGGGCCCATCACATTTGTAAGGGATGGACAAGGTTGTATGATGTTGCCATAGATGTAAGGTCCCTGCTGAGGAAGTCGAGTCCTGTTGAGGTTACAAGGACCTGTTTATGATGTTGGGGCCTGTCAAGTATATCAGGGCCTGCCGAGGTTGTTTAATGCTGTCATGGATCTAAGGGCCCTGCTGAGGAAGTAGGGTCCTGTTGAGGAGGAAAGGCCCTGTTAATGATGTTGGGACCACTCAAGTTTGTAAGGGATGGTCTAGGTTATATAATGTTGACATAGATGCAAGGGTCCTGTTGAGGAAGTAGGGGGCATATCATCAAGGACCGGCGATAATTATCGCTAAGCGCACTTAGCGCTAGGATAATTATCGCCGGGTAACATGGAATTTTATCGCTGAGATAGCGTGCTATTAGCAACGCTTATCTCAAAAGCGATAAAATTCCAAGCGCTTACTGCCAAATGTGAGATTATCGCTGGAAATCCAGCGATAATCTCACAAAGTTTGGCGATAGCTTGATGATAGGGCAAGGCATACTTAGCCATGATATCCACCTTACATAGGATATCATGGCTAAGTCAGTCTTGAAGCAGGCGTAAGGAAAGTAGCGTAAGGAAAGTAGCGATAACAGAGGTTATCGCTACTTTGCTTGTCGCTCTGCAGGTTAGCGTGCCCATTAGCAGGTTAGCGTGCTTAGCGACATTTCTCCAGTTATGTCAGGGCAGGAACGCCCACTTTGCATCTCATTAGAGATGCAAAGCTGGGCGTTCAGAGAACAGGCGCTAATGCAAGGTTTCACGCGATAGCGTGACCTTGCTGATTAGGCGATACAATTATCGCCGCTTTTCGTCTGAAAACGGACGCAAAAGCGGCGATAATTTTTTATCGCCTCGTCGATGATATGCCCCGTAGAGTCCTGTTGGGGTTACAAGGACCTGTTTATGATGTTGGGGGCCTGTTAAGTATGTC
Organism: Calotriton arnoldi; assembly: GCA_963921515.1. Taxonomy (NCBI): domain Eukaryota; kingdom Metazoa; phylum Chordata; class Amphibia; order Caudata; family Salamandridae; genus Calotriton; species Calotriton arnoldi. The sequence goes on from CAWUFW010002609.1 coordinate 1,642,883, forward strand.
AGGGCCTGCCGAGGTTGTTTAATGCTGTCATGGATGGAAGGTTTCTGCTGAGGAAGTAGGGTCCTGTTGAGGATGCAGGGGCGTGTCGAAGTAGTATAATGATGTCATGGATATATTGGCCATGCCTAGGATGTAGTGGCCTGTCGAAGATGCACGGAAGGGCTTGCCCTGCATGTATATCTGCTCTCATTTGACATGCATGGTTTGTAGATGACACTATCGTGTCCTGAGTGTAGCTGTAGTGAGCAGCGGGGGAGAGGCCACATCTGAGACTTTGCCACAGGGCACAGGTGCAAATCAAGGACACTCCCTTGTTAGTCATTTACTAGTTCAAGCTCCTGTGTTTTTGTGAACCCAGAAATTAGCACAAGGTGATGAGGGTGTCACATCACATATCTTTCATGATTAACAGCTGCCTACATAACTCTTATTAATACTGTGAGCCCGGCCCTCTCTAAATGTGATGTGGAGGTGGTTTTCCCCAAAATAATAATCATTTTAAAAACACATTTTGTTAAATATGTTGACTCAAAAGCTACGATTTTTACAGCAGCCCTAAAGAGAAACTCATAAACACACCAACGAGTCAGCCTAAAGGCACAAAAACCTAGGCAAATTATTTACCTACAGCAGAAAATTATGTGTTCGCCTATAAAAAAGGTTTGCGCCTGTCCCTCCGAGCTTCTTTCAGGGCAGCATCGACCAAGGATCTGTAGGCGTTGAGCCATGAGCGCAGCCCACTGACGCCCAGGGATGATTCCCTCTGTCCTGCATGGCCAGTCGAGCCCTGGGGACGCTAGTCTTTGGCCCAAACCCAGTCCAGTCGAACTCTGACCTTTTTAAAATAATGGTGCCGAGATTGATTGGCCATTTAGGGAAATGGAACCGGTTTACTGAAAGGCCCACACACCTGAGAGGCCCGAGATGTGGCTGACCAACCTTAGGCCTTATAGATGTATGTTTGATGCATGTTTTGTAATCCCAGGCATGATGGATTTAAGGGATGATGAGGTCATCCATGTAGGCATGACTACCGCTAGGCACAGACCTGCAGTCAGCACAAGACAACTGCATAGTTGGATCGTTCCAACTCAGTGGCGGTGCGTCCATTAGGGGCGTTCGGGCGTTGCCCCACCAACTTCTGACGCTAATTCCAGCAACCAGGACAGGACTCCTGATTGGAATGGAATTAGCGTCAGAAGTAGAACGAGGAGGGATGCTGAAGGGGGTGGGGCTGCGGCAGCAGTGCACTCAGGGTGAGTGACAGCGCAATAGTGCGCATGTTCGTTTTTGGGCTGGTCATTTTTAAGAACAGCCCGAACATGCGCACTAAGGCTTCCCCATAGGAGAGCGAGGGTTGCTTCATTCGCAGCCCCCGGTCTCCGAATGGGCAGTGAGTGACCCTGCTCCAGGCCAATCCTGGCGCTGCTGGACTCTGGAGCAGCGTCTGGATTGGCTGAGAGCCTGAGAGGGCTTGCCAATGCCAGCCAGTAGCACGCAGAAGACGACGGTGAAGGCGCCAAACGCGGACCCCGGCCCAGAAGCAGACAGCAGAGTCAGGTAAGTTTAAGCTGCTTCTTTATTTTCAAACCCCCCGCGGCCCCCCACCCCCGTGCGAGACCCCCCGCTGCCCCGATACAGATATACAACAGGATCTAGATCCATCGACCCATATAACCTTCCCAAATATCCCTCCGGGGCCAGGCATCACCCTCCATCCACCCGCCCACACTCAGCGGAGACCAGGAGCCCGGCCGACACCCCCACAGATGGACTACCAGCGGCTCCGTGCAGACTCCGGAGCGCTGTACAGCAGAGGCCTAAGAATCGTGGTGATCCGACACATTGCGGCCTATACATCCGCCGCCTGCCCCCTATCCAGACTGGTAGCGCTCCCTGGGTTAGTTGGAGCACGCAGTCACCCGAAGGCACACTCGATACTGCCAGCCAGGATGTGACAGGAGCAGCCCCGCCAGACACCGGAGGCCCGCCAGGGCCCTGCGCTGACACTGCGGCTTCCCCCTTTGTTATCAGGGTGCACAGTGAGTCATCCACTACCTGGCCTGCTTGGTTTAAAGGCATCTTTGCTGGGTATAAGAGTCTGGTGCAGCGTTGTCATATGTGCTGTAGTATATTTAGTCTAATGTCTTGCGAATGGTGTATAAATGTGGTATATATGGATTGGAGAGAATATGTAAGTGTGCCACTGAGAAGGTAAATGCTTAGCTAGATATGTGACTTGGAGCCATGCTGTGCACACCATGGTGCAGGGGTTGTGCCTAATGCGTACTGCTCAGCTGTGGATATTATGAATAAAACTTGATATGGATGAGGTGCTCAGGTCACTTGTTCATTATGCAGTGGGTAATGCTGGTCCGTCTACTGTGTTCTGGGGACAAAATCATATAACACAATGAAAGCTGTATAGTTAAAGATTCATAGATCACATAGCAGCCATTTAGGTGATCTAAAAAAACATTTAATATTGCCTAAATAATAAAAACAACTGTACTGCCTCACACATGATAAATATGAAAACCATATAAGCATATGTTGTATAAGACATAAGATAAAAAAGTAATCATCGGACATAATAAATGACCAATATTACCTATGTGTTGAATATGCCGACTAACCCTTCTTGTTCGTCTTTGGTATATCGTTGCAATATGTATCATACACATATCCTCTTGATTACCACTTTTGGTAAAACTGAGGCATGTAAAAAAACATATGAACATCTTTGCAGAATCAAATTTAGTTTAAGTGTACCAGCCCCAACTGTTAAATATAAAACATGTTAGTCAGACACATAGGACCTGCTGAGAGCGTAATTGATATGGAACATTGAACAGATAATGAGTAAGATGGCACGTTACACACACTGCATTTTTTTACCATTCGAATCTGTTTTAACTGCTTTATTTTACTACTTTTATATTAACTATGCATTCCTCACCACCTCTGTCTAGACATTCATGTTTACCAATGACTACTCAACCTCACTGCCACTAAAAAGTCAAGTAATCCAAGGTAGACTTGCCAAGCTTGGCTACTAACTATGTCTAGTTGCTTTTGTATGTGCGGATTCATATCCTTAGTGGCTCACGAATAGTTTGTGATATTTTGATCCTAATAGATTAGTTGCTTGACTTTATCTACAAGCGTAGAGAGGTTTAGGTGTCACCCCCCGAACGCATGTGTAGAGTGTGATCTACTTGTAGTGGGGAGTTGCACATTCCTTGTTGTATACAAACGAAGTGCAGAGTCCGTCACTCAGCAAGTTTGAATAATAGCTTGGTTGTGTCTCAGGAGTGTGTGTGTGTGTTATGGAGAAGCACGTTTTCCTGTGTCTATTTTTTGGAGTTTTAGGTTCCATGCCTTTAATTTCTTGGGTTAAACGTGTATCTGTGCTGAATTATATTTTATTTATATTTGAGTCCTGTGGTTTGAGACCTTATCTGCGTTGCAATGTTATGCCGTGTCTGCCTCGTTCTTTTAAAACAGGAAGGTGTATTGCGGGATGTGTGTGTTGTTTGTGCTGAGCATTTGCCACTGAATTTCTTAGCTCTGGTAAAGAAAGCAGTATTGCATGGAAAGTTATTTGTGCTGTGTGGCGTCATTCACTCGCTGGAGACAGGAGGCTGGGACGGAATGATGTGATATCACCAGTGGGGTTTATATGTGCCTAAATATATACTGCGTCTGTATCCGAGCTGAGAACATTTGTATCTGACCTTGTCCTGCCTCCTTCATGCAAGTATAATCATTGTATTAAAAGATAGAGAGGCTGAGAGACCCTTGTGGACAGAACTTATTGCGGCTAGGCTTGTGTCCCATGTGTGCATTGTAGGAGTTTGGGAAGATGGATTCCCCCTTGGTTAATCATGAAGCATTTTCGAAACAACACCCCTGGCCTGGGCCTTACAGATAGAATGGATCCTACAGCCCTGGGCGCCATCTTGGTTTTTAAAGGATATCTTGAAACACACTGTTGCGTCAGGCGGACGTGTGCCCTGTGCCTCAGGAGCACGGCGAGCTTGGAGGCAAGACGAGGGCTGCTCCTAGTTAAGCCTGCACTGTCACATCAAATGTTCCACTGCATTAATGTAATAACTGCACTTTCACAATTGCTTTATTAACCTTCCTGCTTTCTCAAATTTACTTGAAAATGCACCATTTTCCCACTCTTTTTTCAAAATTTTCTCAGGGGGAGAACCTCCCCCCCCCAACCCCCCTTAGGTTGTTCGGGTTCGCTCGCTACACTCGCTCGCTACGGTGCAGTATGACCAGCATTTTACGGACCAGCATTTTACGCCTCACCACTTTCAAATGTCACCATCCACCACTGTTCCAACTGTGAGCTTCTCAATTACAGAAAAGGACATGTCTGCTTTCCGACAAAAGTGCAGAGCATGAAAACATCAGCAACTGAGAGCAACCATGAGGTGAGGAACTTCTGAGCATTTTAAGTTGTTTGTCAAACTAGCAGTAATATGTGGTTTATTGCTGGTCATGGTTAGGTTTTGGTCATGACCACATCCTTGACGGGAGTCAGCTTCCTGACCCACACTTTGAATCAAACTGTTCCCAGTAGCGGCCCGTCCCCTGCTAAAGTGGCGGGGTGGGCCGGAGGAGGGAGCTGGGGAGGTGGGAGGCAAGGGGGGACGGGGTACAAAGTAAAAATCATTTTTTTTAAATTGCTTACGTGATCGCCGCCGCCGTCCACTGCTTCGTGCTCTTCCGGGCACAGGCTCCCAGAATGCACTGCAGCCAATCATGACACTGCAGGAAAGCAACATCAGGATTGGCCTGAGCGCTGGGACTTTGCGCTCTCAGGCAGACTGGGAGCCTGTGCCTGCTTTCTCCAGCCCCAGCAATGTAGCTGGGGCTGGAGAAAGCTTCACTATGCATGAGTGTTTGGCCGGCCTGAAATGGCCGGCCAAACCCTCATGTGCAGAGAAGGGGCAAGGGAGTGCACTACCCCTCCCCACCACAGTGTCATCCCACTGGACCCCCCCCCAAGACTTGTCAGAATCCTGGGGGTGGGTCCAGGGGGATTATAATAAACGATAATAAAACGGGTTTCAAACCTGTTTTATTATCGTTTTATTTTTCGGGTGGTGGCAGGGGGGGCGGCGCTCCTCCGCCCTAATGGAGGGGCCGCCGCTGACTGTTCCTACAATTACAGAAATAGCAACTTACATTTATTTATTATTGTTCCTGGGATCTGACTACCCTGCAGGTTATTTGTGGTATAATGCAAGATCTGCGACCCATTTGGTTTACAAAGAAGAAGCTCGAACCAGAGTCATGTGTGATTGAATACTGACTTGTGATAAAATCCTTCAAGATGGCCTAGATCGTACAAGCAAGCATGATGGGTGAGTTCCTGAAAGGGCCAATCACAGTTCATTGATAGGTGGGGTAATGTCTTTGAAACAACATTTAAAAGAACACCAGAGAAAAACTTGCAAACTTTGGCAAACATTTGGCGAGAACTATTAGTCTTAAGTGAGGCATGTTGTTGAGACACAATCGAAGAGTCACACAAGCTAAGTTGACGAGAAGATCCGACCAACGAGAATACACAAGATAGCAAAAGTAGGGCAAACAAAACCCAAAATATGTTAAAAGAGATAAGTGTCTCCTGTGGATCTGCAGGAGAAAGCAGAGAGACAATGTTTCTTCCTATTTTAAGTTACCAAACAACAGGAAAGAGAAGCAGAAAAACAGAAGCTACAGCAGAAGAAGGTGAGTGTAGAGTTCCTTGTGTAACAAACCCACAGGGCCGGCTCCGCTGACAGTGTTCAGATTCTGGCCCACTGGCCTCCTTGATTGAAACTTGGGGTGTGAAGGTGGTCTCCTACGCGAATGAAACACAACTGCTGTTTCCTTTCAGGAGTGCTCGGAGGTGGCACTCCGTAAATTTAAGGAATGCCTCAAAGGAGTAGCTGTGTGGATGGAGTCAAATTTCCTTAAATTAAACTCTGACAAGATGGAAGTCCTCTTCTTCAGCCAATGCGCCCCCCCCTTAAGTCATACTTCTGGTGGCCTGAAGAACTAAACCTTCCACTGACTCCTACCACATCTGCTAGGAATCTGGGTGTCATGTTTGACTCTACACTCTCTTTCGCAGCTCAAATAAGACGGATTTTATTGGTTTCCTTCCTGAAACTTAGAACCTTAAGGAAGCTGCTGCACCTGGTCCCTGAGAAGACCCATAAGATTGTGGTTCATACAATGGTAACCTCTCGTATGGATTACGCCAACAGCCTCTGTCGGGACCTGTCTGCCTTTCTAACACAGAGACTCCAGATCATTCAGAATGCTGCGGCAGACAGATTCGGCAAGTCCCTTTCCACTAGCATATGTCCCCCCATCTAAAGCAGCTTCACTGGCTTCCAGTGGTGAAGCACATCAAATTTAATGCCCTCACTCTGGCCTTTAGAGCTCTCGCAGGTAAGGGCCCTCTTTACCTGAGGAATAGAATGGGATTGTACAAACAGAAGAGAGTGCTGAGGTCTAATAACCTCTGCCTGATGCGGACGCCAAAATTCCTTAAGACCCAACGTGGAGCAACCTCCTAATCGGTACTCACAGCCATGCGTTGGAGCGCCTTGCCGCTCAAGCTATGCAGGGCTCAGTCAGTTGACAGCTTTAAAAGTGAGTTAAAACATGGCTGTTTGATGGAGACTCATTTCTTGATGACTCTGTATGATATCAGTCTTCGCTTTGAGGGCGGGGACGCCTCCGGAGAAGCAGCTGCACGCTTTACAAACACATTTGCTTGGTGATTGACTGATTCTGAGCTCTACAACTCAAGGGTTGTAGTACCTGTATGGGAAAAAAGACTCCTGAATGAGCTTAAAACAGATAAAGAGCTTGAATAGACAATGCCCCCTAATGTAAGGGTGAAGTTTCCAAAACTATGTGGACAACATGGGCAATAAACACAGACATACCACTCCAATATCGCCTTGGAGTGTAGAAGAAGCGCAAGGATTTATGAGGACTCTCATAAAGGTGCTGGGATTTGCTCAACTGCAAATGATGACTTCGAGGCACTGGACTACCTCGCATGGACGCGCTCCAACCACATTGCTATGGATTGGGCTGTGTCGAGTACCATTAACGCTGTTGAAGTATTGTCTCCCATTCTACTTGAGTGGGAAACAACTGCTTGAGTAATGCAAGAGGAGAGCATCCCTTAGCAGTGCAGGGGTCGGATAAGTTTCTTGTCATTGACAGCCATACTGGAGGAAAACTTTTCCATACTGTTTAATGGCTGTCCTTTGACAATGACATTCGACTATGGTATTATGGTGATAGGAAAGTGATCTGACCTCACCAGCACAAACAAAATTAGGTACGGGAAGGGGGAAGAATGTTTTGATAAGGATTAATTACCCCCTTCAAGGCCATTTATGACCAGTGTTTAAGTTGAGCCATTGGGTGCAGGTGGAGCTCACCAGCACTTATTTCTGGGGACCGCCACTTATTTATCCTCAACAGACTTGGATCCAGAGAAAGAGACAGAAAAACGCAAAAGAGAGATTAAGACAAACTTGCAAGAGTGAGATAAAGATGCAGGGAGTGTCTGGTAGCGGGTGAAGGAGGCATGAGAAGGAATCAAGGAAATACATCCTTGCTTTTGGTGCCCCAGCCTTCAATGGCACCAGCCATGGGCTTCGAAGCAAAATCTTTGGGCACAGCACTTATTCTCTTACAAATTAGGCAGTGCTCATGGCTTAATCAATGTCCCAAATAATGAAGACATCTGACTCTTAAGAGGGGATGTGTTTGCTGAAGTAGCTTCGGCCCCAGTGAGGACCATCTGTGAAGCTAATGAATTATGACAGCTGAGCATATCTAGTGCAGGTGGTCAAGTGATGATCAGTGAGGTAAGTGGTCCTTATCATGTTGTTTGGGAGTATATTGCGTCTAGCTCATTAAGATGCACTGGCACTTTAAGCAGGGCCACATTCATACATGGCGGAGGTAACTTTTGCGCAATGAGATAGGGTGCAAGGCAATAAATGATACACTCCCACACACAGAGGACACTTAGGATCAGAATGATGTTGTGTGCGGCCATCCCTGACTTAACTATTCTGTCCCATGTGCAAGCCCCCAGGTACTTTCCAAACCAAGGGGCCTATTAGGATGGCGGGCGGACCTGAGTCCGCCCGCCATCCTCGCGGTGTTGGGACCGGCCACCAGACGTGCGGCGGTCCTGCACCGCTAATTAGGATGCGACCGCCACCCTGGCGGTCGCATCCGCATATTTGACATTGCGGTGGGCGCTGCTTACAGCAGCACCCGCCGCAATGCCAAGTTGCCATGTTGTGCATTTCCATGCACAACGTGGCAGGCACCGCGCGGTGCCTGCCACCTTGTGCATGGAAATGTGCACCCTCCACCCCCCCCGGGGGCCCGCAACGGGCCCCCAAAAGCACATCCCCGCCAGCCTTTCCATGGCGGCATCGCCGCCATGGAAAGGCCTTCAAAACCATGCATCATAATATGGATGGCGGTGCCTGATAGGCACCGCCACCATATTGTGCCCCAGTTCCGGCCGGCAATCGGAACAATTGCCGACCGGCGGAAAAGCGGCGGACGCACTTTGCGTCCGCCGCGATGCCCCCCGCCATTATAATATGGCAGGGGTAAATCAGGCCCGCCATCGTAATCAGCCCCTAAGGCATCCAACATGGCATACACAAGCCTTGTTGCAAGCCCAGCAACCAGAGACAGGCACTTATTTTATTAATGAGGCAAATTAATCTTTCAAAACACCACAAGTAGCCCGAAAGAAGAGAGTATTGCCAGAATCTAGTCATCTTTGCAACTAAATATTTGTCTAATCGATTTCCTATCTGTGAGCAAGCTTTTTATTACAAATAAGCAGCATCGCCCCACCAACTCACAGCGGTTGGTACCCTGGACATTATTCAAACTGTCTTCGATTAGACTGGTTTTGGTGAGCATTGAAGAGGCCACGATTCCATCTCCAGACAGATTTGAAAAAGGGAGTATCCTTTGAAAAGGAGTATCCTTTGTTGACCTTTTGCTGTCCTAGACATAGAAGAGGGACTTGAGCAGAGGATTCTGGGTATGCTTTATCCCATCCTGATTTGGGAAGAGCGAAGCAGGCTGCCCCGCCTACACGCTGCATTGTCAACTGAGGTCTTATCTTCCCTTTTCCAGACCTTTATTTCGTTCACTTAATTGAGTATTTTTCTCAGGAATCTCGAACGGTATCACTGAAGCTCTAGCTGTTCATGGCTATCTCAATATTTGAGCATAAATGTAGCCACGGTCAGGACTACTCTATAGTCTTTGATCTGTGATATTGTCGATCTGGCAAGTAAATGGGGAGTCTCCAACTGGCATTCCAGCGTGCAATCCACAAACTCAACGTTTTCCAAGAATTACATGATAATTCCCTGGATGTTAATACCATGGTACAGGTTCTCCCTATGTGGTTTAATAGGTAATAGGAGGGTTTCAATAAGGAAGTTACAAATGAAAAAGCAAAGCACAGGGGTATGAGGTGATGGCGACTGCACTTATCTCAGTGACGGGGTTAGAAGTAATAGTCGTTACTCAGGTGCTACGGATCTGAGGCTCACTACCCCTAAACCTCCTGGGACATCAATCCCTCACAAATACATAAACAACATGATCCAGCACTCCCACAATGATAAAACACAGTTCCAAAATAGTATCAAAGTAAGTAATCAGATCAATTCATTCAGCAGGTCTTGTTTCAAATATGTTCTTTATTGAGTCTTCTTAAAAAACATTTAATTCATTGCTCGTAGCCGACGCGTTTCGTCCCATAAGGGACTTCTTCAGGGCTACAAATAATAGTACAATATATACATTAAAACTAGCACCAAAACAAACACACCTAAGGTGCTGACAAAAATATAATACATCACAACAAATATGAATAAAATTAAAATATGTACACAAATATTTACGAGTAGTATAACATTTTTTATCCTGTTACATATTCAATGCTCCATATCCAAAAATTTGATTTTTCATATTTTTCATTATGTACCTGAAACTAGTCGCTACAATTAATATTCTAAATCCTTCTAAAACATAACAAAGAACCTGCTGAAATCATAACAGAGAGACAGAGAGGAAAGGAAAAATACCATAAATGAGATCATATGAATCCTGTTGATCAATTCACTAGTTGCAATTCATCACTTTTCATTTCTAAACTGATTATAATACTTTTTACATTTTTTACATAATATTCTATAGGGAGAGGGGACAACCGGCCTACATCCATTTCACTCGTCCATTGTAGGCTTTAAAAACACTGGCAATGTATTATACATAGGTTTACAATTTTTGAAGGCAACAAATGTCTCCCAGATATTGAGGGACATCTTACCAAGATTGACGGAGTTAAACTTATCAGGTTACAAATCCGAATGCAGTCCAATTCTCACTGGTTAATTAAAAGTTCACCTGATCTAGAAAGGAAAATGTAAACATGTTCCAATTAGTCCTGAGTGCTAGGCCCCGCTAAAAACCTTATATGTTTTATAAACTATAAGATTGACATACCTCAAACAATTGTATTTGTCCTTTTATCATTAATTTATTCTTCTTTCACAGTCCTTATATTTCGTTCAGAATTTTTTTATTTGTATTACAGGAAATTAAGTTTTCAAAATTTAGCCATCAATTAGTGGCATGGGTTTTAACCCATTTATAATCTGTGGAGCAAAGAAAAAGTGTCTATTTAGGTTCAAAAATCACCGAGGTCCTGATCAGTTGCTCAAAAAAACCTCACTCCTAGTTCTTGTTATGCAATAAAGCATTACTGTAGGTGAGGCTCATAAGAAACTATTAGAATAGGGCAATCTGGAGCTCTAATCCTTAGACAGAAAGAAGAGTTTAAATACCCCGCGGCACAGGTGTTGTGGGACGCGGGGTATTTAAACTCTTCTTTCTGTAAACTAAAACACAGACGGTCCAGAAACTCGGCGCGAGCGGTCACGGCGTTCGTCTTCTTTTGAAGTAAGTTGGAGGGGATGTTTAATTGGGTAGCTGTCAGTCTTTAAAACATTGTTTGTAAGATATGGTTTCTGGGGGTAGAGGTAACATGCCCTTAGCCTGAGATTTGTATGGTATGGTAAATTGGATACTCTATAAAACCTTGAATTAGAGGTGGCATTAAGTCATGACCTTAGATAATATCTCCAAAACATTTCTATATAATTTTATCCGTTAGTTACTTAGGGGCTCATTACGATGGCGGGCGGAAGCACAACCGCCGTGCTGGCGGATGCAAAACCACCAGTTACCGCCGGCACGCAGCAGTCCACACGCCCGTCCAATTACGATGCGTAAAGTAGGCCAAACACCGCCGGCAAGCCAGCAACACCGTCCGCCATCAAAGTGCGCCCGTACACGTAGCGGCGCAGCACAACTGACACACACCGTCCGACGAAACACGTCCCGCCCGGCGTATAAATTACGATGCCGCAAACAAACGGCTCCCACGGCTAAGAGACACCGCACGTGAAAGAGAGGCGGTAACACGGACGCAGAGCACGGAAAACGAAGAAGCGGCACCCCGAGCATGAATCCAGCACTGCAGGCCCTCCCCATGCTTCTGCTGATGCACCACCAAGGACGCAACGTACCGCGGAGACGCAGGTAGGCACACACACAACAAGTGCACGCAAACAGCGCACACAGTGCAAGGGCGGAAAAGCGGACAACCCCCCACCAGCGCGTGTACACTACACATCCACCATCGCATCCACATATGACACACAGGCCAAATCCTAACATCGCGGAACACATGTGTACACACCACCTGGGACTAGGAACCAACCACCCCGTCACGGCCACAAAGCGCCGATGACGCCGCCACACATGCGCACAACGCAGAGGCCAACCGCAGCGCCATGCATGCGTCGCACACAGACACAGGGACACAACCAAGCAGCACACACATCAGCCCCACCCCGAACGCACATGACACGTGACAGGCCGGCCATAGACATGTCCCCAACGCCCAAATCACGGACAACACCCAACGCCACACAACCGACGCACACATGTCAGTGAAGTCACGCAACAGCAGGACACACCCCAGTGTAACAAACATGGCGTAGCACACAGCGGCGGCAACACCAACTAGGAGAAGCAGGGCTCCTTCGGGAAGAGGAACGCCAGTACCACACTGAAAAACCCATACCACCCTGCACATATGAACAAGACATATAAAACGGAACACCAAAGAGCACGGGGACCGACAACAGGTGGCCTAAGAATTACATCCACACACAAGGCCCAACGCAGAGCGGAAAGGCAGCCTGCCGCCCACACAAGGGAGAGCAGACAGCACTGAATGACCTTCCATTCCAACACCGAAACCACAGCCCTACGACAGAAGCCGGTGAATACAGCCATTGTCCAAGAATAGACCAACACAGGCATGCCGAGGAGACCGACCACAGAGCAGATAGCGCATATCACAGAAGCACACAACGGACGGGGAAGAAAGAAGAAAACACTCCCCCATGTCGGCCACATGCAAGTTAATTGGAAGGAGTCACACAGCACCGACCTTGAACTGTCTGAGAAGCATGTGGGAAGAGGGCCCGTGTCCTCCAAACAAGCAAACAGAACACAAGTCCTGTCTCCCCACGACTACACAGAGCTCACAGCAACCCCAGAGCATGCACATTGCAGACTGCACACACAGCCGGAGCACGCCACCTCTACGAACCGCTGCGAAATGGCAACCGCAACACACCTACCCAACTACGCCGAACAGCTCAAGCTGTACAAAACCAACCTGTTCCATACATTGGGATGCAATCTCCTGTCCCTGCTGAACGTAAGTTACCGACTGACTTACCGCATCACATTGTTCAGCTGCGTCATGCCCGTCTTCTACTGTCGGAGGTGTCCCTACCAGCATCCCGTCGAGATATGCCTCTCCAACCCGGCATGTCTGAAGGCGGACCTGCTACCACTACTCCTCCCTCTGGACGCACACGACAGGGCCTGCTCTGCCTATGGGGGCATGGCGTATGTGGCCAACATCGCACTCGCACTGAAATGGGACCACTGTGCCTCCACACGACGGATCATCGAGAACAGCTACATCGAATGTCACCCAGCATGCCCCATCATGGTCCTCCAAGGGACAACTTACGAACAACACCTTGACAGCCACCATCCGCTACATTGGCTGGCAAACATGTACACCACCAATGACATGGAAGCCCTGCTGGACGGCATCGCATACCTGACAACCTGTAAATACGTCGGACCACAACGCAGGTTCCCCGAGTGACCTATGATGTCCAACCCCGCACCCATGCTTAGCTTCCGCACGGACTGGCCAGTCACCACCACAACAGCCATACCAAACGACCGGCAACTGTAACCACACCATCAACGACATCGCCATGACATCGGATATGACCGGGACATGCACACTGTTCCCCATCACATCCAGGAACACCGCATGCATCGTGGGAGGCAGTGGCATGGGCTCTGTGTATCGCACCCACATGGACGGAACTGCACGAACAACCAGGACACGACATGGATCCAGCGCCCATGGACACACACACCGCTCAGTGGACATGAATAGGTCGCCTGGAGTATGTGGGTGCTGCACCCCTCCCACCCCCACCCCGGGAACCCCATACCAGGACCTTTGCATGGACGTCAAGTGCAAACAACAACAACACGACCCCAGTGACTGTGACATGTCCAGTAACCACCACAGTGCAACAACAAGTGGCACGCCGCTGCATGCACGCAAGCACATGCCCTGACGTCATCTCACATGCACGCGTGCATGAGGAACAACCGCAGCAAACCTGTCACATGGAACTGAGATGGACTGTGCCCATGATGCTAAGCGGTCTGGTAGGCTACATGTATACCGTCTGTGTCAAAGTCCGCAGCTCCGCAGCTATACGTAAATGTACATTAGCACAGCCTTGGCCAAGCAGATGTAACCCCACACCCTATCCCATTTGTTATCATGCTCAGTATATCCTCAACATGTATTCCGCTGCCAGTAGTGTCCACTATACTGCATCACAGAGGACAGAAGACTCAATATAATGTTTGAAACCAGAACTGTCTCCGCTGACTCATTTCACAAGTACGAATGAGAGAGGATGAGAGTATGTGAAGTACACGGCAGTCGTGACATGACCATGTAGTCCACTGGTATTGGATGTCAACGCAAATGAGTAGCACTACTGTGGAAGACACACATGTGTCGTGTGAAGTCGTATGGACGCAGTGCTCAGGTGGGTGGGTGCGACGGGTAGATGCGCACATGCCAAGTTGGAGCACGCCGTGTTGGGAGGGGTCATGAACAGTACACCACCGCTTCCCTGGGCATTGTGAGAGGACACCTGTCGGGGGGGGAGTGAACACGTGTGTGCACAGCAGCCGGGCACACGTACACAGCGGTACCAGGCGCACCTCAGCCCACCCTCTGTGGACAAGCTGGATCCTGTTGTGCGCCCACCATGCCCCTTGACAAGGCACACACAGCCCCAGTCAACCAGGTGTAACCCCAACATAGTCAATCCGCACAGGCGATACAGGGCACGGGATGGCAGTGGAGCATGGTGTGTGAGAGGTCTCCTCGCGCTCCTCCTGGTCATATCACGGAGGCAATAGAACCTCAACGTCTAGCATGGACAAAGTCACATGGAAGTGTAGGGGGGACGCACCACAGCACGAGCAGCACTGACGTCACGGGAGGTGGCTCGCACCATCCCATCCATTGCCCATCATACCAACCACGCCACATGCCATTGCGACTAAGTGCAAGCGCGTGCGCCACCACCCCCGAGCCCTCCCCAGAGAGGCCAAAGAGTGAATGTGTGGGCCATCAGCCACAGACGGACGCGGCCTGGCCGCAAGGGCAGCCACAGCCACTGGGTGTCGCAGGTGGCGGATCCGGAAGGCGAAGACTGTGATGCATAGTCCATGCAGGCCGGGTCTCCATTTGGGGCACCACGCAGGTGGACGGCGTCCCGCCACACATCATACCCTGAGACAGCCCACTCGTGCAACTGGACCCACACATACACTCCTTGCCCTCTCTGGTGCGAGCTTGGGGCTGCCTGTGCAAGCGCTAGCCTCGCAGGTGAGCATGCATATTGGGGGGCGAGGGGAGGACATGAGGGCTGGGGCGAAGATGACTGTATCACTGTCAGTTAGTACAAGGGATGACCCAGATGTGGAAAGGAAGAGACGTGTCCCGTGTGTACTGCAACTAGTCGCCAATTCAACTACCCCCCATGTCCGGAATGTAAGCCCGCACCTAGGCCCGCCCATCCGCCACATCGAACATACCACCAGCACGACAACCTTCCCATTCGAAACACTGACTGGGGGTGGCGACCAGTGAACAATCATGTGTTGCCTACCCACGCGTACATGTGGGCCCTCCATGATCCATGTCACCTGCGGCAAAGACATGACATGCGCAATGAGGGAAGTGAGGAGAGCTGTCCGCCCCACGCGCAGAAGGTGCATCAGCTCCACAGACCCAGCAGCGAGTCCAGCAGGGGTCACATGTGCAGGGGCAGCTGTGCCTGGTGTGAAGGCACATGCATATAGACAGCACATCGACCAATGTGTAGTCTGCCCACATCCACAGTCCATCATCATGCGGACATAGGAATTGAACACAGGGCAACACATCTTAGTAGGTGCACCCACCGTGACCAACAATGCGCAATCATCGACGTACCCGCCCTGTGCATGGCCCCCCACCCAACGGAGGCACATCCAGTGCCACCATCCCACACACACAAGCCTACCACGGAACATGCTGTGTCCAATGGTCAGTACAGAGTCAGCGCCCATCTGGTGGATCCTGAACAGGAGACACATGCACACACATGCCAGCTCCCACTATGTACGTCTGCCACCTGGCACGTGCAATGTAACCTCTCACCTGTGACGTGTGACTGCAAGCACACAGCCGTCTTGGCATGGGGCTGTCAATGTGGACACCTGTCAATGTTTCGGGAGCTGTGATCCGTACAGTGCTGTACATAGGGTGCAGTGCTGACACCTACTACTGTCTCATTTCCCCTCGTGCCACAGGTCCCACTTGTATTGGCCGCTCAGCCCGTGCCCACATCGTCGTCGTCGTGTGCCATACTCATCCAGCCTCGGAAGCAGTTCCATGCTCAGCAGACACTCATGTCGCCGTGGCGTTGCCGCTTGACGAATATGCAGTCAGTCCCCATCAGCACGCCCCGCAAGTCATTGGGGCCTAGATCCCCATGTGCATGACCATGGCAGTGGTATGTCTCACTTGCCATTGCCATTGTTGGGAGATCTGTGTAAGTGTATTGTGGCCGTGCCGTCCCAGCTTGACAGCTGGGCTGTGGCACATGTGCTTGCTCAGTCATGTCAGTGATGTGTATGCGAAATTGCTATGTGTTGTGTTGCTTTGACATGTGTCCTCTGCCATTTTCCCCAGGCGGAGACCGAACATTGACCGCCCATACCAATTGCTGGCGGACATGGACGATACAGAGGTTATCAGGAAGTTCCGGCTGGACAGGCCAACCCTGCATCGACTGTGTGCCATGTTAGAGCCCCATCTCCGTCCCCGCAGGGTGTATCCGACTGCTATCACCCCCACGGCTAAGGTGATGGCCGCCATGCATTTCTTCGCCACTGGGTCATTCCAGCACACAGTGGGCAGTGGAGGTGGGATGTCCCAGCCCATGTTCAGCAAGGTGCTGAGGGATGTACTGGCAGCCATGATGCTTTACCGGAACAGGTACATCCGCTTCCCCAGGGCTCGTGAATTGGCGGCAGTGAAGGGTGCATTCTATGCCCTTGGCAGAATCCCACACGTCGTGGGAGCCATTGACTGCACACATGTTGGCCTTGTTCCACCACAGGCCACTGAGCACCTGTACCGCAACAGGAAGCACACGCACTCCCTGAATGTGCAAGTGGTGTGCCTTGCGGACATGGTGATCACCCACGTGTGTGCCAAGTTTCCAGGCTCTGCCCATGACGCACACATTATGCGCAACAGCATCTTGCCACGACTGATGGCCAATCTGCAACAGGATCGTGGCTGTATTGTCGGTGAGTATGTGGAGTGGTGTAGCGTGCTTGTTGTGCGATGCTGTCCCCTGTCCAGTTGGAATAGCAACGGTTCTCTGTGTCCCTCACCCAGGTGACTCTGCGTATCCGAATGGGGCATGGCTTCTCAGTCCATTGAGGAATCCTCGCACCCCAGCAGACGATCGATACAATGAGGCACATGGGAGGACCAGACGTGTGGTCGAGCGTACCTTTGGCCTCCTCAAGTCCAGGTTCAGGTGCCTGGACCGCACCGGGGGTGCACTGGCGTACTCCCCACAGAAGGTGTGCCAGATAGTGGTGGCGTGCTGCATGCTGCACAATCTGGCCATTCGGAAGGAGATCCCCCTCATTGTGGATGACGGAGATCAACCAGGGCCCCAGCCCGCAGACCAGGACAGCTCGAGTGAGGAGGACAGCGGAGAGGAGGAAGCTGGGAATGTGCGGCAGCAGCTCATCGCCCGCTACTTCACTTGACGGTGAGTGTCCATGTACGACGGCTGATGTGGCTGTATCTGTGCAGGTGTGTGTGTGATGTGTCAGGGTGGCCGTTTGTTCACTACGTGCTGTGTGTCAACGCTCCATGGCCAGGGTAGTATGCCACTGTCGGTGACTGTGGCATTGTGCCCTATTGCTCTGTGCGATGTGTGTACATTGCTTGTAGTTGTTGACATGTACTGTGTGATGGGTGTGTGACACACTCATTGAATGTGCTCCTGTTCTGTCTCCCACCCCTAGGTCCCTACAGGCCGTCCGGATTCCATTGCCATGCCACGCATCAGGTGCCTTTCCGCCCAAGGTGGCCGTTGTATTCCGTACAAATAAAACACAGGGCACAAACAGCAGTTAGTGAAAAAGGTGCATTTATTACAACCTGTGACATGTGATTGTGCGTAAGGTGATGACAAAAGTGGTGCGTGCAGTGTCAATGAGCTGTCGGTCATGGCTGCGTGAAGCTCAGGGTGTACCCACTGGTTCTATATCCATGGTCCAACACACACATGCCATCCAGCTGGCTGTGTGGAGTGGGATCGTAGAGCAAGTCAATGCAGTGGCTGGTCAAGGCAGGCTGGCGGAAGGCTGGCTGGCTGCCTCACTTGCGACTGGTGCGTGCGAAGTCCTCCCGGGAGACCTGTTTCCTCTTCGGACGGCCCCTTCCACGTTTGGGAGGGGGGTGTGTGGTGGCGACCTGCTGGTGGTGGGTGAGGTGTGCTCACTGGCTGTGGTCGCAGGGGATGTGGACACTGCTGCCCGACCCTGCGCCCTAGCAGGTGGTGGCGGAGGTGGTGCTGCTGGCCTTGCCTGTGACCCCACCGCCACCACCAGCTGGCCCATGAGGTCCACGAGTTGGTCCATACGGGACACGAATTGGCCCATATGGGCGTCCATGGACCTCAGCACCCCCAGCACCTCCCGCGTGTCTGAAGCAGACCTGACCCATTGTTCTTGGGCCTCTTCATAGGCCCCAAGGACTCTGGCCATTTGAGGCAGGGCATGGCTCCCAGGGGAGGCTGGCGTTTCCCTGACCCTGCTCCTCCTACCAGTCCTGCTGCCACCGGCCTGCCCACTAGCCACATTGCATACCGCGGTCCTCGCTGTGGCTCCCAGGGTGGATCCAGTCGGCCGGGCCACCACCTGCGCTGGGGCTGGTGCCAGCGAAGACGTGGTGGTGGTGGTGGCGGTGGTGGTCGGTGCGGCGATGGTGGCGGTTGCGGCAGTGGTAGTGGCCGCAATGACCGTGGGTGTGGCCGCATTGACCGTTGGTGTGGCCGCAATGTCCGTGGGTGTGGCCGCAACGACAGTGGCAGCAGGGGGCTGGGAATGTTCAGCAGCCCTGGATGATGGGTTGGTGGGTAGGAGGGGTCCTGGGGAGCGGCTGGGCCCTGCCACGCCAGATGGGCCAGCTTGGTGGTCCGTGTCCGAAGAGGTGGACAGATCCTCCAGATCCGTGTGTCCTCGTTGGGGGCTTGTTGGCTGGCTGTGCTGGCTGCTGTCTCCATCCCCAGCGTCCAGCAGTTCGTCACCTGTGGAGAGAATGAGATTTGTTATTGTGTTGCACCTGGCGAAGTATGTATTAGTCGTCTGACATTGGCAGTTCGTGCAATCTCGTACATGGGTTTCCCGGAGGCGAGTGTGTGGCTGTGGCATCTGTAGTTGTGTGTGCTAGGCAATGGGACTGTGTGCTGTGCACATGTGGCATGGGACGGATTGGCCATGCCGATGGGTGTGTTGCTTTGCCCCTACTCATTGTGACTCTGGTGTATGCGGGCTCCTGGCCCATCCTGGGTCTGGTTTGTACTTTGCTTTTGGAGTTCATATGGAACGCTTAGGAACGCATATGGCAACATGGGGGCCATGCCCCGGATTCTCATTTGGGAGGGGATATGCTTTTGGGGTTCAAATGGAACGCTTAGGAACGCATATGGCAACATGGGGGCCATGCCCCAGATTCTCATTTGGGAGGGGATATGCTTTTGGGGTACATGCTGTGAGCCATGGGTGCCGAACGTGACATGTGTTGTGGCAGCATGACAGTGCATGGTCTGAGGTGTGTGCATGCCTGACATGCCCTGCATATTTGCTGTCTGTTGTGGTTACTGGACATGGCATTGGACGCATCGTTATGAGTGAGTGATAGTTGTGTGCCAGCCAACGTATTGCAGTTGTCCCATCTCCTTGGTGTGCGTGCTGCCCTGTGCCATGTGCATCACTGCAGTGCTCGGGGGGTGTGGCCCATGTTGTGTGTTGTTGCTCACAGTGTGTCGTGCGCTTAATTGACTTCTGGCACATGGTTGGTCATGGGCATGTGTCTTAGCGTGACTGCTGTATGTGTGGCAGCTGTGCGGATGACATGCCTTTCATGAGACTGGGGCTGACGGATGGGATGGATGGTATGTTGTATGTGCATGGTGTGTCTGTGAGTTTGATGGGTTCAGTGGTGTTCGTGTGCATTTCTGTTGTTCCGCTCTGTTGCGTCTAGTGTTGTTTGTCTTACATAGGCGTAGTTGTGGGGTGTGGGGTTGACAGGCAGTGGGGGCTACATGGACAGGACTTCAATGGTGTTTCGGTTGTGTGTGATGGGTTGCACAGTGGCTGCCGTGTGGTACTATGTTCAGTGTGGCTTGTGCATGCAGACGTGGCTCCTTGGGTGTTGCTGTGTTTGTGATGGGTCATGTGGGGTGTGACTCTGTGGTTCATATCCGTGTGCACATTGTTCACTTGTTCGTGACGGTGGGCGGTGCTGCGTGTTCGTCTGCTACGTGACATGTCCCATGTGTTGGTCGTGTTCCGGTCCTCATGCCTCCAGTAATCCAGCCCTGTCCAGTTTCCCACCTGCAAGTTGTTCGTGCGTGCACTGTACTGGATGCCACATGGCTCTAAGCGGGGGTGCTCCATGTTGCAGGTCTGTGGGGGTGGGGGGTGTTGTGGGTCGTAGTGGTGGCTGGACACCCACTGATACCGATTGCTGTGGACCGTGATGTCTACCTTTCGGCTGTCGTTGTGCACTGCGGTGGCTGACACGTGGCTGTGGGGTGTGGGGGATGCTCCTCCTTGCTGTACTGTGGGACTAGGGGCCTGGTGTGTTTTGTACTTGGGCTGTCCACCCTCCCACCCACTGCACTTTGTGTTCCTGCCACTTACCTGTTACTTGTCGGTTGGTGCAGCTATGGCGGACACATGGGTGTGGTGGGTGCTCGTTGTGGCGCTTCTGGCATATTTGGGGACCTGTTGGTGGTTACGTGGCTGGCTGAGTGTGCACATGTCCCCACGCATCTTACAGTTGTTCTGTTTGGGCTGTGTGTGGTGGTGTCTGTTGTATGTGTGTGTGATGTGTTGTGTATTGTGTGCTGGACATGGGGGTGTTTGTCCCTGGGAGCTGTGGCATGGTGGTAGTGCATGTGAGTACATAGCGGTGTGCTGGTATACACTAGTTTGTACTTACCAGCCTCCACTCCCCCTGCTAATCCGGCGAGGATCTCGGGATGTATGATGACTCGCACCTTCTCCTCCCACGCTTTGAAGGTCTTGAAGAGCGCGGGATTCCCTCCGCCAGTGACGGCAGCCAGCTCTCTGTTTTTGCCCTCCTTCTTCTTGACCAGGCTCTTGACGTCATTCCACCGTTTGTTTATTTCGACTCTGTTCCTGGGCAGGGTCCCGACTGCATTGACCTGGTCTACGATCCGGTTCCACATTCTGTTTCTGGTGGCTAGTGGTGTGTGCTGGACCATGTTCCCATAGATTTGTGGGTACACCTTGATGATCTCGTCGACCATGACCGTCAGCTCCATGGGCGTGAACTTGGGCATTCTTTGTGGTGCCATGATGTTTGTGGTGCTGGTGCGGTGTGTGTTGTGTAATGTGCAGGGGGTTTGTGGTGCCGGTGTTTGGTGGTGGTGGAGGTGGTGGTGGTGGTGGTGGTGGTGGTGGTGGTGGTGGTGTTTGGTGGTGGTGGTAGTGGTGGTAGTGGTGGTAGTGATGTGTGCGTTTCTGTGGTGTGCTGTTGTCCTTGCTGTGTCACTGTGTCCTCTCCTCTCCTCTCTGGTTTACAATGTTGCAAGGGGTTGTGGTCTGTGGGAGTGCTGCTTTTGTACTTACCTATGTGGGTGTGTCCTCATGGTCTGTTGTTTTCAGGTGTGTTGTGTCTGGTGTTCTGGCCTTTGTATTTTTTGTTTGTCCAGGGGGTGTTTTCGGGATGTGTACTGTGCTTGTGTATTTGTGCGTGCCTTGCTGTGTGGACTTATTGGCCATGTTGTGTGCTATTGGTTTTGTGAGCGGATGGTTTCTGTGCAGGGACGTGGGCGCCATGGTTTCTGCCGTGTCGATTGGCATCGGCGTTGTTTGCGCTGGCGGGCGGTATATTTGTGGTTTTCCCGCGCTCATGGCGGTGCGATCGTAATTTCACGTGCGGTGTGTCGGCCGTGAGGGCGGGCGGTTTTGTGTTGTCGGGCGTGTTTCCGTCCGTGGCGGGCGGTTTGACTCCGACTCGGACGATGGCGGGCGGTATTTTGTGCGATTTTTCCGCCGATGGCGGTTTTCGGTTTGTGTTATCGTAATGGCGTGGTCGGTGTTCAGACGGTGTATGCGGGCGCTATTTTGCCGATTCCATGCCTGGCGGATTTATTTACGCCGGGTATCGTAATGGGCCCCTTAGTTCTGGATGGCTAAATTTTGAAAACTTAATTTCCTGTAATACAAATAAAAAAATTCTGAACGAAATATAAAGACTGTGAAAGAAGAATAAATTAATGATAAAAGGACAAATACAATTGTTTGAGGTATGTCAATCTTATAGTTTATAAAACATATAAGGTTTTTAGCGGGGCCTAGCACTCAGGACTAATTGGAACATGTTTACATTTTCCTTATCTAGATCAGGTGAACTTTTAATTAACCAGTGAGAATTGGACTGCATTCGGATTTGTAACCTGATAGTTTAACTCCGTCAATCTTGGTAAGATGTCCCTCAATATCTGGGAGACATTTGTTGCCTTCAAAAATTGTAAACCTATGTATAATACATTGCCAGTGTTTTTGAAGCCTACAATGGACGAGTGAAATGGATGTAGGCCGGTTGTCCCCTCTCCTATAGAATATTATGTAAAAAATGTAAAAAGTATTATAATCAGTTTAGAAATGAAAAGTGATGAATTGCAACTAGTGAATTGATCAACAGGATTCATATGTTCTCATTTATGGTATTTTTCCTTTCCTCTCTGTCTCTCTGTTATGATTTCAGCAGGTTCTTTGTTATGTTTTAGAATGATTTAGAATATTAATTGTAGCGACTAGTTTCAGGTACATAATGAAAAATATGAAAAATCAAATTTTTGGATATGGAGCATTGAATATGTAACAAGATAAAAAATTGTATACTACTCATGTAAATATTTGTGTACATATTTTAATTGTATTCATATTTGTTGTGATGTATTATATTTTTGTCAGCACCTTGGGTGTTTTTGTTTCGGTGCTAGTTTTAATGTATATATTGTACTATTATTTGTAGCCCTGAAGACGTCCCTTATGGGACGAAACGCGTCGGCTACGAGCAATGAATGAAATTTTTTTTTAAGAAGACTCAATAAAGAACATATTTGAAACAAGACCTGCTGAATGAATTGATCTGATTACTTACTTTGATACTATTTTGGAACTGTGTTTTATCATTGTGGGAGTGCTGGATCATGTTGTTTATGTAAGGAAGTTACAAATGTCACTACATTTCATCAAAATTATTTAGTGGTGGTTTTGTTTGTATTTTTACAGGGTTAATCATATGCATTTACTCTTCATCCAAAAAGTCAAAGTTGAAAGATGGAAGTCTTTGGTAAACTGGATCCAAAGGAGGTAACGGGATGCAGTGAGCATTTCTTGCCCTTCTTTTGATCAATTTACACTTTTCCATAAGGACTGGCACCGCTCGAGTCTTCAATCAGAATTCAGACAGGGTTAGTGGTTGGGTGGCGTAGGGAACTATCTTCTGGGATCATATCTCGCTCCACCGGGATGGCACTGCTCTAGAAATAAACTAGGTTAGCGGCACAGCGTTACAGCCACGACGTGTGCGAGGGTTACCTCTATCTACTTCGATGCTTGAAAGTTGGACAAAAGGTTTTGGATCTCTGAGAGGAGGCTAGGGCCAGGATAACAAGCAGCATGCCGCATTTTACATTGACAGGGATAGGCAGACTGCATGAGTGTCAAATGGAAATACTACGCGTAAGAGTGATGGTGAATGGTTTTGTATGTGTAAGTTCTAAAGGTATTGTATTTAGAAGCCCGAGTCAGACAAAGGATGTGCCAGGGACAATAAAGGTGTATGTGGAGTTGTTTCAAGATCTGATGAGATACTTGAAATACAACATTAATTTCAATATGAAATAAACTACAATATCATTTTTTGTTGCAGTCACTCCACGATGGCCAAAAATGCGAGCAGGGTATGGTTCCTCGCAGGCATTTTGCATGAAGCCAGATGCTGTTTGGATTTTTTTCTCAGGCTCATAAAGAATTCAACAGCATTTTGCTCCTCTCTGGGGCACGGAACTTGGGGGGAAATGAGCAAGGGGTCACCATATTTTTGCCTGTAATTTTTTGCAGACAATACAGATCCTCAAAATAATATACTATTACGTCTGAAAATCTCTTCCTGTAGAAAAAATTCCAAAAGCATCTGGGTCCTCAATGGGGCACAGACAAGTGTTTTGTGCCCCAGCAAGTAGACGGACACTTGCTGGATATTTATTTAGCCTAAGAAAAAATCAATCAGTGCCCAGTGGTTTTCAGACCTGTGTTTCTGTGGCCCAGCAAGGAGCTAGAAGCTTAGTGGGTTTTTTCTAAGCCAAAGAATACATTCAAACAGTGTCTGGCTCCTCACTGGGGCTCATACTAGGAAGGCAGACACTGTTTGGATTTTTTCCTAAGCTAAGAAAAAATCCAAACTTCTAGCTCCTTTCATGGGCGCATGTCTATGCCTCAGCAAAAAGCTAGAAGTTCTTTGGATTTTTTTTAGGCTAAGAAAAATATCCAAACAGCATCTGCTTCTTCCTTGAGCATATGTCTGTGCCCCAGCAGACAGCCAGATGTGTGTTGGATTTTTTTCTTGGGCTTTGTCTTTGACTTCCGTCTGAACTGCTGCCAATTAAATACACCCCAGAACATATAACGGGTACACACAACCCACAATGCCTTAAACACACTCCTGACTTCTGAAACAAAGACTCATAAAACACAAACATGCACACTTCAGCCCATATAGATGCCCAACACACCTGATCGATGCAGTAACTCCATACGCCTGATACATACACTCCTCGTGACAGACATACACACACTCACAATCCACACTATGCAGACACTCCCCTCCTAACTCCATATGTCCGATACATACATTCCTCGCGACAGACATACACATTCACAAGCCACGCCATGCAGACACTCCACTTCTAACTCCATACGCGGCACACCCAATTATGTATGTCACTCCATGTGAGTGTATGTCACTCTATGTGACAGACATACACATTCACAAGCCACGATATGCAGACACTCCACTTCTAACTCCATACGCGGCACGCCCAATACATACACTCCATGTGACAGACATAAACACACTCACAATCCATGCTATGCAGACACTCCACTTCTAACTCCATACGCCCAACACATACACTCCACGTGACAGACATAAACACCCTCACAATCCACGCTATGCAGACACTCCACTTCTGAATCCATACGCCTGACTTTACATGCTTTTGAAAGAGACACAATCTCCAGACACACACTCACAGCCATCTAACTCTACATATACTCAGGTGGTATCACGCCAGATACACATAATTGGTACACACTCTCCAAGACACCTGATACGCATGCTCCAAATGATATACACACCCAACACATACACAATCCACTTGATTCAGATGATTGTCCAACCCCTTGATAAGACACACGCCTGGCTCCATACTTCTCACTGTACACCTACATTAAATAAATATTGCATTTCTTTAAACTTTATAAATAATTAGTTAAGAATGTACATTTTTTAAAAAAATCTAATTACAAGAAAAACCTAAGATGAAATGTGGTTATGGTTAACTAATATCACATAACACTGTGAATCTGCATATACACTTTGGCCTGATTATGAGCTGATCAGTGTTTTCCAACCCTTGAACAAACACCTGTTCACGCTGGTGTTGAATTCTAAGTTTTGTGGAATTTATCACACCCAGTAGTTACAAGGTACCTTAAAAACCACACCCATCATTAAAGTCTGGAAGGTCAAACCTGCCGAAATTTAAAAGGGGAAAACAACTCGGTATTTACCTTAACATGCAGATTTTTGTGCGGTAAACCTAAAAATCTGCATGTAATTCCCCAAAAACTCAGATTATGTGTTGTTCGTCACACCGGAAAAATTCCAAATCCTGGGGAATCAGATTTTATCAGGTGCGATAAATAACCCCTAGTCCTCCAATGAGCTCATAATCCTTTCATAATGTATATTTATAAGAAATTGTTACAAAGTCATGTCAGTTACCAGATGTCTGGTCCAGCGTGGCACAGCTGTGTAGGTTTTCTATATCGGGTCAGTAAATGTTTTCCTTGTCTTTGGAATCAGCCCCTATATTTTAGCGAGTTTGCGTTCTAGTGCTTACGTCTCTATTTTTACACGCGTGGGCCTTGCTCTCACAGTCTTCAGCAGCCTGCAGGGTGCATTACTTTTCCATATAGATGCCTTCCAGCTGCCTCCTCTCCAGCTTTTGCAGCAGAACCACTTGACTGAAATATGGCCTCGTTTTGTTCGGCAGTCAACAAATTACCTTCTCTCTTATTATGGACTGCAATAGCCTTGGTTAATGTAACATTCAAAATAAATGTTTTTAGTAGTGGGATGCACGTTCCAAAATATTTTTAAAAGGAATGAAATTGTCTCGAACAGGTTTTATGTTAACACTGTTAGTGTTAATTACATCAAAGAGCAATTTAAAAACAAGTACAATTTAGAGCAAAATTCACCTAATTGTGAGGCTGCTATAGAGCAAGATAATTGTTGGCAGGGTGATAGTGGCAGCAGTAGGGCGGTGTCTTGTGTGTTTATAAGAGGAGCTCTTAGAGATATGGCTGTCTACAGCATGTTGGACAATCCAATCTACTGAACTCTCAAAATTCATGTTGTGCTGCCCAGAAACAGTCAAACAACGGCCCAAGGTGTGACACACTAGACCACAGAGCCCAGCCAAGCAACTGCTCATGGTGTATCACACTAGACCACAGAGCCCAGCCAAGCAACTGCACATGGTGTGACACTCTAGACCACAGAGCCCAGCCAAGCAACTGCACATGGTGTGCCACACTAGACCACAGAGCCCAGCCAAGCAACTGCACATGGTGTGACATTCTAGACCACAGAGCCCAGCCAAGCAACTGCACATGGTGTGCCACAAAGACCACAGAGCCCAGCCAAGCAACTGCACATGGTGTGACACTCTAGACCACAGAGCCCAGCCAAGCAACTGCACATGGTGTGCCACACTAGACCACAGAGCCCAGCCAAGCAACTGCACATGGTGTGACATTCTAGACCACAGAGCCCAGCCAAGCAACTGCACATGGTGTGACACTCTAGACCACAGACCCCAGACAAGCAACTGCACATGGTGGGCCACACTAGACCGCAGAGACCAGCCAAGCAACTGCACATGGTGTGGGACACTAGACCACAGAGCCCTGCCAAGCAACTGCACATGGTGTGACACTCTAGACCACAGAGCCCAGCCGAGCAACTGCTCATGGTGTATCACACTAGACCACAGAGCCCTGCCAAGCAACTGCACATGGTGTGCCACACTAGACCACAGAGCCCAGCCAAGCAACTGCACATGGTGTGCCACACTAGACCACAGAGCCCAGCCAAGCAACTGCACATGGTGTGACACTCTAGACCACAGAGCCCAGCCAAGCAACTGCACATGGTGTGACACTCTAGACCACAGAGCCCAGCCAAGCAACTGCACATGGTGTGACACTCTAGACCACAGACCCCAGCCAAGCAACTGCACATGGTGGGCCACACTAGACCGCAGAGACCAGCCAAGCAACTGCACATGGTGTGGGACACTAGACCACAGAGCCCTGCCAAGCAACTGCACATGGTGTGACACTCTAGACCACAGACCCCAGCCAAGCAACTGCACATGGTGGGCCACACTAGACCACAGAGACCAGCCAAGCAACTGCACATGGTGTGGGACACTAGACCACAGAGCCCTGCCAAGCAACTGCACATGGTGTTCCACTCTAGACCACAGACCCCAGCCAAGCAACTGCACATGGTGTTCCACTCTAGACCACAGACCCCAGCCAAGCAACCGCACATGGTGTGACACTCTAGACCACAGACCCCAGACACATGGTGTATCACAGTAGTCCACAGAGCCCTGCCAAGCAACTGCACCTGGTGTGACACTCTAGACCACAGACCCCAGACAAGCAACTGCACATGGTGTATCACACTACGCCACAGAGCCCAGCCAAGCAACCGCTCATGGTGTTCCACTCTAGACCACAGAGCCAGCAAAGCAACAACAGATAGTGCGCCACACTAGGCCACAGAGCCCAGCAAGGCAACTGCACATGGTTGAAGGAAGTGACCCGATTAGGGTCACCCGGGGCACTCGCGACCACCTCCCAGCCTTCCACACAAATGAAGAGTCGGTCAGACAGTAGAGAATCCAAACAAAGTTTAGATTTATTCAGGTACACTATAGCGGAGTCCCGTCTGCCCAGTCGCTTGGGGTGTTGCAGAGAGGACTGACTTCAGAACACATGGTTATGCATTTTGTACAGTTCAGGACCAGTAAAACACGCCCAGACTGGAAATTTCCAGTTGGGACCAGCTACACAATGAAGGTACAGAAGAAGAAATTTCGATCCTGAGACTGAGCACGCACTATCTGTGTGCCAAGGTCACTTTGCCTGCCCCATAGCTGGGTTGGTGGGAGCAGGCTTCTATCTAGTGGGAAAGGTATGCAGTAGCGAAAACATTGTATTCATTAGTACAGCGAGGCACAAACTTGAAGGACAGAGAAAATTCAGCACAGCTTCTTCTAGCAGAGTCAGAGAACAGTTAATTGAGATCATGGCCCAAGATGGCGGCTGAGTATGAAATGGTGCTGCAAACGCTAACTTAAGCAAGGCAACATGTAGTAACACAAAACGGGCATTTTTATTCAATTCCAACAGACCCTCCTTTTATGGTTGGCTAACCATTTCATACTGGGAAGGTGGGAAACATCACTATCCACATAGACAAAAGAACATCAATATTCAAAGCAATGCACGCACTCATAATCAGGGATAGAAATTGCAGGAAACATGTTGGACTCAGAAAATATCTACATCAATTTGCATCAATTCGTCAACTTCATTTTGCATCATGATCATGGCATTAGTATCACGAGTGGGCATCTTTTGTTTAGGGGTCGGAGCACTTGCACAACAGGCACAACAGGCCGGGAGACATTGTATGCAGAGGCAACATGTAAAGAGGATACTAGCAACTATAACTAACAAGCATTGGCATAGCCAATAGGTCTCGCCTTTGGAACTTTATAAGTGTTTAGCCGGAGCATGCCTTTCCCACGTAGATGCCTTTACCACGCATGCAATGTCTTCAAGCTATGTTGTAGAGCAGTGTGGCTGCTGTGCATCATGTTGAAAAGTTACAATAAAGTGATTCTGTGTCCACTTCTCATGCCACACATTAAACGCCTCCGCCCCTGAATGCATTCCCGCATACTCGCCCCCCTCTCCCCCTCCTCAGTCTGCACGTGAATGGACGGGTCTGAAACACCCAGGGGTTTCCCACGCTGAAGCCGAGCCACAGACTTAAGGGACAATGTGAGGCGGTGTCCGGACCATGGAACAGCTGCAGAGAGGAGGGGGCAATGGACGGAATGTGAGGAGGGGGCTAGAGGGGGGCAATGGGCGGAATGTGAGGAGGGGGGCAATGGACGAAATGTGAGGAGGGGGACAGTGGTCGGAATGTGAAGAGGGGGTAGAGGGGCAATGGAATGTGAAAAGGGGGCTAACGAGACGTGAGAGAGGCAGTGAAAAAAGAGCAGAGGGTACACGCGTCTGCTGGAGTCATACGAGAGCACCCTGCGGACGCTGCTTCTGGCCGCTTTAATCCCTGAGAGGTAAACAGAACAAATCCTTGTTATTTACGGGGCCACCGAGTACCACGAGTGTGACACAAGAATAATAAATAAATCCATTATTTGTAAAGCGGGAACTACTCACCCCTCAGGGTCTCAAGGCGCTGGGGGTCGTCGGGGAGATTATGTGAGCTGATGCCCAAAGTCACAGGGTGCTGAGCAGAGTTGCAGCCGGCGATCGAACCGTGAGCACTGCTATCCGGAGTCAGCCGCCCTTGCCGCTGCGCCACACCTCTCCCGTAAATCACTTTCACAGCCATCAGGTCTAACTTCATCGTAGCGTAAATTTCTAGTGTGTTGACCACGAAGCTGTGTTTGTGCATACACTTCCTGGAGGATGTATACACGTGCGTAAAGTGTAAGTGGCGGTAACAGTAGCAGTAATTTATGTTAAGGGAACGCCATATGAAAGATAAGAGCAGCAGACTCCTTATGTCAGATGTACATACGTTAGTTGCATCAGTATTAGGAGGGGCTGTCATTACCTCCCAGCTGATATATCTCGTGCCGGGGACACCCTGATACGGTCAGCAGCGCCAGTATATTCAAGGAAGAGGCGTTACCTCTTCTTTCAAAAATCAATGTTTCCACTTCCGGGTCGTCTTGTCACAGCAGTCGGCGTCTGTGTGTAGAATGTTGTCGATATTTTGCTGTCACTCTGATGAGGAGGAATTTCCTTCCAGAACAGGTGATTACAACTGCTTGCAGTGTAAATAACGGATGCATGATACGTGACTAAAATAGGAGAAATAATAGGAGCGCAACTTTTATTGCAAGGTAAGTTCACATGTAAGTGTATACTCTGCAAAGTGCAAAGGTATGTAAATGTATGTTTGCGCAAGTGGTGTAGAGGTCCAGGACCAGTCTATTTTCTCTTGACACAACTTGAAAGAGTCCGGCCTGCCCCAGGACAGGCTAGTTTGATGTGCAGAGTGTCCTGGCTCCACGTGCGAACCGCGTGCAGAACAAAGCTGAAAGCAGCACGTGCCGGACCCGCACAAAGACCTGCACATGAAAGCATTAAATGAGAAGCTAGGGTTAGTTAGAAGACCACTCACACATAAAGAGAGTAGGCCCAGAAATTGATATTTTGGATATTTAAATGAGTGCCTGGTTTTAATAGGATAAAAGCACAGAGAACATGTCTCACAACGCTGCTGTCTGCGATGGAACCCCTGGAAACCTATGGTAAGCCTCAAGCTATTGAAAGGCGCTGTGAAGCATTATTAATGTCAGATTGAGCGCTATACCACCCCCAATTAACAGTAACGTGAAATGCGTCACCTTGTATCATTTCATTCAGATGATCCCACCCATCCACACTCCTTTACACCTGAAATTACAGAGTGAGGGGTAAAAGAGTAGAGGCCCAATGCACCAACTTACATCACCCTGACGCTTGTTCAGTGGCACGCGTGAATCTGACTGGCTTCACGTGCACGTGCGGAGTGAACAGATCAGCTGGGGGTGGGGGTCTCTGATCACAGAGTGAGAGCTCATTCAAGCACCGGAGAGAGGGGTCCTGATGAAGACACATTGTTCTCTGGTGTAAGAGTGTGAACACGTGTTTCACAAGCAGCTGTGAGATCTGACGCCCCCTGCAGGGCCCTCGGAGGCTCTGAGTTTACACATCCGCGGAGACCTGGCACCGGGCGGTGCTTTGATGATGCTGGGGGCTGCCAGCGCTCCGGGTAACACCCTGTCCGTTGGGCAAGCTTAAGCCTACACGTGCTGAGGTGGTATTTTAGGAATGTACCAAAATGATGTACAGGGCAGAGAATCACAGTTACTGTCCCAATTATAGTGCAGCTGCCGTGCAGCTATACTGTCCAAATAGAGGTATAATGGACGTCACTATAAGTAATGGAATTGCCCATCTAAATTCAGAGAATCTCGGCTGAGAATATTTTTATCTCCTCTCGTATTACAGGCCCAACCTTAAAGAAGTGCCGGTTCTGTGTCTTTGTAGATACAGCCTTCTGAGAAGTGCCAATTCTGTCCCCTAAAACGTAGAGGAGCTCCGCTGAGAAGTGTTGGTACTGTCCCCATAAAGCAAGGGGGAAACTACATTAACAGTAACCTGACCCACGAAGAAACGAGGAATGCAGCTGCCGCCCTGCGCGCCGCTGCTCGCTCCCGATAGCAAAATGCCCATAAAGCAAGGGGGGAAGTACATTAACAGTAACCTGACCCACGAGGAAACGAGGAATGCAGATGCCGCCCTGCGCGCCGCTGCTTGCTCCCGAGAGCAAAACGCCGTGGGAGTCAACGTTACAAAAAGTGGTGGGACATGCGCCCGCCTTTACCCATTTGCGTGCTTTCATTTTTGAAAGACACACGCAAAAGCCAATCCTATGTGTGGGAGGAGTCAGACCCACACGGAGAAGTTTAGAGTGCTCACAAGAAGCCTCCCATAGAGCAGCGCATGCGCGCTGCGCTAGGCTCGACCTAAAAAAATAAGGATCTTCCAACCCCATGTCTTCAACAAATTCCAGAACCACCCTGATAGTGTCCATGTACCTGTCTCTTGATGTATCTCGGCAGATAACCTATGTAATTTCTTAATAGCTGAATAAACACTGGGGGCATAATCAGGTATGTACACACAACAGCTACTGCCAATGACGCGACAGGCCCCTCCCCTATCTGCAAGGATGACGTCTAGCACCATCCAGTTTTGTAATGTGACCAACCTCGTAGCCTGGAGCTCTGCTGTTATATTTGTCGTGATGCCTGCTGTTGTATTGATAACTGCCTCAACCACTCTAGTAAGCTGTCGAATTTGGAGGCTATTGACTATAGGGCCCCAGAAGGGGAAAAGGCCCTTCGCTACATCCTCAAATTGCTCAGCAGCTGTATCTTTCTGATCTACATCCTTCAGGTCTATAACCCTTTTCACCCGGGACAGATGCGTGCTCCCACGTGGTAACTGATGTTCTTTATGATAATTAGATGGAGCAACATACGCAGGGGGAAGGAGGAAGGAGAGATAACACCTACCTGACCATCCCTTGGGTAGCTATACATAAGCTTGGGACCCACAGAAAAACTAGACATTGGGGGGCGGAACTAAGGGAAAACTATCGGTCGTTCTTAATTCATGTGTGGAATTGCACCTACTCTCTCCCACCATTACCTTCCCTGCCCCCTGGACACAGAAACTAGCTGTGGTATTGATCACCGACACTGGTATTGGATGGTCATCAGTGACATTACAAGCCTGGAAAGACTGGAAATACTCAGACGTGTTGAACCCCTGAAAATCAGACATTTCTATTTGAAGCCACGTCTCGTTCTTTACATTTTTATATGCGTTCATACAAGACTTTAAAAACATTCTACCAAACATCTCTTGTCCTACCGATCCTCCAGGGGGGACCCTATGATGGAATCGTACATTCTGTGTCATAGTGCGAGAATCAGCAGGTGCCTTAACCAAAGCAGGGAGCCGGGGATTGTGTTGCACCATACTATGCAATTCAAACCAGCCCTCACAACTGCTAACATATGACAGTGGCAAGGAAGGAAATTTTCGACCTTATGAGTCACTGAGGGAAGCATCCCACAAACCCAACAATTTGTTTTGTTAGACACATTATGAACTTGGTGCAACATTTGTACAAAGACATTTTCGGTGTAGGACAACCTATGCATTGCCTTATGCGGAGCCAAAGTGACAAAAACGTTCAGGTGGAGAGGGTGTTGTACCAACTAAGGAATGCACAGGATATTTCTCGTCCAGGAACCACATTATCCCAAGTGCTGCTATTAGGAATATCATTACAATCACCACAAAAACTATTTTACTCTTTTCTGACCAACCCCGCTCTAAACGCGGTGCTGCAAATGGCTGTTCCTCCTCCTCAGTAGGTCTACCAAACGGATACATTGTGAGACAAGAAAAAGTATGGAAAGAAACTGATAGCAAATTAATGTTCCCAGTGTCCGTCAGAGCCTCACTGGTAGGCTCCTATTGTTCATCAACGTTGGCGCTCTTGAGCACCGGCGGTGGAGCTGCTCAGTCCTAGCTCGGATCCATATCCCACGTTGCAGGGTAATGTACTCCCCTCCTGGAGAGCACACTCAGCTTACCCTGTACAATGCCTGGAACAGTGCACCAATCTTGCCTCGCCCTAAACTGACACCGTCGGTACTACAGCAGAGTACACCCTAACTTGCACAGTCCATCCCTGACTAATCTGACATCTCCTATGGTGCACTATTCCTCCATCAAGGGCGTAGATTGTACCTGGCTTCTCCAGGCACCGAGGGGTCATTAAAGAGCTCAGACTCAGAGGGGTCAACAGAAACAGGCTTGGACACAGAGGGGTCAGCAGAAGAGGACTCAGATCCAATAGCTCTGATCTCCGGGGGCGTCACTGCATTCAACACCTCATCATTTTCTTCTTCAGTTTGGGTCCAAGTGAGCTTGGCATCAGAAAAAGGGATGAATCACGGGACTTGCTCCCACTCCGAGTCCCCTATTCCATCCCGTACCCATTGATCGTAGGGCAAGGGCAGGGGTACCTTCCAGCAGTGCGAAGAGTGTATCCAGTTCTTTCGACCGTCGACCTTTATGGCTGTGTGGGTGGCGAGGAGGATCAGGGCAAGTCCCATCCAGCGAGGCTCCAAACATTTTTTCCGCTGGAACCGCCTGACAAGCACATAATCCCCAGGTCGTATATCGTGTCCAGGCCGCTCAAGTACAGGTGGGAGACTCTCATTGATCTGTTGGTGAATAGAACGCAAGCTTTCAGTTAATTGATAGAGGTAATCTGTCAACAAAGGGTACTCTATCTCAGAGAACCGACGAGGTCGCAGGACGTCCCAGAGGTTTGCCAGGCGCCCGAACACGACCTCGTAGGGTGACAATCCTGTTCTGGAATGTGCCTTTGTCCTTGTTGACAGAAGTGCCAACGGTAAAGCTTCTGGCCATTTTAACCCTGTCATCTCCTGAATCTTTGCCAATTTCAGTTCGCGAGTACCATTGTACTTCTCAACCAGACCCGCTGACTGCGGATGGTTTGCAGCATGAAACTTCTGATTTATGTGCAGACCATCGCATATCAGCTGTATGACCCTGGCATTAAAGTGACTTCCGTTATCACTCCAGATCAAACGGGGCAAACTGAAACGAGGAAAGAATTTCTTCAGGAGTACCTTGGCCGTCGCTAGGGCTGTGTTCTCTTTAGTGGGGTAAGCCTCAACCCATTTACTGAATGCACAAACAACTACCAACACATACTTCAGGTTATTGACTCAGTCTAACTCGATGTAATCAAGCTGGAGGACCTCAAAGGGGAATGTAGGTGGTGCAAAATTTCCGGGTGGCGTAGGGGTACCTTTCCCATGGTTGTGCATCATGCACACCATGCAATACTTCATTAAATGGACAGCAGTCTTAGAGATGTTATCATTCTACCAGACAGGGTCTAACAACCTGCAAATACCCTTAGCACTAATGTGGGCCAGGCCGTGGGCCATTGTCACTACAGGAAGAACATACGCATCTGGCAACATCCATCTTTGCTTCTCTGACTTGTCAATCCAACATCCCTCATCATTCAATTTCGCTGTACTTTCCTGCCACACTGCCAGTTCCTCTATGGTGGCCTCGCTCTGTATTTCTTTGACATTTTCAAGTGTATCCTCAAACATAGTGACCTCGGGCAACCACCTCGCGGGACCTGCTACAAACATTCACTTCATCCTAGTCCGTGCAGTTTCCTTAGCTGTCTGATCTGCAAAAGCATTCCCTCGACCCACATCGTCAGTAATCTTCTTATGCACGCTGCATTTCACTATGGCCAATTTTGTAGGGAGTGTCAGAGCAGATAAAAGCCCATATATAAGCTGGCCATTCTGGATCCTTGTTCCATTGGAAGTAAGGAACCCTCTCTCTGCCCAGAGCCGCCCAAAATTATGGGCGACTCCAAAGGCGTACTGACTGTCAGTATAAATATTGACAGCCAGTCCCTCACTCAACTCACAGGCTCGAATAAGGGGAACTAATTCAGCTGCTTTGGCGGACTGATAAGGAACTCGTGACGTCTCAACTACCGTGCACAGCGTAGTGATTGCGTATGCTGCAGTGGTGGTGCCATCTGACAATTTAAAATAAGAGCCATCGACATATAGTTCCCCTTGAGGGAAAGATAAGGGCACATCAGTCAGGTCTACGCGTCCTTTCGTCTCTTCCTCTGTCTGGAAGATACAATCATGTATGTCAATCTCCTCATTCTCAGAAGGGAGAGGTAGTAACGTGGCTGGGTTCAGAGTAGCACATCTTTTGATCGTTATGTGTTGCGCAAATAAAGTCAACTCATACCCTGTCAGACGTGCACTGGTGAAGTGCTGCATCTTTGTCCTGTTCAAAAGCGTGTCCACAGCATGGGGTACCATAACTGTAAGGTCAGTATCAAGTATGAGTCCAGCCGATTGCCTTAACGAGACGACCACAGCCGCGACCGCTCTTAAACAGCTCAGGAGGGCTCGCGCGACGGGGTCAAGCAAAGCAGAAAAATAAGCACACGGCCTTTGCTTATCTCCAAATTTTTGTGTTAAAACAGAAAGCGCGCAGCCAGCCGTCTTGTGTACTTACAGCACGAACGGCTTGGCGTAGTTAGGTGTACCAAGCACAGGAGCCGAGCAAAGCAATACTTTTAATTGCTCAAAAGACTGCTGACATTCAGGCGTCCAAGGCAGGGGTTCATGCACATCTTTAGTGGTTAGTGCCAACAGGGGTTTTGTTAGTAGGGAATAGTTAGGGATCCATTGGCGACAGTAAGAAGTAATGCCAAAAAAAGCGCGCACATCTTTCTGAGTTCGAGGAATAGGCATTTTAACAATGGTACTGATGCGTTCCGGAGTCAGTCTCCTACCCTCCTTCAACAGTAGGTGACCTAAGTAGGTGATCTCCTGTCGACAATACTGAAATTTTGAAAGGGAGACTTTATGGCCATGATGCGCTAAATTTAGCAACAATTTTACTGTACTGTCTTTGCAATCTTGCTCCGTGTCGGAGGCAGTGAGGAGATCATCAACGTACTGAAGCAATACATTACCTGTAGGGAGCGATAAGGAATACAGCTGACCTTTCAATGCCTGGCTATAGATACTCGGACTCTCTGTATACCCTTGTGGAGCGCGACAGAAGCAAAAGCTTCTACCAGCTAGGGTAAATCCGAAAAGATACCTACTGTCAGGATGGATGGGAATGCTAAAGAACGCATTTTTCAAGTCAATGACAGAAAAGAACTTAGCAGAAGAAGGTATTATAGTCAAGAGTGTTGTAATGTCAGGAACGATTGGAAACTGGGGAACCACAATCTCGTGCAAATCAATCACAAAACGGTAAACATTTGCATGGCCATCAGGGGAACCCGAAGGTGCCTTTTTAAGAATCGGAAGAATGGGGCTATTGCACACATTGGCAGGCGTCTCCTCAACAACTCCCTTCTCAATCAAGTCCTGCACAATGTTCAATAAAGCTAGCTCACCAGCCTGCAATATTTTGTACTGAGGAATACGAGGCAAAATAGCATTGTCCTTAACCGTGATGGAAACGGGCGATATCTGCAACAATCCCACATCTGTGTCACCCGTAGCCCACAGAGTGGGTGGCACATCTTTAAATTCAACGGGGAGAGGTGCATCTTTTGACAGACACTGTTTAACGCGTACTATGTCCGGACCAATCGTCATGTAAACACCGTCCGGAGAACAATAAATAGTAGCATGTAGCTTCTTCAACAAATCCAAACCCATCAAATTTTCTCCGCAATTGGATGTCAACAAGTATGGTGAATCCACAGTGAAAGGGCCAATAGTCAGAGCAAGGGGCTTCGAAATGGGGCTCACAACCGGTACACCAGAAAAACCTACCGAAACATTATTATGGCTAGACAGAGCCGCCCCAGGGACCAAGGAACGAGAAATAGAACTTTTAGTTGCACCTGTATCCACCAAAAACTCCTTAGTCAAACCATGCACATCCGCACTAACATACGGACCACGTTGATCCACAGGTATCGCAACTGGTCCCTCACTCTGTCCCTGGCTGTCCTAGCTGCAAGACATCCCTGTCACCCCGTCCATGTCATAATCATCATGATAATACTGTCTACCTCGGGGGTCATCAAAATAATTTGGGTCGAGTTACCCTGCGACGTCTCAACATTCTGAACCCTGTCCTGGCCTTCAGCCCCACGACCCCGTCCACGCGAACCGCGCCCTCTGTGGACCGCCACCTTCTGAAAAAGCACGGGGCACTCGCTAAGCCAGTGCCCCTCCTCTTTGCAATACGCACACTGATTCGGACCCAGGGGCGTAGTGCTCGCCGGCCTACCAGTGCGTGGGAGCTGTCGGGCCATACCTCCACGTCCTCTACCATTCCCTCTAGCAGCCTGCTGCAACAACACCTTCGTCTTCAAATCTTTTTGCTTCTTCTCTGTCTTTTCCTTTTCCTCATTTTCCCTGTGCTCATAATACTGTGCCATATTCAAAATAACAGAAGGGGAAGATGTGGACCAGGTGCTCTCAGAAGCCTGTAATCGAGTCGCAATCTCGGGGAGCAAATTTGAAACAAACCTACTGACAAACAAACGTATAGCCCCTTCAATCGACAAGTCCTGTCCACTATAATCTAAAAACACACTTTCAAACCGGGTGAAAAAATCAGACACACTCTCATCTTTCTTCTGACGACAGGCCGATAGCTTGTCCCAATCAATCTTTCGGGGCGGGATAAGGGAATGCATATAAGTGATAATACGGCCAGGCAGAGCAAGTATCTCTGCCTTAGGCTTCTCACCAGGCTTCCTTTCCTGGTCCCAAACCCTAATTTGATCCCAGGTACCACCTGATTCACCAACATGATCCTGCGTATGTACTTGCCTCCAGATATCAACGGGCACCAACAATCCAAAGAACATTTTGATATCCACAAGCGTCATCACCGTTGACGAAGCGGCCTCAGTCAATTCTTTATAATATGCAGTAGGATTTTTCCTAGGGTCAGGCAACTGAGTCTTAATGGACAAGACTTTACTCCTTTTCCACGGGGTATAAACCCACTGTTCTTGGAGACGGGCCGCTACCCCTGGTCTAATAACGACATCATGCTGATCCCGTTGCTCTGGTATTTTTTTTTTTTTAAACTTTATTTACCATTTAAACATACAATATCATGGTTTATGAGTGCTCACTGTCTTATACACATCAATTTGGAAAATA
Organism: Calotriton arnoldi; assembly: GCA_963921515.1. NCBI lineage: Eukaryota > Metazoa > Chordata > Amphibia > Caudata > Salamandridae > Calotriton > Calotriton arnoldi. The sequence continues at coordinate 1,681,984 of CAWUFW010002609.1, forward strand.
AGAAAGAAAAATGCAGCCAGAGACAGGTGAATGATACAGTACTGAAGGCAATCGTAATAAACAAGTCTAAAGAATGTTGTTGGCCCATCCGTCCCACCCGCCCCAATTGATACTCTCCCACATCCGGGAACAAGCTTAACAACAAGCTGTGTGGATTCTTCAACTGAGCAATGTACCAGCCATCCCTTAATGCTAAAGGTTGACCTACTAACCCACTCCAGCGGGGACTATACCCTGTGTTAATTGTGAGGCAGAAGGCGAACGTGATGTAGTCGCATATTTTTTAAGGGGGCCCCAGATATCCTTCGGGCGTGAGGAGCGTGGCAAGGTGCTGGCATACAGCTTGCTATTTATGTTGCAATACGTTAGGCTATTTAACCAGTTCTTTAATGTGGGTGCCGATTTGCGTCCCCATTTAATAACGATCTCTCTCTTCGCCAGTAGCAGGCCAATGGCAATGAATTTCCAGACCCCTTTTGGGGAAGTTGGCCACATATCCCAATAGGGCAACCTCGGGTGTGGGTACGAACTCCAATTCTACCATTTCCCCTAGCGTCCGAAACACTACCTCCCAATAATTCTGGATCTTAGCGCAATTGTTGCTCTGGTATTTCAGGGTGATATATGGGATGCACTTCCCTCATTGGGTACTGAGACACCGGGGTGGGGCTCTTCTCCAGTAGCCTTCCCCGATAAGCAACCAACGTTGCAACGTTACCAAAGACATGAGCAGACTCCATATCGGTAACTCTCTATCCTCAGGGCCGCGCATCGGTGTCTCACTACTCAGTAATGTCGGGGAATGGAGGAACACAATAGGAGTAACAACAGAGGGAGCAGGCACCAACGTCATGGTCGGTTGTGTTGTGGGTATAAGGGCCGGAGAGAGGGGCGTTGCAGGAGTACTAACAGTCACAGTTGCCACAGACGGCGAAGACAAAGAAAGAACAGGAGGTGCCGTGGCAAGGCAGTCTGATCAACAGTAACAGAAACAGAAACATCAGGGACAGAAGAATCAAGTAGCGGGGCCTGTGAGGGAAGAGCGGGATATATCCTCTGCAGGGCATACGCAGGTGGGGATCGGGTATCCAGCAATTTCTCCACAAATGTATCCTTCTCGTCTTGGGCTACATAAGACTTATCCACATTCAATCGAAACCTTCTATCTGCACATTCTATTCCTATCTCCTGCTTCTCTTTATCATATGCTACAGCTTTCTGAGTTACCATTTGCCATCTTCCCTTTCGGGCCTCTTTCTCCGCTTTCATTCGTCTCTGTTTAACCTCTTTTTGCCATGTTCTAAGGGAATCAAACATAGACTGTCTACTTCATTTAGCAAACAACTTCTCTTGTAAAAAGGCAATTTTCTGTTTGTCAAAAGTGCCAGTTAACGGCAACTGCAACTCGGTGTTGTCCCTCGTATATTTGTGCCATAACGTACTAAACATAATAGGGCCAAGGCCATGCTTCACATGCATGTCAAAATTCGGGGTGCCCACTGGAGGCGCTGGCTGACTCTCTTCCAGTCGAGCATCAGCAGAACAACAACGGCAGCAAGAGACCCAAAACTTGCTGCAACCAGGCATTTTCAAAAGTAGGCCAAATTCATTAAGTTGCTGGGTGAAGTGTTCCCAGACACTTCGCACCAAAAGCGCTCCTCAAAAACCTCGCCAAATCCAAAAGCGGTCTCAGAACCGCACCAAATACAAAGGCGGTCCTCAAACCACACCAAATACAAACCAAAATGGTACCATATCCAAGTACAAACCAAGACAAACTCATCTGGTGCACACAGGTCAAACAAATGTATTCTCCACTGCTGACTCTTCAGACCAAACGGTCAGATCCAAGGGTTTCGCCGTTCAGGACCCCAGCCGGGATGATGACTGGGCGAGGCACCGACTGGTCAGACAGACGGGGCAGCTGCGAGTTCAAGACTCTCTCGTGCAGGGATCCCTGGTCCGCCCGTCCAACCCGACGATAGCCCCGACCTCCCTACCCGTCTGTGGGCGAGGATGTGTCACACCCGATGGGGTCCCTGTTCGGGCACCAACTGAAGGAAGTGACCCAATTAGGGTCACCCGGGCCACTCGCGACCAGCTCTCAGCCTTCCACACAAATGAAGAGTCGGTCAGACAGTAGAGAATCCAAACAAAGTATAGATTTATTCAGGTACACTATAGCGGAGTCCCGTCTGCCCAGTCGCTTGGGGTGTTGCAGACAGGACTGACTTCAGAACACATGGTTATGCATTTTGTACAGTTCAGGACCAGTAAAACACGCCCAGACTGGAAATTTCCAGTTGGGACCAGCTACACAATGAAGGTACAGAAGAAGAAATTTCAATCCTGAGACTGAGCACGCACTATCTGTGTGCCAAGGTCACTCTGCCTGCCCCATAGCCGGGCTGGTGGGAGCAGGCTTCTATCTAGTGGGAAAGGTATGCAGTAGCGAAAACCTTGTATTCATTAGTACATGAGATCATGGCCCAAGGTGGCGGCTGAGTATGAAATGGTGCCGCAAACGCTAATTTAAGCAAGGCAACATGTAGTAACACAAAATGGGCATTTTTATTAAATTCCAACATGGTGTAGCACACTAGACCACAGAGCGCAGCCAAGTAACTGCACATGGCATGCACACTAGACCACAGAGCCCAGCCAAGCAACTGCACATGGTGTGGCACACTGGACCGCAGAGCCCAGACAAGCAACTGTACATGGCGTGGTACACTAGACCACAGAGCAAGGCCAAGCAACTGCACATGGTGTATCACACTAGAACACAGAGCCCAGCCAAGTAACGGCACTATAGGTGTGCCACACTAGACCACAGAGCACAGCCAAGCAACTGCTCATTATGGTCCACACTAGACCGCAGAGCCGGCAAAGCAACTGCACATGGTGTTCCACACTAGACTGCAGTGCCAGCAAAGCAACAACAGATGGTGTGCTACACTAGACCACAGAGCCAAGCAACTGCACATGTTGTGACACACTAGACCGCAGAGCCCTGCCCAGCAACTGCACATGGTGTGGCACACTAGACCACAGAGCACAGCCAAGCAACTGAACATTGTGTGACACACTAGACCACAGCGCCAGCAAATCAACGACAGATGGTGTGCCACACTAGACCACAGAGCCAAGCAACTGCACATGGTATGACACACTAGACCATAGCGCCCAGCCAAGCAACTGCACAAGGTGTGACACATTAGACCACAGAGCCTGCCAAGCAACTGCACATGGTGTATCACACTAGATCCCAGAGCCCAGCCAAGCAACTGCTCATGGTGTGCCACACTGGACTGCAGAGCCAGCAAAGCAACTGCACATGGTGTGACACACTAGACCACAGAGCCCAGCCAAGCAACTGCACATGGTGTTCCACACTAGACCGCAGAGCCAGTAAAGCAACTGCACATGCTGTTCCACACTAGACCGCAGAGCCAGCAAATCAACTGCACATGGTGTGCCTCACTAGACCACAGCGCCCAGCCAAGCAACTGCACGTGGTGTTCCACATTAGACCACAGAGCACAGCAAAGCAACAACAGATGGTGTGCCACACTAGACCACAGAGCCAAGCAACTGCACATGGTGTGCCACACTAGACCACAGAGCCAGCAAAGCAACGACAGATGGTGTGCCACACTAGACCACAGTGCCAAGCAACTGCACACGGTGTGTCACACTGTACCATAGAGCCCATCCAAGCAACTGCATGTTGTGCGCCACACTAGAAAACAGCGCCCAGCCAACCAACTGCACATGGTGTGGCACACTAGACCACAGAGCCCAGCCAAGCAACTACACATGGTGTGCCATACTAGACCACAGAACCCTGCCAAGCAACTGCAGATGGTGTGACACATTAGACCGCAGAGCGCAGCAAAGCAACTGCACGTGGTGTGACACACTAGACCGCAGACCCCATCCAAGCAACTGCACATGGAATGGAAGTAGTAAGTTTATTGTACAGTTAATTAAAACCATTACAAACGTACATCTCATAACACATTTTCATAGTGACAGTTTAAATCGAGTAGGAGCCGCTATTAAAGAAAAAAAGGGAAAAGCTTTAAAATACAGACATACATAAAAATTGGCCCCCTATAACCATCGTGCCCGCAGACTCCAGCCATGCAACTGCACGTGGTGTGGTACACTAGACCGCAGAGCCAGCATAGCAACTGCACATGGTGTTCCACACTAGACTGCAGAGGTAGCCAGCAACTGCATGTAGTTTGACACATTAGACCAGATAGCCCGGCCAAGCAACTGCACATGGTGTGCGACACTAGACAGCATCACCCTGCCAAGCAACTGCACATGGTGTGCAACACTAGACCGCAGCGCCCTGACAAGCAACTGTACATGGTGTTCCACATTATACCACAGAGCCGAGCAAAGCAACGACAGTGTGTGTGTTCACTAGACCACAGAGCCAAGCAACTGCACATGGTGTGTCAAACTAGACCACAGAGCCCAGACAAGCAACTGCACATGGTGTGTCAAACTAGACCACAGAGCCCAGCCACGCAACTGCACATGGTGTGCCACACTGGACCGCAGAGGCCAGCCAAGCAATGGCAGATGATGTGCCATACTAGACCCATGAGCCCAGCCAAGCAAATGCACCTGGTGCGCCACACTAGATCACAGCGCCCAGCCAAGCAATTGCACATGGTGTGCCACACTAGACCACAGCTCCCAGCCAAGCAACTGCACATGGTGTGCAACACTAGACCACAGCACCCAGCCAAGCAACTGCAGGTGGTACGCCACACTAGAAAACACCGTCCAGCCAACCAACTGCACATGGTGTGGCACACTAGACCGCAGAGCCCAGCCAGGCAACTACACATGGTGTGACACTCTAGACCACAGAGCCCAGCCAAGCAACTGCACATGGTGTGCCATACTAGACCACAGAATCCTGCCAAGCAAATGCACATGGTGTGCCACATTAGACCACAGAGTCCAGACAAGCAACTGCACATGGTGTGTCAAACTAGACCACAGAGCCCAGCCAAGCAACTGCACATGGTGTGCCATACTAGACCACAGAACCCTGCCAAGCAAATGCACATGGTGTGCCACATTAGGCCACAGAGTCCAGCCAAGCAACTCTACATGGTGTGACACACTAGACCATAGAGTCCAGCCAAGCAACTGCACGTGGTGTGCCATACTAGACCACAAAACCCTGCCAAGCAACTGCACGTGGTGTGCCACACTAGGCTGCAGCGCTGTGCCAAGCAACTGCATGTGGTGTGCCACACTAGACCACAGAGCCCACCTGCGGGTCTTAGTTGTCACATGGAGCTTTCAGCACACAAGCATGATTTTTGGGTGCTGAGGCGCAATAATGCAAGGTGAGGGGCACAGTCTCTAGCAGCATGCAGGGGACATTTTCCGTTTTTTTTGTTTTTTTACAAAGTGTACTTAGCAGGTTTTGATTACTAAAAATAAAACCATTTGGCTCCATATAATTTTGGCCAACTATGTAACTGTGATGTCAGGCACATGCCTTGTATGGATGCAAAGTTTTGCCATCGATTTCTGTTTGCATTTTTAATCCCTTTATTATGAATAATCCATTTTTATGAATCACAACTTGCACATTTTGAAATGTCTGTAACCCACCCTTGGTTCATCTACACCTACTATAACCAGTATTCACACTAGTGCATCTCTCTCCCAACATCACACAAATCTGTGCTGAGTTCATTAACTCCCTGGACGTCTAAAATGCCCTCTATAAGGATCTCCCAAATAAATCCCTAGCAAAACTCCAAAGGGTACTTAGCATGCTGCTGGACTCCTACTCGGCCTGAAGCACCTTGACCACATTACGCCATCTTTGAAATCCTTCGGGGGCTCGCGGTGAAAGAAAGACAGAGCTTCCAAACCCCCCGAGTCTTTCACAAAGCAGTGCATGTCCACTCTCCACACTACCTCCCTCAACCTTACTTTTCAATCAGAAGCGTGCATTCCTCTGACCAGCACAATACAAGAAATGTGGAGGAAGATCCCTCTGTATGTAGGGTTCTTCCCTGTGGAACTCTCTAGCTACATATTTCAGACTAGAAAATTGTATGCTTGAATTCAGGGAGTCCCTGAATTCAATATTCTTCAAATTAGTATATGGTTAGTCTTGTTTTCTTGCATTTATGCAAACTTTCCACCACCACTTGACTCTTCTCCAGCCGGTGTGGCAGACGAGATTGTTGCTTTCTTTCACCATCCCGGCTTCTTAGGACATCCCTGAATCATCCAAGGCTGTATCCTCACAGCTCCACTCTCTGGACTCGGGGCTCTCTAGCAGACACCATCTCTGATAGCTTATTAACTGTTCCTATAGAATGTGATTTGAACTTTATATCACCTGTACCCCTCCTTTACCCTTCTCTAAAGCGTGCAAAGGCTCCTGCGTACATTCAAATGAAATACATATTCAGAAGAATATACCTTCCATTGAACCCATATGATGCATTCACCTGCCCCCTCCCCGTGTAATTTTGTCGACATTGCTGATGGATGCTCCCACCCTCCGAGCCAGAGGTGATGCTCGCTGCTCATACCTGAACACCTTAGCATCACCATGCACTGCATCCATTCCCCGCTTCATTATACCGCAGAGTGGCGGCTCCATGGAGAATGATGGTGGTCGCGGATCCCGTGCCTCAGCATTTTCCAGCAGCATTTATCCAGACTCAGAAAATATAGAATTTGCATCCCACGTGAAAGAACTATTTTACATCTGATTTCACTCCACAGATTGGAAATGCACCTCTTTACTATTCCAAAGCCACTAACCTGCATCATTTCCATCTGTGGTTCTCCTACGTGCTCGGCGGAGCGTGGCAGGTGAAGTACAATTTGCTGCTGTGTGAAGGATGTGCTCTTTCTTACCAAGGAAGAATGGGCAAAATGCTTCTTTCATGTTTTACTTATGTATATTTATACTAGCATTTGTTACGCGTACCTTGGGTTTTAATACGTAACATGCTATACATTTAGTGTATTAGTTGTAGCATGGTAATATTATGTCTGCATTATTATAGTGAACCACTGACATTACAGTGGCCTTGGAACACTATGGACTCCACCCCTTGCTGATTTGAATTGGGTTTCTGAGCATCCTTTGACGTGGGAGAGGTGTCGGAGGGGTAAACAGTATGGTTGAAGCGCAGTGCGCCTAATGTTGCTGCTCATGAGCAGTGGAGGATAGCGAAAGCGAAGACTGTGAGGAGAGATGCTGTTGCATGAGCAGGTACGTACCAACTTTAACGGGGACATCGCCTAATGCAGATCCTGCAGTTGATGTGCACCACAGTTGGAGTCCGCTCAAAAGGCCCATCCCATGAGAGGTGCTGTTCATGGAGTCCACCCACGAGCAACAGAGACCAGATCTTTGGAGGTGCTGTGAAGCCACCAGAGGAGCTATAATGAGTTCACCCACGAGCAACAGAGACCAGATCTTTGGAGGTGCTGTGAAGCCACCAGTGGAGTTAGAATGAGTCCACCCAAGAGCAACATAGGACCAGCTCATTGGAGTCACTGCGAAGCAACCAGTGGAGTTAGAATGAGTCCACCCAAGAGTGGCACAGTCCCAACTCATTGGAGGCGCTGTGGAGCCACCAGTGGAGTTAGAATGAGTCCACCCAAGAGCAACATAGGACCAGCTCATTGGAGGCGCTGTGAAGCCACCAGTATATTTATAGTGAGTCCACCCAAGAGTAAGAGAGGACCAGCTCATTGGAGGCGTTGTGAAACCACGATCAGAGTTATAATGATTCCACCCAAGAGCAATAGAGTCCTGTTCATTGGATGCACTGTGAAGCCATCGGTAGAGTTACAATGAGTCCACCCAAGAGCAACATAGCACCAGCTCATTGGAGTCACTGCGAAGCCACCAGTGGAGTTATAATGAGTCCACCCAAGAGCGACAGAGGACTAGCTCATTGGAGGCGCTGTGGAGCCACCAGTTGAGCTATAATGAGTCCACCCAAGAGCGAGACAGGACCAGCTCATTAGAGGCACTGTAAAGCCACCAGTAGAGTTATAGTGATTCCACCCAAGAGCAACATAGGACCAGCTCATTGGAGGCGCTGTGAAGCCACGATCAGAGTTATAATGATTCCACCCAATCACAATAGAGTCCAGCTCATTGGAGGCCCTGTGAAGCCACCAGTGGAGTTAGAATAAATCCACTCAAGAGTGTCAGAGGGCCAGCTCACTGGAGGCGTTGTGGAGCCACCAGTAGAGTTATAATTAGTCCACCCGAGAGGAACAGACTACGAGCTCATTGAAGGCACTGTGAATCCACCAAGAGAGTTATAATGAGTCCACCTAAGAGCAAGAGCGGACCAGCTCATTGGAGGCGCTGGGAAGCCACCAGTGGAGTTATAATGAGCCCACCCATGGGAGGACCAGCTCATTGGAGGGGCTGGGAAGCCACCAGTGGAGTTAGAATGAGCCCACCCATGGGAGGACCAGCTCATTGGAGGTGCTGGGAAGCCACCAGTAGAGTTATAATGAGTCCACACAGGAACGGCAGAGGACCAACCAACTGGAGCCACTGTTAGGCCTCCAGGGATGCTATATAAAGTCCGCCCAGGAGTGGCAAAGGATCACATATTAAAGACAATTCAAAACCACCAAGGGACAGCTATATTGAGAAGTGTAGAACAAACCCACTGTTATGGCACCAAGGCAGTGCTATAATGAGCCCACCCAAGAGGGACAGAGACCAACCCTTAGAGTTAAAGGTTTTCATCCAGGGATGTCATATGGAGTCCAATCACGAGAGAAAAAGGACTAACTAAATGGGGAGACAGCGTTACGCCACCAATGGAGTGCTATAATAAGCCCACCCAGAAGTGACAGAGGACAACTCATTGGAGCCACAGGTAAGCCTCGAGAGATGTTATATAAAGTCCACCCAGGAGTGGCAGACGATCACATCACTGAAGACACTGTTAAGCTATGAAGGGAGTGCTATAGAGATCCACGCAGGAGCAGTGGAGAACCAACCCAGTGGAGGCACTGTTATGGCGTCAGTGGAGTGCTATAGAGATCCACGCAGGAGCAGTGGAGAGCCAACCCAGTGGAGGCCCTGTTATAGCACCAGTGGAGTGCTATAGAGATCCACGCAGGGCAGTGGAGAGCCAACCCAGTGGAGGCCCTGTTATGGCGCCAGTGGAGTGCTATAGAGATCCACGCAGGGCAGTGGAGAGCCAACCCAGTGGAGGCACTGTTATGGCGCCAGTGGAGTGCTATAGAGATCCACGCAGGAGCAGTGGAGAGCCAACCCAGTGGAGGCACTGTTACGGCGCCAGTGGAGTGCTATAGAGATCCACGCAGGGGCAGTGGAGAGCCAACCCAGTGGAGGCACTGTTACGGCGCCAGTGGAGTGCTATAGAGATCCACGCAGGGGCAGTGGAGAGCCAACCCAGTGGAGGCACTGTTATGGCGCCACTGGAGTGCTATAGAGATCCACGCAGGAGCAGTGGAGAGCCAACCCAGTGGAGGCACTGTTATGGCGCCACTGGAGTGCTATAGAGATCCACGCAGGAGCAGTGGAGAGCCAACCCAGTGGAGGCACTGTTATGGCACCAGTGAAGTGCTATAGAGATCCACGCAGGAGCAGTGGAGAGCCAACCCAGTGGAGGCACTGTTATGGCGTCAGTGAAGTGCTATAGAGATCCACGCAGGAACAGTGGAGAGCCAACCCAGTGGAGGCACTGTTATGGCGCCAGTGGAGTGCTATAGAGATCCACGCAGGAGCAGTGGAGAGCCAACTCAGTGGAGGCACTGTTATGGCGCCAGTGGAGTGCTATAGAGATCCACGCAGGAGCAGTGGAGAGCCAACTCAGTGGAGGCACTGTTATGGCGCCAGTGGAGTGCTATAGAGATCCACGCAGGAGCAGTGGAGAGCCAACCCAGTGGAGGCACTGTTATGATGCCAGTGGAGTGCTATAGAGATCCACGCAGGAGCAGTGGAGAGCCAACCCAGTGGAGGCACTGTTATGGCGTCAGTGGAGTGCTATAGATATCCACGGAGGAGCAGTGGAGAGCCAACCCAGTGGAGGCACTGTTATGGCGTCAGTGGAGTGCTATAGAGATCCACGCAGGAGCAGTGGAGAGCCAACCGAGTGGAGGCACTGTTATGGCATCAGTGGAGTGCTATAGAGATCCACGCAGGAGCAGTGGAGAGCCAACCCATTGGAGGCACTGTTATGGCATCAGTGGAGTGCTATAGAGATCCACGCAGGAGCAGTAGAGAGCCAACCCATTGGAGGCACTGTTATGGCGTCAGTGGAGTGCTATAGAGATCCACGCAGGAGCAGTGGAGAGCCAACCCATTGGAGGCACTGTTATGACGTCAGTGGAGTGCTATAGAGATCCACGCAGGGGCAGTGGAGAGCCAACCCATTGGAGGCCCTCTTATGACATCAGTGGAGTGCTATAGAGATCCACGCAGGAGCAGTAGAGAGCCAACCCATTGGAGGCCCTCTTATGACGTCAGTGGAGTGCTATAGAGATCCACGCAGGAGCAGTGGAGAGCCAACCCAGTGGAGGCACTGTTATGGCGTCAGTGGAGTGCTATAGATATCCACGGAGGAACAGTGGAGAGCCAACCCAGTGGAGGCACTGTTATGGCGTCAGTGGAGTGCTATAGATATCCACGGAGGAGCATTGGAGAGCCAACCCAGTGGAGGCACTGTTATGGCGTCAGTGGAGTGCTATAGAGATCCACGCAGGAGCAGTGGAGAGCCAACCCAGTGGAGGCCCTGTTATGGCACCAGTGGAGTGCTATAGAGATCCACGCAGGAGCAGTGGAGAGCCAACCCAGTGGAGGCCCTGTTATGGCACCAGTGGAGTGCTATAGAGATCCACGCAGGAGCAGTGGAGAGCCAACCCAGTGGAGGACCTGTTATGGCATCAGTGGAGTGCTAGAAGTCCAAGCAGGTGCAGCAGAGGACCATTTCATTGAGGGTGCTGTTAAACCCCCACATGTGTGCTATAATGAGTGCAGACGCACGCAACAGACGACCAACCCTTTAAGGCACATTTTAGCCACTAGAAGAGGTATAGTGAATCCGCCGGCCACGACAGAGGAACAGCTCACTAGAGACACTGTGAAGCCACCAAGGGAATGCTACATGGTGTCCACCCAGAAGCCCATTGGAAGTGCTGTTAAGCCACCAGCTATATTATATTGACACCACCCAGGGGCGGCACAGGGCCCACTCAGTGGAGACAACCAGGAGTGAATGTGGTGAGTGGAAGCACAAAGAAAGACTCATAACCTCTCTGCCCTTAACCTGGACACACAGGTTGGATGCCCTAGATGGGGTTTAAATATACAGGGACAATAAGGGGAGACACCTGGTGATGCAGTCTAGTCACACGATTGGACATGCCTCCCATTCAGTGCCCAGGAATTGTCCAGAGGCAAGAAGGGATGGAGGAAGAAACACGGGTTCAACGAGAAGCACTTATGGAAGGGTCATGGTGAGAGTGGATAGCAACACCAATGCACTTAGTTGCTACTCCTCCATCCCAAGATGGATGCCAGCTATGATGGGTGGTAGCAGACAAACTCTAGCCCAGTTGAAAGGAGTCATGAAAGAAAGTGCAGCACACACAAAGACAGTAGTCACTGCTGCATCCCAGTTTTTTACAAAGACTAGAGAGTCAAACTGTGAGAATACCGTCAGCAAGCCTTTGGCTGGATCTCGGGACTCCACACTGCATTCGTAGATGGGCACTGCCCAGTGCTCTAGAAGTTGTCATTCAGTGGTCACTGTAGGTATATAGTTCTGATTCTAGTGTTCTGTGGGTTGAGGCTACCCATCTTTCAATTCTCCACCCCCTCTACCAAGCATGCAAATTCATTACACACAGGCACACCTGCTGGCGTGTATTCCACTTTCTCCACTTGCAGAGACTATAGTGAGGCCTCCAAAACACACTTTCCCCAAATATTGGAGTACTAGAGTTAGAATGGTAAATTATCCTGTCCTGGAATATCTGAGTCTATGCGTTGTTTAATTTGAGCTGGTGGTTGTAGGTGGCGCTCAATGACACTCATTTTTGGGTTCCGTCACTTATTTTTAATCAACAGACTGGCCCAGAGCAAGTGAGAGAGAAAAACACAAATCCAGGGCCATTCGGAGGGATCTAGAAAAGGGGTTGAGAAGGGTTGTGTGACCACTTTTCAGCCAATCCGCTTCAGATCTGCCTGCCTGGTCCTCCTCCCTCTCAATCGTCCTGGCAGCTGAGGATTGTGGGAAACCATTCATAAACATGTACCACAGGCTGATTCGGCTCCTGACTACTTCTAATTAGGGGTGGGTGGACCTCGCGGAGTTTCACCCCACGGAATTCTGTGGAGTTACATGAAAGCAGTGCGAGATTCTGTGGAATTCCGCATACAGGCAGAATTAGGCATGTTGTGCTGATTATTAGTTGCAGGAGCTCATTCTGTGCTGAATCAGTACGAACGACACTATGCCGCGCGCCATAGAGCGCTGCTTCTCGAGTTGATTTTGTTGCCGCTCAAGTAGATTTTCTACTCGAGCGGCAGCTTTCTGACTGCAAACAGCCATGCCCCAGCGACCGCTTGCATAGCGGAAATCTCACCAGGTGCCCTCCTAACAACCGAAAATCACACTAGCGGATGCCAAATCTCGCTCGCACACCCCCACAGAGCAGCGCACAAGAAAAAACTCCACCACGCAGCAGTTGACTGAATTTGGCCCGAACTAGGGAGTGGCCATAACTCTCCCCTCTCCGCCGGCAGAGCGGAATCTATCGCCCACCCCTAATCTTTTGCCCCAAAAATATCACCTGTATTATGGAAGGTTTATAGGATACCTTTCCATCACCAAATTAACCCTAACATTCCCCTTAAACAGGCCTCAGAACCATCCCTATTCTACAATATGAAGATCAAAACACAAAACTCTTGCTGGTATTTCCCCAAAGATTCACATGTGTACAGAAGGGCTGTGTGATGCCTTTCTAGCAGAACTTAGCTTCTTAAAGATGCCCTCGATGTAGGAAAGGCAGAAGGCCCAAGTCCAGGAGTGACCCAGAGAGACCAGGCTTTGTAGTAGAGGTGGGCGAGCCAACAAACATGGAGAGCTGAGCCAGAACGAGCCAAGGGTCTAGCTGGGCTCTTAGAGCCCGGGCAGGAGCCGAGCCATGAAAATAGTTGGCATCTAAATGATGCAACAAATATCATGTGAAAATATGATAGTCTCTTTAAAACTAAAAAAGGGTTTCTTTAACATGCAGAACATCAGATTATTTTTGTACAGCACACACCCTGAACTGACATATTGGAAGTTGCTCTCGTATATGATAGCGAAGAAAAAGAAGGCTCTGTAAAATAAAATATTTGCCTAGAATCTCACAATTTGGCCAATCTGGGAAGTTAGGATTGGCCCCAGGTTTTCTGGTTTCACATTATGCAATTCCCTCACCAGATGGCTACCTCTTTCTCTTCCTTGTATTACCAAAGATTTATGCTTTGTTCTTAATTCATGGCACATAATGGTAGAGCGTGGGTGGAAGGCAGAAGCCACATTAAAGCTTGGCTCATTTTGGGCTCTTGGGTCTAAGATGACCTTAAGCTGAGCCAGAGCCAGGCCTCTGACTCGAGCCCGGCTCGAACCTTAAGTGACTCGCCCACCTCTATTTAGTAGTGAGTCTGAAGTGTGAGCAACCCTGCGAGGCTGAGAATTGCAGCCAGTGTGACAGTGGAGAGGGCACGAGATGCCAGGCTAGTGAGTGTGACATGGGGTGGGCGAGAACACCAGAGGCCAGGCTTTGTAGTGTGTCGTGGGCGGGGGGACACAGATAGACCCAGAGAAGACAATCTCTGTAGCCAGTGTGACAGGAGAGAGATCCTAAAAGGCCTGGCTTTGTATTGAGTGTGATGAGGAAGAGACACAGAGAGAGTAGGTTTGGCACACAGTGTGACAGGAAGAGAAGCAGAGAAACCCAGAGATGCCAGGTTGTGCCCTTTGTGTGACAGGGAGAGCCCGAGAGCAGTCAGGCTCTACTCACAGTCTGATGGGGTGAAGACCTGGAGAAGCCCCTCTCTGTACCCAGTGTGAAAGGGGAGACCCAGAGGTGTCCGGTTGTGCCCTTAGTGTGACAGGGAGGGCCCCCAGAGGATCTACTCATAGTCTGACAGGGGAGAAGACCTGGAGAAGCCACGCTCTGTACCCAGTGTGAAAGGGGAGGCCCAGAGGTGTACGGTTGTGGCCTTAGTGTGACAGGGAGGGCCCCCAGAGGATCTACTCACAGTCTGACAGGGGAGAAGACCTGGAGAAGCCACGCTCTGTACCCAGTGTGAAAGGGGAGACCCAGCGATGTCCGGTTGTGCACTTAGTGTGGCAGGGAGAGGCCCCAGAGGATCCACTCACAGTCTGACAGGGGAGAAGACCTGGAGAAGCCACGCTCTGTACCCAGTGTGAAAGGGGAGACCCAGAGGTCTCTGGTTGTGCACTTAGTGTGACAGGGAGAGCCCCCAGAGGATCCACTCACAGTCTGATGGGGTGACGACCTGGAGAAGCCACGCTCGGTACCCAGTGTGAAAGGGGAGACCCAGAGATGTCCGGCCTTGTAGAGGGTGCTGTAGGAAAGTAGGATCTGCTTCTTTTGCTTGATGTCTCACTGTTTTTGAATAGTCTGACTGGGATCCTGCTAATCAGGACCCCAGTCTATCTGCTTTCTCCCTTAAATTGACATACATGTACTTTGGTACACTCCAGATTGGATACTGGGGTACCCTTATAAGTCCTTAGTATATGGTACACCATGTACCCAGGGCATAGGTACCCCAGAGGCCTCCCATGGGCTGAAGCATGTATTATGCCACCCATGGGAGGCCATGCAAAATGGAACTCTAGGTTTGCTACTGCAGCCTACGTAAGATGGTGCTTGCACCACTTACTATAGATATAGGTTCACTATATCTAATGGTCACTACACTTAAAACCTATGTCACCCCTATAGCAGGCCTTAATAATCCTGAAGGCAGGGTGCTGGGTTTTATGTGAGAGGGTGCCCCTGCATGAGCAGAGCCTCTCTGTAGCCTTCGGAGACCATTCTCCCGGGTTGTCTGTGACTCAGCCGGACATATAGGTAGAGGTGCATTATAACCTCGCTGTAAATGCTATCTCGAAAACGGCTGCATAGAAACATATTGTGCTTGGTATCAAACACCTTGGAATCATACCTCCCACACCAGTAACTGGTGTGGGAGGTATGATTCCACCCTTCTGAAGCGAGCTTCGTGTGGTCAGTGGTCTTACCGGTGCCAGCCTTCTCGACCCGGACAGCACAAAATGGATGCTGCCGACCAGAGACACACTTCTGCCCTCCTGCTGCTGAGCCAAGCTTGAGCAGAGGAAGGCAGCACAATAGGCATCCTGTCACAGGGAGGTGTGACCACCTCCCAGACAGGATTTAGTGTATCGGGACTGGGTGGGTGCACTCTGAGAGTGCCTGAAAGTCTGCACTGGGGGCACATTTGGTGTCCCTGTGCATAGTCCAGCTCAAACCAGTTCTGGGAGCCATTGGCTCCTGCTCTGGCGCGAAACTGGACAAAGGACATGGGTGTAGCCACCCCTCTGTCCTGCCCATCCCCTAAGAGGGTCCCCTGAATCTGTCCAACCCTCTCCTGTGGGTACAAAAGGGCTTACCTTGCTATAAGACTTTGGATTTTATGTGTACAAGATTCTACAAGAAGAAACCACTGACCTTTGACCGTCTGGACACCTTGGACTTCGCTGGACCTCGACTGGGCTCGACTTCGTCCCCCTCTCCGTCCGCAGCTTAGTTTGTGCCTTTGCTCCATACAGGCTCCGTGCCGGACCTGTGGTGCACTTAAGACAACTGAAGAATCTCCCTTGGAGTAAAGGAGTCACTCCCCTGCTTCGCAGGCACCTAAAGCGCAACTGACCGGTCTGCTGCTCCTGAGCTCCTGTGGACTCTGAAGAGTTCAGCAACACAGAAGGTGGGTTCCTGAAGGTCCCTGAGGTCGATCTGCCCTCTCACCAAGCTTGAGGCCAGTATCCCTTGTGGGGGCTGCGCAACCTGAACCCCTGTGCACCGCATCCATTTTCAAGTGCATATGCTTGTTGGCGATTCCCGAGCTTGTGCATTAGACTCCATGTAGTTCTGACCCTGAGCAGTATTTGCACCAAAGAACTCCGGCCTCCTCACACCGAGTGCTCCGTGGGCTGGTACTTTGCAACCTTGCTCGAGGTCCCCTCGCGACTCCTGGTCATTCGGCCAGTGGGTCCTCCTGAGGGTCATCTTGATTTCTCTTGGGCTTTCCTGGTTGCTCCAGATGTGCCATGACTCCCCATTGCTTGGTGAGTCTCCTGGACCTTGCTGGTCTACCCCGTAACCTGTTTGACCATCCTGTGTGGGTTGCTTTTGCAAAGGCTTCTTGGTGCTCCCGCCGGACACCGACCCCTCAGCATTCGACATCCTTCGTGGGACAGCTCACCTCTGGCTCCTGGTTGTCATCGACGTCTCCTGGTCCTTGTGGCTGCAGAGTCAAGCATCCCTTCTTCGCACCTGAAGCACCCGACATCGGTGGGCATTCGTATTCCGAGCCCCTGGTCACTCTGAAGTGACCCAGACTCTGTCCCCTCTGCTTTCAGGTTCCTTCCATCTAGAATCCAGGCTTGGATTCCACCGGACCCTTTTCACCTTCCCGGCAGCAGTACTTCTTCTCTTTCCTCCATTGAGAACGATGAGGGTTTCCGACGCCACTTCAGACGTATGCACCCGGCTCCCCTGGGATAGGTAACTCGGGTACTACGGTATCCGTGGGTGTGGTGGCTCTCTAAACTCTTAAGTTCCAAAGGATTTGCTTGAAGTCCTCCTAGAAGGGTCCTTAAACTTTAAAAGTGTAACCGCGACTTTCCCATAGAATTGTACGGAGCCCGCGGTCGTGTTCTCACACTGCACCCGGCCTCCGTGGGGTCCCTGTGTACTCACCTTGGGTGGTTCCTTGGGGTCCCAGCGATTCTCCGTGCTCTAGACCTTGTCTTGATCTCAGTCGTGACTGTTATACCACTATTTTAGTATATGGTTTGGTCTACCCCTGGAGCCCACTGTGTATTGTGCTCCTTACAATTGTTCTATTGATCTTTTCTTGTGTGCTTTGTGTACTATTCTCGTGTAGAGGATATTAGAGAGTGTTATATTAATAAATACATATTTTTATATAACTGCTGTGTGGTTCGCCTTCATTTAGTCATTCAGGAGGTGATATTCTGGTAAAACAAAGTTGCTTTACATTCCTTCAGGATTAAGCCTGAAGGCTGCTCTCCACAGCTACCACTAGGATAGCTTTCTAAAGGTTATCTTTGACCTCATACATCATAAGGGTCGTGTGGACTGGTGCAAGGTGCCCACTTTAATTAGTGGACAGCATATACCAGGCCACCTTCTCACATTGGTGTGCAGCGGTTGGGATTCAAGCTTGCTATTGTTTTACCAAATAATTCTCATTGAGTGATTAACTGAAAACCACTAAAGTATTAGGCACATATAATACTTCAAGATTAGAATAAGTAAGTTCTACTGAACTTGGGGTTGGGTAAGTCAAGGGTCTAGCACACCCTTTCTCCAACCTAAGAGAGTTTAGTCTCCACTAGGTTAGGTAGGTGCCTACACCACATAACACTAGTATGTTTTCTAGAGGAGAAGCCAGTGGCTCTCTGCCAACTAGGTACAATAGCCTCTAATTCCAGGAATTGAAAGCCATGTGTGTGTCTAGGAAATTGAAGACAGGGAGAAATGCAAACACCCAACGTCTCATTGAGGTGTTACTCTTAGATGACCTTAGGAAGACCCCAGGGTCTGATGAGGTAGATAGAGTTGGTGGGGCAGGGAATGAGGAGAGGCCTGGAAGGGAAACCTTCTTTGACCTGGACTCAAACCCTGACCAGGAGGATCAAAATGATTCCAACCTAGACAACTTAGATCTTCCACTAGGTTGGGGAGAAGGCCCAAGTGGCCCTCTCTTCACCCCTCCTGGAAGAGTACAGAGTTTACCTAGGAGATCTAGATCTCCCTCTGTAGAATCTCGTCATTCAGGAACTTCTATAGGGACCTCCATATCCAATAAGAGAGACAACTCTTATGGTAGACAGTGCCAATTTCTAGAGCTTGAGAAAGTCAAGCTTAGGGTCAAGCAAGAGCAATTGGCACTAGATAAGGAATCCTTAGAGCTCCAGAGGGCTAGAAAGAGATTGGGACTAGAGTCCCATGGTGGCAGCAACAGTGTCCCTAGGGTTAAGGAGTATACTTATGACCATAGGAACCTGAGCAAGATAGTCCCTCCCTACCATGGTGGGGATGACATGCTTTGGAGAGGGCCTGTAAAGTACAGAGGGTCCCTCAAGAGCAGTGGGCAGCTATCTTGTGGCTCTCCTTTGCTGACAAAGGCAGAGATAAGCTCCTCACTGTTAGAGAAGAGGATGCTGACAATTATTCAGTCCTGAGGAGTGCTCTCATTGATGGGTTTGGCTTAACCACTGAACAATACAGGATTAAGTTCAGAGACACCCAGAAGGCACAGACTCAGGACTGGGTAGACTTTGTAGATTGTGCTACTAAGGCTCTGGAAGGCTGGTTGCTTGGCAGCAAAGTGAATGATTTCAAAGGATTGTACAATTTGATTATGAGGGAGCAGATCCTTAATAATTGCCAAAACCAGTTGTTGCATCAGTACTTGGTTGACTCTGATCTGACTTCTCCCCAGGAATTGGGAAAGAAGGCAGATAGATGGGTCAGAACCAGGGTGAAGCAGAAAACTCAGAACCAGGGTGGTAACCAAAAGAAGCAAGATGCTAAACCTGTAGATAAGGGTGGGGAGAAGGGTAAAGACCAGATGTCTTCTTCAGGGCCCCAAAAACCTGCATCTGAGGGTGGGTCACAATCCAACAAGGGAAAAGGCAGAAAGAAGCCTTGGTGTTTCCTGTGTAAGGAAAATACACATTAGCCTAGGGATGCCAATTGTGCCAGAGCCAAGGATCCTCCTACTACCACCACTGCCCCTAAGGCAACTGTTCCCCCTAGTTCAGCTCCAAGTGGTGGTACAGGGAACAAGGGTATAGTAGGGTTAACCCTGGGTTCTGGCCTAGTCAGAACTCCAGCTCAGGCTGTTTTAGTCTGTGATGGAGGCATAGATATTGCCTCCCTATTTGTCAGTCCCAGTAATCTGGGCAAATACAGACAACAGCCCTTAATCAATGGTAAGGAGGCCATGGCATATAGGGACACAGGAGCCAGTGTCACAATGGTGACTAAGGATCTTGTGAGCCCTGACCAGATCATACTTGGTGAGATGTACCAAGTGACCAATGCTAGCAATGTCAAGACAGACCATTCCTTGGCAGTTGTGAATTTCAGCTGGGGAGGGGTAACTGGCCCTAAGAAGGTTGGGGTTAGCTCAGACCTCCCTGTGGAATGCTTGTTGGGCAATGATTTGGAAACTTCAGCTTGGGCTGAAGTGGAACTCAGGACACATGCAGCAATGTTGGGCATCTCTGAAGATGTGTTTGCTGTGACCAGGTCACAGGCAAAAATGTCTTCCACTGAACAGGCCCTGGATCCTGGAAAAATGGACCAGGTGCCTTCCAAGAGAAGGAGCAGTAGGGGTAAGGCAGTGTCTTCCCCCCAGACTCAGAGTGAGGATCAGTCTCCTGAGGAAGATGATCCAAGTCCCTGTGAAGGAACTGTCTCAGAGGAACTTGAACCTGATCAGGTTGAGTTCTTGGGGACAGGGGGCCCTTCCAGGGCAGAGCTGAGTCAGGAGCAGCACAGCTGCCCCTCTCTTGAACCCCTCAGACAGCAAGCTGCTGCTGAGGCTGCTGGGAGTGCCAGTGGGTCCCACAGGATCTACTGGATGAAGGACTCCTTTACTCAGAGGGTAGAGACCCCAAGCCTGTTGCTACCAGGAGGTTGGTTATACCTCTGACGTTTAGGGGCTTCCTACTGACACTGGCACATGAAATCACTTTAGCAGGACACCTAGGCCAAAGTAAGACTTGGGACAGGCTTGTCCCTCACTTTCACTGGCCTCACATGTCAGAGGACACAAAGGAGTTTTGTCGCTCCTGTACCACCTGTCAAGCCAGTGGTAAGGCGATGGTACCACAAAGGCCCCCCTGATACCACTACCTGTGGTGGGGGTTCCCTTTGAGAGGGTTGGGATTGACATTGTTGGTCCCATGGATCCTCCAACTGCATCTGGGCATAGATTTATACTAGTGGTGGTGGACCATGCCACTAGGTATCCAGAAGCAATACCCCTTAGAACCACCACAGCACCTGTGGTGGCCAGGGCCCTCCTGGGAATTTTTTCCAGAGTGGGTTTCCCTAAGGAGGTCTTAACTGACAGAGGTGCAAACTTCATGTCAAGTTACATAACTGCTATGTGGAAGGAGTCTGGAGTGAATTACAAATTCACCACACCCTATCACCCACAATGCAATGGGTTGGTTGAGAGATTCAACAAAACTCTGAAGGGCATGATCATGGGCCTCCCAGAAAAGCTTAGGCGAAAATGGGATGTTCTGTTGCCCTGCCTTCTCTTTGCCTACAGAGAGGTTCCTCAGAAGGGGGTTGGTTACAGCCCTTTTGAACTTCTGTTTGGACATCCAGTTAGGGGTCCCTTGTGTCTAGTGAAGGAGGGATGGGAGTTACCTCTCAAACCACCTAAACAAGACATAGTGGACTATGTACTTGGTCTCTGCTCCAGGATGGCTGAGTACATGAAGAAGGCATCCAAAAACCTGGAGGCTAGCCAGGAATTACAGAAAGCTTGGCATGACCAAAAAGCTGTTCTGACTGTGTACCAGCCAGGACAGAAGGTATGGGTGTTGGAGCCTGTGGCCCCAGCAGCTCTCCAGGACAAATGGAGTGGACCACATACCATACTTGAGCAGAAAGGAGAGGTTACCTACCTGGTGGACCTTGGAACTCCCAGGAGCCCCCACAGGGTGCTCCATGTGAACAGGCTCAAGCCGTATGTTGACAGGGCAGACATGGGCTTGCTCATGGCTACTGATGAGGGACAGGAGGAAGAGAGTGATCCACTCCCTGACCTCCTCTAACAGAACCCTGATTATGGTTCAGTAGATGGTGTAGCCTTGGCAGGCAGCCTCACTGAACAGCAACAGACTGATTGCAGGAAAGTCCTCAATCAGTACAGACACATGTTCTCACTGACTCCCAGTCAGACCACCTGGTGTACCCATGAAGAGGACACAGGGGAGAGCTTACCTGTAAAGCACAAAATCTACAGGCAACCTGACCATGTCAGGGACTGCATCAGGACTGAGGTCCAAAAGATGCTGGAATTGGGAGTGATTGAACCCTTATATAGCCCTTGGGCTAGTCCAGTAGTCCTAGTACCCAAACCTCACACCCAGGGTGGTAAAAGAGAGATGAGGTTTTGTGTAGATTACAGGGGGCTCAATGCAGTCACTAGGACTGATGCTCACCCAATTCCCAGGGCAGATGAACTTATTGATACTTTGGCCTCAGCCAAGTTTTTAAGTAAATTTGACCTCACAGCTGGCTACTGGCAAATCAGACTAGCTGAGGATGCTAAGCCCAAAACAGCATTCTCAACCCCTAGTGGGCATTATCAATTTATTGTAATGCTCTTTGGCTTGAAGAATGCACCTACCACTTTTCAAAGGTTGGTGAATAAAGTCCTCACAGGCCTGGAAGCCTATAGTACAGCTTATCTTGATGATATTGCTGTCTTTAGCTCCACCTGGGAGGATCACCTGGTCCACCTGAGAAATGTTTTGGAGGCCCTGCAGAAAGCAGGCCTCACTATCAAGGCCACTAAGTGCCAGAAAGGGCAGAGTAAGGTTGTGTACCTAGGCCACCTTGTGGGTGGAGGACAGGTTCAACCATTGCAGAGCAAAATCCAGACCATCATGGACTGGGTTGCTCCAACTACCCAGACTCAGGTCAGAGCTTTCTTGGGCCTGACTGGGTACTACAGGAGGTTTGTCAAAGGTTATGGATCCATAGTGACCCCTTTGAATGATCTGACCTCTAAGAAAATGCCTAAGAAAGTTCAGTGGACAGTTAGCTGTCAAAAGGCATTTGATGACCTGAAGCAGGCCATGTGCACTCTTCCCATTCTGCAAAGTCCTGACTATTCCAAACAATTCATTGTTCAAACTGATGCATCTGAGTTGGGGGTAGGGGCTGTGTTATCACAACTGAATGAAGAGGGTCAGGATCAGCCAGTAGCTTTTATAAGCAGAAGGCTGACCCCCAGAGAGAAACGTTGGTCAGCTATTGAGATGGAGGCCTTTGCTGTGGTTTGGGCTCTGAAGAAGCTGAGGCCATACTTGTTTGGCACTCACTTCATTGTTCAGACAGACCATAAGCCCCTCTTATGGCTTAAACAGATGAAGGGTGAAAACCCCAAACTTTTGAGGTGGTCCATTTCCCTACAGGGGATGGACAATACAGTGGAACATAGACCTGGGAGTAACCATGCCAATGCAGATGGACTCTCCAGATATTTCCACTTAGAAAATGAAGACTCAACTGGTCTAGGTTAGACTCATGTCCTTTCGTTTGGGGGGGGTGTAGGAAAGTAGGATCTGCTTCTTATGGTTACCCCCACTTTTTTGCTTGATGTCTCACTGTTTTTGACTAGTCTGACTGGGATCCTGCTAATCAGGACCCCAGTCTATCTGCTTTCTCCCTTAAATTGACATATATGTACTTTGGTACACTCCAGATTGGATACTGGGGTACCCTTATAAGTCCCTAATATACAAGGGACTTATAAGGGTACCCCAGTATCCAATCTGGAGTGTACACCATGTACCCAGGGCATAGGTACCCCAGAGGCCTCCCATGGGCTGAAGCATGTATTATGCCACCCATGAGAGGCCATGCAAAATGGAACTCTAGGTCTGCTACTGCAGCCTATGTAAGATGGTGCTTGCACCACTTACTATAGATATAGGTTCACTATATCTAATGGTCACTACACTTAAAACTTATAAGTCACCCCTATAGCAGGCCTCAACAATCCTGAAGGCAGGGTGCTGGGTTTTATGTGAGAGGGTGCCCCTGCATGAGCAGAGCCTCTCTGCAGCCTTCGGAGACCATTCTCCCGGGTTGTCTGTGACTCAGCCGGACATATAGGTAGAGGTGCATTATAACCTCGCGGTAAATGCTATCTCGAAAACGGCTGCATAGAAACATATCGTGTTTGGTATCAAACACCTTGGAATCATACCTCCACACCAGTTTGGGAGGTATGATTCCACCCTTCTGAAGCGAGCTTCGTGGGGTCACTGGTCTTACCGGTGCCAGCCTTCTCGACCCGGACAGCACAAAATGGATGCTGCCGACCAGAGACACACTTCTGCCCTCCTGCAGCTGAGCCAAGCTCGAGCAGAGGAAGGCAGCACAATAGGCATCCTGTCACAGGGAGGTGTGACCACCTCCCAGACAGGATTTAGTGTATTGGGGCTGGGTGGGTGCACTCTGAGAGTGCCTGAAAGTCTGCACTGGGGGCACATTTGGTGTCCCTGTGCATAGTCCAGCTTAAACCAGTTCTGGGAGCCATGGGCTCCTGCTCTGGCGCGAAACTGGACAAAGGACATTGGTGTAGCCAGCCCTCTGTCCTGCCCCTCCCCTAGGAGGGTCCCCTGAATCTGTCCAACCCTCTCCTGTGGGTACAAAAGAGCTTACCTGGCTGTAAGACTTTGGATTTTACGTGGCCAAGATTCTACAAGAAGAAACCACTGACCTTTGACCGTCTGGACACCTTGGACTTCGCTGGATCTCGACTGGGCTCGACTTCATCCCCCCTCTCTGTCCGAAGCTTAGTTTGTGCCTTTGCTCCATACACGCTCTGTGCAGGACCTGTGGTGCACTTAAGACAACTGAAGAATCTCCCTTGGAGTGAAGGAGTCACTCCCCTGCTTCGCAGGCACCTAAAGCGCAACTGACCGGTCTGCTGCTCCTGAGCTCCTGCGGACTCCGAAGATTTCAACAACACAAGAGGTGGGTTCCTGAAGGTCTCTGAGGTAGATCTGCCCTCTCACCAAGTTTGAGGTCAGTATCCCTCGTGGGGGCTGCGCAACCCGAACCCCTGTGCACCGTATCCATTTGCAAGTGCATATGCTTGTTGGCAATTCCCGAGCTTGTGCATTGGACTCCTTGTAGTGCTGACCCTGAGCAGTATTTGCACCAAAGAACTCTGGCCTCCTCACACCGAGTGCTCCGTGGGCTGGTACTTTGCAATCTTGCTTGAGGTCCCCTCGCAACTCCTGGTCATTCGGCCTGTGGGTCCTCCTGAGGGTCATTTTGATTTCTCTAGGGCTTTCCTGGTTGCTCCAGATGTGCCCTGACTCTCCATTGCTTGGTGAGTCTCCTGGACCTTGCTGGTCTACCCCGTAAGCTGTTTGACTATCCTGCGTGGGTTGCTTTTGCCAAGGCTTGTTGGTGCTCCCGCCGGACACCGACCCCTCAGCACTCGACATCCTTCTTGGCACAGCTCACCTCCGGCTCCTGGTTGTCCTCGACATCTCCTGGTTCTCGTGGCTGCAGAGTCAATCATCCCTTCTTCGCACCTGAAGCACCCAACATCGGTGGGCATTCGTCTTCCGAGCCCCTAGTCACTCTGCAGTGACCCAGACTCTGTCCCCTCTGCTTTCAGGTTCCTTCCATCTAGAATCCAGGCTTGGATTCCACCGGACCCTTTTCACCTTCCCGGCAGCAGTACTTCTTCTCTTTCCTCCATTGAGAACGACAAGGGTTTCCGACGCCAATTCAGACCTATGCACCCTGCTCCCCCTGGGATAGGTAACTCGGGTACTACGGTATCCACGGGTGGGGTGGCTCTCTAATACTCTTAAGTTCCAAAGGATTTGCTTGAAGTCCTCCTAGAAGGGTCCTTAAACTTTAAAAGTGTAACCGCGACTTCCCCATAGAATTGTACGGAGCCCGCGGTCGTGTTAGCACACTGCACCTGTCCTCCGTGGGGTCCCTTATCTACTCACCTTGGGTGGTTCCTGGGGATTCCCAGCGATTCTACGTGCTCCAGACCTTGTCTTGACTCAAGTCGTGATTGTTATACCACTATTTTAGTATATGGTTTGTTCTCCCCCTGGAGCCCACTGTGTATTGTGCGACTTACAACTGTTCTATTGATCTCGTATTGTGTGCTTTGTGTTCTATCCTCGTGTAGAGGATAGTAGAGAGTGTTATATTAATAAATACATATTTTTATATAACTACTGTGTGGTTCTCCTTCATTTAGTCATTCAGGAGGTGATATTCTGGTAAAACAAGTTGCTTTACATTCCTTCAAGATTAAGCCTGAAGGCTACTCTCCACAGCTACCACTAGGATAGCTTTCTAAAGGTTATCTTTGACCTCATACATCATAAGGGTCGTGTGGACTGGTACAGGGTGCCCACTTGAATTAGTGGACAGCACATACCAGGCCACCATCTCACAGGTGCGACAAAAGGACACTGAGACAGGCCAGGGTGTACACACAGTGTGACAGGATAGACCAAACAATCATGGGCAAAGCCAACAGGTTTCGCCTATGAGTCAGAGTGAGGCCCAGTCCTGGTATCAGTGTGACAGTGTAGAATCACAGGGAGGCCCGATCCTGCCATCAGTGTGGCAGTGACGAGTCACAGGGAGGACCGGTCCTGCCATCAGTGTGGCAGTGGAGAGTCACGGGGAGGCCCGGTCCTGCTGTCAGTGTGGCAGTGTAGAGTCACAGGGAGGCCCGGTCCTGCCATCAGTGTGGCAGTGTAGAGTCACTGGGAGGCCCGGTCCTGCTGTCAGTGTGGCAGTGTAGATTCACAGGGAGGCCCGGTCCTGCCGTCGGTGCGGCAGTGGAGAGTTACAGGGAGGCCCAGTTCTACTATAAGTGTGGCAGTGTAGAGTCACAGGGAGGCCCAGTCCTGCCGTCAATGCGGCAGTGGAGAGTTACAGGGAGGCCCAGTTCTACTATCAGTGTGGCAGTGGAGAGACACAGGGAGGCCTGGTTCTGCCGTCGGTGTGGCAGTGGAGAGTCACAAGGAGGCCCAGTCCTGCCGTCGGTGCAGCAGTGGAGAGTTACAGGGAGGCCCGGTCCTGCCATCAGTCTGGCAGTGGAGAGTCACAGGGAGGCCCGGTCCTGCTATCACTCTGGTAGTGGAGAGTTACAGGAAGGCCCGTCTCTGCCATCAGTGTGGCAGTGGAGAGTCACAGGAAGGCCCTTCTCTCCTGTCAATGTATGAGTGGAGAGTCAGAGTGAGGCCCAGACCCGCTATCAGTGTGATATCGGAGAGTCACCCCTTTGCAGTGAGTGTGACAGTGGAGACTTACAGAGAAGTCAATGTCTGCAGTGTGGCAGTGAAGAGTCACAGGCAGATCAAGCTCTACCGTAAGTGAGACACCAGTGAGTCATCGCAAGCTGACCCTGCTGTCAGTGAGACAGTGGACAGACACAGGGAGGCCCGGTTCTGGTGTTCTGTGTGGAAGTATAGCGTCACAGGGAGGCCCAGTCCTGCCATCACTCTGGTAGTGGAGAGTCACAGGAAGGCCCAACTCTGCATCAGTGTGATAGTGGAGAGTCACAGGAAGGCCCGTCTCTGCCGTCAGTGTGGCAGTGGAGAGTCAGAGTGAGGCCCAGTCATGGCATCAGTGTGACAGTGGAGACTCACAGGGACGCCCAGTCCTGGTGTTCTGTGTGAACCTGGAGAGGCACAGGGAGGCCCAGTCCTGCTGTCAGTGTGGCAGTGGAGAGTCACGGTGAGGCCTAGTCCTGCTGTCGGTGCGGCAGTGGAGAGTTACAGGGAGGCCCAGTCCTGCCGTCAGTCTGGCAGTGTAGAGTCACAGGGAGGCCCGGTCCTGCTGTCAGTGTGTCAGTGGAGAGTCACAGGGATGCCAGACCCTGCCGTCAGTCTGACAGTGGAGAGTCACAGGAAGGCCCGTATCTGCCGTCATTGTGGCAGTGGAGAGTCGCGGTGAGGCCTGGTCCTGTCATCAGTGTGGCAGTGGAGAGTCACAGGAAGGCCTGGTCCTGCCGTTAGTGTGACAGTGGACAGACACAGGGAGGCCTGGTCCTGGTTTTCTGTGTGAACGTGGAGAGGCACCGGGAAGGGAGGTCCAGCCATCAGTGCGGCAGTGGAGAGTCACAGTGAGGCTCGGTCATGCCGTCAGTGTGGCAGTGGAGAGTCACAGGGACGCCAGACCCTGCCGTCAGTGTGGCAGTGGAGAGTCACAGGGACGCCAGACACTGCTGTCAGTGTGGCAGTAGAGAGTCACAGTGACGCCCGGTCCTGCCGTCAGTGTGACAGTGGACAGACACCAGGAGTCCCAGTCCTGCCATCAGTGTGGCAGTGGAAAGTCACAGGGAGGCCCAGTCCTGCTGTCAGTGTGGCAGTGGAGACTCACGGGAAGGTCTGGTCCTGCCGTCGGTGCGGCAGTGGAGAGACACAGGGAGGCCCGGTCCTGCCGTCAATCTGGCAGTGGAGAGTCACAGAGAGGCCCGGTCCTGCCGTCAGTGTGGCAGTGGAGAGTCACAGGAAGGCCCGTCTCTGCCGTCTATGTGGCAGTGGAGAGTGACAGGGAGGCCGGTCACTGCCATCAGTGTGGCAGTGGAGAGTCACAGTGAAGCCTTGTCCTGCCGTCAGTCTGGCAGTGGAGAGTCACAGGGACGCCAGACCCTGCCGTCAGTGTGGCAGTGGAGAGTCACGGGGAGGCCTGGTCCTGCCGTCGGTGCAGCAGTGGAGAGTCACAAGGAGGCCCAGTCCTGCCGTCAGTGTGGCAGTGGAGAGTCACAGGGACACCAGACCCTGCTGTCAGTGTGGCAGTAGAGAGTCACAGGGAGGCCTGGTCCTGCCGTCGGTGCGACAGTGGAGAGTCACAGGGAGGCCCGGTCCTGCCGTCAGTGTGGCAGTGGAGAGTCACAGGGACGCCAGACCCTGCTGTCAGTGTGGCAGTAGAGAGTCACAGGGACGCCCCGTCCTGCCGTCAGTGTGACAGTGACCAGACTCCGGGAGTCCCAGTCCTGCCATCAGCGTGGCAAAGGAAAGTCACAGGGAGGCTCTGTCCTGCCATCAGTGTGGCAGTGGAGAGTCATAGGGACACCAGACCCTGCAGTCAGTGTGGCAGTGAAGAGCCACGGAGAGGCCCGGTCCTGCCGTCAGTGTGGCAGTGGAGACTCACGGGAAGGCCTGGTCCTGCCGTCGGTGCGGCAGTGGAGAGACACAGGGAGGCCCAGTCCTGCCGTCAGTCTGGCAGTGGAGAGTCGCAGGGACGCCAGACCCTGCCGTCAGTGTGGCAGTGGAGAGTCACTGGGAGGCCTGGTCCTGCCGTCGGTGCAGCAGTGGAGAGTCACAAGGAGGCCCAGTCCTGCCGTCAGTGTGGCAGTGGAGAGTCACAGAGATGTCAGACCCTGCTGTCAGTGTGGCAGTGGAGAGTCACAGGGAGGCCCGGTCCTGCCGTCGGTGCGGCAGTGGAGAGTCACAGGGAGGCCCGGTCCTGCCGTCGATGGGGCAATGGAGAGTCACAGGGAGGGCTGGTCCTGCTGTCAGTCTGGCAGTGGAGAGTCACAGGGAGGCCCGGTCCTGCCATCAGTGTGGCAGTGGAGAGTCACTGGAAGGCCTGTTCCTGTCTTCAGTGTGGCAGTGAAGAGTCACAGGGAGGCCTAGTCCTGCCGTTAGTGTGGCAGTGGAGAGTCACAGAGATGTCAGACCCTGCTGTCAGTGTGGCAGTGGAGTGTCACAGGGAGGCCCGGTCCTGCCGTCGGTGCGGCAGTGGAGAGTCACAGGGAGGCCCGGTCCTGCCGTCGATGGGGCAATGGAGAGTCAAAGTGAGGCCCGGTCCTGGATTCAGTCTGGCACTGGAGATTCACAAGGAGGCCTGGTCCTGCCGTCAGTGTGGCAGTGGAGAGTCACAGGGACACCAGACCCTGCCATCAGTGTGGCAGTGGAGAGTCACAGTGAGGCCTGGTCCTGCTGTTGGTGCGGCAGTGGAGAGTTACAGGGAGGCCCAGTCCTGCCGTCAGTGCAGGAGTGGAGAGTCACAGGGACGCCAGACCCTGCCATCATTGTGGTAGTGGAGAGCCACAGGGAGGCCCGGTCCTGCTGTCAGTGTGGCAGTGGAGAGCCACGGGAGGCCCAGTCCTGCTGTCAGTGTGGCAGTGGAGAGTCACAGGGAGGCCCGGTCCTGCTGTCAGTATGGCAGTGGAGAGTCACAGGGACGCCAGACCCTGCTGTCAGTGTGGCAGTAGAGAGTCACAGGGACGCCCGGTCCTGCCATCAGTGTGACAGTGGACAGACACCGGGAGTCCCAGTCCTGCCATCAGTGTGGCAGTGGAAAGTCACAGGGAGGCCCTGTCCTGCCATCAGTGTGGCAGTGGAGAGTCACAGGGACACCAGCCCCTGCAGTCAGTGTGGCAGTGAAGAGCTACGGGGAGGCCCGGTCCTGCCGTCAGTGTGGCAGTGAAGACTCACAGGAAGGCCTGGTCCTGCCGTCGGTGCGGCAGTGGAGAGACACAGGGAGGCCCGGTCCTGCCGTCAGTCTGGCAGTGGAGAGTCACAGAGAGGCCAGGTCCTGGAGTCAGTGTGGCAGTGGAGAGCCACAGGGACACCAGCCCCTGCCGTCAGTGTCTCAGTGGAGAGTCACAGGAAGGCCCGTCTCTGCCGTCAGTGTGGCAGAGGAGAGTCACAGGAAGGCCCGTGGCTGCCATCAGTGTGGCAGTGGAGAGTCACTGGGTGCCCCAGTCTAGTTCTCAGTGTGTCAGTAGAGAGTCACTGGGAGCTCCAGTCTCGCTCTCAGTGTGTCAGTGGAGAGCCACTGGGAGCCCCAGTCTAGCTCTCAGTGTGTCAGTGGAGAGTCACTGGGAGCCCCAGTCTAGCTCTCAGTGTGTCAGTGGAGAGTCACTGGGGCATATTATCAACGGCCAGCGATAATTATCGCTGGCCGTGCTTAGCGATAATTTTGTTATCGCAGGCTATCCTGGAATTTATCGCCCTGGTAGCGCGTTATTAACAACGCGTTTCTCCAGGGCGATAAAAATTCCAGAGATAGCGAGGTTATCGCCGTTTTGCAGGGAACATCGCTGGTTTTCCAGCGATGTTCCCTGCAAAACGGCGATAACCTTGCTGATACGACCCACAGGGTCGTATCAGCATAATCCACCCCAATGTTAGGGATAGGTAAGTCTGAATTTTAGCAGACGTTAGTTTTTGGAAAAAACAGCGGTTTTCTCCAAAAACTAACGTGTGCTAAAATGCTGGGGCAGCCTTGTAAATATCGCGATGTGAACATCAGCGATATTTGCAAGGTAGTCCATCCGGGGTACGCCCACTTTGCATCTCATTAGAGATGCAAAGGGAGGCGTTGGGAAAAAGGGTGCTAACATGCGATTATGCATGTTAGCACCCTCTTGTAAATAGGGCGATAGTTTTATCTCCGCTTTTTTGGCTTCTTAAGCCAAAAAAGCGGAGATAAAGCCCTTGTAAATATGCCCCACTGGGAGCCCCAGTCTAGCTCTCAGTGTGTCAGTGAAGAGTCACTGGGAGGCACGGTTTTAATGTCCTTGTGACAGTCTCAGAGAGGTCGGCTCTGTAATAAGCGTAAGAATAGAGAGTCACTGGGAGGTCCAGCCCTGCAGTAAGTGTGACAGTGGAGAGGAACAGGTAGGCCTGTCCTGCAGCCAGGGTGACAGTGGAGAGTCAGGGTGAGGTCCAGTCTGCAGCCAGAGTGACAGTGGAGAGTCAGGGTGAGGTCCGGTCCTGCAGTCAGGGTGACAGTGGAGAGCCTGAGAGAGGCCACCTCTGCCACGTGACCCGAAGAGAGCCAGAGAGGCCACGTGTCTTTCAATGGCAAAACCCTTACATCAATGCTTCCTTTACAAGTCATTCCAATACTAGCATTGAACTCAGAAGTCCCTTTTCTCACTTCAGTCAATGCGCGCGGGCCTGACCCGAAGCCTCCCTCTCTCTCCTTTGCCTGTATGTCTGTCCATCCGTCTGTCTTTCTCTCTCTCTTCTATTTCTTGCCGTTTGTCTGGAAG
Source organism: Calotriton arnoldi (assembly GCA_963921515.1). NCBI lineage: Eukaryota > Metazoa > Chordata > Amphibia > Caudata > Salamandridae > Calotriton > Calotriton arnoldi. Next base: position 1,713,116 of record CAWUFW010002609.1, read on the forward strand.
TGTTCAATCTTCCGGTGTGTCTCTTTGCGAGGCTTTCAAGTACCTCTGTCAATGCCTGTATCTATCTGTTATCTTCAATCAGTCGATCTTTCTGTCTGTCCGTTTGTAAATCAACCTGCAGGCCCCTGAATCCACACGTCTTTCGTTCTTCTCTACAACTGTCCACTCACGCTACCTTTATCTACCCTGCTCGCTATGCAAGATATGCAATATAACTCAGTATCTGTTTGTACGTCTGTCCATCCATCCATCCATCCGATTATCCATCCATCCACCATCCATCCATCCATCTGCCTGCCGGTCAATCCATACATCCATCGAACCAGCCATCCGTCCATCCACCCGTCGGTCCATCCATCCAATTATCCATCCATTCATCCATCCATCCGATTATCTATCCATCCGTCTGTCCGATATCCATCCATCATTCTTCTGTTCCTGTATTTCCCTTTTGCTCTATTGTATGTCACACGTACATTGCGGACCACGTGACAATTATAAGAGCATTGTGTAGACCACGGCTGTACGCAGACACAGAGATGTTCCTCCCCTATCTTTGTAAAGTGTTTTCAAAACTTTGCAAACTTTGAGAGGTTTCTAAGTTTAGAAAAAGCAGTACTGGAAATAAATTCAATAAAGGTAGGTTTTGCATGAATATGTCCCCCCAGAAACCCAAAGTCAGTAGTTATAAAAAAAGTTTTTTATATATAGCACTTTATGGCATTCTTCAGCCGCTTCTAAACGCTGTAAAGAAAAGGTCATCAAACTACCCATTTTAATACTTCTCAATTTACCAGCCTCCGAAGTATAGAAGGCTGAGTTGGCCTTGCCGGATTCAAACTCGTGACCTGCAGATCACATCAGATGTCAGCAGCAAGGGTTAACTCATTAATGCAGGTAAACTTTCTCACAGAACGTTTTCAAGTAACTTTAGGGCATATTTACAAGCCCCTATCGCCACAGGAACATCACTTTTAGTGAAGTTCCTGTGGTGATATGTGCTTTGCCTTATTTACAAAATAACGATGGATTGGACCCAGATCTGTGACTGGGGGTGAATGTTTGCCAATGTGCAGCATTCCGTCCATCATCTTGTGTGTTTTGCATTTCGCCCTATGTGGGAAGGGTGTGCCCAGACGTGGGTCCCGTGCTCACTACGCCACTGGAGTCAAGCTGTCCTGGCTGATGAAGGCTGATAGCCTGAAACCGGTCCTAGGATGCTTGATTCCGGTCCAGGGAAGACATGGCTTGGCAGTTCGGTCTGGACTGTTCCCATGAGGCACAGGGTCAAGACTGATTTGCATATGGCTATGTCTGAACTGGGGTGGCGTGGTGATGCAAAATAACGATGGATTGGACCCAGATCTGTGACTGGGGGTGAATGTTTGCCAATGTGCAGCATTCCGTCCATCATCTTGTGTGTTTTGCATTTTGCCTTATTTACAAGGCAGCGTTAAGCCACTAAACGTGGCTAAACGTGGCTTAACGCTGCCTTGTAAATAAGGCACCCTTTCACACTATACTTAGCGTGAAAGGGGTGGGCAGTGGGTGTTGCGGTGGTGTTGCGGTGGGCGTTCCACCGCAACACCCTTTGATTTTGATGCTGCCCCCTAAGGGTGGCATAAATAGGAGGCAGCGCCAAAATTAACACCAGGGAAAACCTGGTCTTAAACAGGTGCAACGAGGAGAAATGCTTTATTTCTCCTCGTTTTTGCTGTTTCCATGTGTGCTGCGTTGTGCAGCATACATAGAAACAGCAAAAGGCCCTTGATTGTTTATGTGCAGGAAAGTGAACCCTGGTTCAAGGGTGCCTGCGTTGGCGCTAGGCTGCTTAATTTAGCGCCAGCGCAGGGGGAAACGCAGGGCTGCACCATACTGTTGTAAATATGGTGCAGCCCTGCGTTTCGGAAGTGGCGGAGTGTGGCGTTAAACCAAGGAGGCTAACGCCACAATCCGTCACTTCATTGTAAATATGCTCCTTTGATCTGTAAAAACATGTTTTTGCACGACGTTATTCCTGCAGGCAATGTTTTACGAATATTTTGCAATCATTTCAAAGTTTAGCAAAGTGCATAATTCACATACATCTTGCAAACTATTCGGCTCATGGCTTGATTCTTGATGAAGGCCTAGGGCAGGACTTGCTCTAGCCAGGCTCCCGTGTCATGTATGTTTCACACCTGGAAACCAATGGAACTGAACGGACTCAAAGCAGACTCTCGAAAAACCATCCCAGAGACTGATAAACAAATGGAGGAGTTTGAATAATAACTCTGTTACAACATACCTTATTTTACTGGAGTTTTTAAACGTTGGTCTATGTTTTTGTTAGGTGTTCTTTTTTGTTTTCAGCTCTTTGTTTATGTATATCATTCGTTTGTACAGCGCTCTGATACCCTTGGGTCATGTCCCTGCTTTATAAAACACCAAAAATAAAATAACACAAATAAAACGTGTTCCAAGGACAAGGGGGGCAGACTGGAACTTGTCACATGTCACTGGGTTTCTCCAACACCTTCCGTACACTCCCTAACCTCATTCCTTCCAGGAAGGGTCATCGCTAGATCGGTCATGTTGGCATACCTGCCTCTTCAGCCTGCCCACGTCTCCAAATTCCCATCAACACTTGGGATTCCAGGCTGGAGAGCTTTGCTTTAATTGAGTCCCAGACCTGCCGACCTAAGAAGAATCTTCACTCTGTGTGTACAAGTAGAAGGGGTCAAGCCCATGGTCAGGGGGTGGGACCATGGTGAGGGGAGCCGTGGAGCCCCCGCTCTGCCTAAAAGTCACAGCTACCCTTTCCACAGCAAGAAAGATCTCCCCGGGACCTACTTCTCAGGTCCTGGGAAGGGTTTAATTGGAGCCCAGCTGTACAGAGCATTCACACCTAAGCTGGAAACCCTATCTGTGCAGGGGTTTCCACCTCACCATGTGACTGTGCCTCTTCACCGTGTGGTCTTCTGAAGAAGCAGGAAACCAAGGGTCCGATTCACAAAGGTAAAACTGAGACGAAAGTCTAACTTTATGACTTTCGGTATTCACAAAGGGCATTTACAAGTAGTGAAGTTAGACTTTTTTCTCAGTTTAACTTAAGTTTTGGTCTCAGTTAGACTTAAGATCAAAACGTAAGTTAAACTGAGACAAAAGTCTAACTTCACTACTCGTAAATGCCCTTTGTGAATACCGAAAGCCGTAAAGTTAGACTTTCGTCTCAGTTTACCTTTGTCCATCGGGCCCAAGGTGTCACGTGGAAGCACGGTGTGAGTTGGTAGGCCTGGTGTCCCCCAACATCTCTCTTCATAGCAAGACCTTGTCCGTCTCCTGAACCGTGGACCACGACATCCCCACTCCTAAGATGTCACTAGCAGTAATGCGTCATTCCATGGATGTGAATTAAGGGTACCAAGAGGCAGTAGCTGGTACATCTGGCTTGCTCTCTGGCCCCCTGACACTTACCTTGCTACCCAAAGCACAGGGGTCATGAGAGTAGTGACAGAAGATGAGCACAGAAAGTATTCCACGTGTTTTGTGTAGTTTCCACACCACGCCCTTCCCCTGGCCTCAGAAAAAATAGGGGCTGTTGAGGGGCTAAAGATGGGGCAGGAGGTCAAACCAGTGATGCCCCTGAAGGTCACTCCACGTTATATTTGCAGTATTTTTCTCAAAGTTTTTGTTTTGTGTGTTTTTCAACATTTGTTTATTCATAAAATAAAAACACAAAACTAAAGAAAAGGGTTCTTGACGTCTCTTTCTCTATCTCAGATATTTTACTGACACAACACTCATGACTGTTTCCACTGTTTCTTTAAATTCTTTTCAGATTTGGCATTTAGCCAAGGTGTTTTGATTTTACTACAATTGTGTGTATAGTATACGGGTATTCAGCCAGCTGTCTTCATCTGTTGGTCTGTTATTGTATCAGTCACATTTTTCTCCACCCACTGACTAGAGCATACAGGATGGTGCACTGGCTCAGCGCACACGCATCCACACAAACACAGGTGCACGTCAACGCGCAAGCATGAACACAACATGGTGTGCGCACACATCCAGGAACACACACAGTGCCAGACTGGGATCGCAAACCAGCCCTGGCAATTAGGTCTGACCGCCCCGGGAGGGGTGTGGGGGTGCTGGCAGGAACACCGCTGCTGCATGCGCTTTCGTTACAAGGGAACGATTTTGCAGAACTGCTGCAAAACCGGCTCCCACTAACAAAATACGGCCCCCACCTGTCCAAAACCGGCCCACCGGGGAAACGCCCGGTGCCCGCTATGGCCAGTCTGGCCCTGAACACACAAACAGAGGTGGGTTAGCAAGTGAATTAAAAGGGAGAGCCGAGTTTGAGCAGAGCCGAGGTCCAGCTCTGGCTCTAAGAGCTTGTGCACGAACCGAGGGTTTATATCAGGCATGTAACCCAGGCAACAAACATCATGTTAGAATATGATAAGGTCTGCTCAAAATTCAAAAATGAGTAATTCTTTAACACACGGAAGCATTTCACTTTAGTACATCAGGGGGCATATTCTCAAGGACTTATCGCCGATTTATCGGCACTTTAGCGCCGCAAAAGTGGCGATAGATTTATCGCCCTATTCTCAAGCTGGTGCAAACTGCCGACATCGCCAGTTTTCCTGCGATAGCTGCCGCAAAACATATTGCCACAGATGAGAGCAACAACTAACGCTAATGATATGCAGAGTAGGCGTTCCCGTGCAAAAACACACCGATATTCTCAACAACCAGCCAGATCTGCGATGCCGGACAAAAACAGGCGATAAGGCGCGTTAGCAGCAGGGACTTAACACCTGCTTTTTACTGGTCTTAAGTAGGACGAAAACCTGCAGTACAAAGGGAGCCCAGGCCAGAGCCACATCTGAAGACCAACAGATGCCATGGAGCTACTAAACATGCAGCTCGGAGACCCAAGAGGGCCACAACACCCACCGCCACCACCCCCAGGACCACCCCCACCCCCAGGACCACCCCCCCCGGACCACCACCGAGGCAGCGCAGAACAAGACCGCGGACCTTCCGAAAACGCATCAGCCTCACAGACTTAACGCCAGAGGATGTCATTGCCCACTACAGGCTCAAAAGGACAACCATCCTCCTCCGCATCATGACCCACATTGCCCACAGGCTGACTGTACCAACACAGCAGACAACCAACATCCCTCCGCAGACAAAGCTGCTGGCTGTGCTGCACCTGTTGGCCTCTGGTACCTTCCAACCAACAACTGCCAGAGTCGGAGGAGTCTCACAGCCAGCCCTATCATAGTTTATCACACCTGTCTTGGATGCCATCATCAGCTTCATACCCCAGCACCTTCACTTCCCCCACACTGCGCAGGAACAGCTGGAGACCAAGCAAGGCTTCTACGCTATAGCTGGATTCCCGCACGTGTTGGGGGCAATCGACTGCACACATGTCCTACTTGTGCCCCCTGCCGACACTGCACACAATTACCGCAACAGGAAGCACACGCATTCCATCAATGTGCAGGCAATAGTGGACCACCGGGGACTGTTCACCAATGTCGTCGCCAACTTCCCAGGCAGTGTGCATGATTCATACATCTTCCGACAGTCCATCATCCACCAGCGCTTTCAGGATGGCACCTAGGGAAATCGACTGCTCGTTGAAAGTACCAACGGAGCACACCACACACCTCAATACCACAATCACACAACGCACAGCTGTGGGAATGGACACGTAACAAAATCACATTCAACATGCCAACCAACATGCACACCTGCCAGACACGACAACACAAGTAACCGTGGTAAGAGGGGCCAGAAATGTGGACAAACCATACATTAAGGCATAGCCCCTCTCCCACACATTTGCAGAATGTGGGGAGAGGTGGGAACCACGACAGTGCGAAGGAGGCAATGGACCTATGAATAACAATGTACACAATGCCAAGTGTGGCGGTGATGTGCTGGACAGTCATGAGTATGCAGAGCACAGACATGTCCATGTGGACACATACTGCTGGAGTCTGTAGTGTCGTGGACAGTGGACGCAACCATGTCATCACAGGCAGTGGGGAACACCTTGGACAAGTATCCATGTGTGCCCCCCTGTAAGCGTAAGCGTAGTGGGCAGGGCTGACGCACGCCAGTCCAGCATAGGGGAGTGTCTAAATAGGCCGGGGCTCAGGGAGTGGTTCACTTCCAGGACGGCCACCGAAGTAACTACTGCGTGTGGCTCTGTGTCCGGCATATCCTGACCATAGGCCTACACACACGTGGCCGACCACCTACAACGGGCAAAGTCACACCACCCGGCACACATCTCGTCATCGCCTGCAGTGGCGTGTCTGCCAGGGCGGCGTCCCTCACCCTGCCACGAGGCCGCCGTCGTGACCGGTGGTGCCTGCGTGATCCTGTGCGCCTGCCGCACCCCAGCCCGCTGATCCCCAGACCCGACCTGCGCCCAGCGGTGAATGCCCGTCCCTACGCACCCAGGCCTCACTGCTCACCTGCCGCCACCGGCGTCTCTCCAAGAGGGCCCACCACATGCCGGTGCAATCTCCAAGGCCGGGCACAGCGAGCTTGGCAGCCTCCTCAGCCGATCGCTGGATTCTGCGCAACAGGCCCCCAGCGGCACCGCAGAGTTGCAAGTTGGCTACTGCTGCCTTCTGACCACACTGCGGTACAGCAAGTAACAGACACATCATTTCCAGTCCGCCCCTCCAGGCCTACTGCATCATCGCAGGCTGCACACCCGCTCAGCTCTTCCAGTGGGCCGAACTCAGTGCACCGCAAGTCATCGCCACGTGGCGGTTGGCCCGTGCCAGACGCAGGGCCTCAGGTGCCACTAACTCAGTGCACCACAAGTCACCGTCAAGCCACCAGGCCTGCTGCATCATCGCAGGCTACACACCCGCTCAGCTCTTCCGATGGGCCGAACTCAGTGCACCGCAAGTGATTGTCCCGAGGGGCTACCCCACAAGTCCGCCTCCAGTAGCCAACAGCATGTCCTCGGTAACACCACTGGATACCTTCACAGTCACTGGGCCACCCCCGTCCCAGGCAGGCCGCCGGGAAGCCTGGGTAGATCATCTGGAGACGTACTCCGAAGCGCACGACATCCCAGCGCTGCGGCGGTGCACGCGTGTGAGGAGTGCGGAGAAATGGCCCGGGGCTCTGGGCGTGGTTCAGTTCTGGGCTCTGGGCGTGGTTCAGTTCCGGCCTGTCCACAAAAGTGACTATGGCGTGTGTCTCCGTAGTAGTGTCTGCGCCACCCGGCCTGTAATCGACAATGTTGCAATGTAGCATGCACCAGGAGGGCGGCCTCGCCCGAATGGATTAATAAAGGAGCGCGAGACCGCTCTGGGTCACAGCTCATACATGCCAACTGTTGTGTGTGTATCTACATTGCTGCAGCCTGAACTGAAGGCCTAGCCTCAATATCAGCGCGAGTTCAGCCAGGCCAGAACTCCACATCTGTGTCCGCCCTATCCTTACCATAGGCCTACACACACGTGGCAGCCCACCTTCAACGGCCAACATTACAGTCTTGCTGTCAGTCCTGCGGACATGCGCAGACAGGCATGACAATGGTGTGCCGTAGGAGTGCAAGTGATGCAACCGCGCAGCACACACAAGTAAATAGGCTCAGTGGGAGGGAGGAGCAGCTGTGAGGCTACGTAATACACATTGTCCTACCACATTTGCCAGCAGCAATACATGGCTAACATGAATCCCAAGGTCGTACAAATCACAACCACGAGCTTGTGATAAAACCAGCAGACAAAGGGGGTGCTATTGTTATTATGGATCAGGAGATGTATCAAGAGGAATGTAAAAGACTTCTCTCAGACACAGCCAGCTATGCCATACATAGAAATGATCCAACAGGCCCCCTGATGACAAGGATTAAGAACATGGTGGAGGAAGCCTTTACCAACGACTGGATTACCAGACAAGAAGCCAGCTTCCTCATCAATGAGAATCCTAGGATGCCCAGATTCTATACGCTTCCTAAGATCCATAAAACCGGACCCCTCCTCCTGGTAGACCCATCGTATCCGGGATTGGATCAGTCCTGGAACCCCTTTCGCAGTTTTGCGATTGGTTCCTCAGACCGATTGTGAAGCAATCACATTCTTACCTTCGAGACACTAAAGATGTCCTTTGCCTTCTCCGAGATCTGGAAATAGACCCATCTGGAGATATATTAATTACAATGGACATAGAAGCCCTATATACAAGCATCCCACAGAGAAGAACTTTGGAAGTGGTGGAAAATATCCTTTTGAATATGGAGTGGAATTTCATGACCCCCCAACATTTTGTGATGGAATGTGCTGAATTAGCGCTTACAGAGAACTTCTTTGAGTTTGAGGATTCCATCTATCACCAGATCACCGGAACTTCAATGGGCAGTACCTTTGCCCCAAGTATGGCATGTCTTTATGTCCAGCAATTTGAGGAAGACTACATCCTTAATCCAAATAACCGATTTCTGGAACATCTGAAGGTTTGGAAGCGTTACATTGATGACGTGCTGATTGTATGGCACGGAACAGAAGAGAGAGCAATGGAATTTGTTCAATGGGTTAATTCAATAGACAACCATCTCAGATTTACACACACTATTGATAAGAACCACGCAATCTTCCTTGATTTGGACATTACCATAACTCATGAAGGGTTTGTAACTAAGGTCCATAGCAAGACCACAGATAAAAATAGTTTACTTCTTTTTGAAAGCTACCACCCCAGGGCTTTGAGACAAAATCTCCCAGTAGGCCAATTCCTCCGAATACGACGAAACTGTTCCGATATGACAACTTATGTGGATCAGGCGGGAGAGCTGGAGAACAAACTTTTGGAACGCCATTATCCAAAGAAAATAGTGAGAAGAGCAAAAAACGTGCAAGGAACAATTCAAGAGAAGCTCTATTAGAGGATGTAATTAAAGAAGACACCAAAAGACTGGTGTGCGTTACTACATTCACCCCGGCCTCAAACACAGTACAAAAAATAGTGAGAAAAAACTGGCACATTCTTAATAGTGCAGGCAATCAGTGGCAACCACCTCTATTTGCCTTCCGAAGGAACAGGAGTCTGCGTGATGAATTGGTACACGCAAAAACACCAACAAGAGAGGATGGAGAACAGCAGACCTTGTGGACCCACCCACGACCTGTGGGTCATTTCTCTTGTGGGAACTGCACTTCTTGCAGTCTCACCGCTAACACCAAGGAGGTAGACATAGGGACTGGAAAACCTTGGAAGTTACGAGGATTCAGTAACTGTAACACAGAGAATGTTGTGTACCTCCTAACCTGTCCTTGCGGCCTCAGATATGTAGGGATGACTACTAGGAAAATCAAGGTACGAATCAGTGAACATCGGAGTACCATCCGATGTAAAAAGAACAACACTAAACTGACGCGTCATTTCACAGAAAAAAACCATAATGACACAGACCTAAGATGGTCAATCCTAGAAGTGATGAAGAAACGCAAGTTTGATCTTACAAAAGCTCTACATGTGAGGGAACAACGATGGGTGTTTCGTCTCCGCTCTTGGCAACAAGGCCTCAACGATGAAATACCATGGCTCCAGATGGGACAATAGGAATCCCTAAAATCCATCTTTAATTTAATTTCTACACATTATCTACATGTTTTGGGCACGCCTATTTTACCTTAGGATTCACTCTATAAAGCACTGACAATCTGTGAGGCTACATTTAACTGATTGAGACCCTCATTGTGCATATTTGAGTACTATACCCCCTATATAATAAATTTTTTTATTTATTTTTCCCAAGGGTGAGGTGTTAATTCCTGCAAACCATTAAGGCAGAAACATGTTGACCTCTCACATAACGGATAGGGGACATTAATTCCCCACATACCGTCACTTGATTTTAATATCATATAGTTACCTTTAACATTAAAAACACGATTAAGATAACTATAATGTTTTTTAACCACACTTTTTGTTTATGGGCCCCCACTTAGTTTAGAAGTGCATCCCTGTCGTCAGGTGTATGCCCGCCCTCTATCAAACCAAGGTTTTAGAGGGCGAGGACTGGTCAATGATGAAGCATGACACCAGGTGGTGTGTGAGACCAGTCCGTTACTTTTTGTGAGATGCCTTCACTTACAAATACATCCCAAACCTCGTAGTGGCAATTCAGTTAGGAGCAGCTTTTTGTGGTTAGACTGTTAGTGTTGGAGGCTGCTAGCTCCTAAGACCCCGTGCCTCTCGTTCCCTTCTCCACACAACGTGGGGCTTTTGTGGTTATTGCGTACAAATCACACACCACGAAACTTGTATGTCTGCCAACATAGCATGCAGAACCACCAGTTAACACTAATCTCACTTACCTCTCACAGGTGATCAAGGATATGCTCTCTGCCCGTGGATGATGACACCCCTCCGAGCCCCGAACACCCCGGCCCAGAGGCAGTACAATGTGGCCCACAAACGCACCAGGGGCATTGTTGAACGCACATTTGGCGTGTTGAAATCATGTTTCAGGTGCCTGGACATCACCGGTGGAAGACTCTTGTACAGCCCAGAAATAGTGTGCAAGATGATCACTGCATGTTGTGTATTGCACAACATATGTGTACGCACCAATGCCCCATGGATCCAAGTCCCAGAAGCACCGGACGATGATGAGGAAGATGATGCAGGTGGACCACACCCCACTGCAGCCGCAGCAGGAATAGCCCGAAGGAACACAATCATCAACAATTTCTTCGCATGAGCATGTCACATTGTGACTGTTCACAGCAATCATGGCACAGTACAAGATGACCACATGACCAGAATGTGCAAATAAAATCTTAGCAACACACATTCCCCTTGTGCATGTCAGTCCTCTGCATTAGCACATTACTCTGATGGGTGTAAGTACAACATTGAGTGCTAACATTCGCATATGTTGCAAGAAGGGATGGTGTGTATGTCACCTCTGTACCGAGAGGCTGTTTAGGGCATCACGTATTCGATATGCCATATCAGGGTGTCACATGTAGTACGTCATGCCACTCATCAGCGTCCCACGTGTACATGAACATGACATGAAGGCCGGCATTGGTGTTCAGGAAGAGACAACAGGGTGCCATTTGTGGTCAGAGATGTACCTGCCTGATGCAAATATACACCCTGTGTGTCGAGTACCACAACATGAACAACATGGCCGTAGGGGGGATGTGGGCACAGTGGACACCTCAGCAACATTGGGAGATGCACACCAGCCTAGAAGCCAGCAGGTCCACCTTGCATGGAACACACCAAGGTATCCCCTGGTCAAATGTGCCATGTACAGGTCACATGTGTACACGGACATCATCCATCAAGAGTAGTGATCAGTGCCAGCTAATAGGTGCAAGGTGAGTGGTCAACCGCCTCCTCACAGCTACCTGCACCCATCACTGTCAGACTGCAGCAAAACAACACTGCTACATCAGAGCATGCAATACTGACCGTGAGGGCATGTACATGGCTGGTAAGGGTTCAACCATGCCGGAAGGCGAAGCAGTGACATCCCGCCCACCTAATCCCCATCACATTTCCAGAATGCAAGCAGATGACAAACTAACATTGTGGATGACAGCCCCTCTGTCTGAACTAGAAGGCGGTAGCACATCTGCACCTCCGGCCTTGGGAATGCATGCGCCCGGCACCCCCTGAGCGATACCATAGCAGCTGCTGACGGCTCCCACACTACGCACAGCGCTAACCAGAGACCAACGTATACACACCCCACACACAGGAGTCCTTCCTCGTAGTTCACTTGCATGGTATGACCTTCACACTTACGCACCGACCATCCCAGGAGTCCAAGCGCTCCACACTCATACCAATCATTGCTCCGAGCTGTGGCTTCCACATAACTTTGACTATGCCTTTGTGACACACAGCCCTATTTCATACATTTACGTGGGGCTAAGTTTGGAAATAGCGAGATTGTTGTTTTGGAGCAATGAGGCCACAGCTAGTTCACACATTCCCAGTCATCTCACTGCCTATCTGGGTCACGGACATACATGCGCATTGAAATCAGTTCCCAGGGAGCACCGTTGTTTGGAATCACTGCCCCTACATACATCCATACTTTCATACTTGCTTGATCATGGACATGACTCATCTGTGTGAATTTGAATGTCTTAATCACATTCGGTGGAGTGGTGAAGGTGGACCAGTACCTGGCCATGCACACGCTACTTTACAATGTTGCCCCGTGGAGGGCCAGCCAGGGTCCTTTGGGGAGGGAAAAGTACATCGTAGGAGAGGGAGTTCAGTCCGCAGTCTGATTTCTGTGTCATTGGTTGCCTAAACAAATGTAGCAGTCCATGTCGGGGGCCAAGGTGAGTGTCGCAGAGTGTTAAGGGGGACAGTGGAGGGTGTTATTCCTGGGCATGATGCAGAGGGCAGAACCGAGCAGAAAGGGGCCATATGGCGAAGATGAATGCTATCGCTTCCTACTTAGCCCAACGGCAGATTCATCCTCATCATCGTCCTCCTATGTGTGATGTGCCTCACATGTGGGTGGTGGTGTTTTGTCTGTGGCACTGTGAGGCACTGACACATCAGGGGGCGGTGATGTGGAGGGAGTAGTGGCAGCAGCATTCATCTGCGCCAGGCCTTGTGGCCGCACTGCCATGATGAGGATCTGCAGGGCATGTAGATCCCTGCTACATCTCGCTGGTGTGCAGCCGTGGCAGCCATTCTTCCCGCCTGCATCCGCTCCATGTTCTCCATGTTCCTCCCCATGTTGGCCAACTCACAGCTGAGATCTCTGGAGCCACTCTGACTAGACAGTTGTTCTTGTCTACGAGTCATGACTCCGGCGATGTCAGCCATGGATTGTTGGAGACCATGGAGCGGACTGTGGGTGTCCATTAGGGCCTGTAGGAGGTCCCTGATGGGACTTGGACACCCACGTATGGCATCTAGTTTGGCTACCATGAGGTTGAACCCCACCGGCACCTGCTCTGACATCCCCTTCTGGCCCTGCGACACACGGCGTTGGAATGCCATGTGTTGCTCGTGGGGATCCTGGGAGGCGGCCGTGGTGGTGGGTGCTTCCTGCTGTGTGGTCTGTGCAGGGGGTGGGTTCTCCTCGATGCAGCTGGGCTGCCCTGCTCCTGGGGGTGGGGTGCTGAGGGTGTCCATGAGCTGTTGGAGGGCATCGGGGTCGATGGTGTGTAGGTCCTCTTCAACATCGGTGATGAGGAGTACGGTCTGCTCTGCAGGAGGTGATGATTCTCCCTCTGCAATGTGAATGGGAGATGCAGTTTGACATTGTGTTCACATATATGTTGACGCATTGGCCAAGTTTACAAACAGACTGTCAATGTACATTGTGACTGTTTGTGTGGAGATGCCTATTTAATGCTGGACAGTTGACATTTCGCCACCATCACGGATGTGAGGTTGTATTTGTCCATTATCATCTCACAGTTTCCTGCTATGCCAAATGCGAATGGCCATTTTCTACACACAAGCGGCAGCAGTTGTGTCCTCTGTTCTGTTGTGAAAGTGCTGCAGTTTGGTCCACTTTGTTGTAAATGTTGAGGTGCTCTGAGTGTTATGTGTGTGTGCTGCATTGTGGGTGATTTGCCCCTTCAGCTCTGATTTGGCTGGCCCTTATCCCTTTCAGGCGGTGTGCCTTTCACTTCTGTGCTTATACAGTGCTGAGCTATTGCAGACTTGGGTAAATTGGGCTCTTGGTCGGAGTTGTGACTCTTGGGCATGGTTTGTCCGCAGATGTGCTGTACTTACTTGTGCATGTGTGCCATTGTGCCCATCTCCCCCGTCCCCCAGTCCCTGGTGGTTACTCACCCTGTTGCTGTTGTGTCAGGTCATGTTGAGCAGTGTCCGGTCCTCCGACTCCTGCCACCGTCTCCACACTGATGACTGTGGACACCATTTCCTCCATCTCATCCAGCTCCTCCTGTGGCGCAGGACTCCCACCCCCAGTCTGCATTGCTGCTTTGCGGTTGTTGGCGAGTTTCAGCTTGGTTTTGCGCTTTACATCATTCCAGCGCCTCTTGAGCTCTTCCATTGTCCTCCTCAGCACTCCGACTGCATTCACCTTGTCCAGGATGGACTGCCATATTCCATTTTTTGTTGCCAATGACACAGTGGAGGTGACGAACAGTTGTTGATGGTGTTCTGTCACCTCCGTAATCAGGATCCTGTTTTCCTGCGGACTGAAGCGCGTCTTCCTCTTCTTCTTCTCCTTGCCCTTCCCTGACCCCGAGCTCCCAGGCTGGTCCTCCGTGGGGCTTGTGGGGTTCGGGTTGTCCTCTGTGCTTGCTCCGGCTACCTCCATGGTGCTTCGCAGTTGTTTGTGTTTTATTTGTATTTCATTTTTGGCGCTTTTATAGTGATTTTTCACACTTTACTTGTGGGACTTGCGGGCCTGGTGCTGCTTTTCGCTGGATTTTATTGCAGTTGGGCCCATCGCAACTTTTTTCACGTTCGGGTTTCCTTTTTTATCGCCGTCGCAGTAGTTGTATCGCGGACATTTGACGCGTTATCGGGACACTATCGCATGTTACCACCGTGTTGAGAATGAGACGTTAACACTGAGTTATTTTCCCGCGATGGACGGCGATATGAGAAATTGCGTTAACCTATTTTGGCGATGATTATCGCGCGTTCTTGTGAATATCCCCCCAGATTACATATCTCTGCAATGAGAAGTATTCATTAAAAGTGACTGTTTCAACACATGCATTGAGAACCATTCCTGCCCCCATCCTGATGACAATGTTAATTGTGAACTAAGAGGCAGGTCAGCTGTCACATACATCCTATAAGTGGCCTAGAGTCTTAATATAGATGGAGTAACAGTATAGGTTATTGAATACAACAGAGGTGTTTGCCTAGGATCACAAAGTTTAGTCAAGTAGAAAAGCCAGGATTGAGCTCAGATTTTCCAGTTTCACACTATGCGATTCAGACACTAGAAGGGATTGTAGGAAGGTGGAATCTGACTGCATGGTTACCCCCACTTTTTTCCTGGTGTTTTGCTGGTTTTTGACTAGTCTGACTGGGATCCTGCTAATCAGGACCCCAGTCTATCTGCTTTCTCCCTAAATTGGTTGTTCATGTACTTTAGGTACACTCCAGATTGGATTCTGGGGTACCCTTATAAGTCCCATTGTGCATGGTATACTATGTACCCAGGGCATAGGTACCCCAGAGGCCTCCCAGGGGCTGCAGCATGTATTATGCCACCCCCTGAGAGACCATTTAAAATGACACAACAGGTCTGCTACAGCAGCCTGTGTAAGGTGGTGCATGCACCCCTTACTTAGATATAGGTTCACTATATCTATCCTAATCACTGCACATATAAACCTATCAGTCACCCCTATGGCAGGCCTTATCAATCCTGAAGGCAGGGTGCTGGGTTTTATGTGAGAGGGTGCCCATGCATGAGCAGAGCCCCTCTGCAGCCTTCAGAACCTATTCTCCGGGGTTGTTTGTGATGCAGCCAACCATATAAACTTAAGTGCATTATAACCTCGCGGTAAATGCTAACTTTAAAACGGCTGCATGGAAACATGTCGTGTTTGGTGTCAAACACCTTGGAATCATACCTCCACACCAGTAACTGGTGTGGGAGGTATGATTCCACCCTCCTAGAGGGAGAAATATGACAACACCGGTACACCCGGTACCAGCTTTCTTGACCCTGGCATCACAAAATGGATGCTGCCAGCCACAGACACAAGCCTGCCCTCCTGCTGCTGGACGAAACTCCGGCAGGGGAAGGTTTGACAATAGGTTTCCTGTCACAAGGAGGTGTGACCACCTCCCAGACAGGCTTTAGTGTATTGAGGCTGGTTGGGTGCACTCTGAAAGTGCTTTGATGTCTGCACTGGGGGGCACATTTGGTGTCCCTGTGCATAGTCCAGCTCAAACCGGTTGCAGGAGCTATTTGCTCCTGCTCTGGTGCGAAACTGGACAAAGGACATGGGTGTAGCCACCCCTCTGTCCTGACCCTCCCATAGGTGGGTCCCCAGAGTTTGTCCCACCCCTTCCTTGGGTATAAAATAGGAACCCCTGACTACAGGACTTTGGATTTACCTGGACTAAACTCTGCTACAGAAACCAAGTACTTCGACTATCTGCACGACGCTGGATGACTGAAGAATCTCCCTTGGAGTAAAGGAGTTACTCCCCTGCTGAGCAGGCACCTAAACGCATCTGACCAGTTTGCATCTATGAAGCTCCTGAAGGACTCCGAAGATTTCTGCAATACAGGAGGTGAGTTCCCATGGTCTCTGAGGTTGATCGGCGCTCTCAGCAATTCTGAGGCCCGTATCCCTCGTGGGGACCGTGCAACCCAAACGCCTGGGCACCGTGTACATTTGCAGCAACATATGCTTTTTGGTGACCCCTGAGGCTGTGCTTTGGGATACTTGTAGTCCTAACCCCGAGCAGTAATTCCACCAAATATTTCCGGCCTACACTCTACGAGTGTTCCGTGGGCTGGTATTTAGTGATTCAGCTTGAGGTCCCTTCGCAATCTCTGGTCCGTTGGCCTGTGGGTCCCTGTGAAGGCAACTTTAACTTTCAGTGGGCTTCCCTGGTTGCTCCAGATGTGCCCTGACTCTCCATTGCCTGGATAGTCCCCAGGACCTTGCTGGTCCTCACAGAAGCATCTTTCCTCTGACCACGTGGGTTGCCGTTGCCAAGGCTTGTTGGTGTTCAATCCGGACACTGACCCCCCAGCACTCGACATCCTTCGTGGGACAGCTCACCTCTGGACTTTGGTCATCGTCAGCACCTCCTGGTCCCCGTGGCTGCAGAGTCAAGCTTTTCCTCTTCTCACCTGAAGCACCCGACATCGGTGGGCATTCGATTGCTCCGCTCCTGGTCAAGTGAAGTGACCCAGACTTTGTCCCCTCTGCTTTCAGGTTCTTCTCATCTCTGATCCAGGCTTGGATCACACCGGACACTTTTCTTCTCCACGGCAGCAGTACTTTTTCGCATCACGCCATTGAAAACGACGAGGGTTTCCGACACCACTTGACCCCTATGCACCCGGCTCCTCTGGGATAGGTAACTCGGGTACCTCGGTACTCTCAAGGGTGCTGGCCTTAGAACCTTCTATGTTTAGCTGGGTTTGCTTAAAGTCCTCTCCGAAGTGTCCTTAATCTGTAAATTTCCAACCGCGACTTTCCCATAGAGTTGTACGGAGCTCGCGCCTGTGTTCACACACTGCACCCGTCCTCCGTCGGTCCCCTGTGTCACTACCTGGGGTGGTTCCTTGGGGTCCCAGCGATTTTACGTGCTCTAGGCACTGTGTCTAGTCAAGTCGTGGTTGTTATACCACTTTCTTAGTATATGGTTTGGTCTCCCCCTGGAGCCCACTGTGTATTGTGCTATTTACTGTCGTTCTAGTGATTTAATATTGTGTCAACACAATAAAGAGGAGGGACTGGGAGCTAATTAGAAAGAAGTGTAGGTCCTGTACCAATGCTCCCGAGAACAACTTGTAAACCTAGAGTGGTATCAGTTCCTAAGTGAATAGAGGTAAGAGAAAAGAATAATTGGCCATCCAATTAGGGGAATGGTTAAACTAAGTTTGTCTCCAAAGAGAGTAAAGTGCTCGTGAGTGGGAGAGATCTCCTTTCTGTTCTTGTGCCCTCACACACTCTTACGAGTGTAAGCATCATCATCGGGCTATGCTCCGCGTGGGAGTGGCGCTGCAGTCCCTCACGGGCCCTACAAGAGGGCTCTCTGTTGGAGATCTTTTCAGGAGATGCCGCAGTTGTGCATGTGGTGTGTGGGAATGAAAGTGATATAGTGAGTAAGTGATTTTAAAATTACCTGGTAGTTACCCAGAGGTTTAATAAGGAGCACTCCAGGTAAGTTAAAATGGGGCAGGGTTGTAGAGCCTCCTCAAATGAATAAAGGGGGATGAGTTTGTTCCCACCGCTCTCAACCCGCGAGAATAGTGAGTGAAAATTAGGAATGTGAAGTGGTCGACATGTTTCGCGCAATCTGTCGGTCCCTAATGGATCCCTGTGCGCTTCTTCAGGACCATAAGAAAAGGTTAGAGATGTAAAGGAAATGGTTTCGGGAAAACACACCCTATAAACCCACCATACCTATCTTAAGGTTTAAGGGACGTCACAGCGTACGAGACACGTCTTATTCGTGTGCTCAAGCTTATAACGCCGGCGTTGGAAGGCAGACTGTTAGGTTGCAGAGACGTCAGATCGGGGTGATCCACCTTATCACCCCGCATTTGCACGACCAGCCGATGTGGCCTGACTCTACCACGAGGAGGGTTTATAAGCTTGAGCACACGAATAAGACGTGTCTCGTACGCTGTGACGTCCCTTAAACCTTAAGATAGGTATGGTGGGTTTATAGGGTGTGTTTTCCCCGAAACCCATTTCCTTTTACATCTCTAACCTTTTCTTATGGTCCTGAAGAAGCGCACAGGGATCCATTAGGGACCGACAGATTGCGCGAAACATGTCGACCACTTCACATTCCTAATTTTCACTCACTATTCTCGCGGGTTGAGAGCGGTGGGAACAAACTCATCCCCCTTTATTCATTTGAGGAGGCTCTACAACCCTGCCCCATTTTTAACTTACCTGGAGTACTCCTTATTAAACCTCTGGGTAACTACCAGGTAATTTTAAAATCACTTACTCACTATATCACTTTCATTCCCACACACCCACATGCACAACTGCGGCATCTCCTGAAAAGATCTCCAACAGAGAGCCCTCTTGTAGGGCCCGTGAGGGACTGCAGCGCCACCCCCACGCGGAGCATAGCCCGATGATGATGCTTTACACTCGTAAGGGTGTGTGAGGGCACAAGAACAGAAAGGAGATCTCTCCCCCACTCACGAGCACTTTACTCTCTTTTGGAGACAAACTTTAGTTTAACCATTCCCCTAATTGGATGGCCAATTATTCTTTTCTCTTACCTCTATTCACTTAGGAACTGATACCACTCTAGATTTAATATTGTGTGCCTTGTTCTCTAATCTCATAAAGAGGTTAGTAGAGAGTGTTTAGTAATACATACATATATTTTATATATACCTTGTGTGGTTCTCCTTTCATTTGGTCATTCAGGAGGTTATATACTGGTAAAACAAGCTGCTTTACATTCCTTCGAGACTTAGCCTGAAGGCTGCTCTCCATAGCTACCACTAGGATAGCTTTAAATAAAGGTTGTCTTTAACCTAATCATTAATAAAGGTCGTTTGGACTGGTGCAAGGTGCCCACTAATTAGTGGACAGCATATACCAGGCCAACTTCTCACAGGGATATCTCTTTCTGACATCAAAAGTTTATGCTTTGGCCAACGGCTCAATATAAAGATCAAACAAAAGAGGAGACAGGGGACAACCCTGCCTGGTACCTCGCATAATCTTCACTGGCTGAGTCAAAACCCAATTAACTAACACTCTGGCTTCCGGGGCAGAATAAATACCTCTCAATACTCTACAGAAGTTTGAACCTAAGTTAAGATGTTTAACCACATTCCGCAAATAAGCCCAGTTAACGCGACCAAATGCTTTGGCTGCGTCTAACGCTATAACTGCCAAGGGAAGACCGTAGGCAGTTGCCATATCTATAGAGCCAATCAATGAATACGTCAGCTCTTTCAAGGCTCTTCCTCTTATAAACCCCTTTTGATCTTCATTTACCATATGAGGCATAAAACCATTTAGCCTCCCCACCATAACCTTTGCAAAAAGCTTATAATCGGCGTTTAAAAGGGAAATAGGCCTATAAGAATCAACTTTTCTTGGAGATTTCCCAGGCTTAGGAATTAAAGTTATAATTGCCTCCTTCCAAGACTCAGGCAGAGCAGTATCTGACAAAAATATCGCATTAAAAGGCTGCCTCAAAATAGGAATTATAGTACTGGCCAAGGCTTTATATACCTCAAGTGGAAGGTCATCTGGCCCCGGAGCCTTCCCCCTCTTACCACCCCCTATCACCTCTTCAAGCTCCTCCAACGTGATCTCCTCATTCAATTCCTCCATTGCCTCTTCAGATAAAGGTTCTATGTGACCCAGCCAAGTCAACACATCATCCTCATTTATAACCAGATCTTCCTTATAAACTTTCCCAAAATGTCTATAAAAAGCCAAACTAATCCCTTGACTGTCACTCAGAACTGCTCCTGAATCTTCACAGTTAATCTCTTTTATAAGATTTCTAACTTGATCACTCTTCGCCTTCCACGCTAGTAATTTACTACAGCCTTCACCGTACTCAAAATGTGCCAACTGGCTAGACTCCACCTCTTTCTAACTCTGTCGCTTATAACTCCCGATAGACTAGCTTTTAGCTTAGTAATTTCGGCCAGCTCCTTCTCGCCTCCATCCGATCTTCCTGAATTACTCACGACCCCTTCCAACTTCTGAATCTGCTCTTCTAATTCCAGAATTTTTCCGTAATAAGCTCGCCTTTTCCCTGCCGCTAAGGTTCCTAGTCTACCCCTTAAATAGGCCTTATAAGCATCCCAGACAATTCCAATCGTAGCTGAGCCCTGGTTTCTCTCAAAGAATTCCTTGGTCTCTTCTCTTAGAATCTCAACAGTCTCATCCTCCAATAAGATTGTGCGATCTAACGTCCACCTAGAACTTGCCATTCCTACTCCTAACCTCATATGAAGGAGGATTACTGAATGATCTGACAGGTGTCCTCTTATGTTTGATCTTTATATTGAGCCGTTGGCCAGGAAAATAAGGAGCAGTAGCGATATCTTGCCGTTTGAATTTAAGGGCTGGATAAAGAAGGTTGGGCTGTATGCAGACGATATTCTAATTTTCACAACGAACCTTCCACAATCTTTGAGAGTGGTGATGGAAATAACAACTGAGTTTGGTAAAGTTTCAGGGTATGATATCAATAAAGATAAGACGGAAGTAATGAGTTGGAATATGGGGGAAGTAGGGATTGATACCAAGAGCGAAATGGGATATCTAGGAGTTAGGATCACTCAAAATATTGCGGTCCTCACTAAGGCAAATTTTGACAGGGTTAAAGAGGAGATTTGTGCCAGTTTACGGGGTTGGATGCATCTTCCACTAACGTTATTCGGCCGAGTGAACTTAGTAAAGATGATCGTGCTTCCGAAACTAACTTTCCTGTTTGAAACAATCCCCTTATCTTTTAGAAAAGAGTGGTTCATTAAATTACAGAGTGATATAAGTTCGTTTATCTGGGCATCTAAAGGGCCGCGAATATCATGGCGTAAACTTAGGAGGAGGTTGGTGAAGGGGGGTTTAGCGCTACCCGATTTATTATTTTATTCCTGGGCCTTTTTATTAAAAAATGGTAGAATGTTATTGGACATCCCCACAGATTCAGAGATAGGCAGGATGTTTAGAGTGATGCTGACAAAGGAAAAGGGAGCTGACGTGGGTTTTATGTATAAATATGCTGATCCGAAATACTTTAAGAAGGTCAGGCTAAAGATTTTAAAGGACATGGCGGAAATGTGGTACAAAGTTAGAAAGGCCTTAAATATACCTTATTTCAGTCATTGGGCCTCGATCTGGGATGCACCAGGCTCTCCTGAATGGACAAAAGACACACTGGCTTTACCCTTAAAAGAAGCGGGTATTTTTAGGTGGAAGCAGTTGTTGCCAGATGGTCAGATGGTTTCGTGGGGCTGGTGTGAGCAGGTGGTAGGCCCAACGCTTTCAAGGTTTAAATTCCTTGAGGTCCAAAGTTGGTTCCTGGCGATGGGTGCAACGTTAGGAGATCCTAATGAACTCGAGGAAAAACTTCTGTCTGCTGTTGTGTTCAAAAAAGAAATCGCACTATGGTACTGGATGATCCTGGAGATGGAAGACGGCGCGTTTACTCTGCCAGTGGATCTGTGGGGAGGATGCTTGCCAGAGACCAAGCTGGAAGACCAATGGCAAGTATCTATGGTTATGCTTTACAAAATAGTTAAACCTGCGTATCTGAGAAGGAGCCATCTTTTTACTGTGCATAGGGCGTACTGGACTCCACGAAGGCTTTCTAAATTTGGGTCAGGAGGAGTGGTGGCGTGTCCTAAGTGCGGCAGTCAGAATGCAGACGACTTACACATGTTTTTATACTGTCCGAAGCTACAGCTCTTCTGGGAGGCCGTAAGTAAATGCCTGGCTAGCGTTTTAAACCTGCAGATTAAGGTAAGCGCTGTATTGGTTATTTTTGGAGGATTGGAATGCCAATGTATTGTTACTAAAGACTGTGCAAAATTGGTATTTTATGCTATGCTTCTAGCGCGTAGGGAGATATGTAAACTGTGGGTATCTCCAACTCCTCCATCAATGGATGATTGGTTGAAATCCATGAGTTACATTGCTAATTTGGATATTTCGGATCAGGGGAAAAGGAAATACGAATTCTGGACTCCCTTTGTGTCTAGGGGAACTTTATGAGTGGGGGAACTAGAAAAATCGGTCCAATGATTAAGCCTACTCCTGCCTCTGCTGGTTATAGTCTTTTCTGCGTGAGCGGAAGGACATGGGGAAGGGTCTGCGGTCGATTGAAGGAGGAGGTCTCTTTGAAAAATGGCAGGGATGCTGCCTTGGGAGCCTTCACCTTATTACCCCTTTTCCAGCACATGAGGTTTGACAACCCAAGGTTGGCATCGTTAGAAGGAAGAAGGGTGGAAATAAGGCAAATGAGGACAAAAAAAAAAAAAAACAGTTTATGCTTTGACTTTCATTCTTGGAGGGTGAGACTAGAACATTAGATGCTGGCAGAATCTAGGTTTTATTTTTAGCAGTTTAACACAGCACAAACCTTGCCTAGGGACATAACAGCGCTAGAGAGGAGACACAGACTATGTTATACATTTTTTTCTTCATAGGGATGTTTGCCAGGATTCGAACCTGGCTGCCCAGGTTGCATGGTCGGCAGCTGTAGCCCCTAGGCCACATCACCTCCCATGAAGGTGTGGCTCGCTTTGGGCTCAGAGGAACAAGAGGACCGCGAGATGAGCCAGAGCCAGTCTTCTGGCTCGAGCACTCAGTGGCTCACCCACCTCCATAAACAAACATAGGTGCAGGAGAACACACCAGAATGCACACACATGGGTGCACACACACATGAACACACAAACACAAGTGCACGTGAACACACAAGCACCCACACACATCCGCACAGGTGCACGCGAACCCGCCAGAATGCACTCACATGAACACAGGTGCACGTGAACACACAAGCACCCACACACATCCGCACAGGTGCACGTGAACACACCAGAATGCACTCACATGAACACAGGTGCACGTGAACTCGCAAGCACCCACACACATCCGCACAGGTGCACGCGAACCCACCAGAATGCACTCACATGAACACAGGTGCACGTGAACCCACCAGAATGCACACACATAGGTGCACACACACATGAACACACAAACACAAGTGCACGTGAACACACAAGCACCCACACACATCCGCACAGGTGCACGCGAACCCACCAGAATGCACTCAAATGAACACAGGTACACGTGAACCCACCAGAATGCACTCACATGAACACAGGTGCACGTGAACCCACCAGAATGCACTCACATGAACACAGGTGCACGTGAACACACAAGCACCCACACACATCTGCACAGGTGCACGTGAACACACCAGAATGCACTCACTTGAACACAGGTGCACGTGAACTCGCAAGCACCCACACACATCCGCACAGGTGCGTGCACGCACAGGTGTCCACGCACTTTTTCAGACACGCCAGACACTACCTCTCTCACACACTTTACTTTTTCTTGTCCGCGCGCGTCAGTGCTTGTTGCGCTGTAACAGTGCTTTCTCTTATCAAACAAGACGGATAACATTACACTCGAGTCGCAGGCAGGATCCCCAGGGGAAGAAAGGAAGACACCCGAGACTCTCAGGCCTCTTGTATTACCACCCAGCACAACCCTCTCTCCACCCCAACCTGCAGCCCCTCCGAGAGCGCCCCCATGCTTACAGGCTACAGCCCTATCTTTTTCACTTCTGTGACTGCACTCTGAGTCTTATGTGTCCTTCATTGCCACGGAACAGAATGGCTGCTCTGAGATGTTCTGCTTTAAAAATGGAGCAGCTAGTTAATCGCCTGCTGCTGACATCTGGGGGTGACCAGCAGGTTGAAGTTCCAAACTCAGACTGCAGACAGGGCCTACTCAGACCATCGCCCTTCTAAAACTGATACACTGAGTACCATTACACTAGGGTACAGCATCACCTGATATTACAGCACAACAGAGAGCAAAAATGTGCAAGTGCCATAAAAAACAAGTTGTTACATCATATTCTTCGATTCCACCAATCAGAACACACATCGTGGTATCGGGAAAAGAAACAATATTGAGTATTTTTCTTGCCATTACAGATGAGACAGTTATGCAGACAGTGGCCACCTTATTTTAAAAATAGTGACAAACTCTTCGCCCAAATAACTTGTAATTTTGCCAGCGGCATTCTGTGAAAATCTCACATTTTGCTTCAAGAAATACATAACCACAATTTTTGGAGGAAGTGGGGGATCGTGGGCCAAGATGTGTCCCTCACAGCAATTGTATTGAAGGAGCGAAGGTAACCTAAACGTTAAAAAAACTTGTAGGGCTTTCTTTGTAAAGGGGAAGTGGTAATGTTATGTTTGTTAGAAGCTTGTAAAGCACCTGGTTACTACAATTTGGGAGTGTGCCCGCGCTAGGTTTTCGCCTACAGCAATCAGTGAGCCAGCCATGGCTATTAAATTACCATGAATTGCCTGAAGAACCAGGTCTTTAGCTTTCTGCGAAACCGAATTCAGAGGGTTGGCCTCTAAGGTCCACAGGAAGGAGAGTCCACATCTTTGCCGCCAGGAAGCTGAAAGAGCTGCCACCCAAACAAACTCCATGTGTTTTGTGTAGCATAAGCCTGGCCGTTCCTGAGGATCTGAGGCAACGATTTGGCAGGTGAGGTTTGATCAAGGGATACAGATATCGGGGACCCCTTTTATTTAATATTCTGTGGCAAAAAGATAGAGCTTTAAAAGCTACTCTGGCCTGAATAGGAAGCCAGTGGACTTTGTGTAGTATCGAGGTCCACGCATGAAGTAGTATTTCAAGATGTTTTATTCATGAAGATAACAAGTAGTATAGTTCAGAACATCAGGTAGTTAAGATGTAAAGGAGAGCCCCACCAGGAGCAGCCTGTGTGCTGCTCAGCCCATGACCAACTGTCCCTTAACCTCTCTCAGTCCCAACATTCCGAGGCTAGGAAAGACTCCAACATTCTATTGGGCATAGAGCACAGGCACTGGGCTGAGCAGGAGGAGAATAATACTTAACCTTACAAATGCAGGATACTACATATCCCCTTTCCTTCCAACAGAAGAACAAATGCAATATGTGATAAAGTAAAACAAGAGTGAACACAGGACAGATAGCAAGGAAGGAGCAACGGAGTGACAGAAAGAACATAAAGGAAAAGAGCAAGCGAAGCAGAGCGAGGAGAAAGATGGGAGAAGACAAGGAGGTGAAGGTAAGGTGTAAGTAAGAAAATGGAAAACCCATCCACAACAACAACGAAATAGAAAGAAGGAGACAGTGAGACGAAAGAGAGGAAATACGAAATAGAGAGAGACAGACGTGCCAAAGGCAACCCCCAAACATACCCACTGGCCAGGCAGGCAAGAAAGGAAGGAAGAATAAGGCATGACGCAAACCGGACACCAGCCTACACACAGATACAAAGAGGAGGGAATAACGGATCTCCTCCTGAACAGGGAAGAAATAGAATAAAAATGCGAACGAGGGAAGGCTGGAGACAGAGGATGACAAACAAGAAATGTAACTCCAGAAACCAAGGATGAAAATAAGTAGAACATCACGAGGAAAGCTGGACATAATGGAAAACAGAGAAGAGGCAAAGTAGATACATACAGTATAACGAATACTTCCCCCCATTTTCAATTAGACAATAATACGATATAAGTGTAACATTGCGTTATATAAAACAGCAAAGTAAGAGAATGTAGAAAGACAATATCAGCCAATGGGATTGAAACCCATGACCGTCCTCTACTCCTATGCAAGAGTGTGAGGAGCAGTGTGAATGGGACTGTGACCCATAATGTGAAAGCCCTTGAAAGGACAACCCCCGCGTAGAGGTACAATGCAGTGCAGAGTAGAAATGGGTTAAAACCCCTAAGACGCACCCTGTGTGAGGGTGACTGTGTATGAAACGGTGCCCTGTGTAGGGGTGCCTATGTAAAAGTAAATGGGAATGTAACCCATGCTACGGTCCCCTGTGTAAGGGAGAAAACCGTAAGTAGCCCGTGTAGGCATGTGTAAGATTGCAAATGAGGCAAGAACCTATTGCCCTCCCTGTGTAGGGAAATGTAAAATGTAAAATAGTACACACAAGAAAAAATGCACAATGAGCCCCTGTAGGTGAGGGCCCATAGTCCAAGTACGCAAAATGTAGCCCATGTAGGCAAGAGTGTAGTAAGCGAATGGGGATCGTACCCAATGCAACCCCTATGTGTGTTCAAACGGTGAAGACACGGCAAATAATAAAATTTGCTAGATTACAGCATCACATCAACATTTGCTGACTGTCCAATATAAAGGTGTGCGTGTCACTGTAATAGTTCCAAAGGCAGACAATGTCATCTGAGATTATTGTGCAGGAATACTTTTCCTTTGACAGAAAGGACCAGGAAACGGAAGGAATACCTAAACCTATCTCGATGTGTTCCGGAGAGAAAAGCTGTGAAGCAGTGACACTAGAAATCCCACGACGTGGCAAGATTGCTGGAAAACGTCTCTTTGACTTGTTGCTGGACTTCATCATGCACCAGCGGCGCGTAGCAAGCAGTTGCGGGTGAAAGAGGGAAGTGGAGGCTAGATTTGTGAAAGTACTTGGAGACGGGAAACACAGGAATATCCCACGTGCGCCCATTGTAAGGAAGATCCCAAATACTCTCACCTGCTAGAATGTAAGACGGTGAACTCCGGCAGGATGCATTATGTTGCAAATGTGCAAAAAGAAGGTAGACCTCACAAAAGGTAGGTTGACCACGCAGAGGACGTCGGAAATGTTGATAGCGCTGCCCACCTCCCGTAAATTGTTTTGCTAGAAACTCAGAAGGCAAATATGGAGGCACGTACAGAGCGTGCTGCCGGGTGGCTCCCGGCACAATGGAGCACCAAACTACGTCCATGATCCAGTGCAGCTGTGACGTCACAGAAGCCTCTCGTGAAAGATATCCGCGCGGCTCTACTAAGGGAGGTGAGGCGCGCGCTCAAAGACAAACAGAAAAATAAACGGAAAAAACGGCCGAAATGCTGAAGGTACGTTGAATTCTGTGAGGAATGAAAGTTGTGAGAAAACTCACCTCAGATAGTGACGTTACTTATATATTAGCATCCTCCGTATGCCGATGGCTATGTAAAATACGGAAACCTACTTTTTGCAAAAAACTGTTGTAGTGTGTAACGCCATGTAGACTGGAAAAATCACGATGCCATAAATGTGAATGTCCCCTGCTCCAGTCGATGCAATCTCAAACATATGCGCAAAGTAAACACCACAAACCTTTGTGTTTTGTCATGAAAAAAAAATCAGTCAGCAAATTGTCCTCAATGACAGACACGATCAAAGACAGCAGGTTGACAAGGAGTCGAGCAAAACCTGATCTTGGGGAAGCACATAGGCGTCAGCACAGCTTGTGGCATACTGCACTCGTGTAGCATCACACATGTAGAAATGTCCAAGATCACACCACGTAGGCAGCAACATGACTCTGTAATGAATTTTCTACCTGTAAAGATGATGTGCTTGAAAGCACAGGCAGAAGATGTTTAATCAAAGTCCCATATTCGTAATGCAGATGAGCACACCACGCCTGGGCTAGGGCTGGCCGATGGTGAGGCCACTGATGGGGCTGAAAGGCGTAGTGCTGCATCCTTACTTGTTTCATGATGTCTTCTTTGGATTTCTGTGAGGAACATACTTCTTCCTTTTTGTGGTTGTAGTTGTTTTGTGTAGAACATCCTTGTTTTATGTACGCTGTTTTTCCTTTGCTGTGGATACCTCTTCTCGTGTACATTTTCCTTGTTTCCACCGTAGTTTCTGTAGATTGCGCTATCCAGGTCCACCTGTGTTAGCCAGGTACCTTAGATCCGCTTGTGCCACGTAGGTTCGTCACCAACTCGTCGCCATCAAATGTAGTATCGAGGTCCACGCATGAAGTAGTATTTCAAGATGTTTTATTCATGAAGATAACAAGTAGTATAGTTCAGAACATCAGGTAGTTAAGATGTAAAGGAGAGCCCCACCAGGAGCAGCCTGTGTGCTGCTCAGCCCATGACCAACTGTCCCTTAACCTCTCTCAGTCCCAACATTCCGAGGCTAGGAAAGACTCCAACATTCTATTGGGCATAGAGCACAGGCACTGGGCTGAGCAGGAGGAGAATAATACTTAACCTTACAAATGCAGGATACTACAGTTTGACCAGGGCAGGACCCAAAGAAGAGCGTCCAGGGATATTCAGAAGCATTCTTGCAGCCGCGTTCTGAACCCTCTGCACCATTCTTGTCCTGCCTTTGGAAATACCAGGATGAAGAACATTGCAGTAATCCAAGCGTGACACTACAAGCGCATGGATGACCGTTTACTTTGCCGGACCTGGCAGAAGCTCCACATTTTTTCGAAGCATCTTCAAGATGCCGAAGCAGGTACCAGCAAGAGCAGAAATCTGGTAATCAAGGGTCAGTAGCTAACCAAACCAGATCCCAAGATTTTTTATCTTAGGTTTTGAGCAGGTACCGGCCCTAATTCAGATGGCCACCATGTAGAGGTCCATATAGATGGTTGTTTGTCAACCACGAGGACCTCAGTCTTTCCTGCTTTGAGTCTAAGGCAGCTGGAGTCCCTCCGTTTTGCCAGGTCGACCAGGCATAATTTAAAATTGGAAGCAGCTTTACCTTCATCCTGTGCCAAGGTGATAATCAGCTGAGTTTCATCAGCATAAGACACCATCTTCACCCTGTGACACTCAACTACATCCGCCAGAGAGCGCATGTATACATTAAACAGGGTCAATCAATCAATCAATCAGGGTTTGAGCACCTGTGAGGATCTCAAAGCACTGTGGGCGAGGGCAGTCGCGGCTCCTGGAGGGAGTGCTGCGGGCGGTGGGGCGGGGAGGGGCAGGGTGGGGGTAGTAAACTCCGGCATACGGCCGAACGGAGGTAAGTACATAAATAAATAAATAAAGCGAATTACATTGCGCGCGCTGCAACGCCAAAAGGCGATGCGGCGCGCGCAATGTAATTCATTTTATTTATTTATTTATGTACTTACCTCCGTTCGGCCGTATGCCGGAGTTTACCACCCCCCACCCTGCCCCTCCCCCGCCCCACCGCCCCGCAGCACTCCCTCCAGGAGCCGCGACTGGGCGGGGGGGGCACAGTGGATCAGACTAAGGGGTCTATGGGTTCACTGATAGAATATCGACCCCCAAAATATCCCCATACACAAATATCGAGTTATAAATATCGATGTCAAAATATCGACATCCCATATTTATAATGGTAAGTACAAAAATATCAGAAAAAAAATATCGATGTAAAAAATATAATTGTACAAAATATCGATTTTAATATATGTATAAAAAATAATATTAAATATACTAAATAATAAAATTTACTTTAAAAAAATAAATTCGATTTAATATACATTTGAACAAATATAAAAAATATATTTAATTTGAAAAATGTAAACATACGTATATAAAATGTAATATATATATATTTACTTTAAAACAATTCATAAACTATTAATTTATTTTATTTTATAATTGTATATATGAAAATTTACAAATAAATATATATATACATACACCAATAACATAAAATCTAATAAAAAAGCATTATATTATAAATTAAAACATTAAACTATGTAAAAGTCTTTAAACTTAAATGTTCCACTTCAGTGAGTGCAACAGTAGGTAAAGTGTTGGATAGCGGAGGGGTAAAAATGACTAGTCCCACTCCAGTGAGTGCAACAGTAGGGAAAGTGTTGGATAGCGGAGGGGTAAAAATGACTATTCCCACTACAGTGAGTGCAACAGTAGGGAAAGTGTTGGATAGCGGAGGGGTAAAAATTACTATTCCCACTCCAGTGAGTGCAACAGTAGGGAAAGTGTTGGATAGCGGAGGGGTAAAAATTACTATTCCCACTCCAGTGAGTGCAACAGTAAGGAAAGTGTTGGATAGCGGAGGGGTAAAAATTACTATTCCCACTCCAGTGAGTGCAACAGTAGGGAAAGTGTTGGATAGCGGAGGGGTAAAAATTACTATTCCCACTCCAGTGAGTGCAACAGTAGGGAAAGTGTTGGATAGCGGAGGGGTAAAAATTACTATTCCCACTCCAGTGAGTGCAACAGTAGAGAAAGTGTTGGATAGTGGAGGGGTAAAAATTACTATTCCCACTCCAGTGAGTGCAACAGTAGGGAAAGTGTTGGATAGCGGAGGGGTAAAAATTACTATTCCCACTCCAGTGAGTGCAACAGTAGGGAGAGTGTTGGATAGCGGAGGGGTAGAAAATACCTTTCCCACTCCAGTTAGTGCAACAGTAGAGAAAGTGTTGGATAGCGGAGGGGTAAAAATTACTATTCCCACTCCAGTGAGTGCAACAGTAGGGAAAGTGTTGGATAGCGGAGGGGTAAAAATTACTATTCCCACTCCAGTGAGTGCAACAGTAGAGAAAGTGTTGGATAGCGGAGGGGTAAAAATTACTATTCCCACTCCAGTGAGTGCAACAGTAGGGAAAGTGTTGGATAGCGGAGGGGTAAAATTACTATTCCCACTCCAGTGAGTGCAACAGTAGAGAAAGTGTTGGATAGCGGAGGGGTAAAAATTACTATTCCCACTCCAGTGAGTGCAACAGTAGAGAAAGTGTTGGATAGTGGAGGGGTAAAAATTACTATTCCCACTCCAGTGAGTGCAACAGTAGGGAAAGTGTTGGATAGCGGAGGGGTAAAAATTACTATTCCCACTCCAGTGAGTGCAACAGTAGGGAGAGTGTTGGATAGCGGAGGGGTAGAAAATACCTTTCCCACTCCAGTTAGTGCAACACTAGGGAAAGTGTTGGATAGCGGAGGGGTAAAAATTACTATTCCCACTCCAGTGAGTGCAACAGTAGGGAGAGTGTTGGATAGCGGAGGGGTAGAAAATACCTTTCCCACTCCAGTTAGTGCAACAATAGGGAAAGTGTTGGATAGCAGAGGGGTACAAATGAATATTCTCACTCCTTTTTTTTTTATTTATTTATTTTTTTATTCTTCAGGACAGCAGAAATTATAATTAGTTACATAAGAAAGCATCAATTTACATGTGAAAAAACATATCAAAGAAAATAGCATTTTTCAACAATTTGTACAAAATTCATTCTAAATTCTATTCAGTCTACTGATCCAATAGCAACCCCCAAATTTGAAGACCCCTTTTCTTCGCTTTCCTACCTTTGCACTTGTACAATGCCATTTCCAGATTATAGACGTGAAAAAATCTAGCATACCATGCCTGGAATGTCGGAGGGTCTTCATCCTTCCATTTTGAAGCTATCATTAGCCGGACCATAGCTGTCACCATAAAACAGAAATAAACTTCAGTCAGTTCCAGCTGTAAGGTTTCATCATACCCAATTATCAACAGAGTTGAAGTTAAAGGGACCCTCCGACCTATATTTTGCTGCAAAAATATTTCGATCCCCACTTTCAATGCGTTCAATCTACCACATTCAGAAAACATATGAACCATGTCTGCGGGACCCTGACCACATCTTGGGCAGTTATTGGTTTCTCTGTGTCCCCATGCCCATAGTTTAGCCGGTGTATAATAAAGCCTAAACAGTGTTTTAAAATGTTGAGCCTTGAGGTTAGCTGATAAAAATAACGTATTTGATAATTTCAGAGCTCTGTACAGATCCACATCCTGATTATTCAACTTATTAGCCCAACCACTTTCTATCCTTACTATATCGTCTGGATTAGCGTCCATCAAAATCGCATATAGATCCTTGACTCGGGGGTGCCCATGAGTTAAGTTCTCTAAAAGCGGAATACAATCCAAATTAGTGAGCTTTGGAACTAACGGCTGGATTGCCTCTCTAATTTGGATGTATTTAAACAGTGTCTTAGGGTCAACCCCATACCGTTCTTGTAAGTCGTCAAATGACATGACTCCAGTCATATTGACGATATCTCCCATTTTATTAATTCCTGCCTGTTCCCATGTTTTGCCTAGATTGTCATAGAGAGGGGCTAAAATTGAAGATGACCGCCATAAGGATAGATACCGCTGTATTTTTGGGATCTTGAGATGTTTGCCAGATTTTTGCCACACACTCCAGGCTGCTATTAAAGGTTTCAAACGAGTTCTCTTATAGTAATTCCCCTCCAATCGCCTGAGCATTATTCCTGGTGCCGCATCTCCAATAGCTAGTTCATAAAGAGAGGGCGGGGATTCCCTTTCTAAATCTACTATAGTTATCGCGTCCCGAGTCTTTGGCCTAAATAACATCGTCATTTGCTGCAGCATAATAGCCCAATAGTAGTATAGCAAATTTGGTACAGCCAGACCCCCTCTATCTTGTGGTAAGGTCATTAACTTCAATGATCTTCTTATCTTTTTGTATCCCCATATAAATTGTGAAAACATCCCCTTTTAAAAAGGGTGTTCGGAAGTTCGATTGGTATGCTCCGAAATAGATAGAAAATTTTTGGAAACATTGTCATTTTTATAACATTTGCTCTTCCGATTATGGAAAGGTGTAAATTATCCATTTTCTTTAAATCGCCCCCTATCTTCTTCAATAAGGGTTCTGAGTTGATATCCCAAATTGCCCCAACTTCCGCCGAGATGGTTATTCCTAAGTAAGTGGCGGCCTCCACCCTCCGTGGGTCCTGAAATACCACAGATTTGGAGCAGACTATTTTTGTTTTATCTGTGTTTAAGCCATAGCCAGACTGTCTACCAAATTCCAAGGCCAGAGCGTCAATTCTTCCTATTGCCCCTGATGGATCAGGGGTGACGATTGCAATGTCGTCAGCATATGCTAACACCTTGGTACTGTAACCCCTGACCACCATGGGTTTAATTGCCTCATCGCCTAATAATGATCTTATCAAAGGATCTATATATATTGCGAAGAGTATAGGGGAGCAGGGGCACCTCGCCCGATCTTAACCTTTCCCGATTCCTTCCCCATTAATTGTATTTTGGCAAACGATTGTACATACATTGCTTGAAGGGCGGTTAGTATACGAGGCCCGAACCCCTTAAATTGTAAGCACTTCCATAGAAACTCCCATTCTACCTCATCAAACGCTTTTTGCGCATCTAACAATATCAGGGACATACGCTCACCTGTTTCTTCCACAATGTTAAATAAAGAAATTACTCGGCGAACATGGTCCACCGTCCCTCTGCCCGGGATGAAGCCATGTTGCGATGGACTTACTAGGGACGCTATAATATTGGATAGTCTTCGTGCAATGATCTTAGAATACAGCTTTTCATCAGTGTTTATTAATGATATGGGTCTGTATGAGGCTGGATCTTCTGGAGCCTTTCCCTTCTTTAAGAAGATGACTATATTAGTCTCTTGCCAGGATTGAGGGGATACCCTTTTGCTGTACAGCTAAAAATAAGTCCAGTAACAGAGGGGCTAATTCTGTCTGTAGTATTTTATAAATCTCGATTGGTATCCTGTCTGGGCCCGCCGCCTTACCCGAAGCCATCAACTGGAGTGCTCCGATTACCTCCGTTAATGAAATATCATCCTCTAGCTCCTGAATCAGTGGGGGTGCACCTGCCGTTTCTATTATAGGTGCTCCACACTCCCTGGATTGATACAAATCTTGATAGAATTCAGCGAATATACTAATTATATCTTGGGGCTCGGTAACTATATGGCCATCCTTCCCCCTTATCCTTAGAATATTATTTGCCATCGCCCTTTGTTTTATGCGGAGTGCCAAATGTTTCCCCGTCATCTCCCCATACTCATAGTTATCCCGCCTGGTAGTTTGGAATTTTTGAGCAATTATACTATTATAAAACCCATTGATTTTGGCCTTAACGCTAATAACTTTTAGCTCTAGCTGTCCCTGAAGCTCCAGCTGTGTTTGTGCTATAGCTGGCGTATGTTCTTCCTCATATTTGCTTAGCTCCTTCATAAGTGTGTCTACTACCTCTCTCTGCTTTTTCCTATTCGACCCCACAAAGCTAATTATCTCCCCCCTGAGACCTGCCTTGAATGCGTCCCAGACATTCTCCCTAGATGTGCTAAACCTATTCATGTCGTAAAACTGCCGGGTCCACCCCCTTATATGTTCTGTAAATCCTTCCGTTACTAGTAGTTTCCTGTCAAAAGTCCATTTTGTGTATGTTCTCATATACCCCGGAACCATGACGTCTAAAACCAATGGGGAGTGATCCGACAGGATCTTAGGCATTTTCTTAATGTATGTGCCTTCAATAAGAGTGGAAGAAACAAAGAAGTAGTCTAACCTAACGTACTTTCTTTTCGGGCAAGAGAAATATGTGAACCCTGGATCATCCGGATTCCTATAGGACCATACATCAATAAGCCCATGGCTATCCACTAGTTCTTTTAAGGCTCTATAAACATGTGGGTTCCTGCCCTGATAACCTCCCCTGAGCGGGTAACCTGTATCCAAATGGATGTTAAAATCGGCACAGATAATAAGGGGAGATGGCCATAAAGTAAGTTCCAATTCCAATTCTGACAGTATTTCCCCCTCGTCTAGGTTTGACCCATAAATTGTACATAATGTGAACCCGCTTGGGATTGAAGCTATTGCCCATCTCCCCCATTTATCCGAATACGTACGGTTTGAAAGTGGAAGCCAGTTGGATATGTGAATTGCCACCCCTTTGTTTGTTTTTAATTTTGAACTGACTGGAGTGGGAATGAATATTCCCACTCCAGTCAGTTCAAAATTAAAAACAAACAAAATATCACCAACACAAAATATTAAAAAAAAAAAAATGAAAAATATGTAGAAATATTTTTAAAAATCTAAAAAATAGAAACAGATTATAATGTTAAATAGATATGACAAATACCTAGACATATTATATTAAATACATTTAAAAATAATTAACAAACAAATAACTATTTTTAATTAGAAATTATTTATAAACAAAAACATTAATTATTACATAAATGTAATATTTTTTACTTCCTACCCAATAACACCGCACAATTCACAACACACATCTAAATTTAAAAAAATTGTACCTCCATAATTAACATAATTAACTATCAATTAAAGAAATATTATTAATTAAAAACAAATCAAAACAGATAAAAATTATTTACTCCCCAAAAGTTACCACTATAAAACCAAAACTAAAACACAAAAAATAATAAACATTATTATTAATTAATATTAATGATCAACTAATTATTAACCCCTATAAACCCCACAACCCACACCTAAAAATCATTACACAATTTCCATAATTAATTTTAAAATAATAAATTAATATCAATTAACAACTACTTAATAATTAATTAAAAATAAATTACTTCCCACCCTTTGGGGCCCATTACGATACCCGGCGTAAAAAAATCCGCCAGGCATGGAAGCGGCAAAAATCCGCCCGCACACACCGTCTGAACAACGACCACGCCATTACAATTACACAAACCGAAAACCGCCATCGGCGGAAAAATCACACAAAATACCGCCCGCCATCGTCCGAGTCGGAGTCAAACCGCCCGCCACGGACGGAAACACGCACGACAACACAAAACCGCCCGCCCTCACGGCCGACACACCGCACGTGAGATTACGATCGCACCGCCATGAGCGCGGGAAAACTACAAATATACCGCCCGCCAGCGCAAACAACGCCGATGAGAATCGACACGGCAGAAGCCATGGCGCCCACGTCCCTGCACAGAAACCATCCGCTGACAAAACCAATCGCACACAACATGGCCAACAAGTCCACACAGCAAGGCACGCACAAATACACAAGCACAGTACACATCCCGAAAACACCCCCTGGACAAACAAAAACTACAAAGGCCAGAACC
Organism: Calotriton arnoldi; assembly: GCA_963921515.1. NCBI lineage: Eukaryota > Metazoa > Chordata > Amphibia > Caudata > Salamandridae > Calotriton > Calotriton arnoldi. The sequence continues at coordinate 1,749,231 of CAWUFW010002609.1, forward strand.
CCAGACACAACACACCTGAAAACAACAGACCATGAGGACACACCCACATAGGTAAGTACAAAAGCAGCACTCCCACAGACCACAACCCCTTGCAACATTGCAAACCAGAGAGGAGAGGAGAGGACACAGTGACACAGCAAGGACAGCAGCACACCACAGAAACGCACACATCACAACCACCACCACCACCACCACCACCACCAAACACCGGCACCACAAACCCCCTGCACATTACACAACACACACCGCACCAGCACCACAAACACCATGGCACCACAAAGAATGCCCAAGTTCACGCCCATTGAGCTGACGGTCATGGTCGACGAGATCATCAAGGTGCACCCACAAATCTATGGGAACATGGTCCAGCACACACCACTAGCCACCAGAAACAGAATGTGGAACCGGATCGTAGACCAGGTCAATGCAGTCGGGACCCTGCCCAGGAACAGAGTCGAAATAAACAAACGGTGGAATGACGTCAAGAGCCTGGTCAAGAAGAAGGAGACCAAGAACAGAGAGCTGGCAGCCGTCACTGGCGGAGGGAATCCCGCGCTCTTCAAGACCTTCAAAGCGTGGGAGGAGAAGGTGCGAGTCATCATACATCCCGAGATCCTCGCCGGATTAGCAGGGGGAGTGGAGGCTGGTAAGTACAAACTAATGTATACCAGCACACCGCTATGTACTCACATGCACTACCACCATGCCACAGCTCCCAGGGACAAACACCCCCATGTCCAGCACACAATACACAACACATCACACACACATGCAACAGACACCACCACACACAGCCCAAACAGAACAACTGTAAGATGCGTGGGGACATGTGTACACTCAGCCAGCCACGTAACCACCAACAGGTCCCCAAATATGCCAGAAGCGCCACAACGAGCACCCACCACACCCATGTGTCCGCCACAGCTGCACTAACCGACAAGTAACAGGTAAGTGGCAGGAACACAAAGTGCAGTGGGTGGGAGGGTGGACAGCCCAAGTACAACACACACCAGGCCCCTAGTCCCACAGCACAGCAAGGAGGAGCATCCCCCACACCCCACAGCCACGTGTCAGCCACCGCAGTGCACAACGACAGCCGAAAGGTAGACATCACGGTCCACAGCAATCGGTGTCAGTGGGTGTCCAGCCACCACCACGACCCACAACACCCCCCACCCCCACAGACCTGCAACATGGAGCACCCCCGCTTAGAACCATGTGGCATCCAGTACAGTGCACGCCCGAACAACCTGCAGGTGGGAAACTGGACAGGGCTGGATTACTGGAGGCATGAGGACCGGAACACGACCAACACATGGGACATGTCACGTAGCAGATGAACACGCAGCACCGCCCACCGTCACGAACAAGTGAACAATGTGCACACGGACATGAACCACAGACTCACACCCCACATGACCCATCACAGACATAGCAACACCCAAGGAGCCACGTCTGCATGCACAAGCCACACTGAATATAGTACCACACGGCAGCCACTGTGCAACTCATCACACACAACCGAAACACCATTGAAGTCCTGTCCATGTAGCCCCTACTGCCTGTCAACCACACACCCCACAACTACGCCTATGTAAGACAAACAACACTAGACGCAACAGAGCGGAACAACATAAATGCACACGAACACCACTGAACCCATCAAACACACAGACACACCATGCACATACAACATACCATCCATCCCATCCGTCAGCCCCAGTCTCATGAAAGGCATGTCATCCGCACAGCTGCCACACATACAGCAGTCACGCTAAGATACATGCCCATGACCAACCATGTGCCAGAAGTCAATGAAGCGCACGACACACTGTGAGCAACAACACACAACATGGGCCACACCCCCCGAGCACTGCAGTGATGCACATGGCACAGGGCAGCACGCACACCAAGGAGATGGGACAACTGCAATACGTTGGCTGGCACACAACCATCACTCACTCATAACGATGCGTCCAATGCCATGTCCAGTAATCACAACAGACAGCAAATATGCAGGCCATGTCAAGCATGCACACACCTCAAACCATGCACTGTCATGCTGCCACAACACATGTCACGTTCGGCACCCATGGCTCACAGCATGTACCCCAAAAGCATATTCCCTCCCAAATGCGAATCTGGGGCATGGCCCCCATGTTGCCATATGCGTTCCTAAGCGTTCCATTTGAACCCCAAAAGCATATTCCCTCCCAAATGCGAATCTGGGGCATGGCCCCCATGTTGCCATATGCGTTCCTAAGCGTCCCATCTGAACACCAAAAGCAAAGTACAAACCAGACCTAGGATGGGCCAGGAGCCCGCATACACCAGAGTCACAATAAGTAGGGGCACAGCAACACACCCATCGGCATGGCCAATCCGTCCCATGCCACATGTGCACAGCACACAGTCCCATTGCCAAGCACACACAACTACAAATGCTACAGCCACACACACGCCTCCGGGAAACCCATGTACGAGATTGCACGAACTGTTAATGTCAGACGACAAATACATACTTCGCCAGGTGCAACACAATAACAAATCTCATTCTCTCCACAGGTGACGAACTGCTGGATGCTGGGGATGGAGACAGCAGCCAGCACAGCCAGCCTACAAGCCCCCAACGAGGACACACGGATGTGGAGGATCTGTCCTCCTCTTCGGACACGGACCACCAAGCAGGCCCATCTGGTGTAGCAGGGCCCAGCCGCTCCCCAGGACCCCTCCTACCCACCAACCCATCATCCAGGGCTGCTGAACATTCCCAGCCCCCTGCTGCCACTGTCGTTGCGGCCACACCCACGGTCATTGCGGCCACACCCACGGTCATTGCGGCCACTACCACTGCCGCAACCGCCACCATCGCCGCACCGACCACCACCGCCGCCACCACCACCACGTCTTCGCTGGCACCAGCCCCAGCGCAGGTGGTGGCCCGGCTGACTGGATCCACCCTGGGAGCCACAGCGAGGACCGTGGTGAGCAATGTGGCTAGTGGGCAGGCCGGTGGCAGCAGGACTGGTAGGAGGAGCAGGGTCAGGGAAACGCCAGCCTCCCCTGGGAGCCATGCCCTGCCTCAAATGGCCAGAGTCCTTGGGGCCTATGAAGAGGCCCAAGGACAATGGGCCAGGTCAGCTACAGACACGCGTGAGGTGCTGGGGGTGCTGAGGTCCATGGACGCCCGTATGGGCCAACTCGTGGACCTCATGGGCCAGCTGGTGGTGGCGGTGAGGTCACAGCCAGGGACAGCAGCTCCCCCTCCGCCACCACCTGCCGGGGCGCAGGGTCGAGCAGCAGTGTCCAGTTCCCCTGCGTCCACTGCCAGTGAGCACACCTCAACCACCAGCATGTCGCAAGCAGGCACCCCCCCTCGCAAACGTGGAAGGGGCCGTCCGAAGTGGAAACAGATCTCCCGGGAGGACTTCGCACGCTCCAGACGCAAGTGAGGCAGCCAGCCAGCCTTCCTTGACCACCCACTGCATTGACTTGGACTACGATCCCACTCCACACAGCCATCTGGATGGCATGTGTGTGTTGGACTATGGACATAGAACCAGTGGGTACACCCTGAGCATCACGCAGCCATGACCGACAGCTCATTGTCACTGCACGCACCACTTTTGTCATCACCTTACACACAATCACATGTCACAGTTTGAAATAAATGCACCTCTTACACAAACTGCTGTTTGTGCCCTGTGTTTAATTTGTACGGTATACAACGGCCACCTTGGGCGGAAAGGCACCTGATGCGTGGCATGGCAATGGAATCCGGAGGGCCTGTAGGGACCTAGGGGTGGGAGACAGAACAGGAGCACATTCAATGTGTGTATCACACACCCATCACACAGTACATGTCAACAACTACAAGCAATGTACACACATCGCACAGAGCAATAGGGCACAATGCCACAGCCACCAACAGTGGCATACTACCCTGGCCATGGAGCGTTGACACACAGCACGCAGTGAACAAACGGCCACCCTGACACAGCACACACACACCTGCACAGATACAGCCACATCAGCCGTCGTACATGGACACTCACCGTCAAGTGAAGTAGCGGGCGATGAGCTGCTGCCGCACATTACCAGCTTCCTCCTCCCCGCTGTCCTCCTCACTCGAGCTGTCCTGGTCTGCGGGCTGGGGCCCTGGTTGATCTCCGTCATCCACGATGAGGGGGATCTGCTTCCGAATGGCCAGATTGTGCAGCATGCAGCACGCCACCACTATCTGGCACACCTTCTGTGGGGAGTACGCCAGTGCACTCCCGGTGCGGTCCAGGCACCTGAACCTGGACTTGAGGAGGCCAAAGGTACGCTCGACCACACGTCTGGTCCTCCCATGTGCCTCATTGTAGCGATCGTCTGCTGGGGTGCGAGGATTCCTCAATGGACTGAGCAGCCATGCCCCATTCGGGTACGCAGAGTCACCTGGGTGTGAGGGACACAGAGAACCGTTGCTATTCCAACTGGACAGGGGACAGCATCGCACAACCAGCACGCTACACCACTCCACATACTCACCGACAATACAGCCACGATCCTGTTGCAGATTGGACATCAGTCGTGGCAAGATGCTGTTGCGCATTATGTGTGCGTCATGGGCCGAGCCTGGGAACTTTGCACACACGTGGGTGATCACCATGTCCGCAAGGCACACCACTTGCACATTCAGGGAGTGCGTGTGCTTCCTGTTGCGGTACAGGTGCTCAGTGGCCTGTGGTGGAACAAGGCCAACATGTGTGCAGTCAATGGCTCCAACGACGTGTGGGATTCTGCCAAGGGCATAGAATGCACCCTTCACTGCCGCCAATTCACGAGCCCTGGGGAAGCGGATGTACCTGTTTCGGTACAGCATCATGGCTGCCAGTACATCCCTCAGCACCTTGCTGAACATGGGCTGGGACATCCCTCCTCCACTGCCCACTGTGTGCTGGAATGACCCAGTGGCGAAGAAATGCATGGCGGCCATCACCTTAGCCGTGGGGGTGACAGCTGTCGGATACACCCTGCGGGGACGGAGATGGGGTTCCAACATGGCACACAGTCGATGCAGGGTTGGCCTGTCCAGCCGAAACTTCCTAATGACCTCTGTATCGTCCATGTCCGCCAGCAATTGGTATGGGCGGTCAATGTTCGGTCTCCGCCTAGGGAAAATGGCAGTGGACACATGTCAAAGCAACACAACACATAGCAATTTCGCATACACATCACTGACATGACTGAGCAAGCACATGAGCCACAGCCCAGCTGTCAAGCTGGGACGGCACGGCCACAATACACTTACACAGGTCTCCCAACAATGGCAATGGCTAGTGAGACAAACCACTGCCATGTGCATGCACATGAGGATCTAGGCCCCAATGACTTGCGGGGCGTGCTGATGGGGACTGACTGCATATTCGTCGAGCGGCAACGCCACGGCAACATGAATGTCTGCTGAGCATGGAACTGCTTCCGAGGCTGGATGAGTATGGCACACGACGACGACGATGTGGGCACAGGCTGAGCAGCCAAAACAAGTGGGACCTGTGGCACGAGGGGACATGAGACAGTAGTAGGTGTCAGCACTGCACCCTATGTACAGCACTGTACGGATCACACCTCCCGAAACATTGACAGGTGTCCACATTGACAGCCCCATGCCAAGACGGCTGTGTGCTTGCAGTCACACGTCACAGGTGAGAGGTTACATTGCACGTGCCAGGTGGCAGACGTACATAGTGGGAGCTGGCATGTGTCTCCTGTTCAGGATCCACCAGATGGGCGCTGACTCTGTACTGACCATTGGACACAGCATGTTCCGTGGAAGGCTTGTGTGTGTGGGATGGTGGCACTGGATGTGCCTCCGTTGGGTGGGGGGCCATGCACAGGGCGGGTACGTCGATGATTGCGCATTGTTGGTCACGGTGGGTGCACCCACTAAGATGTGTTGCCCTGTGTTCAATTCCTATGTCCGCATGATGATGGACTGTAGATGTGGGCAGACTACACATTGGTCGATGTGCTGTCTATATGCATGTGCCCTCACACCACGCACAGCTGCCCCTGCACATGTGACCCCTGCTGGACTCGCTGCTGGGTCTGTGGAGCTGATGCACCTACTGTGCGTAGGGCGGACAGCTCTCCTCACTTCCCTCATTGCGCATGTCATGACTTTGCCGCAGGTGACATGGATCATGGAGGGCCCACATGTACGCGTGGGTAGGCTACACATGATTGTTCACTGGTCGCCACCCCCAGTCAGTGTTTCGAATGGGAAGGTTGTCGTGCTGGTGGTATGTTCGATGTGGCGGATGGGCGGGCCTAGGTGCGGGCTTACATTCCGGACATGGGGGGTAGTTGGATTGGCGACTAGTTGCAGTACACACGGGACACGTCTCTTCCTTTCCACATCTGGGTCATCCCTTGTACTAACTGACAGTGATACAGTCATCTTCGCCCCAGCCCTCATGTCCTCCCCTCGCTCCCCCAATATGCATGTGCACCTGCGAGGCTAGCGCTTGCACAGGCAGCCCCAAGCTCGCACCAGAGAGGGCAATGAGTGTATGTGTGGGTCCAGTTGCACGAGTGGGCTGTCTCAGGGTATGATGTGTGGCGGGACGCCGTCCACCTGCGTGGTGCCCCAAATGGAGACCCGGCCTGCATGGACTATGCATCACAGTCTTCGCCTTCCGGATCCGCCACCTGCGACACCCAGTGGCTGTGGCTGCCCTTGCGGCCATGCCGCGTCCGTCTGTGGCTGATGGCCCACACATTCACTCTTTGGCCTCTCTGGGGAGGGCTCGGGGGTGGTGGCGCACGCGCTTGCACTTAGTCGCAATGGCATGTGGCGTGGTTGGTATGATGGGCAATGGATGGGATGGTGCGAGCCACCTCCCGTGACGTCAGTGCTGCTCGTGCTGTGGTGCGTCCCCCTACACTTCCATTTGACTTGTGCCATGCTGGACGTTGAGGTTCTATTGCCTGCGTGATATGACCAGGAGGAGCGCGAGGAGACCTCTCACACACCATGCTCCACTGCCATCCCGTGCCCTGTATCGCCTGTGCGGATTGACTATGTTGGGGTTACACCTGGTCGACTGGGGCTGTGTGTGCCTTGTCAAGGGGCATGGCGTGCGCACAACAGGATCCAGCTTGTCCACGGAGGGTGGGCTGACGTGTGCGCCTGGTACCGCATTGTTCGTGTGCCCGGCTGCTGTGCACACACGTGTTCACTCCCCCCGACAGGTGTCCTCTCACAATGCCCAGGGAAGCGGTGGTGTACTGTTCATGACCCCTCCCAACACGGCGTGCTCCAACTTGGCATGTGCGCATCTACCCGTCACACCCACCCACCTGAGCACTGCGTCCATACGACTTCACACGACACATGTGTGTCTTCCACAGTTGTGCTACTCATTTGCGTTGACATCCAATACCAGTGGACTACATGGTCATGTCACGACTGCCGTGTACTTCACATACTCTCATCCTCTCTCATTCGTACTTGTGAAATGAGTCAGCGGAGACAGTTTTGGTTTCAAACATTATATTGAGTCTTCTGTCCTCTGTGATGCAGTATAGTGGACACTACTGGCAGCGGAAAACATGTTGAGGATATACTGAGCATGATTACAAATTGGATAGGGTGTGGGGTTACATGTGATTGGCTGTTGCATGTGGGATGTGGGCTTCAGAGTTACATCTGCTTGGCCAAGGCTGTGCTAATGTACATTTACGTATAGCTGCGGAGCTGCGGACTTTGACACAGACGGTATACATGTAGCCTACCAGACCGCTTGGCATCATGGGCACAGTCCATCTCAGTTCCATGTGACAGGTTTGCTGCGGTTGTTCCTCATGCACGCGTGCATGTGAGATGACATCAGGGCATGTGCTTGCGTGCATGCAGCGGCGTGCCACTTGTTGTTGCACTGTGGTGGTTACTGGACATGTCACAGTCACTGGGGTCGTGTTGTTGTTGTATGCACTTGTCGTCCATGCAAAGGTCCTGGTATGGGATTCCCGGGGCGGGGGTGGGAGGGGTGCAGCACCCACAGACTCCAGGCGACCTATTCATGTCCACTGAGCGGTGTGTGTGTCCATGGGCGCTGGATCCATGTCGTGTCCTGGTTGTTCGTGCAGTTCCGTCCATGTGGGTGCGATACACAGAGCCCATGCCACTGCCTCCCACGATGCATGCGGTGTTCCTGGATGTGATGGGGAACAGTGTGCATGTCCCGGTCATATCCGATGTCATGGCGATGTCGTTGATGGTGTGGTTACAGTTGCCGGTCGTTTGGTATGGCTGTTGTGGTGGTGACTGGCCAGTCCGTGCGGAAGCTAAGCATGGGTGCGGGGTTGGACATCATAGGTCAATCGGGGAACCTGCATTGTGGTCCGATGAATTTACAGGTTGTCAGGTATGCGATGCCGTCCAGCAGGACTTCCATGTCATTGGTGGTGTACATGTTTGCCAGCCAATGTAGTGGATGGTGGCTGTCAAGGTGTTGTTCGTAAGTTGTCCCTTGGAGGACCATGATGGGGCATGCTGGGTGACATTCGATGTAGCTGTTCTCGATGATCCGTCGTGTGGAGGCACAGTGGTCCCATTTCAGTGCGGGTGCGATGTTGGCCACATACGCCATGCCCCCATAGGCAGAGCAGGCCCTGTCGTGTGCGTCCAGAGGGAGGAGTAGTGGTAGCAGGTCCGCCTTCAGACATGCCGGGTTGGAGAGGCATATCTCCACGGGATGCTGGTAGGGACACCTCCGACAGTAGAAGACGGGCATGACGCAGCTGAACAATGTGATGCGGTAAGTCAGTCGGTAACTTACGTTCAGCAGGGACAGGAGATCGCATCCCAATATATGTTTCAGGTTGGTTTTGTACAGCTTGAGCTGTCCGGCGTAGTTGGGTAGGTGTGTTGCGGTTGCCATTTCGCAGCGGTGCGTTGTGGTGGCGTGCTCCGGCTGTGTGTGCAGTCTGCAATGTGCACGCTCCGAGGTTGCTGTGAGCTCTGTGTAGTCGTAGGGAAATAGGACTTGTGTTCTGTTGGCTTGTTTGGAGGACACGGGCCCTCATCCCACATGCTTCTCAGACAGTTCAAGGTCAGTGATGTGTGACTCCTTCCAATTAACTTGCATGTGGCCGACATGGGGGAGTGTTTTCTTTTTCTTCCCCGTCCGTTGTGTGCTTCTGTGATATGCGCTATCTGCCCTGTGGTCGGTCTCCTCGGCATGCCTGTGTTGGTCTTTTCTTGGACAATGGCTGTATTCACCGGCTTCTTTGGTAGGGCTGTGGTTTCGGAGTTGGAATGGAAGGTCATTCAGTGCTGTCTGCTCTCCCTTGTGTGGGCGGCAGGCTGCCTTTCCGCTCTGCGTTGGGCCTTGTGTGTGGATGTTATTCTTGGGCCACCTGTTGTCGGTCCCCGGGCTCTTTGGTGTTCCGTTTCATATGTCTTGTTCATATGTGCAGGGTGGTATGGGTGTTTCAGTGTGGTACTGGCGTTCCTCTTCCCGAAGGGGCCCTGCTTCTCCTAGTTGGTGTTGCCGCCGCTGTGTGCTACGCCATGTTTGTTACACTGGGGTGTGTCCTGCTGTTGCGTGACTTCACTGACATGTGTGCGTCGGTTGTGTGGCGTTGGGTGTTGTCCGTGAATTGGGCGTTGGGGACATGTCTGTGGCAGGCCTGTCACGTGTCATGTGCGTTCGGGGTGGGGCTGATGTGTGTGCTGCTTGGTTGTGTCCCTGTGTCTGTGTGCGACGCATGCATGGCGCTGCGGTTGGCCTCTGCGTTGTGCGCATGTGTGGCGGCGTCATCGCCGCTTTGGGGCCGTGACGGGGTCGTTGGTTCCTAGTCCCAGGTGGTGTGTACACATGTGTTACGCGATGTTACGATTTGGCCTGTGTGTCATATGTGGATGCAATGGTGGATGTGTAGTGTACACGCGCTGGTGGGGGGTTGTCCGCTTTTTCCGCCCTTGCACTGTGTGCGCTGTTTGCGTGCACTTGTTGTGTGTGTGCCTACCTGCGTCTCCGCGGTACGTTGCGTCCTTGGTGGTGCATCAGCAGGAGCATGGGGAGGGCCTGCAGTGCTGGATTCATGCTCGGGGAGCCGCTTCTTCGTTGTCCGTGCTCGGCGTCCGTGTTACCGCTTCGGTTTGTCGTACGGTATCTCTTGGCCGTGGGAGCCGTTTGTTTGCGGCATCGTAATTTATACGCCGGGCGGGACGTGTTTCGTCGGACGGTGTGTGTCAATTAGGCTGCGCCGCTACGTGTACGGGCGCACTTTGATGGCGGACGGTGTTGCTGGCTTGCCGGCGGTGTTTGGCCTACTTTTCGCATCGTAATTGGGCGGGCGTGTGGACTGCTGCGTGCCGGCGGTAACTGGTGGTTTTTGCATCCGCCAGCACGGCGGTTGTGCTTCCGCCCGCCATCGTAATGAGCCCCTTTATCACTATAAATCCCAAAACTCACATCTAAAATTAATTACACAATTGCCATATTTAAATTTTAATTAATTAGCATTAATTAACAAATAATTATTAATTAATTAAAAATAAATTACTTCCCACCCTTTACCCCTATAAACCCCACAACCTGCTCCTAAAAAAATTACACAATTAACATAATTAATTACCAATTAATTAATTAATAATAATTAGCAACCAATTCATAATTAATTAATAATAAATTACTTCCTACAATTAGCACCATAAAATCAAAATTAAATAAATATTAATACATTTTAAAAAATCATTAATTTATGATAGTTAAATTACTTCCCACCCTTTACCCCTATAAACCCCACAACCCGATCCTAAAAAAATAACACAATTACCATAATTCATTATCAATTAATTAATTAATATTAATTAACAACTAATTAATAATTAATTAATAATAAATTACTTCCCACAATTAACACTATAAAATTTAAATTAAATAAATATGACTAAATAAAAAATATTCATTAATTTTTTATAATTAAATTACTTCCCACCCTATTCCCCTATAAACCCACAACCCGCTATGGAACTAAAAACGCTAAATTTAATTAAAATAAAATTGATAACTACTAAAAATTTAACACACATATATTAAAAAAACAAAAACAATACTTATACAAAAAAAATAGATCACATACATTTAAAATACATACTAAAATACATAACACTAATTAAAAAATCGATATTTTAAACAACTATATTTTTGCAAACGATATTAATGACTTCGATATTTTTAAAAACAATATTTCGTACCTTAAAGTTGATATTCTTCACCACAATATTCTTGCTGTTGATATTTCTGTGTCATGACATTTCCAACTCGATATTTGTGTAAGTCGACATCTCCAACTCGATATTCTGTCTGCATACTGGGTATATGTACAAGAACTGCCGCTAACTAGCATTAGCGTTAGTTAGTGGCAGTTTTCTTAACGCGGCCTATTGCTGAAAACTATCGCCCTGTTAGCGATGTATTTACAATACGTCGCTACATGGCGGTAGTATCACCTAGCCGCGGTGAAAACTGCCGCTAATACTAGCGTCAAGGCGATAAAAATGTTGCCGCTAGCGTGAGAAAAGTGACAAAAAGCCAATTAGATGCAAAAAAACCTCACGTTAGTCAGCTCAAAGTGCATTTTTTTGCCTCTAGAGGCAAAAATAGCCTAAAAGTCCACCTCCAATGAAAAAAGGAAATAAAAGCAATAGAATGCAGAATGGAGGAGCCAGGGCCAAGTGCAGCACAGATCAACAACCCCCCCAAACACCCCAACAGCCAGGATGACCAGCCAGAGTCCCAGGGGAAGAGGAAATGCAGATTCAGGGCTACATTTATGAAAAGAGGCGCATCGCTGGGAAAAACCAGTGATGCATCACTTTTCATAGCACCCTCCTTGCAACACCATGGCAGCCTAAACCTTGAAAGCGCGGACAGTCCCCAGGACCCGGAGGCCTCGCTGGGCCTGCGTCTGTGACCCGGAGTGGGAGGCAGAGGTGCTGTGGAGTTGCTGGGCCGTGGCGGTAGACAATGAGGCATCGGCGATCGCCCTTACCTGGTGGTGAATTCTGGCAGGTCGCATAGAGACACGTTGCTGACCTGTGTGAGAAGACCGCCTGGTGCCCTTTGGAGCTGTGAACGGTAGAGGAGCTCCTGCGCACCAATGTAGGGAGGTCTGCATCGCATACCACGCACCACCACTACACCGGGGTGCACAGAGGAGATTACCAATGGTGGTCCGCGCCTCTCTGCATCACAGGCCAGAGGACGTTGCGCTGGCCGGATGCTGTGGAGAGTGAGGCCCCTGAGCTGTGCCAAACTTGTGTGGTGGGAGCGCTGGAACTTCACGTCTCAGGGGCCCTGTTGCATCACCTGCATCGGGAGGTTCCCCAGCAGACTTTTCGGCTACTGCTGTACCCAGGCTTGTGAAATCCCGCCTGGCTGAGGCTCCTGCTGGCTGAGTCACAGATTTGGAGAGAGTGCAGTGCCTTGAGCCCCGGTGTCAATGTCCAGGTGAGGAGAAGGTGGAACGCGTAGCAGAGGATGTCTGGGGGCGAGCCGGGCCAGGCCTAGCGCATGTGGGTGACTCACACGGTGCCCTGAGCAATCCCTGCGCTGCGGCTGACCTACAATCACCGAGGGCACCATGCAAGACTGGTGGGGGACTCCACTAACTGGCTCAAGTCGCTGAGATCGGCTATTGGTGGCAGGGCACAAGGGCCGGTTCTGCAGCTTGATCCACCGTTACTTGCTGGGGAACAGGGAATCTGGTCGCCACTGTTAGATGGAAGAGGCAACTGGGTGGTGATGCCTTTCCTTGCCCCCTGTTAGTTTGCTTTTGGGTGTACAGGGGACTAACCCTTAGTGGACTTCCTCTCCCCACAGCGCTGCGCCGTCTGGTGGCTGCTGCTGCTGTCCCCATCTGCTGCTGCTGGTTCCTCTGACCTGGAGGTCAGGTGTTCAAGTCCCTCCTCCACCCGCAGGCTCCTGCCTGCACCTCATCCCTGGTGGTCCAGTGGTACAGCGTCACTGCTCTGCAGCTTGCCTGCCCTCCTGTCCCTCTTTTCTGCTGTTCCTGTTCATCTTTCTGCTCTTCTCCGTTGCTTTTCTACCTTTGTCTTTTTTTATCTTTGCTTTGTTTGGCTTTGTTTTTCCAGAGCTTCTTTGCAGTTCCTTTTTCCCTATCCTCTCCCTCATTGCTGCTGCGATCCCAGGCTTCCCGCCCCCTCCAGTGTACTTTCTTGCATTTCCAGCCTCCCAGCTGTCCAGCCCCCCTGCAGCACTACTTAATGGTGGATGCTGTGCAGCCATGCGCCGAAGGCAAGCCAAAGGAAAGCCCATCTGCTTCCGTCCGCCCCTGTAGCGCGCCCAGCACCAGGGACTCTGCCTCTCTGACACTCCACCGCTACAACGTCAGCACCCTCCTTGCCCTCAACCCTGGACGCCACATCGCCTGCCATCTAGCATCACCGAAGAATACCCTTGCACCCTGCGCCTGCCGAACTGCAAACGCACCTCATTCTACATCAGCACACCAGCGCCTCCTGCCGCCCAGCCGACCAACAGCGCACCCGACTGGCTCAACTGCATCCTCCTCAATGTGCGGTCCCTCCTCAAATACGCCACAGAAATCTGGGACCTCCTCGATGCCACCTCTTCAGACATCGCCTTCTTCACGGAAACCTGGATCAACCACTGCTCCGGACCGGACATCACCATCCCCGATGGCTACAAAATCACCCACAAGGACCACCCCGACCGTCCAGGAGGAGTCATTGCCATTGTCTACAAAAGTACACTCCGACTGACCACGCACTCTAATGACCCAACGGCGACCATGGAACACCTCCACTTCCAGATCCGGACCAACCCCAACACCACCCTCCGCGGCACCCTTGGCTACCACCCCCCTGGGCCATGAACCCCCATTCACTGATGCCATTGCAGACCTCATTACACCTGAGGCTCTCCCATCCACTGACTACATCCTACTCGTAGACCTCAAGTTCCACCTGGACAATCCCAGTGACCAGAACACCACCCCCTCCTGGGGAACCTCGCCAACATCGGACTCAAGCAGCTAGTCACCGCACCAACCCACATAGCCAGACACACACTCGAGCTCGTCTTCTCCGTCAGCAGGAACTTGAACTAAAGCCACACCACAGATTTCTCCTGGACTGACCATCATTGTATACATCACACCTTCACCACACCCACCGTACACCACTGCCATCATCGCGTTCCCGTTGCAGCTGGATCAAGGCCACCGAAGAACTTCTCGTCAACTCCCTCTGCACCACCACTCCACCAACACTTACAGACGCCAACACCGCAGCACGCAACCTCCACCGATGGATCTCCAACTGTGCAGACACCCTGACACCCCTCAAGAAAAGACCAGGCAAACAACACTCCAAGAAGGCCAACTGGTTCACTACCGCCCTCCACTAGTCCAGACGCACCTGCAGACATCTCGAGTGGAGATGGAGCCACAACAATAATCAACTCCACAACACAGTCACCCTTGCACCATGGCGCAAGGGTGCCTGCGTTGGCACATGGCAGCCATTGTGCGACATCGTAGGGGAAAAAGACAGAGGGGCTTAATCCTGAGCCCCTTGCAGCAGTTTAACACAGCCGGCATGAATCTTGCACCACGTTGCGCCGTATTTACAAAGTGACGCATCTAGGTATATGCGTGACCTTGTGAAGCCCTGTGCCACATTATACCTGCGTCAGGTATGATGTGTGCAGGGTGGGCGTTCCCACGCAACAAAGCCTTGTAGGATTCGCGCAGTGAAGTCTCTCAGATTTCACTGCGACAATTCTATGACGTCACTGTGTCAAAACCTTACGCCTGCCTCATGGCAGGCGTAAGGGTGACGCAGTGCCGTAGGAATAGGCTGGCCCCATGCATTGCTGGAGTTGCGTCATGCTTGCAACACAACTGTAGCAATGCGTGACTTTAGCGCTACCAGATACGTCAGGATTCCAGACGTATCTGTCATTGACTGCGACATGGAGCGCTCTACAGTGAATACGGCGCATCCATGATGTCGCAAGGAGGGCGCAGTGAAAATTGTCGCAACACTGTTTTGTCACAGCGATGCAATACTTTTCATGAATGGGGCTAAGGATTGCGCCCGCCCTCTCTTATTGATAGGGCGCATCCCTGTCCTTTTGTTTTGGTGCAGGGCAGTGCAGCAATGTTCCTGCAGCGCTGTCCAGCACCCAAACATCACCAATTGCACCAATTTTAAGACCAGTTATTTTCTGGTCTTAAAAAACTTCCTCTAACTGGACCTAGCAGCAGTTTTGTGGGGTTATCGCCGTATGGGAATTTCATTGTAAATATCGCAAAGTGGGGTTAGCACGGCAACGCCCACCTTGCATCTCATTTTCGTTAAGTCATGCTAACAGGAGTGGAGATCTTAAAAATTCACGTTTACTCCGGAAAAGTGCCGCTAACTGCAGTTAGCGGCAACTCGTAAATGAGGAGCTAAAAAAAAAGCTGCCGTAACGTCAAAAAATTGACGCTACGGCAGCGTTAAGTTCTTGTACATCTGCCCCTAAGTGCTGAGTTCATCCAAAGAGCCAGGTCTTGAGGTCCTTCCTGAATTGCGTCAGTGAGAGTGATTTCCTGAGGTGGATGGGCAGGGTGTTCCAAGTTTTGGAGGCGAGGTAGGAGAAGGACATTCCTCCAGTTCTGGTCTGGCGGATTCGTGGGACCGTAACTAGGGAAAGCTGGGCGGAGCGGAGCTGTCTGTTGGGTACGTGGAATGTGAGGCGGTGATTCAGATGTGCGGGTCCGGCATTGTGAAGGGCCTTGTATGCGTGGGTGAGGAGTTTGAAGGTTATTCTTCCGTTGTTCCAAGCAGAGGGGGAGGCTCCTAGGATGAGAACTTCTGTCTTGTCCGAGTTGAGCTTCAGACAGCTGTCCTTCATCCAGACAGTGGCGGCATTCATTCCTTCGTGGAAGTTGTTCCTGGCGACAGTCAGTTCTTTGGTGAGGGAGAGGATCAGCTGGGTGTCATCGGCGTGGGAGACGATGTTGAGCCCATGGTTCCTGACCATGGCTGCGGGGGGGCCATGTAGACGTTGAAGAGGGTGGGGCTGATCTTTGTCGGTTTTGAGAGGTACGGTGGGAGTCTAACCCGTTGTGTTCTGCCAGTGAGGAAGGAGCAGATTCAGTTGAGGGCCTTGTCTTGGATACCAGCGTAGTGGAGTCTTGTGGCTAGGGTGCGGTGGGAGATGGTTTTGAAGGCCGCCGAGAGGTCCAGTAGGACGAGGGCCGCTGTTTCACGCTGGTCGAGAAGGGAGCGGATGTCATTGGTGGCGGTAATGAGGGCGGTCTCGGTGCTCTGATTGCTTCGGAATCCGGATTGGGAAATGTCCAGGATGTGGTTGGTTTCGATAAAGTCGGCGAGCTAGGCATTGATGGCTTTTTCAATGACTTTGGCTGGCAAGGGGAGCAGGGAGATGGGCCTGAAGTTCTTGACGTCCATCTGGTCCGCAGAGGGTTTCTTCAGGAGGGGGTTGATCTCGGTGTGTTTCAAGTCGTCAGGGAGGGTGGGGGTCTTGAGTGAGCAGTTGATGGTTCGGCATAGGTCGGGTGCGATGACGGAAGTGGCTCTGTGGAAGATGCGGTGCAGGCAGGGGTCCAAAGGTGCTCCGGAGTAGATGCTTTTCATGGTTTTTATAGTGTTGTCTGTGGTGAGTGGAGACCAGCTGTGCAGAGTTGGTCGGGGGGGGGGTCGACGTCGGTTGTGGTGGTTGCTGGCATGGTGGCGTGGCCCTGGGTGTCGAAGTTGTTGTAGTCTTGATCTTGTGGTGGAAAAAGGTGCTGAGCCTGTTGCAGAGGTCTTGGGATGGTGGGACTTCTGTGGCCTCGTTTTTGGGTTTGGCGAACTTCTTGATGATGCTGAAGAGTTCCGGTGTTAGTGCGGCGGCTGAAGGTTCTGGAGATTGGGGGAACGGCCCTGGCCCTCCTCACCTCCTTCCTAGCCTCCAGAGAGCAGAGCATAGTTTGGGATCATTTGCAATCTGACACTTTTCACCTTCCTTGCGGGGTGCCGCAGGGCTCGGCGCTATCACCCACCCTCTTTAACATCTATGTCACTCCTCTGGCTAGAATCATCAGAGAGTATGGTTTCACCTTGGTCTCCTATGCGGATGATTCCCAACTCATTATATCCGTATCAAAAAATCCAGAAGCTACTGCCATCGGCTTCCATTCCTGTCTGACCAAAATCATGAGCTGGTTGGGTCAAAACTTCCTTAAGATTAATACCGAGAAAACTGAGGTGATGGAATTTGGTAAGGGCCCTTCCATGTGGAACCAAACCTGGTGGCCAACAGAGGCGGGTGAGTGTCCCTGTCCAACATCTAAGGTCCGGAATCTAGGAATCATCTTGGACAATCAACTAAATTTTGCAGGTCAGATAAACCGCCTTACGTCCTCATGTTTTTTCTTACTAAAGATCCTACATAAGATTTTTCTTTTTATTCCTCAGGAACTCAGGAGAACGGTGGTGGTAGCTCTACTACAGACTACTGTAACGCACTTTTTGTGGGCATTGACAAAGCTCAGGTGTCCAAATTACAGTCTTTACAAAATGCAGCCGCTCGTCTGCTTTTAAACATCCCCAAAGCCCATTCTACCTCAGCTGGAATAAGAGCATTACATTGGCTCCCTATTCAGCAACGAGTGGAGTTTAAGGCCCTCTGTCAGGTCCACAAGGCACTATATGGGGGCGGAGCTGCTGATATCCAAAAACTGTTCCTAAGGTATGCGCCTATGAGGAACCTTAGAACAACTAATGCGGGTCTTGTTCAACTTCCCAAATTTTGCAGAGCTAGATGGGGAGGCAGGAGTTTCTCCTACCGTGCAGCCACTCTATGGAACAAGATGCCAATTGTCATGAGGCTGCAACCTAATTTGCAGCTTTTTAGGAAACTACTTAAATCCTGGCTGTTCCCTCCTAAATAAGCTACATGAACTTGCAGAGCATCACTGTCTCACCGCTTTCAGCGCCAAGACGCCACGTCATTCGAGCGCTTTATAAACCTATTTTTCATTTCATTTCAAGAGTTCTTTGCTATTGTGTGCTTTGTTGGTGACTCTGTCTTGGAGGGCCTTCTTCCTTGTGGTTTTGATGAGGTGGTGGTGTGCGGTGGTGGCTGCTTTTAAGGTTGCGTGGGCTTCCGGGGTTTTGTTGTTCCTCCATGTCTTCTTGAGCCATCTACAGGTGCGTCTGGACTCTTGAAGCATGGGGGTGAACCAGCTTGCTTTCTTGACGTGTTGTTTGCCAGAGGCTTTCTTGAGGGGGGCAAGGGGGTTGGCGCAGTGTGCGATCCATTGTGATGTTGATATCTGAGGATATCGGTGGGGATGTGTCATTAAGGAAGGTGGTGAGTTGATCCTCTGTGACTCTGTTCCAGCTTCTGCGGGGTAAATGGTGGGCATGCTGGTGTTCAGTGGGTTTCTTGAAAGAGAACTGGATGCAGTGGTGGTCGGTCCAGAGGAGTTCGGTGGTGAGGCTGTAGGAGATGCTGTTTCCTGCAGTGAAGACGGGGTCGAGTGTGTGTCCTGTTGTGTGTGTGGGTGAGGTGACTAGCTGTTTAAGTCCTACGTTGGCAATGTTCTCAAGGAGGGAGGAGGTGTTGGGGTCGTTTTGGTTGTCTAGGTGGAAGTTGAGGTCTCCGAGTAGGATGTCGTCGGTGGATGCGAGCCTGGGGTGCGATGAGGTCGACGATGGCGTCGGTAAAGGAGGTGCGGGGACCCGGTGGTCTGTAGACGAGGGTGCCACAGAGGGGGGTTTTCGATTGGTCTGGATCTGGAAGTGGAGGTGGAGGTGTTCCATGTGGGTCGTTGGTTCGGCTGAGTGGGTGGTCAGGCGGAGGGAGATTTGCGGAAGATGGTGATGCGTCCTCCTGGCCGGATGGGATGGTCCTTGTGGATGACCTTGTAGTCGTTGGGGATGGCAGTGGCGATGTCTGGCGCTGAGCTGGAGTTCGTCCAGGTTTCCGTCAGGAAGGCAATGTCGAGCGAGGTGGCGTTGAGAAGGTCCAAGATTTCAGTGGTGTGTTTGTGGAGGGATCGTATGATGAGGAGGATGCACTTGAGAGGCTTGGGTGCAGTGAGGGTTAGTAGGTTGGGTGAGGGAGCCGGGGTACGGAGGTGGGTGAAGGTGAGGTGGCAGTGAAGGCAGGAGAGCAGGCCTTGGGTGTTGGTCGGAGTCTAGAGCTGGCCGTTGTTGTTGCGTCCAGGGTTGAGATCATGGGAATGCTGGCGTCGTAGTGGTGGCTGGTCAGAGGACCAGGGTCCCTGGCATTGGGTGCGGTTGGGTCGCGGACGGGCCCAGATAGGCTCAGACAGGCTTGTCTTTGGTGTGCCAGCGGCACGGCCAACATTAAGTAGTTTGAGGGGAGAGTCCTGCTCAACTGGGAGGCGGGAAGCAGGGAGTGGGAAAAATGGTTCTCTGGAGGGGCCGTGGGGGTGAGCAGCAGCTGGAAAATGGGAAAGTGTTGGAGGGTAAGAAAAAGAGGCAACAAGAGTAAAGAGGCAAAAGGAAAAAAACAGAGAAAAAGGCAAGAAGAGAAAAAAGGAACAAAGAGTAGGAGGAAAGAAAAGACAGAAGCAGCAGAGGGACATAGAGAAGAACAGCAGAAGACCAAAATGCTCTCCCATTGGACCACCAGGAATGAGATGCAGGCAGGAGCCTGCAGGTGGAGGACGGCCACGAAAACCCGACACAGAAGGGTCAGAGCGCACTCAGGGGGCAGCTACTTAGTGGTGGAGCTGCGCGGGGGAGAGCAGTGACACTGACCAGGTCAGTGGATCAGACTCAAAACTGATCCCTGAGGCACCCCTTGCTGCAGGGCGATACAAAAGGGGATGATGGACGGAACGTTTGAGCCAATAAAACACTCACCGTCAGTCAACTGATCTGGGTTTAATCCATCATCATTCTTTAGCTCACTCCACCACCCCAGTTCAGACATGGCCATATGCAAATCAGTCTGACCCTGTGCCTCATGGGAACAGTCCAGCCCGAACTGCCAAGCCATGTCTTCCCTGGACCGGAAACAAGCATCCTAGGACCGGTTTCTGGCATTCCAGCCGTCATCAGCCAGGCTTGCTTGAATCCAGTGGCAAAGTGAGCAAGGGACCCACGTCTGGGCATACCCCCGCCAACTTAGGGCGAACAAAGCGATACAAAAGGGGATGATGGACGGAACGTTTGAGCCAATCAAACACTCACCCCCAGTCAACTGATCTGGGTTTAATCCATCATCATTCTTTAGCTCACTCCACCACCCCAGTTCAGACATGGCCATATGCAAATCAGTCTGACCCTGTGCCTCATGGGAACAGTCCAGCCCGAACTGCCAAGCCATGTCTTCCCTGGACCGGAAACAAGCATCCTAGGACCGGTTTCTGGCATTCCAGCCGTCATCAGCCAGGCTTGCTTGAATCCAGTGGCAAAGTGAGCAAGGGACCCACGTCTGGGCATACCCCCGCCAACTTAGGGCGAACAAAGCGATACAAAAGAGGATGATGGACGGAACGTTTGAGCCAATCAAACACTCACCCCCAGTCAACTGATCTGGGTTTAATCCATCATCATTCTTTAGCTCACTCCACCACCCCAGTTCAGACATGGCCATATGCAAATCAGTCTGACCCTGTGCCTCATGGGAACAGTCCAGCCCGAACTGCCAAGCCATGTCTTCCCTGGACCGGAAACAAGCATCCTAGGACTGGTTTCTGGCATTCCAGCCGTCATCAGCCAGGCTTGCTTGAATCCAGTGGCAAAGTGAGCAAGGGACCCACGTCTGGGCATACCCCCGCCAACTTAGGGCGAACAAAGCGATACAAAAGGGGATGATGGACGGAACGTTTGAGCCAATCAAACACTCACCCCCGTCAACTGATCTGGGTTTAAACCATCATCATTCTTTAGCTCACTCCACCACCCCAGTTCAGACATGGCCATATGCAAATCAGTCTGACCCTGTGCCTCATGGGAACAGTCCAGCCCGAACTGCCAAGCCATGTCTTCCCTGGACCGGAAACAAGCATCCTAGGACCGGTTTCTGGCATTCCAGCCGTCATCAGCCAGGCTTGCTTGAATCCAGTGGCAAAGTGAGCAAGGGACCCACGTCTGGGCATACCCCCGCCAACTTAGGGCGAACAAAGCGATACAAAAGGGGATGATGGACGGAACATTTGAGCCAATCAAACACTCACCCCCAGTCAACTGATCTGGGTTTAATCCATCATCATTCTTTAGCTCACTCCACCACCCCAGTTCAGACATGGCCATATGCAAATCAGTCTGACCCTGTGCCTCATGGGAACAGTCCAGCCCGAACTGCCAAGCCATGTCTTCCCTGGACCGGAAACAAGCATCCTAGGACCGGTTTCTGGCATTCCAGCCGTCATCAGCCAGGCTTGCTTGAATCCAGTGGCAAAGTGAGCAAGGGACCCACGTCTGGGCATACCCCCGCCAACTTAGGGCGAACAAAGCGATACAAAAGGGGATGATGGACGGAACGTTTGAGCCAATCAAACACTCACCCCCAGTCAACTGATCTGGGTTTAATCCATCATCATTCTTTAGCTCACTCCACCACCCCAGTTCAGACATGGCCATATGCAAATCAGTCTGACCCTGTGCCTCATGGGAACAGTCCAGCCCGAACTGCCAAGCCATGTCTTCCCTGGACCGGAAACAAGCATCCAGGGACCGGTTTCTGGCATTCCAGCCGTCATCAGCCAGGCTTGCTTGAATCCAGTGGCAAAGTGAGCAAGGGACCCACGTCTGGGCATACCCCCGCCAACTTAGGGCGAACAAAGCGATACAAAAGGGGATGATGGACGGAACGTTTGAGCCAATCAAACACTCACCCCCAGTCAACTGATCTGGGTTTAATCCATCATCATTCTTTAGCTCACTCCACCACCCCAGTTCAGACATGGCCATATGCAAATCAGTCTGACCCTGTGCCTCATGGGAACAGTCCAGCCCGAACTGCCAAGCCATGTCTTCCCTGGACCGGAAACAAGCATCCTAGGACCGGTTTCTGGCATTCCAGCCGTCATCAGCCAGGCTTGCTTGAATCCAGTGGCAAAGTGAGCAAGGGACCCACGTCTGGGCATACCCCCGCCAACTTAGGGCGAACAAAGCGATACAAAAGGGGATGATGGACGGAACGTTTGAGCCAATCAAACACTCACCCCCAGTCAACTGATCTGGGTTTAATCCATCATCATTCTTTAGCTCACTCCAACACCCCAGTTCAGACATGGCCATATGCAAATCAGTCTGACCCTGTGCCTCATGGGAACAGTCCAGCCCGAACTGCCAAGCCATGTCTTCCCTGGACCGGAAACAAGCACCCTAGGACCGGTTTCTGGCATTCCAGCCGTCATCAGCCAGGCTTGCTTGAATCCAGTGGCAAAGTGAGCAAGGTGGGTCCCTTGCTGCAGGGGGCAGATCTCCAAGATTTACAACTTCTGGAAGACCTGAAAGGTGCGATCCTGGAGGAAATCCATGATCCAACCAAGTGTGCAGCCCCCCACACCGAGACCCCAGAGTCGTTCGAGTAGAAGGCCATGGGACACAGTATCGAAGGCTGTGCCCAGGTCCAGCATAATCAAGGCCGCTGTCCTGCCCTCATCAGTAGATAATCTAAGGGGTTCGGAGGCCAGGAGAAGAGCAGATTCACTGCTGAACATAGATCTGGACCTCTATTGGGTCTCGTGAAGAATATTGTTTTTTACAATAAACTTCTTAGTTACAGAATGCAAGAAAACCACTTAGATCCACCCAGAAAGCTTGTTATGAAAGTAAATCCATTGGGAATCGTAATACCTTCTCACATATCAATTGTGATACACATTTCAAATGTGGTGAGAAGAGGAGTTTTCCATCTGCAAACTGTTGAGAAGATCTCTAAGTTTCTCTGTTTGCCCCATCCTGTCTCTAAGTCGCTGTGTTTACCCCATCCTATCTCTAAGTCGCTGTGTTTGCCCCATCCTATCTCTAAGATTCTGTGTTTTCCCTATCCTATCTTTAGGTTTCTATGTTTACCCCCATCCTATCTCTAAGTTTCTGTGTTTACCCCATCCTATCTCTAAGTGTCTGTGCCTACCCCATCCTATCTCTAAGTCGCTGCGTTTACCCCATCCTATCTCTAAGTTTCTGTGCTTGCCCCATCCTATCTCTAAGATTCTGTGTTTTCCCCATCCTATCTCTAGGTTCCTATGTTTACCCCCATCCTATCTCTAAGTTTCTGTGTTTACCCCATCCTATCTCTAAGTTTCTGTTTTACCCCATCCTATCTCTAAGTTTCTTTGTTTACCCTATCCTATCTTTAAGTTTCTGTGTTTACCCCATCCTATCTCTAATTTTCTGTGTTTGCCCCATCCAATCTTTAAGTTTCTGTGCTTACCCCATCCTATCTTTAAGTTTCATTGTTTACCCTATCCTATCTCTAAGTTTCCTTGTTTACCCCATCCTATCTCTAAGTTTCCATGTTTACCCCATCCTATCTCTAAGTTTCTGTGTTTACCCCCATCCTATCTCTAAGTCTCTGTGTTTACCCCATCCCATCTCTAAGTCTCTATGTTTACCCCATCCCATCGCTAAGTATCTGTGTTTACCCTCATCGTATCGCTAAGATTATGTGCTTTCCCCATCCTATCTTTAGGTTTCTATGTTTACCCCCATCCTATCTCTAAGTTTCTCTGTTTACCCCATCCTATCTCTAAGTCTCTGTGCCTACCCCATCCTATCTCTAAGTCGCTGTGTTTACCCCCATCCTATCTCTAAGTTTCTGTGCTTGCCCCATCCTATCTCTAAGTTTATGTGTTTTCCCCATCCTATCTCTAGGTTTCTATGTTTACCCCATCCTATCTCTAAGTTTCTGTGTTTACCCCCATCCTATCTGTAAGTTTCTGTTTTCCCCCGATCCTATCTGTAAGTTTCTTTGTTTACCCTAACCTATCTTTAAGTTTCTGTGTTTACCCAATCCTTACTCTAATTTTCTATGTTTACCCCATCCTATCTTTAAGTTTCCTTGTTTACCCCATCCTATCTCTAAGTTTCCTTTTTACCCCATCCTATCTCTAAGTTTCCATGTTTACCCCATCCTTTTTCTTAGTTTCTGTGTTGTACCCCCATCCTATATCTAAGTCTCTATGTTCACCCCATCCCATTTCTAAGTCTCTGTGTTTACCCTCATCCTATCGCTAAGTTTCTGTGTTTACCCCCATCCTATCTCTAAGTTTTGGTGTTTACCCCATCCTATCTCTAAGTTTCCTTGTTTACCCCATCCTATCTCTAAGTTTCCTTGTTTACCCCATCCTATCTCTGCGTTTCTGTGTTTACCCCATCCTATCTCTACGTTTCTGTGTTTACCCCATCCTATATTTAAGTTTCTGTGTTTAACCCCATCCTATGCAAGCATGAGAGGCCTAGTGTTATCAGGACTGGACTTCTCCAAGAGTGTGTGTGTAGGCACTTGTGAACACTTCGGTCCAAATCTACTAAAGTTTCCTGGCGGTTCTCTCAAAACTCAGCACTACGCAAAAGATTGAGTCTATTTACTTAACACTGTAAAGGCCTGCATATGCAGCGCTAAACTGTGTGGCGTTGAGGGAGAGCCCATGCAAGTGCTACAGAGTGGGCCTCGGCTAGTAACTTATGGCAACTGGAAAACACCACAGCACAAGCCCTGGTGTGTTTGAAACGGCGGACTCAAAAATGTCATGCTACTTGCTGTTTGTACTGGCTGCCAGTTATGGAAGGGACAGTGTTTAGTTTATTTAAAAAAATAAGTGCTGAGGCCCAAAGTTGGCTCAGAAGCCCACGAACAATGCTATGAATACTAAAGATGTGCCCCAGGAAGGATATCCTACAGGGCTCCTGGAACCCCTTTCCCCCTTCCCGCCTCGACCTGGGGGAGTAGGGGCTCGCCGAAGGACCTTGCTGCAGGTGGCGCCTTGCTGCAGCTAAGGAGGGTGTAGAGGTGGCCGGCCGGTGCAGAGCGACTGCGCGGTCTGCGGCTTGACGATGATTGTGGTGGACTGCATTGAAGCGAGTAAGCACTCTTGGCTGGGACACCCCTGAGCCAGGGAGATGGTCTTTGATCCCCCCTACTGAGAACACTGTTGAGCCCACAAGGGGGGGAGTAGGATACCTGTTATAGCAAATGGACTGCTGGAGCTTCCTGGGCCCTTGTGTACATTCGGAGTACACGAGGGCAGCCGATAACTGATGGACTTCCTAGACGCATGCTGGACCCACTTCCCCACCATGTGAGTTGTGACTAGTGGGAGCTCTCCTATTTTCTTCCCAGAGGCAAGAGCGGGCCAGGAGAGGCCCCACACCTAACTTCCTTACCGTACACACACCAGGAGCCATACCCCTTGCTGAACAGGGACTCTGTTGCGGCCGGTTTTGCCTCGTTCCCATGATGAGGAAACTTGGATCCTTCTCAGGGACACAGGGAACAGCCGAACTGTGTACAGAGGGATTGCGGGGCCTCACGGGTGGAGGCTGAGGGGAGCAGAACCGGCCCACCTTATTGCACTGCAGGATGCAATGGTGAAACAGAAAGGGGCTTAGAACACCCCTAATGGGTGGGATGGGGGCACCCCTAACAATCTCAGCAGGTATGGGCCCATGCAGCCCATTGGGGTAGAGGATACCCTGGGAGACCACACAGGGAAATTCAGCAAAATTCTGGTTGCCATCATGGTCATCAAATCTACCGTTGAACCCAAACTAGATGCCCTCACCATCGACATAGGCCTCATGCAGGCAGACAATAAGAAGTTGAAGGAAAGGTTGGACGAGGCAGACTCCAACATGGCATTCCTTCGTCCCTTGTTCAGGGATGCACAATCACACATCCAGGCTCTTCAGGAGCAGCTTCGCCATATGAGGCACAGAATGGATGATATTGGAGGGCTGTTCCAGATGGAACAATATTTGCATAGTTGGCTTACCTGAGTGTGCTGGAGGGCCTAGCATGGAACACTTTTTGGAAAAGTGGTTGGTGACGAAGGTCCTAGAGAGAAAAACAATTGTCCTTTTCCATGGAACAGGCACCCAGAGTGCCTGCTCACCGCATGGCTCCACCTAGGCCAGTGGCAACACGTCTGTTCAACTACCGTGACAAGGATCAAATATTGCAAGTGACCATGGCGCGAGGTCCCTGGCAGGTGGGCAATGCCACGGTCACCATTTATCCAGACTTCAGCTCGGAGGTCCAAAGACCGAGAGAATCCTTTTATGGAATAAAGCAGCACCTCAGGAAACAGAACATCCACAATGTGTTACTGTTGCCAGCCAAACAGAAGATTATCTATCAGGACGTTGCTAAGTTCTTCACCTTTCCAGAAGATGCGTGGACTTGACTGGAGGGCATGGAGGATGCCTTTGTGTATGACAGGTGTAAAGGCTGCAGGGGGTGGACGACAGCACGATCAAGGCGAAGGAGGAAGAATGAACCAAGAGCGCTTCTCTGCAGGAACAGTGTAATGAGGATAAATAACTCCAAGTAGCCGAAGTGTAGAACAAGGATGGAGATTTAATAGTACAATTCTTAGATGGCATTGTAGCAGATAAGTATAAAGTATTGAGCCCCACCAGGAGCAGCTTCCTTGCTGCTCAGCCCATACTCCCAACTGACACTCCACAACCAGGCATCCCAACATTCTATTACCTCACCATGCACATCCACACTGGCTGAGCAGCAAGGGCAACGAAGCAGGAAAGATGCATTGCACTGGGAACCAGATACAACAAACAGTCAAAGAAAAAGGCAATGGCAGTTGCAGTGGTGGGAACGCACTGGGGCACCACCACACTCGACAAACGATCATTCCTCAGGGACCTCATCAGCACATGGTTCTGGCTACAATGACGCAGACCTCTATTTCAATCAATCAATCAGGGATCTTATAAAGCGCGATTACTCACCCATGAAGGTCTCAAAGAACTGGGTGGGGGGGTGGGTCTGCAGTTCAGTCAAATAGCTAGGTATTGAGCTCCTTTCTGAATTGTGGCAGCCATATTGATTGCCTGAGGTGCAGAGGCAGGGAATTCCAGGTCTTCGCAGGTTCGGTGGGATAATGGCCAGGGCCAGTTGGGCGGAGCAGAGATGTCTGGTGGGAGTGTAGGAGAGGCGGTGGTTGAGGTATGAAGGTCCGACATTGTGGAGGGCTTTGTAGGTGTGTGTGAGAAGCTTGAAGGTGATTCTTTTGTTGATAGGTAGCCAGTGAAGGTCTCTCAGGTGGCCGGTGATGTAGTTGTGGCGTGGTATGTTCAGGATGAGTCTGGCGGAGGCGTTCCGGACGGGCGTCAGTTGTTTTTCTTTAGTTTCTGGGTGGTGCCAGCGTAGAGTACATTGCCCTAGTCAAGTCTGCTGCTGACGATCGCATGGGTGACCGTTTTCCTGGACTCGGTGGGGATCCACTTGAAGATCTTATGAAGGAGGTGGAGCGTGTGGAAGCAGGAGGAGGAAACAACGTTGATTTGGCAGTTCATTGAGAGTGAGATGTCCAGGATGATGCTGAGGTTTTGTGCATGGCCTGCAGGTGTGGGGGGGAGATTCCGAGCGCTGCGGGCCACCAAGTGTCGTCCCAGGTGGAGGGGGAGGAGCCCAGGATGAGGACGTTGGTCTTGTCTGAGTTAAGCTTGAGGCAGCTGTCCTTCATCCAAGTGGCAACTGCTTTCATCCCATCGTGGAAGTTGCTTTTGGTGGATGTGGGTTCATCTGTGAGGGAGAGGATCAGCTGGGTGTCCTTGGCATAGGAGACGATGTTGAGTCTGTGGCTTTTGACGATGGCTGAAAGTGGGGCAATGTAGATGTTGAAGAGGGTAGGGCTCAGGGAGGATCTCTGAGGCACTCAGCAGCTGATCTCTGTGGGTTCTGAGTTGAATGGTGGAAGTCTGACTCTCTGCATTCAGCTGGTGAGGAAGGAGCGGATCCATTCTAGGGCTTTGTTGCGGATGCCGGCGCCATGTAGTCTTTCGCAGAGGGTGTGGTGGCAGACGGTGTCAAAGAGGTCCAGGAGGATGAGGGCTGCAGTCTCGCCTCGTTCGAACACGGTGTGAATGTCATCCGTAGCGGCGACGGGGAGACGTCTCAGTGCTGTGGTTACTTCTGAAGCCCGATTGGGAGAGGTCCAGGATGTTGTTTGTTTCAATGAACTCGGAGAGTTGGGCTTTGATGGATTTCTTGATGGCTTTGGCTGGGAAGGGGAGCAGAGAGATGAGTCTGTAGTTCTTGAGGTCCGTCAGGTCAGCAGAAGGATTCTTCAGCAAGGGATTGATCTCTGAGTGCTTCTAGTCTTCCGGGAAGGTTGCAGACTTGATGGAGCAGTTGATTGTGCGGCTCTGTTGAAGATGTGGTGAGGGCAGGGGTCCGAGGGGGCTCCAGAGTGGATGCTCTTCATGATCCTGAGGGTGTCATCAGAGGGAAGGGTAGTCCAGTTGGTCAAGGTCTGCTGGGGGCTGGAGCCATTGAGTGTGCTGTTGCAGGTGAGGTGGATGAGTCTTGGGTTGCGAAGCTGTAGTAGATCTCCTTGATCTTGCGGTGGAAGAAGGTGGCTAGGTTGTTGCAGAGGTCTTGAGATGGGGATGTCTGCTGTCTCTGTGCTGGGTTTCACAAATTCTTTGACCACAGCGGAGAGTTCTTTGTTGGTGTGTGCATTGGCGTTGATTCGTTCCTCAATGGCTGCTTTCGTTGTTCTGATGAGGCAGTGGTATGCAGTGATGGCGGATTTGAAGGCTGTGTGATCTGCTGGGATCTTGCTGCTCCTCTATCTTTTTTTGAGCCGTATGCATGTTCGCCTGGACTCTTGGAGGGCAGGGCAGAACCAGCTGTCTTTCTTGGAGAGCTGCTTGCCTGATGGTTTCCTGAGAGGAACCAGTGTGTTGGTGCAGTCGGAGATCCAGCTTTGGAGGTTGCGTGTTAGGTGTTGGCGTCCGTGGATGTCTGTGGTGGGGTCTTGCTGAGGGAGATGGTGAGCTGGTCTTCGATGACATTGTTCCAGCTTCTGTGAGGATTGCGGTGGGCTTTGTGGCATATGGTGGGTTTGGTGAAGGAGAAGTGGACACAGTAGTGGTCGATCCAGAGTGGCTCGGAGGTGTGGCTGATGGAGATGTTGTTGCTTGCAGAGAAGATGGGTTTGAGCGTGTGTCCTGCTGAGTGGGTTGGCGTTGTGACCAGTTGTTTGAGTCCGATGGTGGTGGGGTTCTCCAGTAGGGATGAGGTGTTGTGCTCTTCAAGGTTGTCCAGGTGGAAATTGAGGTCACCAAGGAGGATGGATTCAGTTGAGGCAAGAGCGTGGTGGGCGATGAAGTCGGTTATGGCTTCGCTGAAGGGGGGGGGGTCCGGGAGGTCTGTAGACGAGGGTGCCACAGAAGATGGCGTTCAGGTTGGCCTAGATCTGAAAGTGGGGGAGCTCCATGTCAGGTGGTTGTAAGGCGGAGAGTGTCTTTGTGTACGATGGGATGCCTCCTCCCTGTCGGTTGGCATGGTCCTTGTGGATGATTTTCTATCCGTCGGGATGGTGGTTGCGATGTCCGGGGCTGAGCTGGAGTTTCTCAGTCGTGGAAGATGGAGTCCTGCAGGTCCCAGATCTCCACAGCGTGTCTTTTGAGGGAGCGGGTATTAGTGCTCTCAGAGGGGACTGAGGTGACACCGATGACTGCAGATGGGGGGCTGTAGCTCACAGGTCAGTCACTGGGCACCTGCAGGGGTTAACTCTGAACTTGCTATACAGTCTGCCTCGGGGGGAATGGGGATGGGGTGGGCACCTCATTTAATGCTGGGGAACATTCTGATAATCATGCCCCTCACAATTTATCCCCTTCCGATACTGGGGACTTATAGAGAGAAGTATTATGGTGCAAATGGACGAGCACACGTTGGTGGATCAACCTGGGACAGGGAGTTCAGTTGCAGTTTGTTTAAATGTTACCTGAGTTTTGCTTTACAAATCTTTGTACCTGTGCATGATGGCAGTTGTGTGATGTCAATGTTTCCACAGGAGGATCGCACTCTGGACATGCTGGTGTATATTAGCTCAGCGCATACACTCAGCACATTATGGGAGACCACAGTCAGAGATCCAGACTCAGCAACAGTATACTGACATGGAATGTTAGAGAACTGGCGAACTACACAAAACATAATAAGACTCATTCCTATTTAAAACGCCACCATAAACACATTGCCTGCCTACAGGAAACCCACCTTACAGAGAGCGAAGTGGTCAAATTACACAAGAGATGACGGGGCATGGTGGTGGGCACCACATCCTCAAGGGATGCCAGGTAGGTGCTCATTTGGGTTGTCCCTAGGGTTCCCTATCAGTTACACCACAAAACAGTGAACTTGGAGGGCAGGTTTGCTGTATTGGAGGGGCTGCTGGGTGGTCTTCCACTTACAGTGGTTGCATTTTACGCACCCAACAAGAATCAGATCACGTTCCCAGATTCCCTATTCCCTTCCCTCCTCTCCAACGCCAAGGCGCCCTGTATCTGGAGTGGAGACTTTAACATAGTGCCAGACACAAATCTAGCCAGATCATAACCCCGCCCCCAACCCCCCCTTGTCAGGTGCCTCCTCTGTGACTACAACGAGGCAGTTGCAGCAGCGGGTGGCGCACACGATGGTGGTGGATATTTGGCACCAATTGTATTCTGACGTTTGTTTGAATTCTGTTTATTGAATACAAGCAGAGACAAATCAAGAAAAAAGAAAAGGGAAGGTTTGCATATGTCGCAGAATCAGAAGGGCTAGGGTGGGGAAGAGACCAAATGCGGGGAACAGGAGCAACAAACAGATCAAGACCCCCACAATAGGACCAATTGAGCAAGGTGGGAATAAGAGTACAAATGCAATGCAGGCTCAACACCGTCCCAGAATATAGGGGGTCGCTATAATGCGATGCGATGCAGCGCGCGCAACCAAATTCGTTTTATTTATTTAATTGTTTACTTACCTCCGTTCATCCATATTCCGGTGTTTATTACCCCCCACCCTGCCCCTCCCCCGCCCCACCTCACCGTCCCACGGAACTCCCTCCACGGGCCGCTACTGCTGACATGGCGCCTTCCCGTGGAGGCGCTTAGCGATGCTGCTTTCCGGCGCATGGTGGAAGAGGCAGTGGATTGATATTTCTCCAAAAATGAAGGCACTGCCTTGGATTCCCTAGTAGAATGGGACATCTTCAAGGTCGTTCTGAGGGGACTTTGTATCAAAGCCATCTATAGTAATAGATTGGTGCTTCGCTTGGAACTTAGGGCAATGGAAGCAGATCTCCATACACTTGAATGCTCATTGGTGCAGGATACGGAGCTACTTCCCAATTAACACAGTTACACGCGGACTACAGGCTGCTAATGGCATGCCTCTGAAAACTTGATTACAGGGAACGCATGGCTAGGCAGCATGCAAAGAGGGACAAAACAGGACAACTGTTGGCTTGTCTATTGCGCTCGGAGATCCCTAGAATCCCAATTGCTGTAATATAGATTAGAACTGAGGTGGCGAAGTGAGCTAAAGAATGATGATGGATTCAACCCAGATCTGTGACTGGGGGTGAGTGTCTGAAAAGTTTCAGTACTCCGTCCATCATTTACTTGTGTTTGCTTTGTAATATAGATTTCTGGAGTATTATTCCAACTTATATGCCTCGCATAGCAAAACAAACATGCCTGTTAATTAAGGGATACTAGGACACATTGCACTACCCCGACGGCCTCCCCCATACAACACATGGAGTTAAACGCCTCCTTATAGCAGAAGCGATACGCTCGGTTATTAAGCAAATGGCACGAGGTAAAACACTAGGGGCCATATGTATCAAAGTTAGGTTTTGCGATTCTCAAATAGCGAATTTTTGAGAATCGCTATTTGAGAATCGCAAAACGAGATGTATGTAGGATTTGCAAAAAAAATTGCGAATCCTACATATTTCTTAATTGTGAATCGCAAAGTGCGATTCGCAATTAAGGAAACCCTCCCCATTCATTCCTATGGGCCTAGAGAAGACATTCTCAATTTGCGAGTAGCAATTAGAGAATCGCAAATTGAGAATGCAATTTCAAGGTTGCAAGGGTGTCAAAAGGACACCCTGTTGCACCCCTGAAATAAGCATGGGTGGTACACAGGGAGGAGGGTTGGCTTCCTGGGAAGTTCAAAGTTGGCAAGTCCCTTTTGCCGGCTGTCTTGCGACAGCCAACCAGACATGCGCACTTTGAAACCTCTAACCCAGCTGTCTGAATACAACTGGATTAGATCAAGCTCAGGCCTCCAGTGCCTTCAGAAGCGCAGAGGGAGGCCGCTCACTCCAATCCTGGTGCTGCTCTCATGCTGGTTAAGGGCATGAGAGCTGCACCAGGATTGGTTAGGGGAGTTGTTGATGGCTACAATGGAACGACAATCGACTGTTGTGCAGGTAAGTGCCATGTTTAAAAAAAAAAAATTATTATAACTTGTGTATATGCAGTCACCCACCCATTTGCACACCCCACCGCTCTCCAGGGCTGCCAGCCACTACTCGAACTGGCGGCATTAAAGGAGTCGTGGGAAGGTGATCTGGGGCAAGAAGTAACTGACAAACAATGAGAACACTGCCTCGCGGTGGTCACAGGGGTCTCACTCAATGCACGCCTGAAATATACACAATTCAATTATTCGCACCGGAGATATTTGACCCCTAGCGTGCCTCACATAGATGTTCCCAGCTGCACCCTATGCATGCCCTAGGTGCACAGAAGCGGATGCAGACTTCTACCACATGATGGGGCTATGCCCGCATATTATGGGATTCTGGGCTGGAGTGGCAGGGAGTCTTACGGAGACAGTGGACAGGCAGGTCACAGCAGACCCCGCTCATTGTCTACTGTGGCTAACGAAGCGCACTAAAACCACGAAACACAGGCATAGATTCCTAGACCTTGCCTTGGTGCTGGCGAAGCACCGTATAGCGAGGGTGTGGAAATCCCTGATGCCCCTTTCGCTTGCTAAGTAGCTAGAGGACACAAGTGTTGAGTTAGACATGGCTGCACAATCCTCAGGTCCTGCTAGACACCCAATGCCACCAATATATTGGGACGGGTTCCTGAGGGAGGTGGAAGCTAAAACAGGCCACCATGAACCACAGTATGCACTGCAGCCACATGGCTACTTTGAGCACCTACATGGCACCTCCTTCCATTACCCTTCTCCATACATTGGGAATAATTGACTACAGATGGCTTTAGACACTCCTCCATCGGCCCGGCGTAGGCACGGCCGACTGGGAAAAGCAACCACCGCTGGCAGATTGCTGCTCGACTGGCACCGGGAGGGGGTGCTAGTGAGAAGCACCACGCCCGCTTTTGTTACAGGGGGCCGATATTGCAGCACTGCTGCAAAACCAGTCCCCAGTGAGTGACAAATCCGGCCCCCATGGGCACAAAACCGGCCCCCACCCTCCGGCTGGGAAAGCACCTGGGCATAGGTACATTGTAATTAGGGTTCAGTTTACTGCTTTTGTTTCGCACCAGTGTTCTGGTACATTTGAAGAAACTGATAGCAAATGGC
Organism: Calotriton arnoldi; assembly: GCA_963921515.1. NCBI lineage: Eukaryota > Metazoa > Chordata > Amphibia > Caudata > Salamandridae > Calotriton > Calotriton arnoldi. The sequence continues at coordinate 1,782,848 of CAWUFW010002609.1, forward strand.
ACTGTAATGTGTTGGCAACAGTCGCTCGCAGTGTGTATTGTTTCTCTTGCAAATGCTTGGCGTGAATTTGTGTTGTGTTGTTGGAAAACACAATAAAGAAATACTGGATAAAAAAATGAATCGTGAAGGTGCTGAATTCAAAGGCTGCACAGTCTTGATTCTACTTCATGCCCCTTTCAGCCACCATCAGACCCCCCCCCCCCCCCTGTCTCACTCTTGAAGGTTCTTTTATATCCCTGCTTTCTCCCTCTGTCACTGCTTTCCATCCTCCTCTTTCTTTCTCCCTTTGGTGTTTTCCACTCTCTTGCTCTCTCGGTAAAAGTCTGATAAGGAACAATAAGTGCCAGTCCCCACAAATGAGTACCGGTGCGCCCCTCTTACAACCACCGGCTCAAATGAACCACCGGGAGGATGTGAAAATGAAGCCACTGTGTGTGACATGGCATGGGTAGTATGCCAAACAGGCCCAATCTTCAGAGACCAAGAATTTCCAATCCTTCAACCTGGAAAGACTCTGCGATTGCCTGGGAACTGCATTTTTTTTTTTTCCATTTGTATTTTTTAATGGCCGTGTGGAAGCCAAGCTGTCTCAGTTGTGGTAGCCCAGCCCTTGAATTTCTGTCCACTCTTCATGAAGCTAATAGGTGTCTTCTGACTTTTAGACACACCCTTGAACTCATCTCTTTGTTTCACTTGAACAAGCTTAATAGAAGTGGGAAAACTATGGGATTCATGGGAAGCGCCGAGCCAGAGCTCGGCCTGGGTGTGACTTTGCTCTCAGAGCAAAAGCACGAGCCGAGCCAACAACAGGTTCAACATGAACATGAAACTGCAAAGGTTATGTAAAAATATGATACTTTCTCAGGTTATAAATGGAGTATGTCTCCAACTCTTGTCATTACATCACTCGATTGACATCGGTTGAATGAATAGTTTTTAAACAGGAGCTTTTCCCATCTCCAATGTCCTGACACAGTGGCAAGAGTGGGCCAAGAGCTGTTAGCTTCTCATGTGAACTGTACATGTAGCCAGTATTATTTTTATTCTGTGGTCAGTATTATAGAATATTAAACAATACTTTAGTGATGTTTTATATAGCTCGCAAGTAGAGCTACATTTCTTCAAGGTAATCTCAGATTTCATGCTCAGCAAGGTAAACTGATTTGCTTAGGATCACACAGTTTGGCCCAGTGGTGCAGACCGGGTTTTGAACCCAGGGGGGCAGATCTACAACAAAGTGCCGCAGCACGGCACCGCAAGCCCTTTGGCTGCACCACGCTGCGGCACTTTCAGAGCACAGGAATGCAACATATTTACAATGATATGTCGCATTCCTGTGCTCTCCCCTGCGCTGGCGCACAAACAGCTGCCATGCACCGGTGCAGCCACCCTTGCACCATGGTGCAAGGATGCCTGCGCCATGGGGAGATTGTTTTTGTGCAGGAAGCGGCACCTTCCTGCACAAAACAATCACAACAGGCATTTTCCTCTTTCAATGCGTGCTGTAGAATGCAGCACGCATTGAAAGAGGAAAAAAACGAGGAGAAATGAAAACATTTCTCCTCATTGCGCCTCGCTACGCCACCGTAGCATACTGACGCATTTCCAGGTTTACGAATCCTTGTAAATCTGGAAATGTGTCTCGTTCCATGGGTGTTGCGCAAAAGGGGCCATATTTACAAGGACAGGAAAAGCCACGCAGGGTGGCTTTTCCTGCCCTTGTAAATATGGGGCAGGGTAATGCGCTGTCAGTGCGTCACAAAAAGTGACATACTGGCAGCGCAAGGGGCATGTAAATCTGCCCCCAGGTTTCTCGGTTACAAAATGTGCAGTTAGCCACAGGGTAAATATTTCCTTCTCTCTCTCCCGTACCACCAAAGGGCAATGCTTTGTGTTTACTATTTCTAGGCTCAATAAATACAAGTACCAATTAATTGAGTCTGACATATGTATAAACATCTCTTGAGTACATAATTAAGCGTCAGGAAAGGAGGAAACTATTTGAATGTTAATGTCAAAGCCTTATCCTGACTTAAAAGGTAAAAAGGGTGAGAGTCAGCCCACCTCTGAAGCTCAACCATTGGCTGTCCTGTCATCTAATGGATCCTACTAAATTCAAACGCATATATAACATCACATCACAGAGCGGGATAAATCCAATATTAAACTGGCATTTAATTTCCATTATTCATCTCCTCCTTTGTGAAGGACAAATAGCTCCTGGAGTGAAAAAGTACATAATGATTTATTTAGTCCAAAAATATCATAGTAAAAGTAACAGCTTAAAAGGTCCATTCACCAAGAAAGTACTAATAAATCTTGTGTTACATAAACACTTAAATAGACATACTAATTTTAATATTTTCACAAGATTCATTAAATTCTTTTGACCCCTTATCTGTTGGAATGGAAAAGTCCCCTGCATGGTCACAGACTTGCACCGCTGCTCCAATGCCCCAGCTGCAATGATTTTCGGACTCAGGCACTGACTTTTGGTCATGGGCGAACATGGATCATGTGTGTGCATCTAGACCTAGACCTGTCTCGTGGTAATGCAGTCTTAGTAAGCTGGGAGGGGCGCACCAAGCACTACCCTGATAGTGGTAGAGGGCTACTGCCTGTGCCAGGAGTTACATGGCACAAGTGCAGCGGTGACCGCATACCCGTTTTGTGCTTCATAAGAATCGTAGTGTGAACAGGCCTTTTACTTGTGTCACTGTAGTAGCGCCTACTCATCCACTCATAGAAAGTTCAACTTCTGTGTACTGACCTTTGGCCTACATGATGACTGAATGTAGTGCCACGCAGCGTGAGATACTTGTATGTGCGGCCTGTGTTGTATATGTGCCTGTGCTTGGTACATAACACGGAGGCCTATGGGTTTCATTTCAGAAGCTTGAAGGAAGTGACCCAAAAAGGGTCACTCGGGTCACCTGTGACCACCTCTCGGCCTTCCAAACAAATGAAGAGTCGTTCAGACAGTAGAGAATACAAACCAAAGTTATTTATTAGTTTTGCGCTGCAGCAGAGCCCAGTCAGACCAGCCTCATGAGATAGCTGCCGAGGGCCTGACTTCCCCCAACATAACATCAGATATTATACATTTCCAATTCCCCAATAACACGCCCAGGCTGGAAAATTCCGGTCCAGGCAACAGCGAACAAAGGAAGCACAGAAGGATGAGCTATGGTCCTGGGACCGGGTACATGCTATCACCACCTCAAGGTTACTCTGCCCGCGCCCGCCATTATAGAAGGTGGGAACGAGCCTATCTAACAGCAAAGGTATGCCATAATAGAGAGTACATTTATTAGTGCAGCGAAACTCGGCCTTGGAGAAATATCAACTAAGGAGACATCGAGGCAGTTTTCTGCTGAGGCAAGCAATGTGAGACAGAAACTCAGCTTCGATCATGGAACAAAATGGCGGCTGCTAATAAAATGGTGCCATGAATGCTAACTTAATACAGAACGAAGTATGAGCAACAAGGCAATTACATTTTTCAATTCTAACAGACCCTCCTTTTAGCATTCATAACTAAATTTTATTATTGCTATCAGGTAAGGGCCTTACAATTCTAAAGATAGGAAGAAAGTTCGATCATGGGCAGCATTTGCTAATTTATGTAGTTACCAGCAAGAACTAAAAATCTATAAGGCTAGACATATAGCATTAATATTCAAAAATGCCCTCGTCAATACACATCATATCTTGGATGTCCTGCATCATCATGGCCTTGTTCTTAGAATCATGTTCCAAGGGCTTTGGGCGAGGTGTCAACATTATTACACAGCAGGCACAACAGGCAGGAAGGCAGTGTATGCACAGACAACATGTTAGAATGATACCAGCTATGGCAACCAGGAGAATGATAATCTTCCAACCCCAAGATGCGAATAGGCCCCATAACCACCCTGTGAGAGACCATGTGCCATTCTCCTGGTGTATGTCTGAGGCAAGCTTATGGAGCTTCTGTGTAGCAGCATATACATTCGGAGTGTGGTCCGGTATGTATACACAGCAACTACTTCCGATGATCCGACAGGCCCCACCCCGGTCAGCAAGGATGACGTCTAACACCATCCGGTTTTGAAGGGCAACAAGTCTCGTAGCCTGAAGCTCAGCTGTAATATTAGTCAGTATTCCAGCCGTTACATTTATTACTCCTTCCACCACCCGAGTGAGTCTTCGAATATTGAGACTGTTGGACATTGGGCCCCAAAAGGGAACAATACCCTTCATAGCATCCGTGAACTGCTGCAATGTGGTATCTGTCTGATCTATGTCTGCAGTGTCTATAACTCGTCTAACACGTGACAGATGAACACCCCTGCGTTGTAGCCGGTGGTCCCTATGGTAGTTGGATGGTGCTATATACACAGGGGGAAGGAGAAAAGAGAGATAACATATTCCATATCACCCTCGGGGAAGCCAAACGTAGGCCCGGGACCCACAGACAAAGTAAACGTTATGAGGGGGTAGCAGAGGTGGGCTATTTGCAGTGCTCAGTACATAGGTGTAGTTGCAATTGCTCACTCCTACCCCTATTTTCCCTTTTCCCTTAACACAGAAACTTGCTGTCATATTTACCACCGGCACCGTCATTGCCACATCATGAGTAATATTGCGCATCTGAAATGATTTAAAATATTCAGTGACATTAAAATCCCAAAAATCAGACATCTCATTTCAAAGCCATGTTACATTTTGTTCTCTTTCGTAAACATTCATGCATGCTGTCGGAGACAACGTATCCGGTGTTCCTTGTTCCCCTGGGGTAAACCCTTGATGTACACGTATATACTCTAAGACTGTTTCATAGTCAGCTTATGTCATATTCATAGTATCAGAGTGATAATGAGTGTATACCATAGTGAAGAGCTGAAACCAGCCTTCACAACTCCCGAGGTAAGAGAAAGGCATTGACAACAATACATCATTCTTGTGTGTCACAGAAGGGAGGAGGCCACAGATCCAGCAATTGGTAACGTTGGACGTACCATGAACCTGGTGCAACATTTGGAGGAACACATTATCCACATACGTCTTTCGGTGTTGGCCCTTGTGAGGTGCCAAAGTTACAAACAGATGTTCAGGGGGAGCAGGTGTTGTACCAATCAAGGAATGCACAGGATATTTTTCTTCAAGGAACCACATTATTCCAAGCATTGCTATAAGAGAAATCAGGACAATTAGCATAAACACTACTTTACTCTTTCTCGACCAACTGGGCCAATCAACCCCATTCTCCTCCAAACGTGGTGCTGCAAAATGCTGTTCCACCTCAACAATTGGGCGGCCAAAAGGATACATGGTGATCAGAGGGGAAAAAACGCAATGCAATGGGGCTGGTGACGAGAAAACAAGAAGATGGGCAAAGAGTTTCCAGCGTCCTTCTGAGCCTCGCTGGGAGACTCCTATTGTTCATCTATGGTGGTGCTACTGAGCACAGACGTGGGGCAGCGCGATCGCGGCCCATTGAAGAAATCCCACGCCGTCCAGGATAGAGCACCCCCCTCTTCTGGGAAGACACCCTCAGCTTATCCTGTCCAGTGTCTCGGACAATGCACCAAACTCCCTCTCCCTAAGCTATCGTTGGTACCGCGGGCAGGGTACATACACCCTATTCTTCATCCATGCAGTCCATCCCTACTAATCTGACTTTTCCTTTGGTGCACTGTCCCTCCGTCGGGGAAGCAAATTGTACCTAGCCACTGCGGGCACAGAGTGATCAGTAAACAGGGGCTCAAATTCAGAGGGGCCAAGGGACTGAGACTCAAGCACTTGTGGGTCAGGTGGAGGGGAATCCTGGACGGCCTTTAATTCTGGGGGGTCCGCCTCATTCAATGCTGCATCATTCTCCTCCTCTGTTTGCACCCACGTCAGTCGGGCGTCCGAAAAAGGGATGAAGCGTGGCACTTTCTCCGTCTCGTGTTCAACTATGCCCTCGATCACACACCGATCATAGGGGAGAGGCAACGGCACCTTGCGGCAATGGCTGAGATGGAGCCAGTTCTTCCGACCGGTCACTTTGACGGCACTTCTGGTCGCAGGAAGCACCTGCAGAGGCCCCTTCCAGCGAGGCTCCAGGCTCCCTCGCCTCTGGAAGTGCCGTACGAGAACAAAATCCCCGGGTCGGATGGTGTGCTCAGGCCTCTCTGTTGGCGGTGGCAGCGCCTCGTGTATCTGTTGATGAATAGAACGCAAATTTTTAGTCAACTCAAAAAGATAGTCCACTAACAGCGGGTACTCAATATCAGAGAAGTGCTTTGGTCGAGGGACGCCCCAAACATTTGCTGGGCGGCCGAACACGACCTCATATGGTGACAATCCTGTTCTAGTGTGAGCCGTAGCTCTTGTTGACAAAAGAGCTAACGGTAAAGCATCTGGCCACTACAATCCTGTGCTTTCCTGAATTTTTGCCATTTTCAGTTTGAGAGTACCATTGTACTTCTCAAACAAGCCTGCTGATTGTGGGTGGTGTGCAGCGTGGAACTTCTGTCTAAGGTGTAACCCATCACACACCAACTGGATAACTTTTGAATTAAAGTGACTGCCATTGTCACTCCAAATCAAACGAGGCAAACCGAAACGGGAGCCTTCTGGAGGGCTTTCGCCGTCACCAAAGCTGTATTCTCCTTAGTGGGGTAAGCCTCAACCCATTTACTGAATGCCCAAACAACCACCAACACATATTTCAAATTGTTAACCCGCTCCATCTCGATATAGTCCATCTGAAGGACCTCGAAAGGGAACGAAGGGGGTGCGAAATTGCCAGGGAGTGTAGGAGTGCCCTTCCCAGGATTGTGCATCATGCATACCATACAATACTTAACCAAATGGGCAGCTACTTTCGGGATGTTATCATTCTGCTACACGGGGTCCAATAGCTTGCATATTCCCTTGGCGCTAATGTGAGCTGGGCCGTGCGCCATAGTGACTATAGGGAGGACATAGGCATCCAGTAACATCCACCTTTGCTTTCCTGACTTATCCGTCCAGCACCCATCTTCGTCTAAACGTGCTGTGCTTTCCTGCCATACTGCTAGCTCCTCAATCATTGCCTCACTCTATATTTCTTTGACAGTATCCAGTGTATCCTCAAACATAGTAACTTCGGGTACCCATCTAGCAGGGCCTGCCACAAACATTCTTTTCATTTTTGTTCGGGCTGTCTCCTTCGCTGTTAGGTCTGCAAATGCATTTCCCCTTCCCACATCATCAGTAATTGCCTTGTGGGTACTGCACTTCACTATTGCTAACTTCTTGGGAAGTGTCAGGGCTGACAAAAGCCTGTGTATCAATAGGCCATTCTGGATCTTTAACCTGTATGAAGTCAGGAATCCTCTCTCCGCCCAGAGCCGCCCAAAGTTGTGGGCAACTCCAAAGGCGTACTGACTGTCAGCATAAATATTGACAGTCAGTCCCTCACTTAGCTCACAAGCTCGAAGAAGGGCAACTAACTCTGCAGCTTGGGCTGATTGATAGGGAACTTGTGATGTCTCGACTACTGTGTGCAAGGTAGTTATGGCATATGCTGCAGTTGTTGTGCCATCCGGTAATTTGAAACAAGAGCCATCGACATATAGCTCCCCTTGGGGTTCAGATAGGGGAACATCAGTCAAGTCTTACCATCCCTTCGTCTCTTCATCGGTGCGAAAGATGCAATCATGCACATCTATTTCCTCACTTTCAGAAGGGAGGGGTAGTAACGTGGCTGGGTTCAGAGTGGCACATCTTTTGATGGTGACGTGTGGTGCGAATAGGGTCAGCTCATAGCCAGTCAGACGCGCACTGGTAAGGTGCTGCGTCTTTGTTCTGTTCAAAAGTGTATCCACAGCATGCGGTACCATGACTGTGAGATCGGTATCAAGGACGAGCCCTGCAATTGTCGGATAGAGACGGCCACGGCCGCGACCGCTCTTAGACAGCTCGGGAGGGCTCTTGCGACATTATCAAGAAGCGCAGAAAAATAAGCACACGGCCTCTGCTTACCTCCAAAGGCCTGTGTTAAGACAGAGAGAGTGCAGCCAGCCATCTCGTGTACATATAACACGAACGGCTTCTGGTAGTCTGGCGTACCAAGCACAGGCGCAGAGCAAAGCGCGACCTTTAGTTGCTCAAAAGCTTGTTGACATTCAGGCGTCCAGGGCAAGGGTTCATGCACATCTTAGTGGTTAGTTGCAACAGCGGCTTTGTTAGTAGGGAAAAGTTAGGAATCCAGTGACGACAATACGAAGTAATGCCTATGAAAGGTCGCACATCCCGCTGAGTCTTAGGGATGGGCATATTGACAATAGCACTAATATGTTCAGGTGTTAGTCTCCTTCCCTCCTTTGACAGTAGGTGACCCAGGTAGGTGACCTCCTGTCGATAATATTGGAATTTTGAAAGGGACACTTTATGTCGATGATGGGCCAAATGTAGCAACAATTTAACCGTGGCATCTTTGCAACAGTCTTCAGTGTCAGACGATCAAGAGATCGTCTACATACTGCAGTAACACATTACCTGGGGAAAGTGTGAGGGAATCCAATTGGCCTTTTAAAGCTTGACTATATACACTAGGGCTCTCAGTATAGCCCTGAGGAGCCCGACAGAATCTAAAACGTCTTCCGGCAAGGGCAAATCCAAACAGATGCCTACTATCTGGATGGATTGGAATGCTAAAGAACGCATTGTTCAAATCAATGACAGAAAAGAATTTGGCAGAGGAAGGAATCATAGTCAGGAGGGCAAAACAGGGAACTGAGGGACCACGATCTTATTAACCTCACGCAAATCAATCACAAACCGATAGACATCTGGATGATCATCAGAGGAACCTGAGGGTGTCCTCTTAAGAATGGGAAGAATAGGGCTATTACACACATTCGCAGTCGTCTCTTCAACAACCCCTGACTTAATCAAATCCTGTATAATCTGCAATAGCGCTCGCTCCCCTGCTTGCGGTATTTTGTACTGAGGAATACAAGGGAGAACAGCGTTGTCCTTGACCCTGATAGAAACCGGAGGTATCTGCAACAGCCCTACGTCCGTATCACCTGTAGCCCATAAAGTTGTTGGCACATCCTTAAATTCAGCGGGAAGGGGTTCATCCTTTGACAAACATTGCTTGGAACTCACTACATTGGGTCCTATTGTCATATCGACACCATCTGGGGAGGAACAAATTGTCGCATACCACTTCTTTAACAAGTGCAAACCCATCAAATTTTCTCCGTAGTAAGATGTCAATAAAAAGGGCGAATCTACAGAAAAAGGACCAATAGTCAGGGCAAGTGGCTTGGAAATGGGGCTCACAACCGGTATACCTGAAAAGCCTACAGAAACATTATTTTGGCCGGACAGGGCTGCCCCGGGGACCAGTGAACGAGAAACAGAGCTGTTCATTGCGCCTGTATCCACCAAGAATTTTTTAGCTGAGCCCTGCAAATCAGCAGTAACATAAGGTCACTTCATCCAAATCATAGTCATCATGATAGTACTGTCGCCCCCGAGGGTCATTGAAATAGTTCTGATCAGAGCAACCTTGCTGTTTCTCATTTCCCTGGCCTCCGTCATGGCCACCTGCTCCACGACCAAGTCCACGAGAAACCCGTCCTCTAGGGGCCGAAACTTTTTGCAACAACGTCGGGCACTCACTGCGCCAATGTCCCTCCTCCTTACAATATGCACTCTGGTTCGGCCCCACAGGCGCAGCCTTTTTTCCAGTGCGGGGCAGCTGTCGAGCCGGACCAATGCCTCGTCCTCTACCATTCCCCCTGGACACCTGCTGCATTAACACCTCCGTTTTCAACTCCTTATTTTTCTTCTCTGCCTTCTCCTTCTCTTCGTTCTCTCTATGCTCATAATACTGTGCCATGCTTAATATCACTGATGGGGGGGAGGTAGTCCAAGTGCTCTCCGAAGCCTGCAACCGAGTCGCGATCTCAGGAAGCAGATTCATAACAAAACAGACAGTCGGACACCTCCCTCCATCAACAAGTCCTGTCCACTGAAATCAAAAAGCACACCTTCAAACCTAGTAAAAAAATCAGACACACTTTCATCTTTCTTCTGACGACATGCTGTTAACTTGTCCCAATCTACTCTTCTAGGTGGAATTAGAGAGTGCATGTAAGTAATAATTCGACCTGGCAAAGCTAGTATCTCAGCCTTAGGCTTCTCACCAGGCTTCCTCACTTTATCCCATGCCCTGATTTCATCCCAAGTGCCACCCAACTCCACAACATGGTCCTGCGTATGCACCTGCCGCCAGATATCAACTGGCACCAGTAAACCGAAAAACATCTCAATGTCTGCCAACGTCTTTTACCGTCGATGACGCAGCCTCTGTTAATCCTTTATAGTATGCAGTTGGATTTTTCCTAGGGTCAGGTAACTGAGTTTTAAGAGACAGGACCTCACTCCTCTTCCAAGGAGTATAAACCCATTGTTCTTGGAAGCGGGCCTCTACTCGCTGTCTGACTACAGCATCCCTCTGGTCTCGCAACTCCGGTATCTCAGGGTGGAAGATCGGATGTACTTCCCTCATCGGAAACTGGGACACTGTTGTTGGGCTCTTCTGGTGCAACCTGCCTCGGTATCCAATCAACGTCGCGACATTACTAAAAACGTCATTAGGGGCCATATCAGCAGCATACACGCGGTCCCGGATGTCATAAATAATTTGGGGTGCAACACCATTAAAGCACTGTTCCCACAACCCAATCAAAGTAGCCGACATATGCTTGAGGGCATGCTGCTGCACAAACGGCTCATACTCTTTCAGCACGCTCAACACTGTAAATTGGACTCCGGGCCCACTGAGCAGCCTGGTTAGCTACCATCTGCTTCTCTGCATTCCCCACATCAGACCGAATCAGCACCCGCCCCATTCGTCCCCTTGCAGTCGCCCAGTCCCCGTCATCCAGTCCACGCACCAGCGTTCCAATGCTCAACAATGTCGGGGAGAGGAGATGTGGAGAGGGCACAACAGTCGAAGAGGCAGGCACCAGAGTTACCAACGACTGTGTCGTAGGTGTAAGTGATGGAGAGAGGGAAGAAGTTGGAGCAATAGGCGTAGCAGAGAGACCTGCAGTCGCTGCAGGCGTGACAGGCGAAGCCGAAGAAGAAACAGGAGGTGCTGTAGCCGAAGCAGCCAGCTCAATAGCAGGAGAACCAGAGGCAAGGGCAGGAGAGACAGAAGACTCGCCCAATAGTCACACCAAACGGCCTTAGGCAAGGTTGCCTATTGGCTCCCCTCCTTTTCTCACTATACCTCAGTGACCTCCCGGACAGTTTTCTGCAGGTTGTCAATTTCCCTCCGAAGATTGCATCACGTAACATACAGATAATGATGTATGCCGATGATGTGGTAATTTTCGATCTCACTCCATTTGGATTACAAAGGAACTTAGATGTGCTAACAAGATATACAAAAGAAAACTTCTTGGTTCCAAATATAACAAAAACGAAAGTAGTCCCACTGAGAGGGAAAAACCCTTACACAAAATACAACTGGACATTGGGAGGAGAAACGATATAAGTGGTAAAAGAATACATCTATCTGGGACGAATATTCACTCAATCATTACTAAACTCTCCTCACCTGCAGCACTTGAATCATAAAGCAGACATTCACGTGGGGGCGCTTCTACGACTATATTCTTCTTCCGGGCAAAGGCACTTTTTTCCCTTATTACAGGTTTACAGCTCCAAGATCCCCCCTATCTTATCTTATGCTCTGGAATACATTCCAATTACCCAGTGGCACCAAATTCAAACTAAAGAAGGGAAAATTCTCCGCAAATTGGCTAAGGTCCAACAAGCTGTCCCTGCACAAGCACTACGTTTGGAATTTTCTTTAGTAAGCTCCTTTGCCAGAGCCATCACCAATATATTAAGATGGGCTTACAATCTTCTACATGCCGATCAAGGCACCTTAAGATTTTTACTAAAAACGGAGACATTCGAGCCTGAATCTACTAAATATACTTTTAACCAGAATCTGATTACTGTTTTTAAATTATCAAAATGCACACCTGTACTCTTGAAATCATGGACTCCCGCCCAATTGAAGCTCTTCCTGAAACATCTGGCGCCGAGGATCAGCTTCGAACTGGACACTCTGCACTGTTCCAAATTGCACCATTATGAATTCTATGCAGAATCAATTGTATACAAACAGGTTCAACAATATATTCGTTTTACCCTAAGGCATGGAATTCGGCGTTGTATAATCTTATTGCGGCTTGGGTTACTTCCTTTAAATTCACTTACTTTTAAATGGACAGGTAAAGAAAATGCTACCAGTATTTGCGATCTTTGCAATGGTGGAGTGCAAGATCTGAAGCACGTACTGTCGGTATGCCCGAATTCGAAACTGGTCGAGGCTAGAAGGCGCTACTTAAAAACAATCCAACTTAGATACAATAGCGCATCTGTGCAGAGTCTGATTTCACTTTTTAAATCTCCCCCAGATGAATTCGTCTGTCATAACCTGTTTAATTTCTTAAAATCTTTTTTAAATCTGTATTGAACGTTTTTACCTATATCGTTATAACAAATGTTTTATCTGAAATTTGTTGTTCTCAGCTGAGAACTAAATCAAATAAATAAACTTGGACTTAGACAGAAGACTGGGGCTGTGGGACAGCAGGATATATTCTCTGCGGGGCATATGGAGGTGGGGGGTCGGGTATCTAACAGATCCTCTACGAATGTATCACCTTCTTCTCGAGCAACATAGGATTTGTCACATTGCAACCTAAACTTTCTGTCAGCACATTCTATACCCTTCTCTATTTTCTCTCTATCACCACTAAGCCACTGCTTTCTGGGTTATTGTCTGCATCTTTCCTCTTCTAGCCTCCTTTTCTGCTCTCATTCGTTTCTGCTTAGCTTCCTTTTGCCATACCTGGAGATAATCAAACATCGTAGTCAAGAACAAAACCCCTTTAGGTATATTTCACAATACAAAACCGAACCACTCTTCCCATCCAGACTATCACCAAGGCATAACACCATCAAGGGCTCAATACATCCACAATATAAAAATGTTTTATTAAAATTTCAAATATTCATGAACATGAGATCATTATACATAGTTAAAAAAGATAAAATTATACAATCATGAGAAATTTTTCAATTGATCATAGGGAGAAATTGCTAGAAAATTCTTTCTAATCATCAAAAAAAGCAAAACATTAGATCAAGATCATCTGTGAAACATTAGCCGCCTAATACATTTGATATTGACAATTACACAAATGTCACCACAATCTCTAGTTCGCCTTTTCTAGTTAGCGTCGACGCGTTTCGGTGGATATCTGTATTCAAGAACCACCTTCCTCAGGACAAAGATATTATCTCTCCCACATGGACAAATGGATCTAAACATTTTTATAAAAAAAATACAAAAAAACCATCAATTAGCATTTACATTGCAGAATATATATTACCCTTCAATTATATACAGTGTTCATATCCTGGTGATACATCCCAATCCCATTTGTTCGATGCAACTCAAACCACTTTCATACAAACATAACTCGTGAGAGTTAATTTATGTGGACCTCCTGGCCATTGGGGGCATAATTCGCTTCACCACACCCATATTAGGGTGTCTCAACATCCCATAGAATTTAAAAAAAAAAAAAAAAAGTATATTCCAAATGCATATAAAATACACAAGAGGAATACACATTATGGACCAATTCATTTAATACATGATTCAAGTCTCATGGGAAAGAAATTTTATACAAAAGACAGAGACATATACATTGTATTGTGTATCTACCTGTAGCGGATCTGGATACACATCTAGCTGCAGCCGCAATACAAATTAATTGAAGGCCACAGTACAGGAATTCTAAAATCTCACTGTAGGGCATCCCATTCGGATATATGAGTCAATCTGTGGAGAATAGAAATCCTTACTTCCTGAACAACTCATACTATAGAACATATTATAATGGCTGATTAACAGACAAATCATACCTTAAAGTTTGAGAACAATCCTCATAATACAGACCTCGTTATGAGCCGTAAATCCCTACCGCTGAAATAAGGGAAAACACGTAATGAGGCGTCCAGTCCAAATAACCCCACTTATATAATGTAGAATTAATTCTGGGTATGTTACCTTCAGATTATGTGACAATGTTTAGCATGGCATATTCGTCGGTACACTGTCCATTGCTAGTTAAAAACACAATGACTTCACGGGTTCCTTAATCAAACATCGACTGCCTACTTCGTCTTGCAAACAATTTATCCTGCAGGAAATTCAATTTCTGTTCATCAAAGGTACCTGTTAGCGGCCACTGCAACTCGGCATTGTCCCTCGTATATTTGTGCTATAGTGTACTAAACATAATAGGGCCAAGGCCATGCTTCACATACATATCAAAGTTCGGGGTGCCTTCCGGAGGCTCAGGCTGCCTCTCTTCCAATCGAGCATCAGCGGAACAACAACGGCACCCCAAACAACACAACTTGCTCCAGCAGGGCATCTTAAAAGGAAACAAGTTCACTATTCGTGCCAGACGAATAATTCGCAAATATCTTTCGAACGATCGGTCCTCAGACCGTGTCAAACAAAGAAAACCAAAAGTCTGTTCTCAGACTGCACCAAAGAGACAAACCAAAGTCGATACCATGAAACAAAAAATCAGCCAAATCCGAGGCATTTTCAAAAGTAAGCCAAATCCATTATGTTGCCTGGCAAAGTGTCCGCAGACACTCTGTACCCAAATCGGTCCGCAGACCTACCAAGTGCAAAGCAAATGGTCCGCAGACCATACCAAATATTATTCAAAAGGGCGCCATATTCACAAAGAACCAAAGCAAACTCACCTTGTGCACACAGGTCAAACTAATTTATTCTCCACTGCCGACTCTTCGGACCAAACGGTCAAATCCAAGGGTTTCGCCTTTCAGGACCCCAGCCGGGATGACCACTGGGCGAGGCACTGCCCGATCAGACAGACGGGGCAGCTGCGAGTACTAGGCTCCATTGTGCAGGGATCCCTGATCCGCCCATCCGACCCAACGTAGCCCCGTCCTCCTCACCCGTCCGCGGGTAAGGATGGGTCACCCGATGGAGTCCCCGATGGCGCCAACTGAAGGAAGTGTCACTGTAGTAGCGCCTACTCATCCACTCATAGAAAGTTCAACTTCTGTGTACTGACCTTTGGCCTACATGATGACTGAATGTAGTGCTACGCAGCGTGAGATACTTGTATGTGCGGCCTGTGTTGTATATGTGCCTGTGCTTGGTACATAACACGGAGGCCTATGGGTTTCATTTCAGAAGCTTGAAGGAAGTGACCCGAATAGGGTCACCCGGGTCACCTGTGACCACCTCTCGGCCTTCCAAACAGATGAAGAGTCGGTCAGACAGTAGAGAATACAAACCAAAGTTAGTTATTAGTATTGCGCTGCAGCGGAGACCAGTCTGACCAGCCTCATGAGATAGCTGCAGAGGGACTGACTTCCCCCAACATAACATCAGATATTGTACATTTCCAATTCCCCAAGAACACGGCCAGGCTGGAAAATTCTGGTCCAGGCAACAGCGAACAAAGGAGGCACAGAAGGATGAGCTATGGTCCTGGGACTGGATACACGCTATCTCCACTTCAAGGTTACTCTGCCCGCGCCCGCCATTATAGAAGGTGGGAACGAGCCTATCTAACAGCAAAGGTATGCCATAATAGAGAGTACATTCATTAGTGCAGCGAAGCTCGGCCTTGGAGAAATATCAACTAAGGAGACATCGAGGCAGCTTTCTGCTGAGGCAAGCAATGTGAGACAGAAACTCAGCTTCGATCATGGAACAAAAAGGCGGCTGCTAATAAAATGGTGCCATGAATGCTAACTTAATACAGAACGAAGTATGAGCAACAAGGCAATTACATTTTCAATTCTAACAAGCCCAGGGCCTGGAAAGCCTAGTTGGAGGTGAGGATTGCAACCCCAGACAGGAGATGTAGATTGCTGACGTTCCTGAGAGCTGTGGTGGGAACATGCACACCGGAGGAAGGAGAGCAGAGCATCCTCTGTGCACAAGAATGGTCACTTTAATTCCACGACGAGGTACTGGCCATTGGGGCCTTGGCTCATTGTCAGGTGAGATGGCGGGTCTGATCGTTTGTGAGACATATTTCAGTGGAGGCTGACAGCTTGGCGTGATCCCCGGTTACTCCCTGGGCCTGTGTTGTAGGTCAATCAGAACTGCAGATGGTCCAGCTGTGGCAGGCTGTCCCTTTGACAAAGGGCAGGATGGAGGAGAGAGCAATTTAAAGGAGTTGACACCCACAGTCTTTTAGGTGGAACCAGGGCTGAGGATCAAGGTCGGCTCAACCTCCCAGCTGGGTGAGGCACCATCACCTAAAAAGCCAAGAACACGTGCCCTGTGTCTTGAGCAACAGCCTTCTGCCTGCCGGCCAAAACCAGTATGCCCTGTGAGGAGGAGCAGAGATCCTAGAGGGAGCGAGGCTCTGCAGAGATCCTGGAAGGAACAAGGCTCTGCAGAGAACCTGGGTAGAGCGAGGCTCTGCAGAGATCCTGGGGGAGCGAGGCTCTGCAGCGATCCTGAAGGGAGCGAGGCTCTGTAGAGATCCTGGGGAAGCGAGGTTCTGCAGAGATCCTGAGGGGAGCGAGGCTCTGCAGAGATCCTGAAGGGAGCGAGGCTCTGCAGAGATCCTGGAAGGAAAGAGGCTCTGCAGAGAACCTGGGGAGAGCGAGGCTCTGCAGAGATCCTGGGGGAGCGAGGCTCTCCAGAGATCCTGGAGGGAGCGAGGCTCTGCAGAGATCCTGGGGGAGCGAGGCTCTGCAGAGATCCTGGAAGTAACGAGGCTCTTCAGAGAACCTGGGGAGAGCAAGGCTCTGCAGAGATCCTGGGGGAGCGAGGCTCTGCAGAGATCCTGAAGGGAGCGAGGCTCTGTAGGGATCCTGGGGGGAGTGAGGCTCTGCAGAGATCCTGGAAGGAATGAGGCTCTGCAGAGATCCTGGGGAGAGCGAGGCTCTGCAGAGATCCTGAAGGGAGCGAGGCTCTGCAGAGATCCTGGAGGGAACGAGGCTCTGCAGAGATCCTGGAGGGAGCAAGGCTCTGCCGAGATCTTGGAGGGAGCGTTGCTCTGCAGAGATCCTGAAGGGAGCAAGGC